>CM035849.1:192172757-192877757 GCA_020510985.1 Pholidichthys leucotaenia | reverse complement strand
TGTGGTTTTCGTGCCAAGAGATCAATGGTGGACATGGTCTTCTTCCTCCGCCAACTCCAGGACAAGTGCAGAGACCAGCAGATGCCCCTGTATGTCACCTTCATAGATCTCACCAAGGTGTTTGACCTCGTCAGCAGAGACGGCCTGTTCAAGATTCTCCCAAACATAGGCTGCCCACCAAAGCTGCATAGCATGATCAAGTCTTTTCACTCAGACATTAAGGGGACTGTGCAGTTCACAGGGAGTTTCTCCAACCCTTTAAGCATCTGCAGTGGAGTCAAACAAGGATGTGTCCTTGATCCACAGGACACATGGGCAGCACGGTGGTGCAGTGGTTAGCACTGTTGCCTTACAGCTAGAAGGTTCTTGGTTTGAATCCCCAGGCTGGCAGGGGTTGGAACCTTTCTGTGTGGAGTTTGCATGTTCTCCCTGTGCTGCGTGGGTTTACTCCAGGGGCTCCGGTTTCCTCCCACAATCCAAAGACATGCATGTTAGGTTAATTGGCTGTTCTAAATTGTCCCTAGATATCTGTTTCCTATAGGCCCTTAGAATAGAGGGTTAGTACTAGTGAAAGCACTTTGAGTGGTCTTCGTGACTAGAAAAGCGCGATATAAGTGCAGGTTAGTTAGCTAGTTAGTTAGTTAGATCCCACAATCTTTGGGATATTCTTCACTATTCTCCTAAAGCATGCGCTTGGCACTGCAACTGAAGGAATTTACCTATACACCAGGTCAGATGGCAGGCTGTTCAACCTTGCCCGCTTCAGAGCCAAGACAAAGGTTCACAAAACGCTCATCAGAGACATGCTGTTTGCTGATGATGCAGCAATTGCAACACACACCCAACAAGAGCTGCAGACACTGATGGACCACTTCTCACAGGCCTGCAAGGAATTTGGATTCACCATCAGCCTGCTAAAAGACCAGTGTCCTGGGACAAGACACTGAATCACCACCTGCCATCACCATCGATGACTATGAACTCAACGTTGTCCACCACTTCACCTATCTTGGCTCTACTGTAACTGACAACCTCTCCCTTGACTCAGAAATAGACAGGAGGATTGGGAAGGCAGCGACAACACTTGCTCGCCTCACAACCAGAGTGTGGACAAACCCCAAGCTGTCGGTGAAAACTAAGATGGCAGTGTATAACATCTGTGTCATCAGCACACTGCTGTACAGCAGTGAGTCATGGACAACATATGCCAGACAGGAGAAGCGACTCAACACCTTCCATCTGCGAAGCATTCGCCACATCCTGGGCATATCCTGGCAGGACAGGGTAACCAACGCAGATGTCTTGAATCTCGTGGGACTTCCCAGCATGTTCACTCTCCTCAGACAGCACAGGCTGCATTGGCTAGGCCAAGTCCACCACATGGATGATGGACACATCCCAAAGGACATCTCATAATTTTAAATGCTGGTTGTTAAATATTAGGTCTCTAACTGCCAAGTCTCTGCTAGTCCATGATATGTTAACTGATCATCAGATTGATTTAATATCCCTTACAGAGACTTGGTAATGGTAAGATGATTATGTTGGTTTAAATGAATCATCTCCCTCTGGTTATTTAAACTGTCAAAATCCCAGAAGGTCTGGTCATGGAGGAGGAGTAGCAAAAATTTACCATTCCAAATTACTAGTTAATGTAAAGCAAAAAACATGTTATAATTCCTTTGACGGCCTGGCTCAAACCAATTTTATTTATCATAGTTTATCATCCTCCCTCAGCCTACTCAGAGTTTTTATCCAAATTTGCTGAATTCTTTGCAGATTTAGTGCTGCTTTAATGTCACTTAATGTCATTTTATGGCATTTAATTCAATATTAGACTTGATGGGGTTTTCTCAGAAAGTAGAAAATTCGACCCATTAACTCCACCACATGTTGGACCTTATTCTGACATATGGCATAGAAATAGAAAATCTGGTAGTGTCTCCTCATAACCCTGTACTGTCAGACCATTGTCTGTTAACCTTTGATTTTACTATTTCTGACTATTTGGCTCCTCAATAAAAATATTAGTACAGTAGATGCCTCTCAGATGATGCTGTTACCAAATTTAAGCAGATTGTTTCCTCTATGCCATGTGTCAACAAAACAGAGATAAGCTATGGAGAGCTGGCTCCTTCTGTAATTAATGGTAGATAGTGTTAAAGCTTCTCTGCATCAGACTCTAGACATGGTGGCCCCTTTAAAAAAGAAAAAAGTCTAATCAAAGATTTCAAACTCCTTGGTTCAACACAGAAACTAGTAGCTTAAAAGGAACTCCGATTATATTGGCATGTTAGCTCTATATGCTTTATTTTGATGTTAGTAACATAACTATAATATAATTTTTTTGAAAATAATTCCCAGTTTTATATATTTTTAAAAAACTTTATTAAGATGTAAATCGTCATTTTTGTTTACGTCGCAATGCATTCTGGGTAGTGACATAGAATGGCTGCAGCCGTTTTTTCTGTCTTATACAAGCCAAGAAGCGAAGCTACAAACTACTGCCATTTGTCGGTGAAAACGCCACATTGCGCGGCTTTTGGATGTAATTTCCAATCAAAGGGAAATAAAGAGAGCGAGGTAAGCCTCCATAGCTTTCCTAAAGAGGGAAAGTTGAGGAAAAAGTGGGGCGGCAGCGGCTCAGGAGATAGAGCAGGTCTTCTAATAACCCGATGGTTGGCGGTTCGAATCCCGCTCTCCCCAGATATCCTGCCGTTGTGTCCCTGGGCAAGACACTTCACCCGCATTGCCTCCAGTGCCCATAACACTGGGTATGAATGTGTAAAAATGTTTAAATGTTCGGTGGTGGCCAGAGAGGCCGTTGGCGCGGATTGGCGGCCAAGTTTCCGTCACTCTTTGAGTGTCTATGATAAAGCGCTACATCGCTCAAAGCACACGCTTGACTGCACGCTCTGTCTATGATAAAGTGCTATATCGCTCAAAGCACACGCTTGAGCGTGCGCTTTGAGCGCTTTGAGTGTCTATGATAAATTCAATTCAATTCAACTTTATTTATATAGCGCCATTTCACAACAACAGTCATCTCATAGCACTATCAACTGTAGGGGGAACCCCCACAGTTACAGAAAGACCCCAGCAATCAGGCGATCCCCTGTGACCAAGCACTTGGCGATGGTGGAGAGGAAAAACTCCCTTTTAACAGGAAGAAACCTCCAGCAGAACCAGGCTCAGGGAGGGGCAGTCATCTGCTGTGACTGGCTGGGGGGTGAGGGGATAGAGAAGATGAAAAGAACAGACATGTAGAGAGCAAACAGCATGATGGGGACTCAATCTATGGGAGAGAACAAACAGATGTTAATGACCAGCAAAAAAAAATATTTCATTGAGAGTGAGGCCCAGTGCATTATTGGAGGTCCCCTGGCTGACTAAACCTATTAGCAGCATAACTAAGGGAGGGTTCAGAAACACATGATCCCTCCCTAATTGTAGGCTATATCAGAAAGGTAGGTTTTAGCCCTATTCTTTAAAACAGAGATCGAGTCTGACTCCCGAATCCAGATTGGCAGCTGGTTCCACAGGAGAGGAGCTTGATAACTGAAGGCTCTGCCTCCCATTGTACTTTTGGAGATTCTAGGTATTACAAGTAATCCTGCATTTTGGGAGCGTAGTGCTCTGTTAGGATAATACGGTAGTATCAGATCTTTTAAATAAAAAGGAGCCTGATTGTTTAGAGCTTTGTAAGTAAGAAGAAGGAATTTAAACTTCATTCTAAACTCTATGGGAAGCCAATGAAGGGAGGCCAGAACTGGAGAGATATGATCTGATATGATCTCCCTTTCTAGTACCTGTTAAAACTCTTGCTGCAGCATTTTGGATCAACTAAAGACTTTTTAGAGATGTTTTAGGACAACCTGATTATAAAGAGTTACAATAATCTGATCCAGAGCTAACAAAAGCGTGGATCAGTTTCTCAGCATCACTCTGAGACAAGATGCTCCTAATCTTGGCAATATTATGCAAAAAAAAGTGCTGTATAAATCTGATGCATTATTATTATTATTATTATTAAAAGTGGAAGGATGCAGTTGGAAGAGTCCAACTTCCCAAAGACCCGCAGCTGTGCTCTCATCACTTTAGCCCTGAGGATTTTGAGGATTTTCGTCACCCCCAGCTCATGAAAGAGCTCACAGGTGTGTCTTGCTACAAACGACGGCTTAATGCAAATGGCATCAAAGCTTTGATGTGCTGTGATACAGGACAGATCTGTAAAGCAGGCATGCATCCTGTTATACCACTTTAACAAGTGACTGAACAAGATACATTTATAGCATCAGGTACCATGGACAGCGGCAGAAATGAAGTGGAGCTCTTTGCAACATGCTCTCCTTCTCCGTCGGCAGTGGCGAACATTTGCCACAAAAACACCATCCAACATGACCAGCTCTAGCTTCCTCGCGGCTGCTGTCTTCATTCTCAAGTCCATTTTCACTTTGTGTGTCTTCGTCATTGTCTTTATTGCTTTGGCTTCGCACTGGTTCGAACTGAAAAGGCTGTTTACAGACCGCTGCTGATACCGGCCACAACCAATCTACGTCACTACCCAGAATGCATTGCGATGTAAACAAAAATGGCGATTTACATCGTAATAAAGGTTTTTTAAAAATATATAAAACTGGGAATTATTTTCAAAAAAATTACATTATAGTTACTATGTTACTAACATCAAAATAAAGCATATAGAGCTAACATGCCAATATAATCGGAGTTCCTTTTAAAACAGAAAACTTGTCAATTAGAAAGAAAATGGTGCTCCACTAAATTAGATGAAATCTATTTAGCTTGGAGAAATCATCTTCTACTTTATAAAAAATCTCTTCGGAAAGCTAAAACAAGTTATTATTCTACATTAATAGAAGAGAACAAGAGTAATCTCAGGTTTCTTTTCAGCACTGTAGCCAGGCTGACGAAGAGTCAGGACTCTGTCAATCCTAGCATTCCCTTAGAGTTTACTAATCAGAAGTTTATTAACTTTTCCAATAATACAATGTCATCTATCAGCAATAAAATCAGTCAGATTCTTCCCACCGTTAACTTAAATACAGTAACTATTCTCTCACACTACTACAACTCATTCATTTGATATCTGTTTGGATGAGTTTACTCCAGTTGATCTTTTAGAGTTAGATAAAATATTTTCCTCATCCAAGCCTTCAACTTTTCTTTTAGACCCTATTCTTACCAGGTTATTTAAATAAGTCTTCCCATTAATTGGTATCCCTATTCTTCAAATAATCAATTCTTCATTAACATTAAGACATGTACCGCAGACTTTTAAAACTGCTGTAATTAAACCCTTACTCAAAAAGCCAATGCTGGATCCAGGAATATTAGCTAACTATAGACCAATCTCTAATCTGCCTTTCATTTCAAAAATCTTAGAAAGAGTTGTTGGTACGCAATTGTTTGACCACTTGCAGGGAAATAGTTTATTTGAGGAGTTTCAGTCTGGGTTTAGAATCCATCATAGTACTGAAACAGCTTTTGTGAAGGTCACTAATGACCTCCTTTTCAAATCTGATAATGGACTTGTTTCTGTTCTTGTCCTTTTAGACCTTAGTGCAGCTTTTGATACTATCGATCATAATATTTTACTTGATAGATTAGAACACTATGTTGGACTTAATGGAACTTTGTTGCAGTGGTTTAGATCTTATTTATCTGATAGGTTCCAGTTTGTTCATGCCAATAATGAGTTTTCTTCCAACTCAAAGCTCAGTAACAGAGTTCCACAGGGATTTGTGCAAGGCCCTACTCTTTTTAGTTTACATATGCTTCCGCTAGGCAACATTATTAGTATGCTCTGTATACATTTTCATTGTTAGACAGATGACACACAATTATACCTGTTAATGAAACCAGATGATAGTAATCAATTAGCCAAGTTAGAGGCCTGTCTTAAAGAAATCAAAGCTTGGATGACTTGTAATTTCCTGCAATTAAATTCAGATAAGACTGAAGTCATTCTAGTTGGTCCAAAAAACCTTAGAAGTACCTTTCCAAATGAAACTCTTAGTTTGGATGCGGTTACTCTTTCTCTTAATAGTTCTGTGAGGAACCTTGGAGTTATTTTTGATCAAGATCTGTTTTTTAGTCACATATTAAACTTGTTTCTAAGACTGCCTTCTATCATTTGCATAATATTCTCAAGAATAGGAGCATCTTGTCTCAGAGTGATGCTGAGAAACTAATCCACACTTTTGTTATCTCTAGATTAGATTACTGTAACTTTTTATTATCAGGTTATCCTAAAACATCTTTAAAACATCTTCAGTTGATCCAAAATGCTGCAGGAAGAGTTTTAGCTGGTACTAGAGAGAGAGACCATATCTCTCTGGTTCTGGCCTCCCGAAAGAACCTAAGTTCTGGCCAATTCTGGCCTTCCTGGCCTCCCATAGACTTTAGAATTAAGTTTAAAATCCTTCTTCTGACTTGCAAAGCTCTAAATAATCAGGCCCTTTTTTATTGAAAAGATCTGATACTGCCCTATTATCCTAACAGAGCACTATGCTCCCAAAATGCAGGATTACTTGTCATACCTAGAATCTCCAAAAGTACAATGGGAAGCAGAGCCTTCCATTATCAAGCTCCTCTCCTGCGGAACCAGCTTCCAATCTGGATTCGGGAATCAGACTTGATCTCTGTTTTAAAGAATAGGGTTAAAGCCTTCCTTTTTTTTAAATATAGCCTATAATTACAGTGGGATCATGTGCCCCTGAACCCTCCCTTAGTTATGCTGCTAATAGGTTTAGACAGCCGGGGGACCTCCAACAATGCACTAGGCTTCACTCCTTTCTTCACTCTCAATGAAATATTTTTGCTGGTCATTAACATCTGTTTGTTCTCTCCCATAGAGTCCCCGTCGTGCTGTTTGCTCTCTACATGTCTGTTCTTTTCATCTTCTTCTCTATCCCCTCACCCCCCAGCCAGTCACAGCAGATGACTGCCCCTCCCTGAGCCTGGTTCTGCTGGAGGTTTCTTCCTGCTAAGAGGGAGTTTTTCCTCTCCACCGTCGCCAAGTGCTTGCTCACTGGGGATCGCCTGATTGCTGGGGTCTTTCTGCAATTGTGGGGATTATCCCTACAGTTGAAAGTGCTATGAGATGACTGTTGCTGTGAAATGGCACTATATAAATAAAGTTGAATTGAACTGAATTGAATTGAATTGAATCCTGTATGGAGAACTTGCATCTGAGAGGAGCTCCACTGGTCGCCCCCAGCTCTGGTACAAAGACGTCCTTAAGAGATACATGAAGGCCACCAACATCAACACTGAGACATGGGAGAGCCTAGCAGGTGACCGTGCAAAGTGGAAAGGGACCCTGAAGCAACACCTGAAATCAGGGGAGGAGAAAATGATGACCACTGCTGCAGATAAACGAGCATGCATGAAGGAAAGCAGCAGCTCCAACAGACCAGAGACTACACACAGGTGTGACCTTTGCGATAAAGACTGCCACTCCCGCATCGGTCTATTTAGCCACAGACAACGCTGCTCCAGGCGAGCAGACAACCAGAACTAGGATGCTTCACCTATGGTCAACCATGACCGACGGAGGCCTAAGAAGTCCAGATCAAATAAATAAATATAAGAATCTAGAAATATTTTTTCTGGCCCTCCTAACTCAGTATCAGATTAGGTTTAAGTGGATTATTAACGTGAAATATCATAGAAATTTAGAAAAAAATCAAGACTGTACCTATCTTAATTTCTGAGCAATGACAAGAACAATGCAATTTTGTTACGAGCCGAGTGCTGGAGATTCCCAGACTCGGCCTCGTGGCATTTTCTGCTGGTTGACTTATACGTTGTATTTTTGTCCTTTCTGTATTATTGTTGCCATTGCCATTTTTCTGTTTGTGTCTATGTTATAATTCTATTTTTCTGTACCAAATTATTATTACACCTTGACTTGACATTTTTATTCCTTATATCCCAGTTTAGTCTTTGTTGCTGTTGACAGCTGCCATGGGTGTTCCCCTTCAGCTGTCAGTGTGGTTTGTCTCCCTCTCATGGTCTCAGCTGTCCCCAATTAGTCATCCTCACTTTCTTCTGCCCGTTCAGGTGCCCACACCTGTTGTCTATCGAGTGATGGGTTAGTTCACTATTTAAGGGGCTGCGCATTTTTGTTCAATGCAGCACTCTACTATAAGCTTCCACTTCCCACTTGCTGAGCCACGAAAGTCGTTTGTTTTTGTGCTACGTGTTCATTATTGTTTCTCCAGGTCAGTCGGCGATGCTCTCACCTTAGCTGGGCTATCTCTGCTACCTGTTATTGAGATTGTCTCCAGGTTTAGCCGGCAAATCTCTCACCATAGCCTTAGTTATTTGTATTGGCTTACGTTTTCTTTCCCCCACAAGTTTTTGTTGTTCAGTTGTGCTCTATTAATAAATCTGCTAACTCACAGCCTGCGTTTGGAGCCTTTTTCCGCTTTGGGAGGTGAATATGACTGAAGGGTGCTGCCAGTGTTGGCAGCAGCGGTTGTGAGTTTAGCCTTTTTCTTTTCCTCTTGTGTTTTTTTTTCCGTAAAAGAAAAGAAAAAAACTGTTTTTTGTTTTTTTGCTGACATGGCAGCGTATTCCGGCGGTGGGATTAGGGCATTTAGTGAGGAGGAGTCTTTTGCATTGAATGTTATACATAACATCTTTTCAGAGGCTCGTGTCTCCCACACTCCGGAGGCTGCCCGGGAGTGCTTGGAAGGAGCCGCACAGGTTCTGGATGCATGCCCCAGCCTGTGGAGCCATCCAGACCAAACTGACCTTCTCCTCACCATAATCAACCCCTTGTCTACGCTCCACGTGCTGGAAGAATTTGCCTCAGAACCCCTGACCGTGTCAACCAGGACCAGGTTCCGGGCATGGAAACCCCGAGCCTCTTGCCGCTCTCAAGCTGCAGCAGCCCCGCCTTCTCCTCCCGAGCGCTGGCCAGAACCATCAGCGGAGGAGCTGGAGGAGCATCAGCGGGTCTTGGCAGCGGAAACAGACATTCTGTTGGAGTATAAGCCATGGCTCCTCCCCGAACTCATGACCCAAACAGAGGGAAGACATTCTGCTCCACTCGTCAATGTGCCCTCAGCCAGCTGTGGAGAATCTGCTAAGCCACCTGCAGCAGCCACTACCACACTTGAGGAGCACAGGCAAGTGTCTTTTCATTCTTTTGCATCAGATTGTCTGATGTCTTGTCTTGTTCCCTGTGTGTGTGTGTGTGTGTGGGGGGGCTAAGCAGCAGTCATCCATTTTTGCTGAGCCTTCCCTGCCTGCTACTGCAACAGTCTCCTCACCTTCACCGCTCTCTCCTGTTTCCTCACCTGCTCTCCCTGTTTGTCCGCTGGTCCTGGGAGGGAGGCACCAAGCAAAGAAGGGTTCAGCAGCTCCATAGGCCTCGGAGATCACTGTGTGGCCATACCTCAGAGGGGAGAGGAGTAAACCCCGCATGCCGAAATCTGACCTGAAGAGAAGTCCCCTGATTTTGGTCTCACTGGACACAATACCATTGGTGAGGCATGTCCTGGGTCCCTCAGCATCAGCTGTCATGCCTGGAGGATCCCCAGCTGCTTCAACCATCATGCCTGCTGCAGAAACTGCCGCAGCAGAGTTGGAGCAGGACCCCTTGAAGAACACACCTGAAGCATCGTCACCTGGATTGTCGGAGTCCTGGATGGTGGTGGAGATTCAGAACAGGCAAGTACACTCCTTTGTCTCGCTTCCCCTTTTGGAGAAATCTTGCCTGGCTCTAGGTGGGGAGAGCCAAGTACAGCCATCAGCAGCACCTGAGCTCACCTCGCCGGACTCCACTGGCACTGGTGACCCTGACCCTGTATCTGTGCATCTTTTGTCTGAGCTTTCTCCCAGGGTCACCAAAGATAATCCACCAGCATCAGATGTCTCCATGGATCCAGATTAGCTGCCTAAGATAGCCGTGGATCCAGCTCCAACCAGGGGTGCAGCTCTGCTCCTGCCTGGGGCCACCGGGGGTGCAGCTATGCTCTTGCCTGGGGACACCGGGGGTGCAGCTCCACTCCTGCCTGGGGAACACAAGGGTACAGCTCCACTCCTGCCTGGGGAAAACGAGGGTGCAGCTCCACTCCTGCCTGGGGCCACCGAGGGTGCAGCTCCGCTCCTGCCTGGGGCCACCACAGGTGCAGTCCCGCTCCTGTCCAGGGCCACTGCGGGTGCAGCCCTGCTCCAGCCTGGAGACACCACGGGTGCAGCCTTGCTCCAGCCCAGAGCCACCGCAGGTGCAGCCTTGCTCCAGCCCGGAGCCTCCGTGGGTGCAACATTGTCCCAGTCCGGGACCCCCAAGGGTTTGGCTGGCCAGCCTGTGAGGATCATGGTTCCCCCTCCGGTGCCGGACATTGTCACAAATTTATCAATTCCTCCATCCGGCCCACTGGTTGCCCTTCCCATTAGGCGGCTGCCTCCTGGACCACTGTTCAGGTGGTTGAAAGACTCATGCAGACCACCCGACAGACGACACTGCAGAGTGGGGTGGCTCATGTTCTTTGGGAGGCCACCTGACTCGGTCCATTGGGCCATCTGGAAAGCCTTGGACTCTGGAAAACCGCCTGACAGATGGAGCCTTTGGGTGGGGTGGTCCATGTTCTCTGGCAGGCCACCCGACTAAGACCACCTTGCTGTCCGCCAGGCCTGGGACTTTGGTGGCCCCCCTGAACCTGTTTCCAGCTCTTTGGTCTGGGGGGGGGGGGTAACCATTTACGTTGACTGGTGTGGGTCCTGAACGGGATATTGTTTCTTTCCCTCCTGGCCTGTTTCCCAGCCACCCATCCTTGGTGGGTTATTTTTGTGCTCTTGCGGGGGGGGGGGGGGTGTCTTTTTTTTCTTTTTGGTGTTATCCTAGGATGTCTGCGATCCACCCCTTGAGAGAGGGACTCTGTCACGAGCCGAGTGCTGAAGACTCCCAGACTTGGCCTCGTGGCATTTTCTGCCGGTTCACTTACAGTATACGTTGTATTTATGTCCTTTCTGCATTATTGTTCCCATTGCCATTTTTCTGTTTGTGTCTATGTTATAATTCTATTTTTCCGTACCGAATTATTATTACACCTTGACTTGTCATTTTTATTCCTTATATCCCAGTTTAGTCTTTGTTGCTGTTGACAGCTGTCATGGTCGTGCCCCGTCAGCGGTCAGTGTGGTTTGCCTCCCTCTCATGGTCTCAGCTGTCCCCAATTAGTCATCCTCGCTCTCTCCTGCCAGGTCAAGTGCCCACACCTGTTGTCTATCGGGTGATGGGTTAGTTCACTATTTAAGAGGCTGTGCATTTTTGTTCAACACAGCACTCTACTATCAGCTTCCACTTCACTCTCTCTGAGCCACGTAAGTTTTTTTTTTTTTTTTTTTTTGTGCTACATGTTCATTATTGTTTCTCCAGGTCAGTCGGTGGCACTCTCACCGTAGCTGGGCTATCTCTGCTACCTGTTATTGAGATTGTCTCCAGGTTTAGCCGGCGAATCTCTCACCATAACCTTAGTTATTCGTATTGACCTATGCTTTTGTTTCCCCACAAGTTTTTGTTGTTCATTTTAGCCCTATTAATAAATCTGCTAACTCACAGCCTGCTTTTGGCACCTTTGTCGGCTTTGGGAGGTGAATATGACAAATTTTTACAAATTTTGGCTTTTCAACCAATTTTTGGGCCTCAATAGCTGGGTGATTTTTCTTGTAATGATTCCTTATCATTTGGATTTGTTTTAATAATAGAGAGAATAATTTCTGTTTATATTTTTCTTGTGCATGAAAGAAATCAGCTTAAGTGTATGATCCATAAATGCAGAACTAAAACCTTTCAGTTGCACGTAAATATTTACAACTTTGAATCCTGACTGTGTTGAGAGTTTAGCTCAAATATTTCCTAGGATTGTGTCTATACTTTGTGCATGGAAGAAAGTGAAAGCACCACTCACTGCCTAAGGATAAAGCCATCACTGTCAGGTACAGTGATTAAAGACTGTGTTCTGACCTGAGATAAACCCTCCAAAATTTCCAAAACAAATAAGCCACGGCTCTTTTAATTTAGCCTTGAAGCAGAAACACTAAATATGTTGATGCGGCTACAGACGGTTCCTCTTGTGTATGAGCTAATGTTAAGCCTTGAGAACAGGTAACAGTCAATCCATTAACCTTAGCTTTTAGCGCCTGCCTCATGTCACTACCTCTGAGTCTTGCACATGCATGAAAATCCACACACTGCCATGTGGAGACACACACGCACGCACGCACACGCGCACACACGCACACACACTTTCATACACACACTCACACCTTGATACAGTTTTTTTAATAGTTGCTATGCAAAGACTTGAAAAGGTCAGCGCAGCTCTTCTTGACATTGACTCTGCCATTGCAATAATGAGCTCTTTTCCCTTTCTTTACTCCAGCTTTAACAATACCCTATCACTGAGCCTGAAGCTATCCATCCATCTCCCATATGCTTGCTTCCTATGGACACACACACAGGCACGCACGCACACACACACACACACACACACACACACACACATTTGAAATACATGAAAACATAAAACATAAAAATTTGCATAGACACCTCAAGATACACATGAAGTACATTTAGGTATTCGTGCATATATACAGTATTCCTAGAAAATTAAAGCACATGCTCACACACTCCCCTACCCGCCACATCCCCCACCCCTGGGCCTAAGTGGGTGTCAGCAGCCATCTTCAGTTAGGTAATATAAAAGGGCTTCCAAAGGCAGGGGTCATGTTAAATTGTAACGCAAATGTTATTCCTCAATTATCCTTCTGGGGAAAATGTCAACTGCTTCAGGAGGAATTAGACTGACCCCAAAGACTGTGCACGTTTGTGTGTGTGTGTGTGTGCACATGCACATGTCATTCTATGTGTGTCTTGCCTCAGGGCAAAGAGCTATGCAAAGGTCCACCCTTCTGGTGGCCAGTCTTGTGTCCACTATTTGCACACACTACATAGCTACTTCATTAACTAATTACAAAAACATATCCACAAAGCTTTGTTGTCACTCAAACCTAAATAATATGCATTGAAATGTGCATGAAAATATGCACACCTAAAAAGTCTTTAATTTAAGTTGCAGTGGGTAAAGTGTATTTCACCCTGCTGTCTTTGGACACATTTAAACATCATAATGAGAACTGGGTCAGCATTTCTTCCTTGATTATTTTCAGGAAGAATTTTTCCATTCCTTGAATTCTTGTGGTGACTGCCCAGTTGGGACCTGGGGAGTTTATCAAATGAATTTAATGAAAAACTCTGCTGTGATTGGCAGCTGAATGCCAAAGCTAACAAAGGCTTGCCTCAATGAGGGGTCAAAAGTGAAAATAGCATTGCCCTTTTCCAGTGGCCTCCCCTGCCTCGCTCACTGGATATTACAAGTTACCACATTTATATTTGCAATAACAAATTGACTCCAAATGGTCTAAGTGGGGATCAGGACCTGGCTGGAAATTTGCAGTGCCTCTAGGAAATCAGTTTGGACCTTTGTGGAAAGACAGGGTCATGGACTGACTCTTGAGTGTATACGCAAGGGCAGAGGAGAAGAAAAGAAAGATGTGTGTGCTTTCCCTAAGATACAGCTGTTTATCTAAGAACATATAATGGTTCTACAAATCCTCTTTTTTTAACACATTTTGCATGTGGCTGCCAATTGTACAAGAATCTTTTTCCTCCGTTTTCAAAATGTATTGAAATCAAATCCATATCACTATGACAATTGTGTTATCAAGGGCAATTATATCTTTTAAAGTGAATACTCTGTGAGGTCTTTTTTCACACTTTAATCTTAACAAATGCCATTGTTAACTCAACAGAAACCACATAATCAAAGTGCCTTGAGAAGTACTTGAGAATCATAATTGGAAGAATGGTTTATAATATGATCTTCTGTAACTAATAGCTGAATAATCGTAATTATGGTCATTATTCTGGCTCCAACCAGACAATAACTGATTCTTCTGATCCCCGTCCTCTCTCTCTTTTATTCTGTCTTTCACCTCATTTTTCTTATCACCCTCTTCTATTCAAAGCGCTGTTGGTTTTGTCCCCATGGCTACAGCCGATGCTATCATGTTATCATTGTAATAAAACTAAAGTGCCGAGCAGGAAATTGAAAGTGTATTCGTACAGGAAATAACAGTGCTCTGTCATAATCTGCAGTCGAAAACATGTGTTCATCCACATATTGTCTCCTTATCTGATGTTGGAGCATACTTGGTCAGCCATCTTTTTTTCTTCTTCTTCTTCTCTTGTCCTTTTCTTGTTCTGCTGTTTTCTTTTGTCCTTTTTTTCAGATTTTCTCTCCATTGTACTGTAGGTCTGTGCTGTTAAAAGATTATTGTTGCTTTTTGAATTTGAAAAGTTGATTTGCAGATTTAATTTTCCCAAATGATTTGTCCCAAAACTTAGTTTTTCATAACATTACCAAGCAATGTCACTTAATTTTAATCCAATATAAAGATTAAAAAGTTGATAATTGAGGGACTACAGGGAAACATTCAAATTAATCAAATGGACTGGAACCATGTCACAGTGCAAAATGATGCAATGTATGGTGAAATCTAACAATAAAATAATCAATAAGAATCTGCAGATTAAAGATGCCTATCACAGTCTCTGAGACACACTGTTGCTCCGTTTTACAGTAGAGGAAAGAGAGACAGCGTGAGAGGTAGCTGACACAAGGCCGCCCTCTGTCTGAAGAAACAGAAAACACCCTCTACTGTAATTAATATATTTACAGTATGAGTCTGTATGAGTAGTTTTAACAGTTTAGGTAAATGTATGGCCTGCAGTGAGTACAGAGGGGAATTAACAATTAGTAACAACAGGGTACACAGAAGAAATAACCATAATGAAGCAGAGCAGAGACACAGCATCTCTGAAATCACGTGAAATGGTACAACAGTGGCAGTAATAAAAGTAATGAAGCAGAGCTGAAATGGAGCAAAAAAGTCTGATTTGCATTAAATTAATTAAAGGCCACTTTGTGAGCTACATAAGGATGAATGGAACAATATATACTGCATTTCTCTCACCTACTCAAAATCTAGATAAACTAATCTCTCTCTCTCTCTCTCTCTCTCTGTGAGTGTTTCTGTATTCTCTCTCTCCAACTGATGTAAATGGAAGGAGTGGAGGAGGCTCGGTGAGGGCTGACCTTGTTATATCAGGGGCAGCTCACCCCAATTAATCACAAGATCCTTGTCCAGATGCTTCAAGCTAATAAACAGCACTTTGAATCAAAGAGTCCCCACAGTTGTACAGCCACTCCGATGATTGCGCTACCCGTCCAAGATTAAAGTCCACTGTGAATAGAGAGCAGACAAGTAGCACTTCTAACAATGCCGGGTGGCAAGATGAGTTAGTTAGAGGCAGATGAGAAGCCTATGAAGCCAGATTTTTTTATTTTTTTTATTTCCTTTCCATTCCTCTTTTAACTATTTAAGCATTTTACTGCAAACTGCATGTCAAATTACCCTCATGCTCAAATACCCTTAATGATTCCCTCTATTCTTGTGTAAATAGTCATTTTCTATCCATTTCTTACCCTACAATACTTGCTGGGGATTTGGGGGATTATGGAAAAAAATTATTTCACACATTTTAAAAGGATTATTTTCACAATGTGGGACATGCCATACTGCTCTCCAACATACAATGGCCTCTCTGCAATGTCATCTGAAAACACTACAAAAGCACAGACAATTGAACACTGTAAATACAGGATATGACATTAAGATAGTTGATTCATATTTATTGCTAAATATTTATGTGATGAAATGTGGAGGAAAGTCATAAAATCCTCTGTGTGTGCACACTTTGTATGAGGCTGCTATTCTTACTTTTACTAACTTTTGGTTGATATTTATGATAATTTTATGACACTGATTGACTTTTGGAATGATAAAATAATGGTGAATTACAACATATTGGAACTCATAAAGCTTATAGCTCGAGGGTCCTATTTTGACGATCATCTGCACACTCTTCAGACAGACTTTCTGCCATGAGCCAGTGTTTTTATTTTCTGTCAGCCCATTGTCTGTTTTCTATGCCTTGCGTCATGCCATCAAATTACCAGTAGACAGTGCGCCCGCTATGCACTCGGAGGAGATGCCTCATTTCAAAGAGGTGTGGCAGCACACAATATAATGAGCATTACGCACTGTGCATACAGCCCAATTCATAGTGGCAAAAACACACTGGTACGCGAGCGAGCACAGTGGGTGCATTTGTGCGCAAACCCTACGCAGAGGGTGAGCGCTGACTGAGTGCATGCAGGCCCAAAAATGTGACTGTGAGTACAAGAACACAGTGGTCGCAGTGAACTGTGCATGTGCAAGGAAACTCCCAGCATCCCGAAGGGGGAAGTATTGAACAACCCGACAAAAACAGGGAGAAGACGAAGAACTTTGATACTTTGACATTCCAAGCAACATGAATGCTGCTAACAATAACAACAACAACAAAAGCTCCTGTTCGTCCTCAGCTTCATTATGATATTCACGTACCTCCATCGCCTCCACCATTTTCTAAAAATCCTATGCCACTGAGCTCATCTTTTGTGTTTCGATTGCAGCTGTTCAAACGTTTGGTGGCTCTTGGCTGCCGCTGATAGTATGGGCATGTGAACTACAGATTATTTTCAGTGCGCATGCGCGAAACGCAGCTGCTGAATGATAGCTGCAGTGGCTCAAAAACAACTCTGAATATTGTCGTGTATACGTTTTCCCCTCTGAGGGACTCTGAACAGCCCTTAATGTACTGTGCATTTCATCAGAAACCACTTTTGATCAGAAAAAAGGAGAAATCAGAAAGGAAAGGAGATCAGGAAAAAGGAGGTCTATTGTCAGAAGTTAGTTAAGTTAGTTAATCCCTTCCACAGCATGTGGGACACCATGTGGTGTATGGGGCAGCACCTCTCTCCATTTCTCTGACCCTAGAAAACACAGCTACTGTAAGTAGAGTAAGCTACAGTGGAGGGGGAGGGGTGTCAGTCCTCTGGTTGGTCTGTGCGTTAACTTTCCTTTCCCCATTCTATTATGCTAAATACCAAGCTAGAAGCCAGAAAGTATCATTTTTATATGATCTTTGGTATGACCCAACCAGGATTTGAACTCACAACTGGGAGGTTGTGGGGTGGATGCTCTGCCAACTAGGCCACCATTCCAGAAAAAGGAGGTCTATCATCAGAAGTGCATTGTTTAATGATATTCCAGTGCCGTCTTTGGCATCGCACAGCTCTGGAGCTCAGGAAACAGCATGCGCTGGGATCTTGTCAAGGGGCCATATTACAATGATGGGGTTGGTGGATCAGTTGTCACTGACGCAGAACGCGTTTATAGGCATTTCCAAGTTCATTTCCATATCACAACAGTGTAAAAACAATCTTTCCACCAGCGTATTACACAAAGAGACCAGTCTAATCATTCAGAGGTGTGTTTTGGATATTCCAATCCAAAGAGCTCCTCCCCATCCCTTTAATGCAAAGGGTGCATTATGTAAAGTGAATTGTGATCATTACGGTTTAAGACAGGTTTTGCACTGACCAAAGCCCGTGTGTGTGAGCCAAAATGCACGCAGTAGTAATGCTGCTTGGTAATAAGGAAGGCATCAGTCGCAGTTGATGCCCAGTTAGTTATGTTAAAAATAACAAACGATGAAGAATGGGCTGAAAAAATTAGCTGAAATGTTTAATGTGCGCATAGATGCAACACAGACATGAAGAAAAGAGGATGATGTCCGTGCAAACTTTCATATAATTTCATTAATGATGGCATGGAAGTCGCTCCCAGCTGTGGGGGGATGGAGGGCTCCCTCTCCTGTTGCTTTTGCCGACCAAGGGTCTCCCTCTATCCGTTCTGGGTAGGAGGAAAGGAGGCGATCTGCCGCCTCCAGCCCCCACCATGAAGTGAGCCTGCTCTCTGCAGCCTCTGCCGGATCTGACGGGTGGCTGTCAGGGAGCTTGCTGGGCTGGAATCCCGGGGCTCACGGCTGCTGCAGATGTCCTGTCTCTCTGGGGAGTTAGTGAAAAGTAAAATGCTGCACACTCCTTATTCATTTATTCCCCTAAACATAAACACATTAATGCCTAATAAGTCCATGACAAAAACAAAAATCCCCCCCCCCCCATGCGTCATGCATCACATTGGAACACACTGGCACACATGCTCCCTGTTCATTCATTCATTCCCCTAAAAAAATTATTATTGCCTAATCTAAACTGCAACGGTAAGTTGCAGTTTAGATTAGGCAATTAAAATGAGTGTGAATGGAATAAAATAAAAACTAATGTGTGATCATCATATAATTAAAATGATGGGCGATTATGACAAAATTCCAGCACATGCTGTTTCCTGAGCTCCGGAGCTGTGCAATGTCAAAACACGCCATTGAAATATCATTAAGCAATGCACTTCTGATGATAGACCTCCTTTTTCCTGATCAAAAGTGGATTCTCATGGAATGCATTATAATAGTAATGTGCATTAGATTGTGCACCGCCACACCTCTTTGAAATGAGGCGCCTCCTCCGAGCACATAGTGGGCGCACTGTCTAATGGTAATTTGATGGTGTGAAACAAGGCGTAATAAAACAGACAATGCGCTAACAGAAAAACACTGGCATATGGCAGAAAGTCTGTCTGAAAAGTGCGCGGATGACTGCCTGTGTGCATTCAGCTGATTTGTTAGCCCATTCTTCACCGTTTGTTCTTTTTAACATAACTAACTGGGCATCAACTGTGACTGATGTCTTCCTTATTACCAAGCAGCATTACTATCACGTGCATTTTAGCTCACACACACGAGCTTTGGTCAGCGCAAAACCTGTCTTCATAATCATCATCATAGCAGTCTGTCGTGGACGACAATGACTGTTTCAATTAGGTCTGATCAGATTCCTCCACGCAGCTCTGTCCTTCACCTTCCGCTGCCAGGAACTCCTGTCTATATCCAGCTTCTTCAGGTTTCTTTTTATAGTGTATTTAAATCTGAGCCTTGGTCTACCCTGATTGTGTTTGCCCTCACATAACTGTGAGTAGAGTAACTGCAGAGGGAGACGCTGGTGATCCATCCTCTCAACATGTCCAAGCCATCTCAGGTTCATCTGTATTAGCATGTCCTCCATTGATGGTAGACCAGCTCATTTCAGCACTTCTAAGTTGGTTATCTTGTCTTTCCATGAAATGTTCATTATGGCTCGAAGGTGTCTCATCATGTACGCGTGGAGTTTCTTTACCTGCACCCTGTAGACAGTCCAAATTTCAGCGCCATACAATAGAGTAGCAGTACTGTCACTCTGTACACCTTGCATTTCGCACGGATAGACACATGTCAATTGTTCCACAGTCTCTCCCTCAAGATTACAAATACAGCACTCACTCTTCCCATTCTGAGAGATAGTTCATCCTCCAGCCTAGCATTCTCTGAAACAGTACTCCCGAGATACTTGAAAGTCTTACACTTGACTAGTGGCTCTGTACCAATGCTGATCTCTTCTGGTAGTGATGTTGATAACTGGAACTTTAGTGGTTGATAAAGGCACTCTGTCTTCTTGATGTTGATTTTGAGGCTGAATTGGCTAGCTTCTCTTGCAAATTTCTCCACTAAAGATTGAATATTTTCAGCACTGTGTGCAACTAGAGCACTGTCATTGGCAAAGAGCATTTCTCTTACTACCTTTATCAATGTCTTACTCTTGGCTTTAAACTGTGCCACATTGAGCAAGTCTGCTTCTTTTCTTGTTTGAATGTTTTCTCCTTCTGAAGTGTCTTTGAAGGCCACCTCAAGCATGGCTGCCAGATATAGCAAGAAGAGTGTAGGCGCCAGTACACACCCTTGTTTCACCCCATTGCTTACTGAAAAGTCTTTAGACACTGAACCACTCATTGCCATGTTTGCTTGCATACCTGTATGGAGTACCTCGATCAGGTTGACAAACTTCTCTGTATAGCCATATTTCTTGAGTACCTGCCAAAGTCCTTGTGGCGATACATTATCGAAGACTTTACTGAAGTCAATGAAAACTACATAAAGTGGCATGTTCTGTTCGATGCACTTTTCTTGAACCTGTTTCAAGCAGAAAATCATGTCCATTGTGATTCTTCCACTTCTAAAGCCGCACTGGGTTTCCGGTAGTACATTATGCAAGATGTGTTCATTGAGTCTGTTCAGTAGTACATGTGAGAGAATCTTACTAACAGTTGCTAGCAGTGAGATACCTCAGTAATTTCCACAATCTTTCCTGTCACCTTTCTTGAACAAAGGCACAATACTTGCATCCTTCCAGTCTTGAGGTACTTTCTGGACATCCCATATCTCTTAGTTGAGCTTGTGCAGGCAGTTAGTCAGCTGAACACCACCAAATTTCTACACTTCTGCTGGAATTCCATCCCTTCCTGGAGCTTTACCATCCTGTGTTGTCCTGACAGCTGCCATTAGTTCATCAAGATTTGATGGTTCATCCAGACTTGATACAACTGGTCGCTGCACGAGAGCTTCTTTAGCCTCTTCAGTGAGATCTCCAGAGTTGTTTAGTAGTTGGTCAAAGTGGTCTGCAAATCTGTCCAGGATCTTGTCTTTCTTCTGCAAATCCGTTTCACCATTCATAGCTTTTAGTTGGATCAATCCTCTTGGTTTAGGGCAGTAGATTTCTCTCAGACCTGTGAAGAATGCTTTCATGTCCTTCATGTCTGCTGCAGTTTGAAGTTCCTCCGCTTTTTCATCCCATCAGTTGGACTTCATCCCTCTGGTGTACTTCTGTAGCTCACTCTGCGCCTTTGAGTATTTCTTCTTCTTCAACCTTGTGTTACACTGTAGATTTTCCTGCCTAGCTGTATTCCTTGCTTCTAGTAGTTTCTTCAGATGTTCATCATGCTCATCAAACCAATCTTGATGTTCCCTCTCAGGGTTGTCATGAATCTGGGTTTGGTGTTCCAAACCCCATTCTGACTTATTATTGTGGTGCCCTATTTTCTAGTCGGTGTGTCTGGCAGCTGTTTGGGTCCTTCGCTCACTGACAGCTTGGGCATGTCCCCTCCTCCTGTCAAATGCTGTCAGCTGTGCTTCATCTCGGGTGTTCTCACACACACACACACACACACACACATTCCATTCATTCCCATTCACACGCTCATGCACGTATTCCTATACACCTGGTTCAATCATGTTCAGCCCACGCTTTCTCACACCAGCAATCTCTTTCCTCGTTTGCATCAGGATAATAAATACGCTGCGTTTGGGAAAAGAGATTGTCGGAGCATTCACTCTCATTCGTGGCAGTGAATGAGGGTGAACCTCCATGAATGTTGTATGACCGCCTGCATACTTTCAGCCTAACATTTCAAGACGGAGGATTCCTTAATGTTAGTGTCTGACTCTGCCTTTATTCCCCGCTCACCGGACGACATGGACAGCCTCGGATCTTCACAGCCATGAGTACGTGTGTCTTCTTCTGTGTGCTCTGCTTACGTCAGCACCAGGCATCTCCCCAGGCTGTGGGACATCCAGGTGGCTTCCCTGTTTATCTGGCGGCCATTATTCCATCTTTTCAACTGTCTGCATTAGTGTGGTACTGGACTTGTTAATTTGTTACTGTTTACGTTAATAAATGGCACGATCTACTCCAGCACTTGAGTTTTTCATTCCCTCTCTCGTGCGCCGTGTAATGGCGCATGAGAGACCATGACAGAATGCTCCAAGCGTACAGAAAAAATTCAGCAGAGTAGACATGCGTTTTTTCTTTTTTCTCATTTACACCTTTTTTTTTCCCCCCCGAGTCACAACATGGTGATCTGGACAGATGAGGAGCTGGAAGCCCGGGAATTGCTGGAGGGAGCAATCTTCGCCTTTCAGTGGCACCTCGACGACCTGGAGTGGGCACAACTTGTCGCGGAGGACGTCGAGTGGTGCCATCCGAACCTTCAGGTCATTCACAGGGTGGACAGCATCCTCTCCGCCATCCTTCCCATTCCTGACGCAGAGCTGAAGGATGCTTCTCCACGATTGGAACCGGCCCCTCGTCAGAAGAAACGCTCCCATCAGAGGAAGACTTCCTCCCTCCTTGGATCTTCTTCATCTCCCGGGTCAGCGCCCACTCAATCTTCGGACGAGAGGACGGAGTTGGAGCGCTGCAAGGAGCAGACACAAAGACGCGCTTCTCTGGCAGAGAGGGTTCCCGCAATGTGTCTTCCCAATCTACAGACGCAGCTGAGGAGGAGTGGCAGGCCCTGATCACTCTGGTTAATCGCCGGGTGGAGGAGGAACGCCGGATGAAGGAGGAGCAGAGACTGGCCCAGCTCAGCCGCCAAATGGAGGAGGATCTGGATGAGGATTCCTCAGCGCTTGAGCTCTCTGTGGCCATGCCGCCTCCCCCTCTGGAGAGGACGGACTCTCTCTGCATGGGTGACCTGCTGCCCGGCACGGTGCTCCGCATCCCGGATTACTTCATCCCCGCGTCACCCAAGCGGAGGAGAGGGAGGAAGTCCCGCAGTAAGAGGTGTCCAGTCCCACATACTGCAGCCTCGCCTTCGTGCTCCGGGCTATGCTCCGCCCCGTCACAGGAGGAGATGGAGGAACATAGACGGGCTCTCCTGGCTGAAACGGACATCATCTTGGAGGTGAAGCCATGGCTCCTCCCAGAGATGGCCGAAAGACTAAAAGAGCTTTCCCCAAGGGAGGAGGAGCCTCAACCTGATGAGGAACGCCGAGAGAGTAGAGAGGATGCCTTGGAGGCCGCTGGGGACCTCCAGTGCCAGGAGAACAGGCAAGTTTCTTTTCATTTGAGTTTCATAGTCAATGATCAATTTTGCCTGCCTCCTGGCGAGGAGACTCGGGGTGTGCAATCCCCTGAGTTCTCCGCCCCAGGGGCATACAGTGCTCTCGTGCCTGGTCTCAATGACTCTTTTTCTATGTGCCCCCACAATCCCATCGGTCCTGGATCGAGGTCGCTCGGGGGAGGAGGAGCCAGAGGACCAAGAGGGTCCAGCCCCTGGGCCAGCGAAGGAGTTGTCCATGGCCGCTATGCCCGAAGAACCAGAGGGGTGGAGGACGACGCACGAGAGTTCCACTCCTGCTACCATCATCATGCCCGCTGCGGGGGCCACCACAGTGGAATCATCCCCTGGACCGGACCTCCAGCCGATGGGACCCGGGGCATCATCATCAGAGTCCTGGACGGCGGTAGAGCTTAAGCACAGGCAAGTAGTCTCTCCTGTAGTTCATTTGTTGATGGTGGAGGGATCTTGCCTGGCTTTTGGGGAGGGCAGTCAGGTGCGGCCCCCAGCCGCATCTGGACCTCCCTCACCGGGCTTTGCCACTACCGGTGATCCTAACCGCTTTCCCTCTCCTATCCCCTTCAAGCTCCATCCTAGGGTCGCTGGAGAGGAGTTGCCACCACCTGGACCACCCACTGATGACGAGGCAGGTCCAACTTCCTCGGAGGAGGCTGATGGGGATGAGGCACCTGACAGACCGGAGGAACCCACTTACCCAAGATCACCGGAGTCCTGGATGGCAGTGGAGCCAGAGTTCAGGCAAGTGTGCTCCATTATATCAGGAATTTCAATATTAATGTCACACTGCCAAACTCATGGTGAGATGGACCCGGGACAGCTCACAGTAGCCCTCGGAACCGCCACACCGGGCTCCGCCGCTGCCAGCGACCCTGACCCGGTTTCTCTTTTTCTCCCTTCGGGCTCGGAGCCTCCGGCCAGGGTCGCCGGGGAGCTGTTGGAGGCAACCGAGGATCGGGGTTCATCTCCTGAGGACGTGAGGAGCATCACCTCCCTCGCTGGGGAGGCCACCGCGGGAGCAATGAGGCCCCCAATGGGGGTCACTGCAGGTGCAACGGTGCTCCAACCAGAGCCCACCGCGGATGCAGCAGAGCCTCAGCTGGAGTCCACCGTGGGTGCAGCCACAGACCGGGACCATCGCAGGTGTTATGGTCCCTCCGCTCCAAGCTTCGGAGGGCAGGGGGGCTCCTGTTTCTCGGTGTGGCCACCGAGGTTCCCGGGTGGTTAGGCTGCCTCTCCATGTTCCCCTCCGCTTCTGGTGGCTCCACCATGCTGGTCGGCCACCTGAAAGACTGGGCCTTCAAGTCGGGTGACCCATTGGCCCGGGAAGGCTGCCGGATGCGACTCTGCGGGCCACCTGCTGGACATGGGACTGGGGCAGGCCACCCGATCAGTCACACCTCGCTATGCTGGGGGCATGGGACTCTGGTCAACCCCCTGAACTTTGGACTTATGGGGAGGGAGGTTAGTGTCCTAGGTGGGGCTGTTAGGAAGGTCACTGTCTTGGACCTGCTTATTATGTGTTGTGTTTGTCACTGGTTGCTTCCCTCCTAACCGGTTTTCCCCCACCTCCCACCCTGGGTAATTGTTTGTTGTTGGGGGGGGGGGGGGAGGTTCCCTTGAGGTATGTTCCTTTTGTTTTCGACTAATGGTACTGGGGTTCTGGAATCACCCCTAGAGGGAGGGGCCCTGTCATGAATCTGGGTTTGGTGTTCCAAACCCCATTCTGACTTATTATTGTGGTGCCCTATTTTCTAGTTGGCCCGTCTGGCAGCTGTTTGGGTCCTTCGCTCCCTGACAGCTCGGGCACGTCCCCTCCTCCTGTCAAATGCTGTCAGCTGTGCTTCATCTCGGGTGTTCTCACACACATACACACACACATTCCATTCATTCCCATTCACATGCTCATGCACGTACTCCTATACACCTGGTTCAATCATGTTCAGCCCACGCTTTCTCACACCAGCAATCTCTTTCCTTGTTTGCATCAGGATAATAAATACGCTGCGTTTGGGAAAAGAGATTGTCGGAGCATTCACCCTCATTCGTGGCAGCGTGTACCACCATGAATGTTGTATGACCTCCTGCATACTTTCAGCCTAACATTTCAAGATGGAGGATTCCTTAATGTTGGTGTCTGACTCTGCCTTTATTCCCCGCTCACCAGACGACATGGACAGCCTCAGATCTTCACAGCCATGAGTACGTGTGCCTTCTTCTGTGTGCTCTGCTTATATCAGCACCAGGCACCTCCCCAGCTCTGTGGGACATCCGGGTGGCTTCCCTGTTTGTCTGGTGGCCATTATTCCATCTTTTCAACTGTCTGCATTTGTGTTGTACTGGACTTGTTAATTTGTTACTGTTTACATTAATAAATGGCACGATCTACTCCAGCACTTGAGTTTTTCATTCCCTTTCTCGTGTGCCGCATAATGGCGCATGAGAGACCATGACAAGGGTGGCCTAAAACATCACTCGCAGTCTGATACACTGTATCCTTCAGTGTTTCCCGTTTCTCTTCTATGTCATTCTCTGAGTTGTTGCTTTCCCAGTCTTTCAAGTTTTCATCCATTTCCTGTGTAAGTTCTTCCTGCTTCTTTTGGCATTTCAGTGCGCTAGTGTTTAGCTTCCGTGGTGGCTTTGCACCCGTCCTGCAGAGCTGTTTTTGTTTGCAAATCCTTAATCTAGAGCATGACATGATCAATACCACAGTCCGCACCTCTCATTGCTCTGGTGTCCAATACACCCCTTATGTCTCTCTGCCTTACTATGATGTATTCTAACAAGTGCCAGTGCTTGGATCTTGGGTGCATCCATGTCTTCTTGTGTGTGTCCTTGTGCTTAAATAGGGTGTTGGTTAACACAAGTTTGCACTCTGAACATAATGCAAGTAGAAGTTCTCCATTTGCATTGCACTTGCCTATTCCATGATTAACTAGCACTCCTTTCTATTTCTCAATTTCTGAACCAACTCTAGCATTAAAATCTCCAACGAGTATAAGCCTGTCATCAGTCAGTACACACCTCATAGTCTCACGTAAATTACTGTAGAACTCTTCCTTTGCCTCCTCTGTGCTGGTCATTGATGGGGCATATACACTGATGAATGTGGCATACATCTTCCACTGTAGTGGGAGTCTCACAGTCATTATCCTGTCTTTGATTGGCACCGGTTCCTCATCAAGCATTGCTGCTATCTCCTTTCTAACTGCAAAGCCCACTCCTGCTTCTCTCCTTTCTTGAGTTGATTTCCCACTCCAAAAGAAGATGTATTGATGGTCTTCCAAGCTGTCATATCCAGGCAGTCTTGTTTCACTAAGTGCAGCTATGTCTACATTGTACCTGTTCATTTCCAAGGCCACAAGCACAGTCTGTTTTTCTGGGCGCTGTGATGTTGATCTGTCCAACAGAGCGCATACATTCCATTGTGCTACACACAAGGCTGTTGTTATCCTCTTCTTTTCTCTTCCTGCTCCTAACTTATTTTTCGCTGTCTGTCGTAGTGTGAACAGATCAGCGTAGAACTTGTTAACCCGGGTGACATCTGAGTTGGTATGAGTTGCTTTCTGACTGACCATTTCATGAAACTGCTTGCAAAGTATTTGAGTACTGCTAGCTTTTACTGGACTAGCAGCACATTCTTGGCAGATAGAGGTATTACCAGTGGAAAGGAAAAGCCAAGACAAACTGAATCCAGTATCTGTTGCAGTGACTGACCAGATGATAGGTTTGTTTATGTCTGCTCTTTGTGTAGTGCATGTCACAATGCACCGACTGGCACAGTCCACCATGGACCTTGCGATAGATATGTTTATCTGCAAGGATGTCCAGTCTCACCCCGTGTAACTGGGAGTGGTCCACCACAGACCTGTGGCAGATATTGTTTTTAATTCTGCCGGGATGCCCAGTTTCACCCTTCACGCCCTCGGAAGGGCGGGGATGCTGGTTGAGCCGCCGACCGCCCGACCCATGAGACAGGTAGTACCGGTTTTCATGGTTATCCGGTAGCAAGCAAGCTGATGCCTGACCTGACGTGGACAAAAAACCCGTCAAAACCCATCTTAAATCGTCATGATCACAATTCACTTTAGATAATGCGCCTTTTGCATTAAAGGGATGGGAAGGAGCGCTTTGGATTGGATTATCCAAAACACACCTCTGATTGATTAGACTGGCCTCTTTGTGTCATGGACCAGTGGAAAACTTGTTTTTACGGCATTGTGATAAGGAAATTAAACTGGACACGCCCATAAACTCATTCTGCATCGGCGACGACTGATCACCCAACCCTATTGTTGTAATACGGCACTGAATGTTTTCTTGTGTTGCTAGATCTGTGTTCTTTCTTCTATCTTTGCGAAATAATCAAAACTTAGTTATACAACAGTTAGTTCCAACCTAGCAATGTGATTGGACAATAGGATATCCAGGAGTTACTATTTTCTCTGAAAATCACGCTTAGATGTTTCACCAAATATGTATCATTCCACTTCATCGGTGTTTTAATAATCTTTAAATTATAGTCAATATCAATGGCTTCTTAAAATATGTGAGAATGGTAATGCTGTGGTGGATACCTTAATTTCCACATGGACGTGCTGTTAGAAAACAGACTGTCTTAAAAATGCAGACCTCCTTGACCTGGCAGTTCCACCCTTGTAAACTTAGATTTTCAAGTCTCTTCAACAAACCAGACAAGCTATATTCAGATTTGTCTCAATTAACCAACCATAATGACTTTGTGGTAATGGACTCTTTAATTCATCTGAAAATGCCAAGAGAAAGCATCAAAAATAAATGACTAACAAGCTAACTGACCACTGGCACGAGTCATGGTGACCCACAAACTCTACCCAAGAGGTGACCAGTATGTATTATAAACACTGATTTACGTACTGGACAATATTTAATTTGGTTACATGTGTGTGAAATGACAATAGGTCTTACCTTGTCTATATTATGCTCATTGAGGTGCTTAGCAACAGTTAACTGGGTACATTTATAAGGGAGTAGTTTTCCAAGGTGATCAAAATATCAGTTCAGCAAAAAAAAAAAAAAAATAATTACAATGTTTTGTCCTGTATTATTGTCATTTTATAAACTGTGCGTATGGAACTGTTGTATAAAATCAATATTACACTCGAGGTCATGTAGTATCATGAATATATAACTGCAGTGATGTCTACAATGACTCACTGCTGTTACAGTGCTGTGAAAAAGTATTTGCCCCTTTCCCGAGTTCTTACAGTTTTTGCATATTTGTCACACTTTAATGGAGGTAAGGGTCCTTCTGGCTGCCATTGGCACCACGGGTTGCATCACTGTACATAGACTGCTGCTGCTGCCGTTTGTTTTTGTTTGTTTTTGTTGTTTTTTTTCTCCAGCCTTATTCCTTTTCTTTTTTTAAAAAAATGCCCACCAATGAAGAGAGAGAGAAAAGCCATTCCAATTCTCTTGCATGACCTGCCCATATAGTAGTATTGATAATAAAATCTTTCAATCTTGAATCTTGAATGTTTCAGTTCATCAAACTAATTTTAATATAAAACAAAGATAAGCCGAGCAAATTTTAAAAAAAAGCAATTTTTAAATGATAGTTTCATTTATTAAGGGAAAAAAAGCTATGCAAACCTACTCAGCCCTATGTGAAAAAGTTTTCATTGATTCCATACTCCCTCTCATGTAATACTGCTTAATCTTAACTGAACAAAGAAAAGATAAGTAACAAATAGATAAATAATAAAATAAAACATAAAAACAAGAAAACAGTATACAGTATACAGTAAATAACTACTGACCATCTCAGTCAAGGTAAACTTGCACAGTGCCAGCAACATGACTAGGTATAATTTACTTTTCTGACCTTTGAGTATGATGACAACCTGGATTAGGGGTGCGGCAAAACATTGATACAGTGTAGTATTGTGATACTTTGTGTCAATGATACTGTATTGATTCAGAGAAACAAGAATTGTGATGCTTACATAAATTAAAGTATTAATAAATGTTGCAAATTCAGTTTTTTGGACACGAGAGTAATCAAAAACTGCTGACTTTTCAATCAATCAGATGGTTCTAAATGTTCCCTTTCTGGTTAGGTCAGCACAGGAAAAGATGGACTCATGAGATCTTGCCAGGAGTTGAACAAGACAGAGATCGGGATGGAAATAGTAATATATAATATTGTGGGGGCATGGTGTTGGACAGTAAGGACTATGCACCCCCCAGGGAGAGGAGTAAATGCTGGAGCCGCTTGGAGAAGAAGGGTGTCTGAGCGGTACCGGTGTTATGTCATGCTAATGTGCAACACAGGCTTTGTTCCAAACATAATGTATGATGGTCGGAAGTTACGGGTCTCAATGCATGGTATTAAAGATATAAAAGAGGAATGTGCAGAGACCCGGGATCTTTTTTAGCTGTAAGTTATGTTGGAGAAAGAATAAAGTTTCTGTGCCATCCAGCTCATTGTCTCTCCTGCCTCCTTTCTCCATATTGGTGAACCGAAGACGTGCCATGGAAAGCAAGCCAAGCACCGCCCCGGAGACTGCCTGGAGGGAGGGCACCAGCGCTGCATGAGTGGTCTCAGTTGAGCTCCCAGACTTCTGGCTTCACAACCCGACCGCGTGGTTCTTGCACATAGAAGCCCAGTTCGCACTCCGCGGGATAACAACGGACGATACTAGGTATTACTATGTGGTCGCTGCACTGGATGCACGCACCACGCAACAGGTGACAAGCCTGCTCCAGGAGCTGCCGGCCCAAGGAAAATATGAAACAATCAAGAGGATGCTTCTCAAGTGCTACACCTTTTCTGACAGTGAGAGGGCAGACAGACTCCTAACACGTTCGGAGTTAGGGGACAGATCAGCAGTGGAGCTCATGGAGAGAATGTTTGTGCTGAGGGGGAAGGGCGACGAATCTTTCCTGTTCGCCCACTTGTTCCTCAGGAACCTACCGGCTACAGTGAGGGCGATCCTGGCCAATTCGCCACTGCTGGTTGCTAAGGACTACCGCGCCCTGGCGCAAGAAACGGACCGCATCATTTTGGTGACCAGAACTCTCAGCGTACAGACAGTGGCACTGGCATCCATGAGGGACTCCAGTGAGGTCGAGGAGCCGGGACGGACACCAGAAGACGAAGGAACGAGGAGATCTGTTTTTATCATCGCTGTTTCTGCTCGAATGCCCAACGTTGCCTGTCGCCATGCCAAATCAAGAAGCCAGGAAGACGGCATGTTCGGAATTCAGTGGCAGCTGCAATCAATGGCGACAGGAACAAACTGCTTTATGTTATGGACACACATTCGGGGAGACGGTTTTTGGTGGACTCCGGCTCCCAGAAGAGTCTCATCCTGCCGGTCAACGCAGACAGGATGGCAGAATGCAACGGTTACGAGCTCATGGCCGCCAACGGATCAACCATCAGGACATTTGCCAAGCGGACACTGACGATTTGTTTACACGGACGCAACTTTCAGTGGGATTTTGTGTTACAGTAGCTGCATGTTCCGGCTCCATTTTAGGAGCAGATTTTTTATGTGCTTATGGGTTGTTAGTTGATGTTGCTAATAGGAGATTAGTGGATGCTGTCTCTTTCACTTCACTGCCCTGCACAGCTCGGGGAGCTAGGTGGACAACACTGGCTAACATTATAGCTCCAGGGGGTAAGTACCAACATTTGCTTGCACAGTTCCCAGCACTCATGGTCCCGACTTTTTCGGCTACGGTAACAAAACATGGAATTGCGCACTTTATAACGATAAAAGCCCCTTCAGTGTTCACGCAACCTCAGCGTTTGGATGCAGCTAAACTGGCCAGCGCGTGAGAGGAGTTTGCCAACTTAGAGCAGTCTTAGTGCTCTAGAGCATCATCAGGAACTCCAACAGTCCGTGGGCATCCCTGCTACACATGGTGCCTAAAACTGACGGGTCATGGCGACCGTGCAGTGATTTCCAGTGCTTGAATAATGCCATGGAACACGATCATTATCCCATTCCGCACATCCAGGATTTTTCTGTGCACCTGGCCGTGGTGCGTGTTTTTTCGAAAGTGGATTTGGTCTGCAGATAGCATCAGGTCCCGGTGCGCGCAGAAGATGTTCCAAAAACAGCGGTAATAACTCCTTTCGGCCTTTTTGAGTTTTTATGCATGCCGTTCGGATTAAAAGGCGTGGCGCAGACTTTCCAGAGGATGATGGACGCAGTGCTTCGCGACTTGTCCTTCGTTTTTGTCTTCTTAGACGACATTCTGGTAGCTAGTGCATCAGAGGAGGAGCACATCTCCCATCTCAAGAAGGTTTTCCAGAGGTTGGAGGCGCACGGGGTGATAGCTAACCCGGCGAAGTGCCAGTTCAGCATGTCAGAGACTGATTTTTTTGGGCCACCGCATTTCGCCGGAGGGCGCAATTCCATTACAGGATAAGATGTGCGTTATGTCGAACTTTCAGCACCTGCAGACCGTGAGAGCACTACAGGAGTTTTTGGGAATGGTTAATTGTTATAACCGTTTCCTTCCTCGGGTAGCCCAGCTGATGCAGCCATTGTATGCCGCATTTAAAAAAAAGAAGCCCGTGGAAGCCATTGACTGGATTCCAGTCAATGAGGTCCAGGCTTTTACTAATACCAAAACAGCACTTGCGGATGCCGCGTTGTTAACCCACCCGGATCCATCTGCACAGATAGCGCTCACTACGGACGCATCTGATGTTGCCATAGGGGCAGTGGTGGAGCAGTACATCTCAGTTTCGTGGCAGCTGCTTGCATTTTTCAGCCGAACTTTTCGTGACAACGAACGCAAATACAGCACGTTCGATAGGGAATTGCTGGCTCTCCACCTGGCGACGCGGCATTTCCAGTTTTGGTTAGAGGGGCGCAAGTCCACCGCATTCGTGGACCATAAGCCAATGACGTACGCGATGGTAGAGGTCTCAGAACCATGATTCAGCCCGGCAGCAACGGCATTTGGCCGCGATTTCAGAGTTTACTACCGACATTCAACACATTGCCGGTAAGCTCAACGTCATGGCCGATTGTCTGAAGCACGCATTACCCTCCCCGGTCTACATGGGAATAGATTTCGCTGCGATGGCCACGGGGCAAGCCGGGGACGCAGACATTTGCGCGCTCCAGTCTGAGCCTACTGGGTTAAGGCTGGAGAGCAGGGTGGTGCAAGAAGGGTGCCCTCCCTTGCTCTGGGACGTCTCCACCGGCTGCCCGCGCCGGGTGGTTCCGAGCTCTTGGCGCTGTCGCTTTTTTGAGTTGGTCCACTCCCTTTTGCATCCGGGAGTGCGCACTGCAGTGAAGCTAGTGGGGGTGAAATTCGTCTTGCCGCACTTGCGCAAGGACGTGAAAGAGTGGGCTGCAGCTTGCGTCGCATGCCAGTGTGCACAAGCACGCCAGAGCCCCCCTCGAGCTGTTCCAAATCCCGGCCAGGAGGTTCGACTACGTCCACATGGATTTGGTGGGACCCCTCCCGCCGTCGCAAGGTTTTATGCACCTCTTAACAATTGTGGACCGCACCATGCGCTGACCTGAAGTGGTCCCGCTGGCTTCTGTCACGTCCGCAGAAGTGGCTCGTGCTTTTTTGTCGGCTTGGATCGCATGGTTTGGATCTCTGTTGGACATCACTTCACAAGTGTTGTGATAATACTGTATCGTGGAACCTCTGGTGATGCACACCCCTAAACTGGATGGAAACAGATGACATATGAAATGTCATATTAACGCGATCATTACCCTTTTTCTGTTTTGCATTAATAATTGCCATGATTTCCCCTCAGGGCAGAGAGAGAGAAAGACCCACGCGCCAAATGCAGTTTGTGGCATTTATTGAAAAAAACACAAAGTTCCAAAGTGCAACAAAGCAAAAATCCAAACAGATTACAAGGAAAACTTACCAGAGCAGGGTTAGGGCTTTTGTGGTGAGGAGGAAGAGAATCTTAAGACTGCCGCAAAAATGAAATGAAAAAGTAGTCCTTAAATAGGGTCAGAACCAATAACACAAGTGAACACAGGTGTGGAATCACATGAGTGGGAAAAAAGGTAATAATGGTAAATGATTGGGATCAGCTGGAGATCACGAGAGGAGAGAGCACTGGCTGAAAACTGACAGGGCTACGCCCACACAGAGCACCAACCAGGAAATGCCCTGACAGCTGTCAACCGCAATAATAAGGAATTAGAATAAAATATAAACAAGTACAAACTGAGAACTAGATACCAATAAATACAGCATCAGAACATAGTAAACTAAGACATAAACAGGAAAATAATAAACAAGCAGGGATAACAAAACCCAAAAGGCACAAAAATACAACAAATATATATAAATACAGAGAAAAAAGCCACGAGACTGAGCATGGCGGAACCTCCAGTGCTCAGCTCGTGACAATAATGATGATTTCATTGCCACTAGACATGTAGGCTCAACAGACATGACAATCAAGAGATGCTACAATATCTATGATTGGATAAGGAAACAACCTGGAATAATTTCAAGGTATAGCAATATAAATGTCATTCAGTATTTACTGTACACTAAAGATTTTATTTATACTTTCACTTTTAAATTGCATTGCAGCTTGTGGGGATTTACAATTTTGTACTTTCCTAAATGAAATAATCACAAATATGCTTTTTAAATACAAAAATTTGGAAACAAATGCAGTTATTACCTCAATGATTAAGACATAATATTTTAAAAATAAATAAACAAATAACTAAAACTGACAGAAGTCGAGTCAAAGCATTTTACACAAGGTAAGGGCAGAGGGCAAAAGCAAGAAGGAGATTAGACAAGGGATTGTAGGTAATATGAAAGCAGATGGGAGGTGAAAGCGAGAGTCCAATCCTGGCCAGCATCCCAGGATGCACCAGCTGTTGCTGTAACTTCACCCCTCAAGTCTTCTTTCTCCCTTCCATTCATTTTCACCCTCTTTTATCTAAATCTATAATACAGAGAAAATAACTGAAGGTGACAAGCTCCTTCTTTTACATATCTCAAGCTATCACTTCATAAAAAGCACTCACCTATAAAATTTACCACATTTTTACATAGAAATGTATTTGGCAGCTTCTTTGGAACGATTAATGGAGAATGAAGAACAGTGATAAAAGACTGGTTTCATTGCTGGTGCTCACCCACAATAGTAAGATGATGAAGACAACGCCTTCTTCTTCTGCTAATATTCTTAGTAGCTCCATTGTGAGTTCTGAATGGAGTCATTAGACAGGGTGAAAAGTTGAAGTCGGTTTCTGTGCTGTTCACCAAAAAGAAGGCAGTCTATAGACCCATGAACTGGCATTTATTCTATTGGTGATTGGCAGCTCAGTGCCATTTACTGTTCATGTAAGACTATCAGAAATCATTACTACAGTATCTCTCTACATATAGAACAGGAATATGTGAGGTCTTCACCGTGGTTTAATATTCTCTCCAGTTCATGCTGCTGAATACACAGACTCCGATAACACTGATTCTCTAGGGCACCAGCGTTACTGAATCCTGCTCACCAGCATTCAACCTATGTGGTGCCCAGATGGGTTTAAAGCAGGTAAGCACATTCCCTGCTTACCCGTGCCACAGGTAAAGTCCATGTGGGCAAACACACATGGGAAAAACATGGAAACTGTGGACAAACCCCCATGGGACCCATAAGACAGCCAATATTGAACCTATAGTGGGGCCCACTTGGACATGCTGGCTGGGTTATAGTCCTTATTCTTTCAGTTACATTAGTGAATTCATGATGCCCTAGGTTGTTCAGTGTTCTGCTACATAGTAACTGCTGAGAGGTAGTTCTTGAATGATATACTTTTGCAAATCAAATTAGCAAAAAAAGTTTTAGTCACATCTTCCACCTGATTGGAAAAAAAAAAAAACTCACAGACTATTTGGCTATTAATTATTTTGCTGAATTTTTAATTTCCATTTTATTACTTACAGAACAATTCAAAAATGTTAATATTACTGTACACTCATGTCTTTATTAGATATGATAAAATATTGAATATAGAGCAAAAAAGAGGACAAATAACTATTTCTTTGACCAATTTCCTACTATATTTCCTGTATACAAAGAAACAGCAAACAAACAAGGAAAGCCAATGAAAAGCAAGTAGCTAAACATAAGGAAAGCAAAGACCTGTTTGCAAAATTAATGAGCCGCCATAAATGAAGTGGACCACTGCCATTTGCATAGTGCCTGTGTGTGTGTGTGAGAACAGGTGGAGGTGGGTACAAAGGGCTTGCGTTTGGAACAAACACTGGTGTGTGTAGCACCTCTATTTTCTCTCTCTCTCTCTTTCTCTCTATCTCCGTTGTGTCACATCAAAGTCTGAGGCCTGTTGGCTTGACTTACACCTCATCCAATTAGTCGGCAGTATCTCAGCGACCCTGAAGAATAGCCGGCTCTTTTCGTGGCTCCACTGTCACTTGATCCCAGGTAACAAAATACCCAAGGCACATGCACTCTCTCTCTTTCTCTCGCACACACACACACACACACACACACACACACACACACAAACACCCGATACCTGAGGCTCATGGTGTAACGATAAAATGAGGCAAGGAAAGGGAGTGGGCACGGACGTCAAAAGCATTAGCAGAACAAAAAAACACAAGAGGTAGGGAGAGAGGGCGGAGGAAAGAGCCAGGTACAAAATTGATGGCTCGCAATACAGCGTTCATTGTAACAAAATGAATTTGTCGCACTATTGTCTGGAACAAAAGACCTAATTGAAGTTGGGTCTCCTGTCCCATGTCTGTTGCTCCTTCTGGCATGTTAAGTATGCTGTAAGATGCTGATTCTCAATTGGACTGAATTATTTAGATGGGCAGGAGGCAGCTACGGAACGCAGAGAAACAACAAGAGTCAGGAATGAGCTTCGTGTACAGCTTAGGTACGTTTAGCAGGTTGACGTTTTGACTGTTGAGGGTTGACTTCTTCTTTAAAAAGTCTACAACATATTCCTGGTTTAATCATTCATAATTATAACAACTCATCAAGATGTAACGTTTTTTAAAGACTCCTTTACCTGCCATGACACAGCATTATCACTCTGGCAAGGACATCTCAATTCTCTGTATTGGCTGTCCTGAATGCAATTACTAGGCAGCAATTTATGCTGTATCGGGATACATTACTATTTCAATATTGAGATGTCAAATTACACACAGTGCCTCTAATGCACTGTGGCAATCATAGCCAACTGCTCAGACTGCCAGCAACAAACTGTCAGAGGACCTTGTCACAGGGGAGGGGAAATCTGATTCGTCCATATTCTCTCCTTCTCTCTCTCCTTTTGGACCAGGACTTCCTAGCATTATAAGTGCCATTGTGCTGTCTTTCTTTTGCTCTCGCTATCTTTCCGGTGTTCCTTGGAGGGGTTTGGTTGCCCAGCGCTCCAAAGCAGGGCGATTGATGAGGATGCCTCACTTCACTGACAGTTGACATTTACCAGGAGACTCTCCTTGGCATGCCCACAGTGAACAGACAGACAAGCTGGCAGCTGGAACAGTCTCAGAAAGGAAAGGACAAAAATGCCTTGAAGAGTCAATGATAGAATCCTGTTTAAAAATATAAAATCAGTTTTTTACTGTTACTGTTAGCTTGATAAAATGTTTTTTTGTTTTTCTTTTGGTGTGAGGTACAATATTCTCTTTAAAATTTGAATTTTTGGAAATGCTACACCATTTAACATAGTCCGTTTACAGTCTTATTTTCAATTTGCCATTGTATTTCCTCCTAAACTCCTCTCCATTTCGGTGGCGCTGAACGTCGCTGCAGCCGTGGTCGCCTGGTACACTGGCTGACGTGAGAGCTGGTTTACTTAGAGAAAGTCTTACCCAGTGAACACAGAACAGAGATGGTTCCTGACATCCTGTGAAGTCGTCTCCGTTCCTGGGTGTACCTTCAGAGAGTGAGAGCGGCTGGGGAGCAGCAGCAGGCGCTGAGACCATCAGGGCCGTCTCTACTTGCCAGGCACTGAATCTTTAATGCAGAAGGCCCCCACAAATGCATGGGCAGCATGGCGTTGTCACCCCGGCATATTTTATCACTGATCAAACATTAGTCGGCAGCTGTTGTAAACTTGTAGCTGTCTCAGTGGCAGCGGCGGTGACAGCCTCCGACACTGCTGAGAGAATGAGGCCCAGCTGGCTGCTTTACTTACTTACATTCGAGCTTTGTGTAAAAAATAAATAAATAAAATGGTTTCCTCTGCTGACTTTCTTGCTATCACTCATTTCCTCATTTCACCCTTTTTTTCCTTTCTCCCTTACTTGTGTGCTTGTACTTTTCTGTCACATACCACCTTCTTTCTTCCTCAGTGGTGTCTTGTGATTTCCCCAACTGCATGTTTTGTGTCCTTCCAGTGTTGCTGCAAGTATTGCGCATCTAACAGCAGCTACCTGAGTGTGAAAAAAAAAAGGAAAGTACAAGGAGTACTACGGCCTTGGCAAGGCTGTAAAAGAGAAGACATGAGGGAGGCATTTTGACAGTGTGGAATACCAAGATAGGTACAAGCTGTGACATGAAATATGTTGTGTTTTATTGGAAAAGATCACTTGCAATTAAAACTCAAAGACAGTTTTCAGTAAACTGGGGACTGATATGTAGGTCTGCCTGATGCCACCTGGTCTGGTCCAAACCAATTAAGAGCAAAATTTCAAGTTAACGTCAGCATTTGATCAAAATGACTCATATTCATTTGCTTTTGTTATTCCAAAGCTAAAAGTTAAGGTAACAAAACAGTTTTTTTAGACCAAGTTGAATAAAAAAAAACTTTCTGATGAAATAAATAATTGACTCATTTATACACATGACATCTATCAACTACAAAAATGATGAGCTATTCTAGTTTGTCTTGTTCTGCATGTGAAAATTGCTCTACTTTCATGTGGACATATTGTTAGAAGCATGTGAATACAGAGTAAAACATCATCCCAAGCAAATTTTTCAATATTTCATTGCTTCATTTATTATGTAAATTCCTCAACTGAATTTTTCAGTAATTGGTTAGGACATGAGACCCTCCCCCCCCATTTCCACTCTCCACGTGTCTCTTTTGCACAAAGGCAGCGGTTGGACATCTCACTGGTGGGAATTACCTTTTGGCTGGCACTAAATAATTTTTATTTCTAATTTATTTCATGACAACAGGCACACGCAAAAGGAGAGTCCCCTCAGTCAGCCAAGTGCCTTGTTGGCAAAGATTGATTACCCAATATCTAATTAGCTGAGATCCAATCACTTATTATGCAGAGTGCGGGACAATCAGACTGAAGTCAACTGTCAGCCAATTGATTGATGACACTCCCAATCCTGCTTTTGTTTGCTCTAATGTCCTGATGCTTGTTACAACCACCAAAGCTCGCTCGGACAATGCAGTCTGTCAATCTGATGGCGAGTTGGCGGCCTCCATTCTTCAGCACCAATAAACACTCATTTTTGGTTTGCGCGCACGTGTGTGTGTGTGTGTGTGTGTGTGTGTGTGTTTGGGCTTATGGACAACACAGGTATGCATGCATTTGTCCCAGTGTGAAAGTAGATTGTTGAAGGCATGGCTAGATTTGTCAGGTTGCTGCCCCCATTTAAGAGAGATTTTCTCTCTGCACCCCAAGGGCAAAGTGTAGAGAGGGTGGCTGGGTAGCGGTGGTATTTGGGGATGGGGTTACATCACAAGGAAATGAGTGGATTGATAAATGGAATGGTAAGAGGACTACTCACTTTGACATCTTGGGTCCTTTGCACTTGGTAGTTTCAGTATTTTTATTGTAATGATATGTGGTTTTGAAGTGGGTTACTGAAACAAGACAGAGGTTATATAATATTTGAAAGCACTGCAACAGAGGATCATAGAAGAGAGAGATCCCATTTTAGAACCAATGATGAAGTCAAGTAGGGACAAAAGAAGTGTCACGATGACTGCGTCTGAGGACCAGTGCCCCTGTTAGGATTGGCTATTTGAAGTAGCCTGCTTATGTGATTGTGAATGTTAACCTCATATCCTGTTTTTAGACACTGGGATGTACCTTTATTCCATTTATGAGAAATCCAAATGCACCACCTGGAATATTCTGAGAATAACCAGAATATTAAAGCATATACTATATACTATAAACCATATCTTGGTTATTTACAATTGCAGGAAACCTGCACATGCATTGCAAGTGACTCAAGAGAATTAAAAACATGAAGGCAGGTGAAGTGAAAGCATCTCACCCTTGGGGCTACAAAGAAAATAGCAATGACAGCAGTTGCAGTTAGGGGGACGTTGTGTAGATTCTAGCACTGTTGTCTCCGACTGGGAAAAATAAGGTGTGTAAACCAAAACTCAAAGGCAATGCTGATATTTAGCAGAGCTGAACATCACCATAAAGTCTCATTTTTAGCCTTGACTGCAGCAGGGATGCTAGTTTTGTGGCCAAGGTTGGAAGCAACAAATGCATGTGCAAATGTAACAGAATATTTTTAATAATCTGGATACTTCTGTGACATTTTGTGCATGTATACCATGTCTAACCAGGACCTTCTTGTGCAGATAAACACCATGACATGAATATGAGCATAACCACAATAGATTTGTAACTGGGATACTGAAAGTAATAGGGCGGCCACATCTCAAATCTCAGTCCACATGAAATTGTGTCACAAATTTCTGCTACAATAAATCTTCTAATTGCATAAATATGTTTTACAAGTTTATACATTGTTTGTTTGTTTTTTAAATTCCAAACATATGACACAAAGATTTAGAGGATGTACAGCAGGCTTATAATTCTCAAGCTCATAAGAATGTGTCCCATCATTGGGTACAGGACTGTATGGAGAGAGGTTTTCCCTTCCAACAACACTCTATCAGCAGGTGTATGGGGAGAGAGCTGTGTACACTTCTAGGGGATTATATGAGCAGATTGAAGTAAAGAAATGTGGATATAGGTAAATGTAAATATAGTTTTGGTGACCCAGCACCCAGTGGTATCCTGTACCATCATCTTCCCATCAGTCCACAACTCCTGTATTGTGGAGAGAGACCCATGGATCCTAAACTCTGCCGACCGAGTCAGGTGCGCTTGATTCCTTCCCTGGCGTACGCCTCCACCAATAAAGGTCAGCTAAAAAAGGTCACCTTTGACCTCTTTTATTGTTAAGCGGTCAGAGAAACCATGTCAGGTGTACTCTTCAGGTATTGTGGCATCGCCATGAAAGAGATGAGAGCCCATGGTCAAGTGGCCTCTGATTTAGGAGAGGGGAGAAAATTTCATCCACACACATACAGTAGATACATACGTATATATCCACACCACAGAATCCCTTTTATATACATACATACATACATATATAGAGAGGATATAAAAAGTCTACACACCCCTGTTCAAATGCCAGATTTTTGTGTTGTAACAAAATGAGTCCAAGAAAGATCATTTCTAAATTTTTCCACCATTATTGTGACCTATAATCTGTACAACCGAACTGAAAAACAAACTGCAATCTTTCAAGGGGAAAAATAAAAAATAAAAAACTTACAATAACCTGTTTGCATAAATATGCACACCCTGTTATAACTGGGGATGTGGCTGTGTGCAGAATTAATCAATCACATTCAAACTCATGTTAAATGTGAGTCAGCACAAACCTGCTGTCATTTAAAGTGCCTCTGATTAACCCCAAATAAAGTTCAGCTGTTCTAGTAGGCTTTTCCTGACATTTTTATAGTCACATCTCACAGCACAAGCCATGGTCCGCAGAGAGCTTCCAAAGCATCAGAGGGATCTCATTGTTTAAAGGTATCAGTCAGGAGAAAGGCAAAAAAGAATTTCCAAGTCATTAAATACATTTCATGAATGCACCCCTCCGGGGCAGAGAAGACAAGTCCACACGTTGGACTGTAGTGACATTTATTTCAACAAAAAGACAAACAAAGTCCAACAGCGCATGACATATAAAAAAAACAGCTGAGGGTAACTTATGGCCCTTTTCCAGTAGCCCAGCACACCTCACCACGTATCGATTCACTTCGACACGGTTCGGCTCGGTTGTGTCTCCATTACAACCGTGTTAAGCTGGGGTGGGTGGGATTTCTATAACAGCAAGGCGGCGCCACACTCCCGTGACGTAAAACACGCGACCCAAGCAAAACATAATACATGTATCATGGTGACTGTACAAGGCGACTCCTCGGTCTGTGGCTTTTTTCACCGTAAATACCAAAAAGGACCGCCAGACACAGGTACAGGCAGCAAGATGAAACACTCTGGAATAGTTCTGCAGCTTCTGGGAGAGCCAAAGATGTGAGGATACAAACTAGGTCATATATGACGGTAAGCTAATGTTGCTAATGCTAGTTTGCTATAAGTACGACGTACTACACTGTAACGTCTGCAAGTTATCGCTGTTAGGTACTAAAATATGTATGCTCTGTGTGTTTCAGATGGCTCTGTTGTGGGGAAATTACCGCTTCAAACGGTCGATCTGGGCGTTCAGCACAGCCTGTCACTGAAGTCAACAGCCTGTCACTGATGTCAACACAGCTTCACAAACGATCAGTGGTTATAGAGCTTAAGAATGTCTGTAGAAACGTTTATTTCCTGTGCAACAAATTGCTCTGATCTGCGTGAAAATTATGGAGAGACTGTTGAGACATCATGGACGTACCTGCTTCTGCAGCACTGAGTCTGAGGTGGTGTCATGGCAAAAAATGATCAGCTGACACAACTTGATCGCCATGTTAGTAGTAGTAGTAGATTAGTTTATTTGACAGGGACAGTGCAATAAACATAGACAATTAATCAAAGACAATCAATCTGATGTGTTGCACATAGAGTGTATAGCTATTAGCTAATTTGCAACTCTTGTCCCTGGATGGGCTTTAGAAAAAAGAATCAAGTAAAGATGAAAAAAAAAAACAAAAAAAAAACAAAAACAAAAACACAATAACCACATACATCAATGCAGAAAGATTATAAATACACAATTATAAATATTATAAATATTATAAATACACAAATATAACAGCCTGACTCACATTTAACATAAATATTATAAATATTATAAATACACAAATATAACAGCCTGACTCACATTTAACACATATAACATAACTCACGTTTGCCTATTTCAGGCCTCCCTCCCTTCGTCACTCACTATAAACAAACACATTTATTCCTTCCCTTCATTCACTCTCACTTTGCAGACAATTAATTCATACATGAGTACATTCTTGTTTATTTTTCAGCCAGTTTTTAACCTTTTTAGTGAATGTTTTAAAGTCCGTTATTATTTTAATTACATTTGGCATTGTGTTCCAGATGTTAATAACTATATTAGCCACAAAATATACAGTATATTCAAAAAGTAAACAGTACTGAGTTACGTATAATAATATATATTTGACAGTTATGATGCATTTTAGGCCAAAACAAACATGATCTAGGATTAAAAGCAATTAAAATAATGCAGTCACAAGGTTACATGGAAAATACTTGATTTACTAGATACATGTACTGTAGAAATATATATTCTCTGCATCAGCAATGTACTATACATGCATTCATGTAGTATTGCACTGGGAATTGTACTGACAATAAACCTCTGAAGTTTTTGCAGATGTCTCTTTTTTTATATGTGAAGGTTACCACCATGTGGCACAAATTAAATACTGAAAGATTGGAAAAGCTGTCTAAGAACAATCCAGCAGTTTGAGAAATCACTTTTGGTTTGGTGTAAGTCTGTCAACAGAATTATGAACCATAAAGCAGTTTGTGTTAAAATGTTAAATCCCATTAAACCTAACCCAGGGGCTTCCAATCATGTGTCATGGGGGGCCAAGACCCTGCAGGTTCTCTCTTCTACCCAGTCTCTTCAGCAGGTGTTCTCACTGATCAGCAGTCAGTGGAAGAAGTTCAGTGGAATCTGCTGTTGAAGACACTGGTTGGAGGTAAAGCCTGCAGGGTCTTGGGCCTCTATGGCACATGATTAGACACCCCCACCCAAACCCATTATGATGAAGAGCAGATGCTAATATGACCCAGAATTCCTCCATATACTGGTACTGTCACTAAAGTATGCAGGGTCTTCTGTGGTGGCACATCCAACAATACAGTCTTCAGTTAATAAAATAATTGTTTTGGTTACTTTTTTCTTAAAAATGAGCCATTATTTTCAAGGTCACCGATAAATCCTTTGTACAGTTGACTCTTTTCCCACCGGTGTCTTAACAGACAAAATAGAAATTCATGATGCAAACACATTGTTACACCTCGCTCTCGACGGTCATCATTACCAGCTGCCTGCACACCTGCGCCTCATCGGCGATGAGCTATATCTACCCCTCTGCCCTCTGCTTCGGCCTGGAGTCGTCTTCGCTTCTACGCTTCTACACGGCGACTGATCCGGTCTCTACCAACAGCGCATACTGCACGTAAGCAACTCTCCATACCCTTACCTTCTCTTCAGTCCTACCCCTGTGCACAGGTGGATTCCCAGGCGGCGGCTTTTTCCTCTCCTCTCCTCATCTCCGCCTGCATGGCTCCGGCGCGTCAAGGGCGCACAGCCGCGCTGTCTTCCAGGGCACAGCTGTCAAGCCAACGTCAGCCACTCGCCCATCTGCACGTGAGCAAACGTAGTAAATTATTCCCACGATGTGGTCAGCTACAACTAACCTCCTGCTCTGCTCTCCCCTCAGGGTTACCTGGTCGCACGGCGAGCTGTTCCGCCCACTATGCACGATGTCCACCCACACCACATCTCCATTCCCACTCACGCACTCAGACACCTTTGGTTATCAATAAAAGCATTAAATCTTCCCGAGCCCGTGTGCGTGTGTTCCCTGAGTCCAAGGTTATGACAGTACATCTCCAGCCAAGTGACTCAGCGGACAGCGGGCTAGCACGCCGCTTTTCCAACCTACAGGCTCGGGTTGATTTAATTGCTCATCAGCAACAGACAGTAGTCCATCAGCTTACCCAAATTGTCCAGCGGCTGGGCCGCTTGGCTCCTCCGACACCTCCCGGTGGGTCAGCCTCCATTTTCCTCTCGGTAAGTCCCAGTAGCTCGGGTTCGCTAACCCAACTCACACCCATCCCTACCCCAGCGCGCTTCAGCGGGCAACTCGGTGAAGCGCGGGGGTTTCTCCTGCAGTGTGAGTCGGTGTTTGAGTGTGTCCCCGGTGTCTTCCCGTCCGATCACAGCCGAATTGGGTACATTGCTAACCTTCTGGGAGGGCGAGCGTTAGCTTGGGCCTATGCCGTCATGGCGAGACCCAGCTACGCGAACCTAACCTATGCCCAGTTCATGCACCAATTCAAGGAGGTGTTTGACCACTCTGCTCGCGATAACGTTCAAGCCGCCCGGTTGTTAAATCTTCGTCAGGGTAGCCGGTCTGCCGCCGACTACGCTGTCGACTTCCGGGTGGTAGCGGCGGAGGTCGGTTGGGGAGAAGCGGAGCTCAGTGGCATCTTCGTCCGCAGCCTAAACTCCTCCCTGTGGGACGAACTGGCTTCCCGGGAGCTGCCGGAAAAATTATCTGAGTTGATAACTTTAGTCATTAGTGTAGACAACAGACTGAGGGAGCGGGTTGCCGAGTGCCGGACTTCCGGTTGCTCGAGCAAGACTTCCGCCCGGGCTCCTCAGTCTCGCCCCCTGGCGTTACTCACTCCTGGGTCCGCCGATGCCTCGGAGGCAATGCAGGTGGGTCGGGCCAGGCTTTCGCCTGCGGAACGACAGCGCCCCCGGGAGCTGTCCCTCCGCATGTATTGCAGAGGGGATCAGCATTCAGTGGGGAATTGTCCGGTTGGGCCAAACAGGGAACGTCTGCGAGTCACTGTAGGGGGCCTCGCGGATGCCTCACGTTCTAATCCTCTCACTAAATGCATCCTTCCGGTTAGGTTTTGTCACAACTCCACTGCGCACGTCACACACGCACTGGTGGACTCAGGGGCGGAACAAAATTTTATTTCACAAGGCCTGGTAACCCATTTGGGCATTCCGTGCCAAGCCCTGCCAACCCCCTTGAAACTAATCACCCTTGCTCACACGCCCCTAGTGACGGCTACCCACAAGACTAAACCGGTCCCGGTGATCATCTCCGGCAATCACAGGGAGGACCTCTCAGCCTGATAGTGCTACCCACCTCGTCCTCCCCTGTCATCTTGGGTTATCCCTGGTTGCGGCTCCACAACCCCATCCTCAACTGGCAGTCTGGCAGCGTCCTTTCCTGGAGCACCTTCTGCATGAGCTCCTGTCTCCAGTCTGCCGCCTGTGCTCCCTCGGTGCCGCACCCGACGCCTGACTCACCGGCCCCACACCTATCCTTGGTGCCTCCAGAGTTCCATGACCTCGGACAGGTGTTTAGTAAATCGAAAGCACTGTCTCCCCCCCCCCCCACCGTCCCTACGACTGCGCCATAAACCTCCGCCCGGGGGCGCCGTTACCATCTGGCCGCCTCTACAGCTTGTCTGCCCCGGAGCGTGAGGCCATGGACGTTTACATCAAGGAGTCGCTCAGCGCAGGCATTATTCAACCATCCTCGTCCCCGGTTGGAGCTGGTTTTTTCTTTGTGGGGAAGAAGGACGGGTCCCTGCGCCCATGTATTGACTTTCGGGCGCTGAATGACATCACCATCAGAGACAAGTACACGCTGTTCCTGATGGACTCGGCCTTCGACTCCCTCCAGGGGGCCACCTGGTTCACCAAACTCGACCTGCGCAGTGCGTACCATCTTGTACAGATCCGGGAGGGCGACGAATGGAAGACGGGGTTCCGGACGCCCAGCGGCCACTTCGAATACCTGGTTATGCCGTTTGGGCTCACCAACGCGCCGGCCGTCTTCCAACGGCTAATCAATGACGTTCTCCGGGATTTTCTGGGGGTCTTCGTGTTCGTGTACCTGGACGACATTCTGATCTTCTCCCGGTCCAGAGAGGAACACCAGGTCCACGTGAGGCGGGTCCTTCAGCGCCTCCTGGAGAACAGGCTGTATGTAAAGGCGGAGAAGTGTGAATTTTACACCAATCAGACTTCCTTTATGGGGTTCGTAATTGCTCATAATCAGGTCCTCCCTGATCCAGCTAAGGTCAAAGCGGTGGTGGAGTGGCCCACCCCCTCTTCCAGGAAGCAGGTGCAACAGTTCCTAGGCTTTGCTAACTTCTACCGCCGCTTTGTACCAAAGTACAGCGCCATCTCCGCCCCCCTGACCCGTCTCCCCTCCCCCAAGGTGCCGTTCAGGTGGAACAAAGAGGCTGCGTCGGTCTTCAGGGCCCTGAAGACGGAGTTCGCTTCCTCCCGGGTCCTCACCCAGGTGGACCCCGCCCTCCAGTGCTTGGTCGAGGTGGACGCATCCGACACAGGGGTGGGAGCAGTGCTTTCCCAGCGCTCGCCAGCGGATGGGCAGGTACGCCCCTGCGCCTTCTTCTCTCGTCGCCTCTCCCCAGCTGAACGGAACTATGACATCGGGGATCGGGAGCTCCTAGTGGTGAAACTGGCTCTTCAGGAGTGGCGCCATTGGCTGGAGGGGGCTTCTCAGCCGTTCGTGGTCTGGACCGACCACAAAAACCTGGAGTACCTGAGGACGGTCAAGCGCCTGAATGCCCGCCAGGCGCGTTGGTCGCTGTTTTTCGGTCGCTTCAGGTTCACCATCACCTACCGGCCTGGATCCAAGAAAGGCAAACCAGATGCGCTCTCCAGGCAGTTTGAACCCGAGGAACTGGCGGACCGTGAACATACCATCCTTCCATCCTCGTGTGTCGTGGGGGCTGTCGCATGGGGAATAAAGGCCAAGGTCCGAAGGGCACAAGAGGCGGAGCCTGATCCTGGCGGCAGTCCAGTCAAGAGGTTGTTCGTCCCGTCTTCAGTTCGGGGCGACGTCATCCATTGGGCTCACACGTCCAAGTTCGCTTGCCATCATGGTACCTCTCGGCTGGTGGAGCTTATTCAGCGGTCTTTCTGGTGGCCGGATCTCAGAAGTGATGTCTCCAACTATGTCCGTGCCTGTCCTCAGTGCACCATGGGTAAGACCTCCACTTCCCCTCCAGCGGGTCTCCTCCACCCGTTACCGGTTCCCGGGAGACCGTGGTCCCATGTGGCCTTGGACTTTGTTACCGGCCTTCCTAAGTCTAATTCTTACTACACCATCTTGACCATTGTCGACCGGTTCTCCAAGGCGGCCCACTTTGTGCCTCTCCGTGGGCTCCCCTCGGCACGGGAGACGGCCGAGTTGCTGACTCAGCATGTGGTTAGGCTGCATGGGATCCCGGTGGACGTGGTCTCGGATCGGGGACCCCAGTTTTTTTCCAAGGTGTGGGGCGCCTTCTGCAACGCACTGGGGGCCACGGTGAGCCTGTTCTCTGGTCACCATCCCCAGACCAATGGCCAGTGTGAGCGCACGAACCAGAAGTTGGAAGCAGCCCTGCACTGCGTCACCTCGTCCAATCCATCCTCCTGGAGCACCTGCCTACCCTGGGTCGAGTACTCCCACAACTCCACCCTTTCCTCGGCCACCGACATGTCCCCTTTCCGGGCGTCCTTGGGGTACGATCCACCGGTGTTCCCGGAGGAGGAGAAGGAGGTGGCGGTTCCATCGGTCCAGGCGTATGTAAGGCGCTGCCGGCGCATTTGGACTAGAACGTGCCAGGCTCTGTTACGCACGGCGGAGCGCAACTCTCACTTCGCCAATCACCACAGGAGGGCCGCTCCCGAATACCAGGTGGGTCAGCGCGTGTGGCTGTCAACCAAGGACATCAAGTTGAAGGCGGAGAAGAGGAAGCTGGCGAAACATTTCATCGGGCCGTATACCATCACCAAGATCGTTAACCCGGTGGCTGTGCGCTTGGCTCTCCCCCCCTCCCTCCGGGTCCATCCTACCTTCCATGTGTCTCGTGTTAAACCTGTGCTGTCTGACCCTCTCTGTCCTCCTCCCAAGACCCCTCCTTCCCCCAGGTTGTTCGATGGAGATCCTGCTTGGAGTGTCACGGCCATCCTGGATGCCCGCCGCCGTGGCCACGGTCTCCAGTACCTGGTGGATTGGGAGGGATATGGCCCGGAGCACAGGTCCTGGGTGCTGCCGTCCTGGGTGCTGGACAACAGTCTCATCACGGAGTTCCATCGGATGCACCCAGGTAAGCCAGCGCCGGGAGGCACTGCTCGTGGGGGGGGGAAGTACTGTTACACCTCGCGCTCGCCGGTCATCATTACCAGCTGCGCGCACACCTGCGCCTCATCGGCGATGAGCTATATCTACCCCTCTGCCCTCTGCTTCGGCCTGGAGTCGTCTTCGCTTCTACGCTTCTACACGGCGACTGATCTGGTCTCTACCGACAGCACATACTGCACGTAAGCAACTCTCCATACCCTTACCTTCTCTCCAGTCCTTCCCCTGTGCACAGGTGGATTCCCAGGCAGCGGCTTTTTCCTCTCCTCGCCTCATCTCTGCCTGCATGGCTCCGGCGCATCAAGGGTGCACAGCCGCGCTGTCTTCCAGGGCACAGCTGTCAAGCCAACGCCAGCCACTCGCCCATCTGCACGTGAGCAAACGTAGTAAATTATTCCCACGATGTGGTCGGCTACAACTAACCTCCTGCTCTGCTCTCCCCTCAGGGTTACCTGGTCGCACGGCGAGCTGTTCCGCCCACTATGCACGATGTCCACCCACACCACATCTCCATTCCCACTCACGCACTCAGACACCTTTGGTTATCAATAAAAGCATTAAATCTTCCCGAGCCCGTGTGCGTGTGTTCCCTGAGTCCAAGGTTATGACACACATAAGTCACTAAATTGTTTATTACAATCAGCAGCAAATTCCAGATTATTCAGAATGTGCAAAATTCAAACTGTAAAAAAAAACAAAAAAACCCCCAAAAAACTGGAATGGGTCACACACGCCAGCCACGCTGCCTCACTGAGAAGCAACTGGATCAGCCCCTCGTACTGGTCCTGGTTCAGCAGATCTTCAGCCTGCATCTCTGTAAATAGTGAGGCAAGGTCCAGTTGGGGTGGACAGTTTCCCTCTTGCCTAGACAAAAGACAAATGGGTGGTGGTTAATTAAAGCAAGTGTAAAACATATTTGGGAAATACACTTGTTGCTAAAAGCCAGTGGTGGAATGTGAATTAATGAATGAATCTTTATTTCGGATTGATTAAAAGTAAAGATTAAAAGAAAATAGAATAATATAACAAAGGGGCAAAAATCTAACAAGGTCAAATTAAACAATAACTCCTCTGATTATACAGTTCAACATAAGTTATCTGAAATGGGTGATGGCTGAAGCTGCAGCTTATATTGCCCACCATATTCCATCCAAGAATTCAAAAGAAAAACAAAACAGGAGGGATTACAATTTGAATGTGACAATAAAGTACTTCGTTGTTGTATTTAACCACAATTTTCATGTAGCTGTGCTTCAGTAGATTTTACAAGGGCTGGGTTACATTTAAAATCATCTGTTTTTACTGTGGCCTCAGCAATCAGAATGAATTAATACATTCACTTGAATGGAATATAGTGCTTTAACTGAAGGTGTGCATTACCGAGTATGGAGTCGCTCAGTCAAAATATGAAGTTTTTATCAATAAAAGTTTTTCTTGTCTGTAAAAGTGTCTCTTCTTGCCCTGGCTTCATGTGTGGGCGGTGTTTTGTACTAGCATTGCTAAAATATAAAAGGAAGCACTACAATGGGTCTCAAATACTTGTAATGTGTCCTGTTACTGCATGAGTTTATTGATGATAGACTATAAACTACACATATAAAGTAAATTATATTGACGACTGAACATTTCACATTCGCCAAAACATACAGTTATGAACATAACTCACAAAGGATCACACAAGTGATCTGACAAAAAAATAAATACATTAACAAGCGGTTTATTTTACAGTTGATGTGCTATATTCACACAATCAAATAAATCTCAGTTCAGTCCCTTTTATATTAAGTGGAAATTGTGCTACTTTGGTTTTGACACTTTACCTATAAAAGCAAAGGATTTCAGTACGTTCCGCAGTGGCGAGGTCCGTTGTGGGGCGGCTGCTTTCCTCTTGCCTAGATGAACGACAGAAATGGATGGTGGTTAGGTTCAAGCAAGTTCAACACATATACAGGCACATCTCAAAAATTAGAATACCATGAAAAAATTCAATATTTTTGTCACTCATTTCAGAAAGTGAAACCCATATATAGATTCATTACAGGGACCGTGATATATTGAAAGTGTTTATTTTAATATTGATGATTACAGCTACAGCCCATATTAACCAACACCTCAGCGGCCAACATTTATATTTAAAAACTATTTTTTAAAGTTAATTTTATGTAATATTCTAATTTTTTGCCAAATTGAATTTGGGGTTTTCAGGGGCTGTAAGCCGTAATCATAAAAATTAAAATAAATAAAATCTTGAAATATATCACTGTCTGTGTAATGAATCTATATAATATATGGATTTCTCTTTCTGAAATGAGTGACAAAAAATTTTGAAGTTTTTCATGACATTCTAATTTTTGGAGATGTACCTGTGTTAGGGAAATACACCTGTGAAAGTCAGTGGTGGGATGTGACAAAAATGCTTTGTTTCCCTGACAAGCACTGCAGGATCCACAGAATAGGTGTATGGGTCTATTCTGACGCTTTAGAAAATTATACGAATGACTTTATAAATCACTGGTTTGAAAAAGCAATTTTAATATGACGAGATTTCGGCTCCTGTGGTCCATTTCACCAGTATCCACAATATAAACACTGATCGAGGCTAACCCCTGGCATGTGGAAACACATTCTAGCATTAAATTGCACACAATTTAATGCGCAGCACCAAAGTGCAGCACGTACACAAACCAGGACTTTAACCAGGATTAACATATTTCATTGTTTGCTCTCACAAGCGAATAATTAGGAGGAAACAAGCGCGAATCAGCAGTTGGTACTAGCTAGCTACTAGCTAAAACTCGTTAGCCAGCACAGAACGGTGCTGTATGGCTCAAAAAAAGTGAGCTTACCACCAACAGGATAAATAAGCGAATAGATGCACATTATTACAAATCACTCACCATCGATGGTTCTCTCACGTTCGTCTTCAGCTTGTCCGTAGTCCGGTTCTATGCTGGGCTGCATCTGTAACGGGGCGGGTCACTCCTCTCACTGTGGATCTGCCACCAAGCAGAGAAAACTCCGTACCTCTTCGTTGGACCACGGTGTAGAGTTCCGCAAAACCTACAACGCTGTCTGTATTAATATCGTATTTACTCCGTGACTGAGTTAGTCTGTGAAGTATTGTAAATGGCGGTCATGTAGATTCATCAGAAGACAGTCGCTTTCGTGACGTTACGACCTGACCAATCAGCGGCGACCAGGCTGTTGACGTCACATCTCGGAATGACTCAGCACAGTTGTACCCTGCCCTCGAGCAGGCACAAAAATAGCGCCTGTTAAACCGTGTTGGGGCTAGTGGAAAGAGCTACAAAACGTGCTGAGCTGTGCCGTGTTGGGCTAAGCGGGGCTAGTGGAAAAGGGCCTTTATAGGCCTAAACACTGCGGAGCCAGAATCACCCCGCGAGTGTAGGTAGGAGGGAAAGAGGAATAGTCTAGTGAACATCCATACATGACTGCCGCACTGAAACAATGAGCAGGCAGTGAATAAATAGCAGACAATCAAATGAGGCACAAGTGGGGGAACAGAGTGAGCAAGTGACCTGATTAAACAATTACATGCAGCTGAGCTGGAAGGGAGACAGCCTGGGTAGTTGGTGAGAGTGGCTGGCAAGAGGACAGGGCTCAGAAAGTAAACAAACCAAAATATAAACACAGAACAGCCAATATAATGATAACAGACAGAAAAATATTGAAAAATACAAAGAAAGTCTGAGCGCTGAGAACAAAAGCTCAGACACATGACAAATACCATGGAACACAGTGAAGACAGTCGTCAGCAAGTGGAGAAAATATGGCACAACAGTGACATTACCAAGAACTTGACGTGTCTCCAAAATTGATTAAAAAAAAAAAAGATGAGAAAAAAACTGGTCAGGGAGGCTTCAAAGAGGCCAACAGCAACAATGAAGGAGCTGCACGAATTTCTGCGAAGTACTGGCTGTTTACTACATGTGACAACAATCTCCTGTCTTCTTCATATGTCTGGGTAATGGGGTAGGGTGGTAAGCCATCCAAGACCGGCTACATTTTGCAAAAACACATTTGAAATCTCCCAAATGCATGTGGGAAAATGTATGATGGTCCGATGAAACCAAGGTTGAACTTTTTGGCCAATAATTCCAAAAGGTACATTTGGCGCAAACACAACACTGCTCATCACCAAAAGAACACCATACCTACAGTGAAGCATGGTGGTGGCAGCATCATGTTTTGGGGCTGTGTTTCTTCAGTTGGAACTAGGGCCTTAGTCAAGATGGAGGGAATTATGAACAGTTCCAAATACCAGTCAGTGTTGGCACAAAACCTTCAGGCTTCTGCTAGAAACTTGAAGATGAAGAGGAACTTCATCTTTCAGCACGACAATGACCCAAAGCACACATTCAAATCAACAAAACAAATGGCTTCACCAGAAGAAGATTAAGGTTTTGGAATGGCCCTGCCAGAATCCATAACCTGAATCCAATCGAACATCTGAGGGGTGATCTGAAGAGGACTGTGCACAGGAGATGCCCTAATCTGACAGATTTGGAGCATTTTTGCAAAGAAGAGTGGGCAAATATTGCCACATCAAGATGTACCACACTGATAGACTCCTACCCAAAAAGACTGAGTGCTGTAATAAAAGCCAAAGGTGCTGCAACAAAGTATAAGTTTAAGGGTGTGCATATTTATGCAACCAGGTTATTGTAAGTTTTTTTTATTTTTTTATTTTTACCCTTAAAAGATTTCAATTTGTTTTTCAGTTGGGGTGTCCAGGTTATAGGTCACATTAATGATGGAAAAAGTTTTGAAATGATTTATCTTGGTCTGAAGTTTCTGCTAGTCCATGATCTGTTAACTGATCATCAGATTGATTTAATATCCCTTACAGAGACTTGTTTAGGGCTAGAGGATTATATTGGTTTAAATGAATCAACTCCCTCTTGTTATTTAAACTGTCAAAATCCCAGAAGTTCTGGTTGTGGAGGAGGAGTAGCAAAAATTTACCATTCCAAATTACTAGTTAATGTATAGCAAAAAACATGTTATCATTCCTTTGAGGGCCTGGTCCTCAGTATTGGGCATTTTAGCAATTTTAGGCTAAACCCAATTTTATTTGCCATAGTTTATCATCCTCAATCAACCTACTCAGAGTTTTTATCCGAATTTGCTGAATTCTTAGCTGATTTAGTGCTGAAATCAGATAATTATAGTAGGGGACTTTAATATACATGTAGATGTAGATAGTGATTGCCTTAATATGGCATTTAATTCAATATTAGACTCAATGGGGTTTTCTCAGAAAGTAGGAAATTCTACCCATTATCTCCACCATACGTTGGACCTTGTTCTGACATATGGCATAGAAATAGAAAATCTGGTAGTGTCTCCTCATAACCCTGTACTGTCAGACCATTGTCTGTTAACCTTTGATTTTACTATTTCTGACTATTTGGCTCCTATGGAAAAATATTACTACATTAGATGCCTCTCAGATGATATTGTTACCAAATTTATGCACATTGTTTCCTCTATGCCATGTATCAACACAACGGAAATAAGCTATAATTCAATTCAATTCAATTCAACTTTATTTATATAGCGCCATTTCACAACAACAGTCATCTCATAGCACTATCAACTGTAGGGGGGAACCCCCACAGTTGCAGAAAGACCCCAGCAATCAGGCGATCCCCTGTGAGCAAGCACTTGGCGATGGTGGAGAGGAAAAACTCCCTTTTAACAGGAAGAAACCTCCAGCAGAACCAGGCTCAGGGAGGGGCAGTCATCTGCTGCGACTGGCTGGGGGGTGAGGGGATAGAGAAGAAGAAAAGAACAGACATGTAGAGAGCAAACAGCACAATGGGGACTCAATCTATGGGAGAGAACAAACAGATGTTAATAACCAGCAAAAAAAAATTTCATAGAGAGTGAGGAAAGGAGTGAGGCCCAGTGCATTACTGGAGGTCCCCCGGCTGACTAAGCCTGTTAGCAGCATAACTAAGGGAGGGTTCAGAAACACATGATCCCTCCCTAATTGTAGGCTATATCAAAAAGGTAGGTTTTAGCCCTATTCTTAAAAACAGAGATCGAGTCTGACTCCCGAATCCAGATTGGCAGCTGATTCCACAGGAGAGGAGCTTGATAACTGAAGGCTCTGCCTCCCATTGTACTTTTGGAGATTCTAGGTATTACAAGTAATCCTGCATTTTGGGAGCGTAATGCTCTGTTAGGATAATGCGGTAGTATCAGATCTTTTAAATAAAAAGGAGCCTGATTGTTTAGAGCTTTGTAAGTTAGAAGAAGGATTTTAAACTTAATTCTAAACTCTATGGGCAGCCAATGAAGGGAGGCCAGAACTGGAGAGATATGATCTCTCTTTTTAGTACCTGTTAAAACTCTTGCTGCAGCATTTTGGATCAGCTGAAGACTTTTTAAAGATGTTTTAGGACAGCCTGATAATAAAAAATTACAATAATCTAATCTCGAGCTAACAAAAGCGTGGATCAGCTTCTCAGCATCACTCTGAGACAAGATGCTCCTAATCTTGGCAATATTACACAAATGATAGAAGGCAGTCTTAGAAACAAATTTAATATAAATTTAATTTAAAATTAACAAATTTAATAGCCCGGGAATATGGTGAGGATCATGTTCTTTGACTTCTCCAGTGCTTTCAACACCATCCAACCGATGATCCTGAAGGACAAGCTGCTGCGCGCAGGGGTGGACCAGCACCTGTCATCATGGATCCTGGACTACCTCACGAACCGGCCTCAGTTTGTGAGAACCCGGGACTGTGTGTCCGACACGATCATCAGTAGCACGGGGGCCCCCCAGGGAACGGTGCTGGCTCCCTTCCTGTTCACTCTTTATACTGCGGACTTCTCACACAACACAACACACTGCCATCTACAGAAGTTCTCTGATGACTCTGCGATCGTTGGCCTCATCTCCAATGGAGATGAAGCTGAGTACAGAGGGCTTATCCAGGACTTCGTGGACTGGTGCCATCGGAACTGCCTCCAGATCAACGCGAGGAAAACTAAGGAGCTGGTGGTGGACTGCCGCAGGCATGGGCAGCCCCTCACAGTACCAGTAAATATACAGGGAACAGACATCGAGATGGTGACATCCTATAAGTACCTGGGTATTCATCTGAACAATAAACTAGACTGGTCACACAATACTGATGCACTCTACAAGAAGGGACAGCGCAGGCTGTTCCTGCTGAGGAGACTCAGGTCTTTTGGTGTACAAGGGGCGCTGCTGAAGTCATTCTATGACACGGTGGTGGCATCAGCCATCACTTTTGGAGTGGTCTGCTGGGGCAGTGGCATTACTGCAGCCGATAGGAAGAGACTGAACAAACTGATTAAGAAAGCTAGCTCTGTCCTGGGGCAGCGCCTTGATCCGATGGAGGAGATAGGAGAGAGAAGGACGGTGGCTAAACTGTCATCTCTGCTGGAGTCCGAGTTCCACCCTATGCAGGACATACTGAATGCACTGAGGAGCTCATTTAGCAGCAGACTACATCATCCCAGGTGCACAACCGAGAGGTTTCGTAGGTCCTTCCTACCAACGGCTGTCAGACTGTACAACCTAAGCAGGGCTGCTCGCAGAGATAGCAAAAAAGACGTAACAAACTAATAGTTTTTTGAATGCAGAAGATGCAATAGACTTACACAGTGGTCCTCTCCGGCATACAACTAGGAGCATGCCGGTCGCTATGGAGGGTGAGAGTGTGTATGGGCACATAATCATACCATGCAGGATAGCTGGGTAGACGGTTATGCTGTTTCATTCCATCTAGCGGCAATGCTCTGCACTGTGTGTGTTTATATATTTGCATATTTGTTCCGTCTAGCTGCAATGCTCCGTACTGTGGGTGTTTATATATTTATATATCTACATGTTATTCCATCTAGCTACATTGCTCCGCACTGTGTGTGTTTATATACTTGCATATTTATTCCACCTAGCTGCAATGCTCCGTACTGTGGGTGTTTATATATTTACATATTTATTCCATCTAGCTACAATGCTCTGCACTGTGTGTTCATATATTCATATATTATTCCATCCAGCTACAATGCTCTGCACTGTGTGTCTGTGTGTGTGTGTATATATATATATTTTATAGTAATACGTACATATGTTTATTAGCTGCTCTTGCTTGCTTGTTTTTTTTTTTTTTTTTTTTTTTTTTTTTTTTTTTTTTTCTTGCCTTCTGATTGTTGCTCTGAGTGTTGCTATCCCTGTGCTGTTGCAATCCTGGAATTTCCCCGTTGTGGGACTAATAAAGGCTTATCTTATCTTATCTTATCTTAATATGTGAATTGAAGGACAAATCCTGATCAAAAATAACTCCAAGGTTCCTCACAGAGCTATTAAGAGAAAGAGTAACTGCATCCAAACTGAAAGTTTGATTTGGAAAGGAATTTCTAAGGTTTTTTGGACCAACAAGAATGACTTCAGTCTTATCTGAATTTAATAGCAGGAAATTACAAGTCATCCAAGCTTTGATTTCCTTAAGACAGGCTTCTAACTTGGCTTATTGATTACTATCATCTGGCTTCATTGACAGGTATAATTGTGTGTCATCTGCATAACAATGAAAATGTATACAGTGCTTTCTAATAATGTTGCCTAACGGAAGCATATATAAACTAAAAAGAGTAGGGCCTAGCACAGATCCCTGTGGAACTCCATGACTAAGCTTTGAGTTGAAAGAAAACTCATTATTTACGTGAACAAACTGGAACCTATCAGATAAATAAGATCTAAACCATTGCAATGATGTTCCATTAAGTCCAACATAGTGTTCTAATCTATCAAGTAGAATATTATGATCGATAGTATCAAAAGCTGCACTAAGGTCTAAAAGGACAAGTACAGAAACTAGTCCATTATCAGATGCAATGAGGAGGTCGTTAGTGACCTTCGCTAAGGCTGTTTCAGTACTATGATGGATTCTAAACCCAGATTGAAACTCTTCAAGTAAACCATTTCCCTGCAGGTGGTCAAATAATTGCGTAGCAACAACTCTTTCTAAGATTTTTGAAATGAAAGGGAGATTAGAGATTGGTCTATAGTTAGCTTAAGCTCCTGGATCTAGCGTTGGCTTTTTGAGTAAGGGTTTAATTACAGCCATTTTAAAAGCCTGTGGTACATGGCCTAAAGTTAATGAAGAATTGATTATATGAAGAATAAAGCTACCAATAAGTGGGAAGACTTCTTTAAATAACCTGGTAGGAATAGGGTCTAAAAGACAAGTTCAAGGTTTGGATGAGGAAACTATTTTGTATAACTCACAAAGGTCGATTGGAGTAAACTCATCAAGACAGAGATCAATAGAAGGAGTTGTAGTAGTTACTGTATTTAAGTTACCTGTGGGAAGAATCTGATTGATTTTATCTCTGATGGATGAAATTTTATTATTGAAAAAGTTCATAAAGTCCTGACTAGTAAGCTCTAAGGGAATGCTAGGATTGACAGAGTCCTGACTCTTTGTCAACCTGGCTACAGTACTGAAAAGAAACCTGGGATTATTCTTGTTCTCTTCTATTAATGCAGAGTAATAACTCGTTCTAGCTTTTCTAAGAGATTTTTTATAAATTAAAAGATGATTTCTCCAAGCTAAATAGATTTCATCTAAATTAGTAGAGCGCCATTTTCTTTCTAATTGACGAGTCTTCTGTTTTAAGGTACGAGTTTCTGTGTTGAACCAAGGAGTTAGAAATCTCTGATTAGACTTTTTCTTTTTTAAGGGGGCCACCAAGTCTAGAGTCTGATGCAGAGAAGCTGAAACACTATCCACCATGTTATCAATTACAGAAGGAGCAAGCTGTCTATAGCTTATTTCCGTTGTGTTGACACATGGCATAGAGGAAACAATCTGCATAAATTTGGAACTAGCATCATCTGAGAGGCATCTACTGTAATAATATTTTTCTTTAGGAGCCAAATAGTCAGAAATAGTAAAATCAAAGGTTAACAGACAATGGTCTGACAGTACAGGGTTATGAGGAGACACTACAAGATTTTCTATTTCTATGCCATATGTCAGAACAAGGTCCAATGTATGGTGGAGGTAATGAGTAGAATTTCCTACTTTCTGAGAAAACCCAATCGAGTCTAATATTGAATTGAATGCCACATTAAGGCAGTCACTATCTACATCCACATGTACAGTATATTAAAGTCTCCTACTATAATTATTCTATCAGATTTCAGCACTAAATCAGCTAAGAAATCAGCAAATTCGGATAAAAATTCTGAGTAGGTTGATGGGGGACGATAAACTATGGCAAATAAAATTGGGTTTAACCTAAAATTGCTAAAGTGCCCAATACTGAGGACCAGGCCCTCAAAGGAATTATAACATAAGATAAGATAAGATAAGATAAGCCTTTATTAGTCCCACAACGGGGAAATTCCAGGATTGCAACAGCACAGGGATAGCAACACTCAGAGCAACAATCAGAAGGCAAGAAAAAACAAGCAAGCAAGAGCAGCTAATATACATATGTACATATTACTATAAAATATATATATACACACACACACACACACACAGACACACAGTGCAGAGCATTGTAGCTGGATGGAATAAATATATGAATATATGAACACACAGTGCAGAGCATTGTAGCTAGATGGAATAAATATGTAAATATATAAACACCCACAGTATGGAGCATTGCAGCTAGGTGGAAAAAATATGCAAGTATATAAACACACACAGTGCGGAGCAATGTAGCTAGATGGAATAATATGTAGATATATAAAAACACAGTGCGGAGCATTGTAGCTAGATGGAATAAATATATAGATATATAAATATAAACACACCCAGTGCAGAGCATTGTAGCTAGATGGAATAAATATGTAAATATATAAACACACACAGTGCAGAGCATTGTTGCTAGGTGGGATGAAACAGCATAACCGTCTATTTAGTTATCCTACATGGTATGATTATGTGCCCATACATATTCTCACCCTCCATAGCGACCGGTATGTTCCTAGTTGTATGCCGGAGAGGACCATTGTGTAAGTCTATTGCATCTTTTGCATTCAAAAAAAACTATTAGTTTGTTACGTCTTTTTGCTATCTCTGCGAGCAGCCCTGCTTAGGTTGTACAGTCTGACAGCCATTGGTAGGAAGGACCTACGAAACCTCTCGGTTGTGCACCTGGGATGATGTAGTCTGCTGCTAAATGAGCTCCTCAGTGCATCCAGTATGTCCTGCATAGGGTGGAACTCGGACTCCAGCAGAGATGACAGTTTAGCCACCGTCCTTCTCTCTCCTATCTCCTCCATCGGATCAAGGCGTTGCCCCAGGACAGAGCTAGCTTTCTTAATCAGTTTGTTCAGTCTCTTCCTATCGGCTGCAGTAATGCCACTGCCCCAGCAGACCACTCCAAAAGTGATGGCTGATGCCACCACCGTGTCATAGAATGACTTCAGCAGCGCCCCTTGAACACCAAAAGACCTGAGTCTCCTCAGCAGGAACAGCCTGCGCTGTCCCTTCTTGTAGAGTGCGTCAGTATTGTGTGACCAGTCTAGTTTATTGTTCAGATGAATACCCAGGTACTTGTAGGATGTCACCATCTCGATGTCTGTTCCCTGTATATTTACTGGTGCTGTGAGGGGCTGCCCATGCCTGCGGCAGTCCACCACCAGCTCCTTAGTTTTCCTCGCGTTGATCTGGAGGCAGTTCCGATGGCACCAGTCCACAAAGTCCTGGATAAGCCCTCTGTACTCAGCTTCATCTCCGCTGGAGATGAGACCAACGATCGCAGAGTCATCAGAGAACTTCTGTAGATGGCAATGTGTTGTGTTGTGTGAGAAGTCCGCAGTATAAAGAGTGAACAAGAAGGGAGCCAGCACCGTTCCCTGGGGGGCCCCCGTGCTACTGATGATCGTGTCGGAAACACAGTCCCGGGTTCTCACAAACTGAGGCCGGTTCGTGAGGTAGTCCAGGATCCATGATGACAGGTGCTGGTCCACCCCTGCGCGCAGCAGCTTGTCCTTCAGGATCATCGGTTGGATGGTGTTGAAAGCACTGGAGAAGTCAAAGAACATGATCCTCACCATATTCCCGGGCTTCTCCAGGTGGGACAGAGAACGGTGAAGGAGGAAGATCACCGCATCCTCCACCCCAATGCCATGCTGGTAGGCGAACTGGAGTGGATCCATCGCTGGTTCCACCAGGGGGCGGAGATGAGCAAGGAGCAGTCTCTCCAGGGTCTTCATCAAGTGGGACGTCAAGGCCACCGGTCTGAAGCTGTTCAGGTCTTTGGGGTGGGAAGTTTTTGGTACAGGTACCACACAAGATGTTTTCCACAGCTGTGGTACCCTCCCCAGTTTCAGGCTCATGTTGAAGATATACGTCACAATCCCACACAGCTGGTCTGCACAGGACTTGAGGAGCTTTGCGCTGATGCCGTCCGGTCCCGACGCCTTCCTCGCCTTGATCTTCCTCAGCTCCGTCCTCACCTGGGTCTTGGTCAGGGTCAGGATGGGGGGCTGTGTGTTGGGAGTGGGGGGGGTGTCGGTGGAGTGGGGAGTGGGTAGCAGAACTTGGGCTGCACGGTGGCGCAGTGGTTAGCACTGCGGCAGCACAGTTTACCCTTGGCCGGGGGATTGTGGGGATCAAGTCGAGAAGTGATTAAAGCATGGATGGCTATCTCAAGATCATGACTGTTCAGGAAAGGTTTGGCTTTGGATAACAGACATAATTGGTAAAAGCTCATCTTGACTACATTGTCAATCTGTTTATCAAATTTTAAATGGCTGTCAAAAATCACCCCCAAATTTCTGACAGCTGAACTGAGCCTTAAAGAGAGGGTACCAAAGCCAGCAGTTACAGTATCCCCAAACACAAAACATTCTGTTTTTTCTTCATCTAAGTGGAGAAAATTAAGGGGTAAGGGTAAGGGTTTAATTACAGCAGTTTTAAAAGCCTGTGGTACATGGCCTAAAGTTAATGAAGAATTGATTATTTGAAGAATAAAGCTACCAATAAATGGGAAGACTTTTTTAAATAACCTGGTAGGAATAGGGTCTAAAAGACAAGTTGAAGGCTTGGATGAGGAAATTATTTGTTTATCTCTAAAAGGTCAATTGGAGTAAACTGATCCAAACAGATGTCAATTGAAGGAGTTGTAGCAGTTACTGTATTTAAGTTAACGGTGGGAAGAATCTGACTGATTTTATCTCTGATAGATGAAATTTTATTATTGAAAAAGTTGATAAAGTCCTGACTAGTAAGCTCTAAGGGAATGCGAGGATTGACAGAGTCCTGACTCTTTGTCAGCTTGGCTACAGAGCTGAAAAGAAACCTGGGATTATTCTTGTTCTCTTCTATTAATGCAGAATAATAACTCTTTCTAGCTTTTCTAAGACATTTTTTATAAATTAAAAGATGATTTCTCCAAGCTAAATAGATTTCATCTAAATTAGTGGAGCACCATTTTCTTTCTAATTGACAAGTCTTCTGTTTTAAGCTACGAGTTTCTGTGTTGAACCAAGGAGTTAGAAATCTCTGATTAGACGTTTTCTTTTATAAAGGGGCCACCATGTCTAGAGTCTGATGCAGAGAAGTTGTAACACTATCTACCATGTTATAAAAAATATAATCATAATCATCAATATTAAATCAGAACTTAGAATAATTCACCTTATTTAATTATCTTGCAAAAAGACATTAACTTAAAAAACTACTCTATTGAAATATTTTTTCTTTACAGTATTTCTATTTAGCTTGTTACAGCTTACAAAGCAGAAACTGTTAAAAAGCCACAATAGTGGGGGCCACCCTGGGCAACCGCCCATGTTGCCAATGTCTGAAACCACCACTGCATGGTCCCTCATGAGCTGAATAAATTCCTCACATGATTTTGTGGAGAGATATGAAGGGATCCCTTTTCCTGCATTTCCATATTTCTCAATATGAGATTTCAAAAACGGATCAAACTCACTTATCTCTTCCAGAATGCCCATGTAGTTACCATCAGATTTAGATTTAGATTTAGATTCCTTTATTAGTCCCACAATGGGGAAATTACAGGGCATTCACACGAGTGGATGAAGCAGCCACAGGGGCAGTGCCTAACCCTTTCGCCATTCATACACACATTTACACCTGAAACCACTTCAATTAGAAGTTAGAAGTTAAATTAGAGTCTTCAATTAACCTAACTTGCATGTTTTTCGGAATTATCACTCCTGCGAAAAATATCACTGGAGCCACAAACTGCCTGTCTAACAAATGCACAGTGATGAATTAAATAGGGACTATTCTAGCTGATGCTCAACATTATTGTATGATGCAAAGTCACTGTACTGTCAAAACTCAAGAAAAATTTCTATAAGATTTAACAGCAAAGATATTTTTGACCCTAAACAAACACTGGCTCATTACATAAGAATTATTACAGCTGATCACAATGATTTTAGGAATATTTACCAAGGGTGTACACTGAGAATTTATTAAAAAAAAAAAAAGTTCACTTTAAAAGCCCCTTGGGGGAAAAAAAACACACGTAGGAAACAATATCAAGAGTGGAAGGAACGGACATTTTCTGACAAAAAACAAAACAAAACAGTGGTTCTTTAGACAGCCACATTGGAGGGTTTTCGAGCATGAACCACCTTTTAGTCATGCCACAGGATTGCAATCGAATTAGGGTCAGGACTTTGACTAGGCCACTAAAAAGTCTTCATTTTGTTTTTCTTAAGCCATTCATAGGTGGACTTGCTGGTGTGTTTTGGTTCATTGTCCTGCTGCAGAACCCAAGTGCGCTTCAGTTTGAGGTCGCAAACAGATGGCTGGACATTCTCCTTCAGGATTTTTTGGTAGACAGCAGAATTCATGGTTCCATTTACCACAGCAAGTCTTCCAGGTCCTGAAGCAACAAAACAGCCCCAGACCATCACACTACCACCACAATACTTTACTGTTGGTATGATGTTCCTTTTCTGAAATGCTGTGTTACTTTTATGCTGGATGAAATGGGACACACACCTTCCAAAAAGTTCAACTTTTGTCTCGTCAGTCCATAGGGTATTTTCCCAAAAGTCTTGGGGATTATCAAGGTAATTTCTGGCAGAACTGAGACGAGCCTTTATGTTCTTTTTGCTCAGCAGTGGTTTTCATCTTGGTTCATCTTTCATAAAATGGATTAAAACACTATATAGCTGTCCAGCTGCGTTTGTCCGAACAAATGATCAGACTTCCCAAAGCTTTAATCTCCAGAGAGGTACTAGGCAGGGTTGTCCACTCTCTCCCTCACTTTTTGCCATCTTTATCAAACCATTAGCAGCAGCCATATGACAAAATGTTGATATCAGAGGTATCAAAACTGGAGAAAAAGAACACAAGATAAGTCTTTATGCTGATGATGTATTGATTTTCCTTGAAAACTCACAAAGATCTCTTCTTCAGAGAGTGGCTCTCATTGATCAGTTTTCATCATTATCAGACTACTTTATTAACTGGGGTAAATCAACAGTCTTACCTAGAAATTGTAATTTCTCAAATGCACCCACTATTCCAATACAATCAGGTAATATTAAATATTTAAGAATAGATATTTCCCCCAGGCTCTCAGAGTTATTGCGACTAAATCACATTCCCCTTTAAAAAACAACACAAGATGGCCTTGCATGTTGGAGGACACTACCTATATCACTAATGGGAAGACTCGCAACCGTTAAAATGATGGTCCTTCCTAAAGTCAACTATTTTATCTCAGTGATTCCTACCCATCCATCTGTGGCCTGGTTTAAGTCTCTAGACTCAAATATAAGTAAATTTTTATGGAAGGATAAACCATCACGGATTAGTTTAAAAACTCTTCAAAAAGCAAGAGTGTGGAGGCTAAGCTCTACCACTTTTTTTTATTATTACTTTTTAGCCATTAGACTGCAGTTTGTTTCTAAATGGACAAAATAAACCTCACTTGGAAACCCATGGTTAGATGCTGAACAGGCTCTCTGTGGGTCGCTAAATATCTCTGACTTACCTTTTATGAGTCCCTGTATTAAACACCATGACTGTTTTAAAATCATTAATATCAGCTCCTCTCTGACAGCTTGGTGGAAATTTTTAAAAATAATGGGGTCTTCACTTGTCCCCTGTAAACTCACACCAATTTGGAATTATCCGGCTATCTTGCAACAAAAGAGGACGTTAAATTTTTCACTATGGCAAGAGAAGGGAATAAAAAAACTTAGAACATCTTATTCACGGTGGAAATTTTATCCAATTTCAGGAACTAGTGTCACAGTACAACATCAGTGATAAAAAGTATCTTGAATACCAGCACCTTAAACCCATAATAAAAGCAAGATTCAATCTTAATCAGACAGATTTAGAGGTACCAGTTAAGGTAGCAGAGTTTCTAAATCTTCATTCCCCTAAATTGATACCGAAAATACATGGACTATTATCAAAAGTGGATGAGTCAGTATCTCTTCCAATATCAAAATGGGAGACATACCTATCGATCAATAAGGAGGAAAGCTTCTGCACACAAATATGTTTAAACATTTTTAAGATGACTAAAAACTCTATATGATACAGTATAAAGTTATATATAGAATTCATTACACAGGACAAAGGATGTTCAAAATGGGCCTGAGTCACACAAATATCTGCTCCTACTGCACCAGCAACATCCAGGATAGCTATATGCATGCTTTGTGGTCCTGTACACCAGTTCAAAAGTTCTGGCGGAAGACGTGAGGACTTGTTGGCATGGCTTGGGTATAGTGTCCAATCCTCACCCACACTTTGCATATTAGGTGATCTAAGTGAAATAAATATAGAGGTAAGGATGTCACACATGGTTCTCACTGCCTTATACATTGCAAAGAAAACTATCCTCATGAATTAGAAATCAAGAAATGATTTATGCATGACTCATTTTAGTAACTTACTATTAGATTATATTAGCCTGGAGAAAATGTCTGCTTCCTCAAATAATCAACTGGCAGAATTCAATTCTCTCTGGTCCCTGCTTGTTAATTCTATAACCTGAGGGGTGGTGGGAGGTGATTTGCTCTCCTTGGTGCCTCTGGCGGCTGGCTGCGCCCTGACTGCGGGGGCTGGTGTTCGGGGGGCCTGTTCCAGGGTGGCCGTGCCTCTGGCCTGGGAGGGTTGGTTGGGGGGGTGCTGATGGGGGGGGGCTGGGGGGTGGACCGTGGCCCCAGGCCGGCTGGCCTTGCTTCCAGGGTGGGGCTGGGTCTGGCCCTGGGCCCCTGGTGTGGGTGTGGGGTGTGGGGGGGGTTCCTCCACTGGGTCGGGTGTGCGCTGCTTCTGCGGGCCAGCCCCAGTGTGCCCTTGTGTGGTGGGGTCGTGCACTACCCGTGGCACTGGCGGCGCTCTGGGGCAGGTGCCTGCATCCTGGGGGGTCACCCTCCCTGTTCTCTGGAGCCTGCGGGTGTGGGTGAGCGTATACATGTGTGTGTGTGTGTGTGTGTGTGTGTGTGTGTGTGTGTGTGTAGCATTTCCTGATTCTTCCTGACAAGACCATGGACCACAAGTGGGACTTCATCAGCTCAGCTTTTTGTGAGGCAGCAGCCCAAACTATTGGCTATAAGAGAAAGAACCACCAAGACTGGTTTGATGACAACTCAGACATTATCCACTACTTGTTGGAGGACAAGCACAGAGCACATCAGGCAACCTGCACGGTGCTGCACGGTGGCGCAGTGGTTAAGCACTGCGGCAGCACAGTTTTACCCTCGGCCGGGGGATCGCGGGGATCATGAGATCGTGGGTTCGATCCCAGCCCCCGACCAACAGTGAGCTGTGTGGAGTTTGCATGTTCTCCCCGTGTTGCGCGGGTTTACTCCGGGATTTCTCCGGTTTCCTCCCGCATACCAAAAACATGTAGGTTTAGGGCGCTCGCGCACGCAGCGACCAGCAGCCGGTGGCTTGTCACCAGACTGCAAACCAAGTCTACCTACGGGTACAAATAAGTAACAAAAAAAAAAAAAAAAAAAAAACCTTAAGGAACTCCTCATCCATTATCATCAGGCATCAGTGGCAGAGAGCTCGGCGGAATGTACAAAGGGCTACTCGGACAATGCAGAACGAGTGGTGGACAAAAAAGGCACATGAAATCCAGGCCTTTGCCGATAAAAATGACATGCATAATTTTTATAATGCTGTCAAGAAGATTTACGGCCCAACAAATCGCTGCATCACTCCCCTGAAAACAGCAGATGGGCTGAGAATCCTAAAGGACCAGCCTAACATCTTGCTGAGATGGGCTGAACACTTTAGTACCCTGCTTAACCAGGACTCAGATGCAGACCCCACTGTTCTCGACGACTTGCCTACACTTCCTGGGATGCAAGACCTGGATCAGCCCCTAACATTCCTGGAGGTTCTATCAGCTACCCACTCTCTCAAAAACAACAAGTCCCCTGGTAATGACAACATCCCTGCCGAGCTGTTGAAACAAGGAGGCTACTTGTGTACAAAAACCCTGCACAAGTACATCACCAAGGTCTGGGCCGATGATAACATCCCACAACAATGGAGAGACACCACAATTGTCACCATTTATAAAAACAAGGGTGACAAGGCTGTCTGCGGCAACAGCAGGGGTATTTCGTGCCTTGCTGTTGCTGGTAAGGTCCTGGCGAAGGTGATGCTTCACAGGCTGATCAACAACATCACAGAATCAGTGCTGCCTGAATCGCAATGCGGTTTCAGGAAGGGCAGGAGCTCGGTGGACATGATTTTCACAGCTTGGCAGCTGCAGGAGAAATGCCGGGAGCAAAACCAGGACCTGTTCATGGCCTTTGTCGATCTCTCCAAAGCTTTCAACACTGTCCATGGAGAACTCCTATGGGAAGTTCTTCTTAAGTTTGGCTTCCCCAGTAAGTTTGTTAATATCCTCTGCCAATTTCATGATGGCATGACTGCTCGGGTGACTATAGGAGGACAGGAATATCCTTCCTTCCCCATTTGTACAGGGGTTAGGCAGGGGTGTGTATTAGCACCAGTACTTTTTAACATCTTCCTGCTCTGTGTCACCCAGTTTCTCCACAAGGAGATTAAGGACAGCAGCAGTGTAACAGTGGACTTCCGTCTAGATGGCAACCTTTTAATATAAGGAGGCTCCAGGCAACCACCAAACTGCAAAAGGTGAGAGTCATTGAGCTACAGTATGCAGATGACTGTGCTCTGGTATCTCATAGCCCACAAGATCTCCAGTCTGTTCTTACTGCTGCGGTGAGAGCATACAGCCGGATGGGACTGATGGTGAACACCATCAAAACAGAGGTCGTCTGCCAATGGAGCACCAATATCCCATCTACTCCACCTACCTTCACTGTTGCTGGTGAACAGCTGTCTGTTGTTCCATCTTTCAAGTACTTGGGGAGCATCTTCTCTGTAGACAACACCATTGACAGTGAGGTCCAGAACAGGATCAGGCAGGCATCAGCTTCTTTTGGGAGACTCCGGCATCGGGTCTTCCAGAACAAGAACCTCCATCTCCAAACAAAGATCTCTGTTTACCAGGCAGTCTGTGTCACTACTCTCCTCTACAGCTGTGAATCCTGGGTGACTTACAGCCGCCACATTAGGGATCTAGAGCGGTTCCATATACGCTGCCTTCAGCGCATCCTGGGAATCACCTGGCGTGACCATGTGCCTCATTCTGAGATACTCTTTTAGACCAGCTGTAGGAGTATTGAGGCAATGATCACCCAGCACCAGCTACGCTGGCTGGGACATGTGGTGAGGATGCCCCCAAACCGGCTTCCTCGCAGGGTGTTATATGGCCAGCTACACCATGGTCGACGCTCTGCTGGAGGGCAGAAGAAGCGCTACAAGGACCAGCTAAAGATGGCCTTAAAGGTAGTGCAGGATCAGACCTGAGGTTCTGGAGGAGGCTGCTGCTGACCGGAACACCTGGCGATAGCAGTGCCTTGTGGGGACCCGTATGATGGAGGAGGACAGAACAGCCATGAGACAGGAGAGAAGACTGAGGAGGAATGCACCTGCAGCCCCTGCTGCCACTACTACAACTTTTACATGCCCTACCGGCAACAGGACATGTGGGTCCAGGATAGGACTACACAGCCATCAAAGGACTCACCGAAAGAAGTGGACATCATCATTGGACTCGATGGACAACCGCAAGCAAGCAAGCAAAGCAAGTGTGTGTGTGTGCGCACATGTGCGAGAGTGGGTGAGAGTGGGTGCGTGTGTGTGTGTGTGTGTGTAAGGGGGTGCGTGAGTGTGTGTGTGTTTTGTGTGGGCATGTGGGGCTGTGTGTGGGTGTAGGTGGGCATGTGTGATGGTGAGTGTGTGTGTATGCACATGAGGGCGGGCAGGTGTGTGTGTGTGTATTGGTGTGGATACCTGTGGGTAGATATGCGAGGGTGGAGGATGTGTGTATGAGTGGGGGAACCTCATTGGGTGGCGGGGTGAGCCAGACTACCTAGTGGCATGGGGCTTGGTGATTCGAGATCTGCTTGTCCTGGCCACCCTGCTGTTGTGTCATGGGGCAGGGCGCTTTCTCACATTGCCCCTGTGGTCTTTGGCGCCGGGTGTGTGTGGGGCTCGGGGGGGGGGGGGGGTTGGCAGCTGTGTTGCCATCAGGGCGCTATGGGGTGGCTGTGGCTGCGGGCGGCCAGCTGCTGTTGGTGTGCGTCTGGGGTGGGTGGTCGTGGGCTTGCGGTGGGTGCTTGGGGGTGTCGCTTGGCATGTGGGGTGCAATATGGGTCCGGCCCATTGTGCACTATTGTGATTATTGTTGTACATGTTTATGTGTGTAAGATGAGTGGGAATGGGTGTGACTGCTCCATCATGTTTGTCGTGCTGAAGGCATGAGGCTGTCCTGGCGGCCCTCGCCCTGGGTTGGGATTTGGGGGCAGTGGGTGGCTTCTTGAACCAGTTTGTGAGCTTGTTTCTGGGGGGGACCAGGCTCACTTTTGAACTGCCTCCCTCCATTTCTTACCCCCCCCCCCCGATTCTTGGTGGAATATACATCTTTTTGGATACACTTAGGGCTTTGGGGTGGGGATGTGCCACACTGTGTCGGTGAAGGGTACACCATTGCTGTGCAGTGGGGCTGCCCTCACCTCAATTTTAATTGAATTTTAGACACTGAGGGCTTCGGGAGATGGGGCCCTGCTGCCTATCGCAGTGGCTAGTGGTGCTCCAACCACCATCCCCCCAATTTAACTGCACCATAGTAGATCACACGCCTACACACAATCACATCAAACAACTGACACACACATCATGTTCTGTGCAAGGGGGAAGTTGTCATGTTGTCAAAATCCTTGGATACTGCTGAATGAATAGATACAAGCAAGGGAGTGAGAGAGCAATTGAATAAGAGAGTAAACAAGGGTGAGGGATTGATGAATGGAGATGGTGTTGGTGGGTTGGTTTTGTGTGGCGCTTTGTGTGTCAGGTGGCATCTCGGGGTGCCTGCGGTGATCTCCTGGTCAGTTGCTTGGGTGGGCGCTGGGGGTGGGGGTCTGCTTCTGTGGCCGCAGCCGCCCTGAGGTTGGTCGGCGGGGGAGCAGCCACTGGCCTGTGCCGGAGGTCTCCTCGGCCACTACCGGGAGCTGGTGCGCGTTCAGGCTCGTTGCATCTGCATCGCAGTTGCCCTGAGAAATGGGGGTGAATGATGGTGGGTGAGTGTGAGGGGGAGAGCAGGAATGGATGTGAGTAGGTCGGAGTGGGACTGGGAGTGATAGTGCGTGTGTAAGTGAACGTGAGAGTGTGAGTGACCCTGAGGGCGAGTTGGAGCGAGATTGAGTGGGTTCAGGAGTGAGAGAGAATGATGGGTCCAGGAGTGCGAGAGTGTGGCTGTGTGGGGGAGTGAGAGTGAGTGAGTGCTTGTGGGTGCATATGAGAGCAAAAGGGTGTGGTGTGGGAATGAATGTGTCTGTTAGTTGAGATGTGCTGGATTGATGGGGGTATGATGCTCTCCGCTATGTGGGCTCCCTTGGGCGGGGGTGGGGGAATTCTTTGGGTGTGGGGGTCCCCGGGGTGTGCGGCGGTGGCACTGGGGGGGAGCGCTTGCTGCGGGGTCCCTGTGGGGGCTCGTGCTGGGGGCGTGGGCCAGTCTCTGTCCTGGGGGGTGGGGGTGCTGGCCTTCTGGTGCTTGGGGCCCAGGGGCTGGCATTGGCCCCACTTGGGGGAAGGGGGGGTCAGCGGGTCCTGGGCTGTGGGCATGCCACACCAGCCACCTGGTGGCCTTGCCTCCCTCGGCCGTCCCTCCGGGGGCAGATGCCTGGCGTTCCTGGGGCTTGTCGGCCCGGGCATTTGTGTCCTGTGGGGGTTGGTGACACTGCCTTGCCTGCTTGGGGTTTCCAGGGTGGCAGGGAATTTCTACGATTGGCCCCCCTCTTCGTATGTTTCCTGACAAACCACTCACATGCACACACTTATTTTGTGCGTGCTGTCATATACATGCACACGGATGCACGTGCACAAATCTCCCCCCTTTAACAGGTGCCAATACCAGACTCAAGTTGAGACCTCTTTGGTGGAAAAAGCAGTTTGTCTTTTGTTTGTTTTAGTTGTTGGTGTATTTGTCTTTTTTGTCTGTTCATCTCTCTTTTTTCCCCCTCCGCACACTTCCTTTCCCTATTCCCCATCCTGTCTGGTCCTTCATAGGTACAATAATTTAAATAAAGTATTAGAAGTTATTACAGGAGGAGTTTGCAACAATATACAGTACATGGATAGGTAATGTATAAAGCTCCTTTTGGCAAAGTAAATCTGTTTTGGCACAATAAGGGTAACAGATCTCTGTTCTGTTTACCTAGCTGCCTGACGGGACAAGCGGGAAAAAAAAAATACTGAGATGAACCTTTATGTTCTTTTTGCTAAGCAATAGTTTTCATCTTGGAACTCTGCTATGCAGGCCATTTTTTCCCAGTCTCTTTCTTTTGGTGGAGTCATGAACACTGACCTTAAGGCAAGTGAGGCCTGCAGTTCTTTGGATGTTGTTGTGGGGTCTTTTGTGACCCCTTGGATGAGTTGTTGCTGTGATCTTGGGGTAATTTTGGTCGGCCGGCTACTCCTGGGAAGGTTCACCACTGTTCCATGTTTTCACCATTTGTGGATAATGGCTCTCACTGTGGTTCGCTGGAGTCCCAAAGTTTTAGAAAGGGCTTTATAACCTTTTCCACACTGATAGATCTAAATTACTCTGTTTCTCATTTGTTCCTGAATTTCTTTGTATTGCAGCATGATGTCTAGCTTTTAAGGATCTTTTGGTCTACTTCACTTTGTCAGGCAGGTCCTATTTAAGTGATTTCTTGATCGAGAACAGGTGTGGCAGTAATCAGGCCTGGGTGTGGCTAGAGAAATTGAACTCAGCTTTCCAAAGATGTGATAAACCACAGTTAACTTATGCTTAAATCGGGAGGGCAATCACTTTTTCACACAGGGCCATATAGGTTTGGATTTTTTTTACCCTTAATAATAAACACCTTCATTTAAAAACTGCATTGTTTGTCTACTTGTGTTATCTTTGTCTAATATTTAAATTTATTTGATGATCTGAAACATTTAAGTGTGACAAACACAAAAAAATGAGAACTCAGGAAGGGGGCAAACACTTTTTCACACCACTGTATCTCAAAGCTCTGAAAAAATCAAGAAGCTGGGGCATATACAAAGTTGTTTTCTGAAGGCCCAAACATGGTCCACCACAAATCCCGAGTAATTTTTTTTTTTTCATTTTTGAGGGGCTGGCATGCCTACCAGTTATGATGTATGACAGATCTTTTTGTAGATTCTGAGAGAGTACGTAGAGGTGTTTTACCGTTCCAAATTTCAGTTTCCTATGTTGTGTAGTTCTTGAGATATTGACACCTGAAAATGGAGGAAAAATTAGGATGTGCAAAATTCGCGGCAAAGTCGACACATACCCCCCTCAGTAAACTGGCCGTATCTCAAAAAGTATCCAACTGAGCCAATTAAAATTTTACAGTGTGCCTATTGGATAAATAAGGAACAACTCGTGAAAATTTCAGAATTTTTTGAGACCCAAGTGCATGGACCATTTGTTGAAATTACATCGAATGACCGAATAATTTCCTCAGATTTTTCTGTTCATTTGCTTTTGTGATCAATATATTGAAATGTAAAGAGACTTTATGGATACCCTGTGTGTGAATGGGTGTGTGTGTGTGTGTGTTTGTAAAGATATGTGGAGCCCATAATTCTAACTTATGTGACTCACATGTGGCAGGCTGGAATTCAGCCGAGAGAGACTTTGAGCTAGCCAGGTGTATTGACATCACACCTCAAGAGGACGAGGTGTCTGCACCCCCCGGGGACTCAGAAGAAAGGAGAAGATTACCCGGCCTGACCTTTTGGAGGTCAGAGAGGAGAACATAAGGACGCTGGGTGTTCTATAACGGATGAAAGAATGTAACTGGGTCGTGTGACTTTTGTGTGATGTATTGTGACTTGTGTGTGAGGTATTGTTCGAGATAAGTGTATAAATGTATGTGTGTGACTGCGTCCTGTCTCTTTTCACTCCGATCGAGAGAGGACGTAGGATGAATGAGAATTAAAGCAGATACTGAAAAATCATCCAGTCTCCTCAATTCTTGACTCCTACAGATATATATATATATATATATATATATATATATATAGTATATATAGTATATATACAGTATATATATATATATATATATATCTCCATCCATCCATCCATCCATTCATCTTCTTCCGCTTAAGCCTTTTCGGGTAGTATATATATACGTATATATAAAATCCAAACTATTTTTCCAATAATCTCAAAGTGTGATGATCGGGTGAGAGTGCTCCCCTCCCTTCTCCCTTTTCTGTGGGAGGTTCTCCACCTGCCTCCAGGCTCCACAGGTCATCAGCGCACCTGCGTGAGTGGAAGCACCTGCTGCCTCTTCTCCGCCAGCACTTAAAAGGACCTACTCATGAACATATCGGCGCTGGCTCGTTGGGTATACTGCCTGAAACAAGGTTTAGAATTATAATAACTGAAACCCAGTTTAACTCTCCTTCTCCTCCTCTCTCCCAAGGTTGCTGCCATACCAGCGGTGCATCTCTGGGGTTGTAGCACGTTCGACTTTCTCCTCCTCATCTCATCTCGGACTGCCTCCTCACCCGGTCAGACTCTCCCAGCTCCACTCCTCACCTTCCCTTCCACCAGCCCTGTCCCGCTGGCTCTTCTACTGTACCTCCCTGCTGGGTTTTTGCCAGGCTCCCTGCTCAACCATAGTAAGATCTACCCCTGCTTATATTTGTAGTCTCCAGTCTCCCTCCTCACTTCTAATCAGCTCTTGTCTCCCTCTCCCCACAGGCTGTGTGTGCCTCGGCGTGCATCACTTTTCCTTTGCGTGGCGAGTTCTTCAATAAAGTTGTATTTAACGTTTTCTTACTTCATGTCTGAGTGTCTTTTCTGGTGTTTGCTGCCTGGGTCCCGAAACGTCAAGCCGAACACCCTCTCCCGCCAGTTCATCCCAGTTAAGTCATCCTCCTCTTCACCTCCTAAATCCATAGTACCCTTTTTCTGTATCCTGGGTGCCCTGTCATGGAAATCAAGCAGAGGGTCTGGCAGGCCCAATCTTCCGAGCCCAAGCCCGAGGGGGGTCCTGTCAATCGCCTGTTTGTTCCGGCCGGCCTCCCCAGTGACGTCATCCAGTAGGAGCACACTAGCCACTTTGTCTGCCACCCAGATATCTCCTGAACTAACAACCTAGTACAGCGAGTGTTCTGGTGGCCTACATTGCGGCGGGACATCCGGGACTACGTCAAAGCCTGCCAAGTATGCATCAGGAATAAATCAGACTCTTTGCCCCCTGCCAGCCTCCTACATCCCCTGCCAGTCCCCAGTCGCCCTTGGTTGCATATAGTGCTGGACTTTGTCACGGGTTTTCCTCCCTCCCAGGGCAACACAGTTACTTTCACCATCATCGACCGCTTCTCTAAAGCCATCCATCTTTTCTCTCCCGGCGCCACACCAGTCTGCTGCCCTTTGCAACAGCGGCTCGATTCCGAGTCTTTTTCCCTTCCTCTCTCTTTTTGATCCGTCTTTTTTCACTCCACTTATATCACGGACACACAGATCGTCCCAAATGTCTCCTGAGCCGGTGGACGGAGCCACTGTTTATAGCAGGATACGATACAGCAGGGAAGAGCTGCTAGCATTCAACCGCCACCGGTCCCATTGGAAAAACTCGACATACCGAGAGAACTGAGGCGAAAACGCCGCGGCTGCCGGGCTGGAGTAAGGTGGAGGACAAAAAATATAAGTTACAGACCCTCGCTTCCATCTATTGTCATGGGAAATGTACGGTCGTTACTGGGAAAGGTAGATGAGCTAGCGGCTATCTGCCGTTACGATAGCACATATCGGGAGTGCTCTCTTCTTTTGTTTTCTGAGACGTGGCTAACTGAACTAGCAGCAGATGCTAACATTGAGCTGGAGGGTTTCCACATGATACGGGCTGACCAAACACCAGACAGTGGCAAAGCAAGGGGCGGTGGAGTGATAATGTATGTTAACAACAACTGGTGCAGACCGGGACATATCACTGTTAAACAACGACACTGCAGCAAAGACATTGAGTTGCTAGCTGTTAGCATAAGGCCTACATATCTCCCGAGAGAACACTCACACGTGATCTGCATTGTTGTTTATGCAAATCCGATGGCGAACGCTGGGACAGCGCGTAAACGTCATCCATTCAGTAACCAGCAGGCTGCAGACAGAGCACCCAGATGCTCTTCTCCTCATCTCAGGCAATTTCAACCATGTTTCACTATCTCCCATTCTACCCACGTTCACCCAGTATGTCACATGCCACACTAGAGACAATAGAACACTGGACTTATTCTACACAAACACTAAGGAGGCGTACACCTCATCACAACTCCCCCCACTCGGGAGATCGGATCACAACTTGGTTCATCTCCGGGCCGGTGTACAAACCCCTAGTGCACAGACAACCTCCAGCCATGCACACTGTGGAGTTATGGTCTGAGGAGACAATGGACACTCTAAAGGGCTGTTTTGAAGCCACCGCCTGGGAGCAGCTCTGCGATCCACATGCTGAGGACATCGTGGCCTCACTCACACCTTCACGGACTACCTCAGCTTCTGTGTGGATAAATCCGTTCCCACCAAGACCATACGGCGTCACTCAAACAACAAACCCTGGATCAACCCTGAGATAAAAACACTTCTGAGAGAGAAGAAGAGGATCTTCAGGTCGGGGAATAGGGAGATGCTGAAGTCCGTACAGAGGGAGCTGAGGAGAAAGATCAGAGTAGGCAAGGACAGCTTCAGGAAGAAGATGGAGGACAAGCTGCAACAGAGCGACATCAGCGGGGTCTGGAGAAACCTCAAAACCATCTCTGGGCTCCAGAATACCTCCCCCCAGGCCACGGGGGGCAGGGAGTGGGCGAACAACCTGAATCTGTTTTTCAATAGGTTTGACCAACCGCCCTCCCCCCTGACTGCACAACAACCACTGCTGCCTCTAAAGAAATCAAGTCCTGCTGCCCACTCCCCACTCCAACAACCCCCCCCCCCCACTCCCAACACACAGCCCCCCATCCTGACCCTGACCAGGACCCAGGTGAGGACGGAGCTGAGGAAGATCAAGGCGAGGAAGGCGTCGGGACCGGACGGCATCAGCGCAAAGCTCCTCAAGTCCTGTGCAGACCAGCTGTGTGGGATTGTGACGTATATCTTCAACCTGAGCCTGAAACTGGGGAGGGTACCACAGCTGTGGAAAACATCTTGTGTGGTACCTGTACCAAAAACTTCCCACCCCAAAGACCTGAACAGCTACAGACCGGTGGCCTTGACGTCCCACTTGATGAAGACCCTGGAGAGACTGCTCCTTGCCCACCTCCGCCCCCTGGTGGAACCAGCGATGGATCCACTCTAGTTCGCCTACCAGCATGGCATTGGGGTGGAGGATGCGGTGATCTTCCTCCTTCACCGTTCTCTGTCCCACCTGGAGAAGCCCGGGGATATGGTGAGGATCATGTTCTTTGACTTCTCCAGTGCTTTCAACACCATCCAACCGATGATCCTGAAGGACAAGCTGCTGCGCACAGGGGTGGACCAGCACCTGTCATCATGGATCCTGGACTACCTCACGAACCGGCCTCAGTTTGTGAGAACCCGGGACTGTGTGTCCGACACGATCATCAGTAGCACGGGGGCCCCCCAAGGAACGGTGCTGGCTCCCTTCCTGTTCACTCTTTATACTGCCGACTTCTCACACAACACAACACACTGCCATCTACAGAAGTTCTCTGATGACTCTGCGATCGTTGGCCTCATCTCCAATGGAGATGAAGCTGAGTACAGAGGGCTTATCCAGGACTTCGTGGACTGGTGCCATCGGAACTGCCTCCAGATCAACGCGAGGAAAACTAAGGAGCTGGTGGTGGACTGCCGCAGGCAAGGACAACCCCTCACAGCACCAGTAAATATACAGGGAACAGACATTGAGATGGTGACATCCTATAAGTACCTGGGTGTTCATCTGAACAATAAACTAGACTGGTCACACAATACTGACTCACTCTACAAGAAGGGACAGCGCAGGCTGTTCCTGCTGAGGAGACTCAGGTCTTTTGGTGTACAAGGGGCGCTGCTGAAGACATTCTATGACACGGTGGTGGCATCAGCCATCACTTTTGGAGTGGTCTGCTGGGGCAGTGGCATTACTGCAGCCGATAGGAAGAGACTGAACAAACTGATCAAGAAAGCTAGCTCTGTCCTGGGGCAGCGCCTTGATCCAGTGGAGGAGATAGGAGAGAGAAGGACGGTGGCTAAACTGTCATCTCTGCTGGAGTCCGAGTTCCACCCTATGCAGGACATACTGAATGCACTGAGGAGCTCATTTAGCAGTAGGCTACACCATCCTAGGTGCGCGACCGAGAGGTTTCGCAGGTCCTTCCTACCAACGGCTGTCAGACTGTACAACCTAAGCAGGGCTGCTCGCAGAGATAGCAAAAAGACGTAACAAACTAATAGTTTTTTGAATGCAAAAGATGCAATAGACTTACACAATGGTCCCCTCCGGCATACAACTAGGAAAATACCGGTCGCTATGGAGAGTGAGAATATGTATGGGCACATAATCATACCATGTAGGATAACTAAGTAGACGGTTGTGCTGTTTCATCCCATCTAGCAACAATGCTCTGCACTGTGTGTGTTTATATATTTACATATTTATTCCATCTAGCTACAATGCTCCGCACTGGGTGTGTTTATGTTTATATATCTATATATTTATTCCATCTAGCTACAATGCTCCGCACTGTGTGTTTATATATCTACATATTATTCCATCTAGCTACATTGCGCCGTACTGTGTGTGTTTATATATTTACATATTTATTCCATCTAGCTACAATGCTCCGCACTGTGTTTATATATTCATATATTTATTCCATCCAGCTACAATGCTCTGCACTGTGTGTCTGTGTGTGTGTATATATATATTTTATAGTAATATGTACATATGTATATTAGCTGCTCTTGCTTGCTTGTTTTTTTTCTTGCCTTCTGATTGTTGCTCTGAGTGTTGCTATCCCTGTGCTGTTGCAATCCTGGAATTTCCCCGCTGTGGGACTAATAAAGGCTTATCTTATCTTATCTTATCTTATCCATTTGGTGCCCCTCCCTAAGCTACCTTCCGCTTCCGACATTGCTAATCTCCTAACCTCCCATGTCATCCATCTGCATGGCATCCCCTTGGACATCATGTCTGTCTGGGGCCCGCAATTCACCTCTCAAGTCTGGAAGTCCTTTTGCCATCCCCTGGGTGCCACAGTCAACCTTACCTCCGGATATCACCCCCAAAGCAATGGGCAGGCCAAGCGTGCAAACCAATCCCTGGAGGCCGCCCTGTGATGCATGGCTTCCTGCAACCCCTCCTCATGGAGCACCCATCTGACCTGGGTTGAGTATGCTCACAATTCCGCCGTTTCCTCAGCTACCGGTTTGATGCCTTTTGAGGCGTCCATGGGGTATACCCCCCCCCCCCCCCCCGGCTGCCGTTCGTGGAGAGGGAAGTGGCCGTACCACCTTTGGGGGCAGATAATTGCCGCTGCCGCCATCTTTGGAAGGCCACATGGGCCGCTTTTCTTCGATCAGCGGAGCAGAATCGTCAGTACGCAGACCGTAGGCGGGTCCCGGCGCCCAAATATGCAGTTGGTCAGAACATGTGGCTGTCGGTGGATCAAGTTCCCTTGAAGACAGAGTCTAGGATGCTGACACCTCGCTTCCTCGGTCCATTCACCGTCTCCAGGATCATCAGTGATGTGACAGTCCGCTTGAAACTGCCGCCGATACTCCGCATTCACCCCACATTCCATATCTCTAGGATCAAGCCCCTGTCCGGCATCCCTCTCTGCATTCCCCCCCCCCCCTTCCCCCCGGAAACCGCCTCCTCCTCCCTGGATCCTCGATGGCCAGACAGCCTATTCAGTCCAAAGGATTTTGGACATTCACTGTCGGGGACATGGATTATAGTACCTGGTTCACTGGAAGGGCTACGGACCGGAGGAGAGATCATGCATCCCTGGTTCTTACAAGGGGATGGTCCAAGCCTTTCACCAGGCTCACCCTAACAAGCCCAGTGGGCCACTGGGTGGCACCCCTTGAGAGGAGGGCACTGTGATGATTGGGTGAGCGAGCTCCCCCTCCCTTTCTGTGGGAGGTTCTCCACCTGGCTCCCAGCTCTGCAGGTAATCAGTGCACAGTGCACCTGCGTGAGTCGACGCACCTGCTGCCTCTTCTCTGCCAGCACTTAAAAGGACCTACTCATGAACAGTTTGGTGCTGGCTCGTTGGGTATACTGCCTGCAACAAGGTTTAGAATTATAATCAACTGAAACCCAGTTTAACTCTCCTTCTCCTCCTCTCTCCCAAAGATTGCTGCCATACCAGTGGTGTGTCTCCGGGGTTGTAGCGCGCTCGCTTGTCTCCTCCTCATCTTATGTTGGACTGCCTCCTCACCAGGTCAAACTCTCCCAGCTCCACTCCTCACCTTCCCTTCCACCATCCCTGTCCCGCTGGCTCTTCTACTGTACCTCCCTGCTGGGTTTTTGCCAGGCTCCCTGCTCAACCATAGTAAGATCTACCCCTGCTTATATTTGTAGTCTCCAGTCTCCCTCCTCACTTCTAATCAGCTCTCGTCTCCCTCTCCCCACAGGCTGTGTGTGCCTCGGCGTGCATCACTTTTCCTTTGCGTGGCGAGTTCTTCAATAAAGTTGTATTTAACGTTTTCTTACTTCATGTCTGAGTGTCTTTTCTGGTGTTTGCTGCCTGGGTCCCGAAACGTCAAGCCGAACACCCTCTCCCGCCAGTTCATCCCAGTTAAGTCATCCTCCTCTTCACCTCCTAAATCCATAGTACCCTTTTTCTGTATCCTGGGTGCCCTGTCATGGAAATCAAGCAGAGGGTCTGGCAGGCCCAATCTTCCGAGCCCAAGCCCGAGGGAGGTCCTGTCAATCGCCTGTTTGTTCCGGCCGGCCTCCCCAGTGACGTCATCCAGTAGGAGCACACTAGCCACTTTGTCTGCCACCCAGATATCTCCTGAACTAACAACCTAGTACAGCGAGTGTTCTGGTGGCCTACATTGCGGCGGGACATCCGGGACTACGTCAAAGCCTGCCAAGTATGCATCAGGAATAAATCAGACTCTTTGCCCCCTGCCAGCCTCCTACATCCCCTGCCAGTCCCCAGTCGCCCTTGGTTGCATATAGTGCTGGACTTTGTCACGGGTTTTCCTCCCTCCCAGGGCAACACAGTTACTTTCACCATCATCGACCGCTTCTCTAAAGCCATCCATCTTTTCTCTCCCGGCGCCACACCAGTCTGCTGCCCTTTGCAACAGCGGCTCGATTCCGAGTCTTTTTCCCTTCCTCTCTCTTTTTGATCCGTCTTTTTTCACTCCACTTATATCACGGACACACAGATCGTCCCAAATGTCTCCTGAGCCGGTGGACGGAGCCACTGTTTATAGCAGGATACGATACAGCAGGGAAGAGCTGCTAGCATTCAACCGCCACCCGGTCCCATTGGAAAAACTCGACATACCGAGAGAACTGAGGCGAAAACGCCGCGGCTGCCGGGCTGGAGTAAGGTGGAGGACAAAAAATATAAGTTACAGACCCTCGCTTCCATCTATTGTCATGGGAAATGTACGGTCGTTACTGGGAAAGGTAGATGAGCTAGCGGCTATCTGCCGTTACGATAGCACATATCGGGAGTGCTCTCTTCTTTTGTTTTCTGAGACGTGGCTAACTGAACTAGCAGCAGATGCTAACATTGAGCTGGAGGGTTTCCACATGATACGGGCTGACCAAACACCAGACAGTGGCAAAGCAAGGGGCGGTGGAGTGATAATGTATGTTAACAACAACTGGTGCAGACCGGGACATATCACTGTTAAACAACGACACTGCAGCAAAGACATTGAGTTGCTAGCTGTTAGCATAAGGCCTACATATCTCCCGAGAGAACACTCACACGTGATCTGCATTGTTGTTTATGCAAATCCGATGGCGAACGCTGGGACAGCGCGTAAACGTCATCCATTCAGTAACCAGCAGGCTGCAGACAGAGCACCCAGATGCTCTTCTCCTCATCTCAGGCAATTTCAACCATGTTTCACTATCTCCCATTCTACCCACGTTCACCCAGTATGTTACATGCCACACTAGAGACAATAGAACACTGGACTTATTCTACACAAACACTAAGGAGGCGTACACCTCATCACAACTCCCCCCACTCGGGAGATCGGATCACAACTTGGTTCATCTCCGGGCCGGTGTACAAACCCCTAGTGCACAGACAACCTCCAGCCATGCACACTGTGGAGTTATGGTCTGAGGAGACAATGGACACTCTAAAGGGCTGTTTTGAAGCCACCGCCTGGGAGCAGCTCTGCGATCCACATGCTGAGGACATCGTGGCCTCACTCACACCTTCACGGACTACCTCAGCTTCTGTGTGGATAAATCCGTTCCCACCAAGACCATACGGCGTCACTCAAACAACAAACCCTGGATCAACCCTGAGATAAAAACACTTCTGAGAGAGAAGAAGAGGATCTTCAGGTCGGGGAATAGGGAGATGCTGAAGTCCGTACAGAGGGAGCTGAGGAGAAAGATCAGAGTAGGCAAGGACAGCTTCAGGAAGAAGATGGAGGACAAGCTGCAACAGAGCGACATCAGCGGGGTCTGGAGAAACCTCAAAACCATCTCTGGGCTCCAGAATACCTCCCCCCAGGCCACGGGGGGCAGGGAGTGGGCGAACAACCTAAATCTGTTTTTCAATAGGTTTGACCAACCGCCCTCCCCCCTGACTGCACAACAACCACTGCTGCCTCTAAAGAAATCAAGTCCTGCTGCCCACTCCCCACTCCAACAACCCCCCCCCCCACTCCCAACACACAGCCCCCCATCCTGACCCTGACCAGGACCCAGGTGAGGACGGAGCTGAGGAAGATCAAGGCGAGGAAGGCGTCGGGACCGGACGGCATCAGCGCAAAGCTCCTCAAGTCCTGTGCAGACCAGCTGTGTGGGATTGTGACGTATATCTTCAACCTGAGCCTGAAACTGGGGAGGGTACCACAGCTGTGGAAAACATCTTGTGTGGTACCTGTACCAAAAACTTCCCACCCCAAAGACCTGAACAGCTACAGACCGGTGGCCTTGACATCCCACTTGATGAAGACCCTGGAGAGACTGCTCCTTGCTCACCTCCGCCCCCTGGTGGAACCAGCGATGGATCCACTCCAGTTCGCCTACCAGCATGGCATTGGGGTGGAGGATGCGGTGATCTTCCTCCTTCACCGTTCTCTGTCCCACCTGGAGAAGCCCGGGGATATGGTGAGGATCATGTTCTTTGACTTCTCCAGTGCTTTCAACACCATCCAACCGATGATCCTGAAGGACAAGCTGCTGCGCACAGGGGTGGACCAGCACCTGTCATCATGGATCCTGGACTACCTCACGAACCGGCCTCAGTTTGTGAGAACCCGGGACTGTGTGTCCGACACAATCATCAGTAGCACGGGGGCCCCCCAAGGAACGGTGCTGGCTCCCTTCCTGTTCACTCTTTATACTGCCGACTTCTCACACAACACAACACACTGCCATCTACAGAAGTTCTCTGATGACTCTGCGATCGTTGGCCTCATCTCCAATGGAGATGAAGCTGAGTACAGAGGGCTTATCCAGGACTTCGTGGACTGGTGCCATCGGAACTGCCTCCAGATCAACGCGAGGAAAACTAAGGAGCTGGTGGTGGACTGCCGCAGGCAAGGACAACCCCTCACAGCACCAGTAAATATACAGGGAACAGACATTGAGATGGTGACATCCTATAAGTACCTGGGTGTTCATCTGAACAATAAACTAGACTGGTCACACAATACTGACTCACTCTACAAGAAGGGACAGCGCAGGCTGTTCCTGCTGAGGAGACTCAGGTCTTTTGGTGTACAAGGGGCGCTGCTGAAGACATTCTATGACACGGTGGTGGCATCAGCCATCACTTTTGGAGTGGTCTGCTGGGGCAGTGGCATTACTGCAGCCGATAGGAAGAGACTGAACAAACTGATCAAGAAAGCTAGCTCTGTCCTGGGGCAGCGCCTTGATCCAGTGGAGGAGATAGGAGAGAGAAGGACGGTGGCTAAACTGTCATCTCTGCTGGAGTCCGAGTTCCACCCTATGCAGGACATACTGAATGCACTGAGGAGCTCATTTAGCAGTAGGCTACACCATCCTAGGTGCGCGACCGAGAGGTTTCGCAGGTCCTTCCTACCAACGGCTGTCAGACTGTACAACCTAAGCAGGGCTGCTCGCAGAGATAGCAAAAAGACGTAACAAACTAATAGTTTTTTGAATGCAAAAGATGCAATAGACTTACACAATGGTCCCCTCCGGCATACAACTAGGAAAATACCGGTCGCTATGGAGAGTGAGAATATGTATGGGCACATAATCATACCATGTAGGATAACTAAGTAGACGGTTGTGCTGTTTCATCCCATCTAGCAACAATGCTCTGCACTGTGTGTGTTTATATATTTACATATTTATTCCATCTAGCTACAATGCTCCGCACTGGGTGTGTTTATGTTTATATATCTATATATTTATTCCATCTAGCTACAATGCTCCGCCCTGTGTGTTTATATATCTACATATTATTCCATCTAGCTACATTGCGCCGTACTGTGTGTGTTTATATATTTACATATTTATTCCATCTAGCTACAATGCTCCGCACTGTGTTTATATATTCATATATTTATTCCATCCAGCTACAATGCTTTGCACTGTGTGTCTGTGTGTGTGTATATATATATTTTATAGTAATATGTACATATGTATATTAGCTGCTCTTGCTTGCTTGTTTTTTTTCTTGCCTTCTGATTGTTGCTCTGAGTGTTGCTATCCCTGTGCTGTTGCAATCCTGGAATTTCCCCGCTGTGGGACTAATAAAGGCTTATCTTATCTTATCTTATCTTATCCATCTGGTGCCCCTCCCTAAGCTACCTTCCGCTTCCGACATTGCTAATCTCCTAACCTCCCATGTCATCCATCTGCATGGCATCCCCTTGGACATCATGTCTGTCTGGGGCCCGCAATTCACCTCTCAAGTCTGGAAGTCCTTTTGCCATCCCCTGGGTGCCACAGTCAACCTTACCTCCGGATATCACCCCCAAAGCAATGGGCAGGCCAAGCGTGCAAACCAATCCCTGGAGGCCGCCCTGTGATGCATGGCTTCCTGCAACCCCTCCTCATGGAGCACCCATCTGACCTGGGTTGAGTATGCTCACAATTCCGCCGTTTCCTCAGCTACCGGTTTGATGCCTTTTGAGGCGTCCATGGGGTATACCCCCCCCCCCCCGGCTGCCGTTCGTGGAGAGGGAAGTGGCCGTACCACCTTTGGGGGCAGATAATTGCCGCTGCCGCCATCTTTGGAAGGCCACATGGGCCGCTTTTCTTCGATCAGCGGAGCAGAATCGTCAGTACGCAGACCGTAGGCGGGTCCCGGCGCCCAAATATGCAGTTGGTCAGAGCATGTGGCTGTCGGTGGATCAAGTTCCCTTGAAGACAGAGTCTAGGATGCTGACACCTCGCTTCCTCGGTCCATTCACCGTCTCCAGGATCATCAGTGATGTGACAGTCCGCTTGAAACTGCCGCCGATACTCCGCATTCACCCCACATTCCATATCTCTAGGATCAAGCCCCTGTCCGGCATCCCTCTCTGCATTCCCCCCCCCCCTTCCCCCCGGAAACCGCCTCCTCCTCCCTGGATCCTCGATGGCCAGACAGCCTATTCAGTCCAAAGGATTTTGGACATTCACTGTCGGGGACATGGATTATAGTACCTGGTTCACTGGAAGGGCTACGGACCGGAGGAGAGATCATGCATCCCTGGTTCTTACAAGGGGATGGTCCAAGCCTTTCACCAGGCTCACCCTAACAAGCCCAGTGGGCCACTGGGTGGCACCCCTTGAGAGGAGGGCACTGTGATGATTGGGTGAGCGAGCTCCCCCTCCCTTTCTGTGGGAGGTTCTCCACCTGGCTCCCAGCTCTGCAGGTAATCAGTGCACAGTGCACCTGCGTGAGTCGACGCACCTGCTGCCTCTTCTCTGCCAGCACTTAAAAGGACCTACTCATGAACAGTTTGGTGCTGGCTCGTTGGGTATACTGCCTGCAACAAGGTTTAGAATTATAATCAACTGAAACCCAGTTTAACTCTCCTTCTCCTCCTCTCTCCCAAAGATTGCTGCCATACCAGTGGTGTGTCTCCGGGGTTGTAGCGCGCTCGCTTGTCTCCTCCTCATCTTATGTTGGACTGCCTCCTCACCAGGTCAGACTCTCCCAGCTCCACTCCTCGCCTTCCATTCTACCAGCCCTGTCCAGCTGATTCTTCAACTTTCCTGCTGGGTTCCTCGGCATGTGTCACATTTCCTTTGCGTGGCAAGTTCTTCAATACAGTTGTGTTTAACTTTTTCTTACTGCGTGTCTGAGTGTCTTTTCTGGTGTTTGGTGCCTGCATGTGAGCTGAATATTTCTAGGCATGACACAAAGAGTCATACTTGCAGGGCAGTTTGAAGACAGTTTGCTACATTTGTGTTGAATACAACATCCCCCTCCCCCCATTGAACAGTAAACAGGCAAGCATAGTGACAATTTGACAGCATTAAAAATGTATGGCAACTTAGGGCCTGAGAGGTTTCCATTAGTAAATAGGGTCAGAAACTCACCTAGATGTGTACACATATAGAGCCATGGGGTGGATAGGTTGATATGTGAAGTTGACATGTCCAGGGTTCAAGGATGAGGGCCTCTCAGATCCAGCTGTAATTTATTGTGAGATATTCAGCATCTGGTCCCAGTGACAGTAGCCTCTGGCTTCGTTCATAAGAGTGAAATGTCTGTTTCTGTGTGTGTGTGTGTGTGGGTGGGGGGCCTGTACATGCATGTACTTTGTGTGCATATGTGCGGTTATATGAGTGCATATGTGTGGTCATAAAAGCAGACAGTTGATGTATTCTCTGACTTATATCAAGCAACTGAAGACAGCTGCCTGGACAGTATTAATCAAAACTTTCCCATTTCCTAAAGAATCAATCATTAAATAATTAATCTGGCAGCTACAGGCAGCAGTTAACAGGGGCTTGTGCCTTCCTGCTGGTTAGAATTAGTCCTTGTCGAGAGGCTAGATTGATATATTTATTATTTATCAGATTAATCATGGCTAGAGACATTAGGAGCCACTGTCAAGATCATACCATTTACAGCATTGGACAGGCTGAGAGAGAGAGGGAGCTGGACTGAATAGGAGAACTATGCAGGTGGCAGCTGTGTGAAGTGATTACAGTGCAAGATGGTCAAGGGTACACTTGCAGCTTTGGACACATCCATATACACATGTGCACATTAATACAATCTGGGGGTGTCAGCCAGGATGTCTGCATTGCCTCAAGCACTTTTCCCCCTAAATCCAGTGCAGCTGAAAGGACGAAAAGGGTAACAGAGCAAATATGTCATCAACACAGCAGCTTCACTGAGGTTAGGGCAGATCCTGTGGTAATTTTTGTTCATGATATAAGTCTGCAGAGCATCCATGCCAGTGCAAACATCTCATGCTAAAATAATATTGGTATAATAGTTGTCCTTTTTTGTTGTCATTAAAAAAATCTTATCTTATTGACACTAAACTGTCATTCAAGTTTTACTGACTCTGGGTTTTCTGTTATGGTTTATCACCCCTTTCTAGTTGTGACAACTTACATAACAATGCAACACATCTGGCATAGTTGTTTCCTTCATAGGGCAGTGTACACAAACACTATGGGCCCCGAGTGACCGAGGGGCCCCATAAGCTACAAATGTAGCTTCAGTGTGAGAGTGTCAATTGCCATTGTTGTACAAGAGAGAGGGGCGGGGGGAATTATAGCAGTATATATCACTGCACAAAAGTTATCTAAAACTCAAACTATACCAGCAACCAAAGCTTCAACATATGTACAACAGTAACATGTAGTAAACTAACAGTCTAACTGAGATAATGTTTTTTTTCCAACATTTAAAATGTCCATTCAACCCTTGCGGCTGCATTATTGTTGAGAGATTTAAAAGGACCTATCGTAATTTGATGATTTTGGTTATAATTTTGGAAATTACAAATCACAATATTCAAATTTAGAGAGAGGCATGGAACACGGCCTCATGATTCCAAACCCTGAATACAAATGTCAGCAGTTATTTTAGAGCAATATTGAAGTTAACTCAGATGAAATGAGTACATGCGGCAAACTGGAATTACAGTGCATCCGGAAAGCATTGACAGAGTTTCACTTTTTCCACATTTTATGTTACACCCTTATTATCTCCGCCAAGGAGGTAATGTTTTTACCGGGGTTTGTCTGTCTGTCTGTCTGTCTGTCTGTCTGTCTGTTACCAACATAACTCAAAAAGCTATGAACGGATTTTGATGAAATTTTCAGAAAAGGTGTGTAATGGCACAGGGAACAGATGATTAGATTTTGGTGATGATCTCAGAGTGCATACCTCCACCAAGGGCTTTGTTTGTATTTGTGCAGCAGGATTACACAAAAACTACTGGATGGATTTGGATGAAATTTCCACCAGAGGTGGTTCTTGGGCTAGAGAGGAATCCAATATATTTTGGTGATCTGAGAATGCATACCTCAGCCAAGGCTCTTATCTTCTCACAGTGTGTTACCAACAAAACTCCAAAACTGATGGACAGACTTTGATGCCATTTTCACCACAAGTGGCTATAGGCCTACACACAAACCCATTACATTTTGGAGGTGGTCCATGACAAACGGAAGGAGCCTTGGTGGAGGTATGTGCTCTATGAGTGCTTTTCTAGTTCCAAAAGTGATTAAATTCATTTTTTTTCCACAAAATTTTACACACAATACCCCATAATGACAATGTGAAAAAAGTTTTTTTTTTTTGGAGATTTTTGCAAATTTATTAAAATAAAAAACTAAGAAATCACATATACATACACAGTGGTGTGAAGAGGTGTTTGCCCCTTCCTGATTTCTCATTTTTTGTATGTTTGTCACACTTAAATGTTTCAGATCATCAAAAAAATTTAAATATTAGACAAGGATAACGCAAGCAAACACAAAAAGCAGTTTTTAAAGGTCTGATGACACAATTTTGACATTTTTTAGCATGTTGTGTAAACCTAATAGTCATTGTCGATGATCAATATAATATTTACAACCACACCTGCATAAACTAGTTATCATCAAAAAACCGCAGCCGCTGACTGGACTGTGGTGCCGCCCACCGAACTAATGGCGGCACCACCATGACGTAAGCGACAGAACGGACTCCAGTGTTGTTGACGGGAATGACAGCAGCTTTGTGGCTCACAGTTTCTCTGGTTTCTTGTTTTAATTTTACGGCTATGCCTTCGTGTCACAGGCTTAGATAAACAGCAGGCCGTGAAAGACCACATCACAAGCTTCAGCTCCAACTGTCATAAGCCTCCTCGTGCGCTCCTCGTGCACTTTAACGCAGAAGGAGTGCACGAGGAGGGGAAGGATTAATGGATTTACACGCAGCTTTACCTACTTTCTGTGATCGCATGCTGACGCTCGCCGGTCCGGCCACATCCCCTCTCTCATTATCACCAGCTGATTCAAACTCCCGCTGATCATGTTTCCCAGTCCTCGCCCAGGTGCTTCTCATCACACCATCACCAGCAGTGCTTGTACTTAGCTGCCGTTTGCCAGTCATGCACTGCTGGTCCATAGTATTGTCATCTGTGCTGTTAGTCTGCCAGTATTTTCAGTACTCTCACGACGTGTTAGTCACTTCATGTTCGCTGTGGTTCTCGTGTGTCCTTGAAGCGATGTTGGCTCTGGGGTGCACCTGTGGCTAATACATCTCCTCTCATTTGTTCACTGGGCGATGCCGGCCCCCGGACGACATCAGTAAGTGTATTTGTGTTTTTTGTACATCTTCACCTTTTTGGGAATTGTCTGTCTTTCTGTATTAAATGTGCTGTGGTGAACCCTGCACGTAAATCCTTGTTATTTCATCCTCCCTCTCCGTGCCCTGTGTGAGAGTGCACGGAGGGTCATGATGAATGGATTTACGTGCAGAATTCACCACAGCACATGTATTGAACATAAGAATGATGACAACAGTTCCCAAAAAGGTGAAGACTTGCAAAAATAAACAGAAACACTTACAGTTGGCGTTTGGGGCTGACATTGGCCAGCGAACATGGAGAGGAGACGTCTTAACCACGGTTGCACCCCAGGGCCAACATTGCTTCAAGGGATGCAACAGAACCACAGTTGTGTGGAGTGGCTATCATGTTGTGATGGTGTTGGCAATATTGGCTGGCTGACAACATGGCAGATGATGCACACAAAACATGAACAGCTGACTGTCAAAGACAGAGGGCGCGTGGTCGGACCGGCAAATCTTGGACAGTGCCCACCTGAAAGTGGGTCAAAATGCACATAAAACACGTGTACAAAACAAAAACAACAAGAACTCAAAATATAATACATAATAAACCCAATGCCTGAGCCACAAAGAAAACACTGCTATGATTTTATTGAAAAATCGGGTTTAAATAAATTATATTTATGAACAAATAATTTGTTGCAATATCTGTAACAAAACAATAACACTCGGTGTTCCCCTGCAGTGTGTTTGTCGCTGCTGCTGCGCCGGCCATGTGTGCCTCTCCACTGTCACTCTCTGAGTCTGACTCACTAGGCACGATGCCCGCTTGGCACGGCTCAGACCTATAAGGTCCGATGCCCCCAGATTCTTCATTATCATCCCATTTTTCTGAACTATAATTGTCTGAAGATTGGACAACACAAACCAATTCCAGACTACATGTTCTGGAACCATCGTCAATGTTTTCTACTACTTCCATCCTGTATGTACAATGGGCAGCCAAGTGCTGTGTTCTGTCGATGACGTTACAACATGGCCAGGGGGTTTTCCAGCCACTGACGCAATTGGTGACGTGGCACTCATGAAAAATTTGGATATTCACGTGAAAAAAGCCTGTTTGACTTAGAACTGCACAGACCAACCTATTTCGTCATATTGTATTATGTGTTAAAAAATTAGATTAAGTCAAAAACGTGTCATCAGACCTTTAAATGAAGGTGTTTATTATTAAGGATAAAAATAAATCCAAACCTACATGACCCTGGGTGAAAAATTGATTGCCCCTTAAAACTAATAACTGGTTGCGCCACCCATAGCAGCATCAACTGCAATCAAGCATTTGTGATAACTGGCAATGAGTCTTTTACAATGCTGTGGAGGAATTTTGGCCCACTCAGCTTTGCAGAATTGTTGTAATTCAGCCACATTGGAGGATTTTCGAGCATGAACCGCCTTTTTAAGGTCATGCCACAGGATCGCAATCGGATTAGGGTCAGGACTTTGACTAGGCCACTAAAAAGTCTTGATTTTGTTTTTCTTAAGCCATTAAGAGGTGAACTTGCTGGTGTGTTTTGCATCATTGTCCTGCTGCAAGTCCCAAGTGAGCTTCAGCTTGAGGTCACAAACAGATGGCCAGAGATTCTCCTTCAGGATTTTTTGGTAGACAACAGAATTCATGTTTCCATTTACCACAGCAAGTCTTCCAGGTCCTGAAACAGCAAAACAGCCCCAGACCATCACACTACCACCACCATATTTTACTGTTGGTACGATGCTCCTTTTCTGAAATGCAGAGTTACTTTTATGCTGGATGTAATGGAACACACACCTTCTAAAAAGTTAAGCTTTTGTCTTGTCAGTCCACAGAGTATTTTCCCAAAAGTCTTGGGGATCATCAAGATGTTTTCTGGCAAAACTGAGACAAGCTTTTAAGTTCTTTGTGCTCAGCAATGGTTTTCGTCTTGGAACTCTGCCATGCAGGCCCTTTTTGCCCAGTCTCTTTCTTTTGGTGGAGTCATGAACACTGACCTTTACTGAGGCAAGTGAGGCCTGCAGTTCTTTGGATGTTGTTGTGGGGTCTGTTGTGACCTCTTAGATGAGCCATCGCTGTGTTCTTGGGGTAATTGTGGTCGGCCGGCCACTCCTGGGAAGGTTCACCACTGTTCTATGTTTTTGCCATTTGTGAATAATGGCAGTAATCAGGCCTAGGTGTAGCTCGAAAAATTGAACTCAGCTTTTCAGGTTTGGATTTTTTTTTTATTCTTAATAATAAACACCTTCATGTAAAAATTGCATTTTGTGTTTACTTGTGTTATCTTTGTCTAATATTTAAATTTGTTTGGTGATCTGAAACATTTAAGTGTGACAAACATACAAAAAAATGAGAAATCAGGAAGGGGGCAAACACTTTTTCACACCAATGTAAATATGCGAGCTCAACAAGTCGTCAGAGGCAGGAGTTGGTATTGCTTGTACTGACAAAAGTTCAGAGCTAACATTTTTATGAATATCAAAATTTCACTCTGTGAATAACACAACATAAAAATAATTTTTTTGTAATTTGTCTTTTTTTCAACTGATTTAAGACAATTTTGCACCACTGAACCCAAAAATGACATCCGTTTCTCTCAATCAGGTCAGGTTTTTATGTTATGTTATAAGCAGTTGTTGTTACGACTGGCTCTCGCCTGTCTCCCGCTTCAGCTGCGCGCACACCTGTGCCTCATCAGTCTCGGGCTATATAGTCCGCTCCGCCCGGAGCCTCGGCCTGGAGCCGTCTGCTGCTCAACGCTCACTTTTTCAACGCACGCCAACTCCCTGACTACCGGCGCTCTTTGGATTGCTCTTCAATTGCACGTAAGCTCATCATCCTCTCACCTTGTTTCTAGTCTCTCCCCTGTGCAGAGGTGGATCCCCTGGCGGCGGATTTCCTCCTGTATCCTCACCATCACTCTCCTCACCATGCCGAGTGCGCTCCAAGGACGCTGTCTTCCAGGCAGGAGACCTGCGGTTCAAGCCAACGCCAGCCACTGTAACATCTGCAAGCAAGCATAAGACTGTGCTTTAATTCCGCTGGGTGTGCACTGGCAGCTAATCTCTATTCTGCTCTTCCCTTAGGGTTGCCTGGCTGTACGGCGCTCTTCTTCGCTCTCGACGCATCCTGTTCACCTGCAACACATTCTATCCTGCAAACACGCACCCATACACCTGCTGTCTTAACGATAAAATTATTGAATCACACTCGAGCCTGTGTACGTGTTCCCTGGGTCCGACCTTATGTCAGTTGTACAGTAGTTGTACAGTTGTACTGTAAATTGAATAGTAGACAATGATAAAGGTAAGTACATGTAAATTGAATGTTACATCATCATTGTTCAAAATTCAGAAAATTTCAAGAAATAAAAAAGAATTTTGCATCATATAAAGCGAAAATACCCGTACATGTAAATAAAAACGTAAGAAAACATGTGGCCATAGTTCAAAAAGTTGACCTGATTGAGCAAAACCAATATGATTTTTGGATTCAGCACATCAAAATTGTCCTAAATCAGCTAAAAAAAAAACTTAGACAATAAATTTGGTGTTGACCAGTGTAATTTATGGACAAATCCGTTCTGCTCACATTTCATAACTGTGAGTCACTGATCCTCATGGGTCATGGGTCAGCATCCAGATTATGCTCAAGGACAATGTCAAAGGTCACAAGCTATGATTGTGTCATTTGAAGTGTGAGCATGGGAAGGCTATATTCATACATACTGAGAACAAAGTGAAGGCTCTTGGTGTGTTTATCATGCATGAATGGGATATTGATCCCACTGCCTGTCACGTTTTAACAAATTTCTGTGTATTTCATAAAAGTAAATTCCTCAAAAAAGGTATAATGTATGATGAATTAATAACAAATAAATGCAATTATGGTTAAGTAAAACCTGTCAATAGCAACAAAAAAGTCTCTTGCACTGTAGATCCACAAAATGTGTTTCAATTGTTCATTGTCAAAAGCAGATGAACTTGCCACAACGTGTTAATTGAAGCATGAAGAGTGAAATTATTATTCAAATTCAGTCACCTTTCATCTCATCTTCCTCCTTTCTTATCTCATAAATGGATCTGGCCAGCAAATTTATAGGCATAATTGTACATCACAACACAGATACTAAGATGAGAAGTGAGGGTGCTCACTGTTCTGCGCTCGGGTTCACCGACACAATCAAAAACGAGTTCATGTCAGTGTGAAAAACCCATTTGTGTTCAAAAACAAAACATATCCTCAACTAATAATGGGTCAAATCACTCAGTTATCCCGAGTCATGCAAAACACGACCTCATCAAGTGAGTTTCTAGACCTTCTATTGGAAAATAAGGCAGATGGGAACAACGAAACAGCAATGGAGGAGGAATAAAAGGCAGAATCTAAAAAGGATGCCCCTTTTGTGGAGAAGAATAACCCATTTTGTGAGATGATTTTGCTTCAAATCTGCAGGGACTAACCCTTGACATGAAGTCATATTGTGTTGGAGTTTCAGTCCTAAATTCATACATCAATTATTTACTGTCATCGCCGATTGTATAAGTGTAGGAAATTACAAGGGATGGGTATTTTCTCTCAGGCAGAAAGAATGTGATACAGTGGATACACCCCACCTAATGTGAGGGACCCAGTGTCCATGCAGTGTCCAAGGGACAAATTATTTATGCATTAGAAAACAGTGTGGCAGTGGAAAGGGAAAAAAAGAAAAAAGGCAGACACATTATTTTAAACTTTTCATAACATGCATCAATATTTCAGCAGAAATAAATAAAGGATGGTGGGCTTGTTTGGAGGACAGCTGTAGCTCGCTCTGCTTGGCTAGCTTGGAGCAGGGACTCTTGGGATGCCACGCATACCAGCCCCCAGTAAAACCCTTCCATTTCTTTTTAATCATCCACTTAGAACAGGGTGACTGGCGGTGCGGTCAAGGTGAGCTCCTTTGATACTAGAGGATGGATGTATTGTAGGAAGGAGGAGGAATTTGGAGTCTCTTTATGTTTGTGGAACAAATAAGGAACGTGTGGCATTGTCAAGAAGTAGTCGTGTATAAACATTTAAGTACTTCTAGCCACAGCAAAGATGCTTTTAATAGCAATTTATTTTTGGGTGAGGATGGGGAATCCAGTTACCTAATACAAATTAAAGTGAATATGAGAAATAATTTGTGAATGGTTTAGAAAGAGCACCACTATAAAAGCAAAAAACTTTTAATTAAAAGAAGTTGTTATAAGTACACCAGCATGGTGGAGCTCTGGTTAACACCACTGCCCACTAGAATCAAATAGATTTTAACCTCGTGGGAGACTGGAGCTTTTCTGCATTGAATTTGTAAATTGTCCTACAAGCATTTTTTTGTTGTTTTTGTTGACAGTTATGCAGAGAAAGATGTGCATGATAGGTAAATCTATGATCTATTTTTTTTTTCCCCACAAGAGTGGTATTCTTTCTTTTTTGAAACCCAACTGCCCCTCATTAAAAGCTCCAAAACAAACAAACAAAAAACTGACTCCTTTCTGGTGGCATCATAAGATGGAACAGATCTAAATCATTTATATCTCTTTGTACGATACGTAAAGCTTTCTTGTTTCATTTTGTACAATAAGGGAATATTTTAGCTGAAACTAGGGAAAAGTTATTCAGGGGACAGAAATGTCATTGATATGGTTTAGTTGCAATTAACTGTTCATGTGTTAAAGAGTTAGGATGTTTTCACACCTGAAAATCCACACCGAGGTTCATGATATTGTACATTGTGCAGCTGTTCATTATATCTATTTGTCAGTTAGGTTTGATTTCACACTGCCACTATTCAAGCACACCAAGCAACTTTAGATGCTCTTTTTACCCGCACCAATGAGTTGCTTGGGTAAAGTGGTCAATGCTGTCTGTCTGTTTGTTGGCTGGCCATCTATCCAGCCATGTCTATGCTCTATCTAACTCAACAGAGAATTATTCTACAGTCACCAAACTTGGTACATAAGCTAACCTTGGGACTAGCACCTATGGCTACAGTTTTGGGGTCAAAAGTTCAAAGGTCAAGGTCAGAATGTTATATAAGCTATATCTCAACAACAAAGTAAGCTAGGGTCACCAAACTTCACCTTGGAATCCTGATCTTTGAGTATGAGTTTGGGGTCAAAAAGTCAGAAGTTAATATTTGCATTCCCTATGCCCTATTACTATGGAATGAGTAAAGTCAGTTTAGAAAGCTTGGGATCAGTCCGCCAAGGTCTCCGCCTTTGATCGCCACCTAAGCCACATCGCACCGGACCCCCATGATCCCTTGCTGGGACGGTTTGTTGCTGAGTGTGAAGCAGCTGGGATGAGAATCAGCACCTCCAAGTCTGAGTCCATGGTCCTCAGCCGGAAAAAGGTGGATTGTCCTCTCTGGGTTGGGGACAGGCTCCTACCCCAAGAGGAGGAGTTTAAGTATCTTGGGGTCTTATTCACGAGTGAGGGGAAAATGGAGCGAGAGATTGACAAACGGATTGGAGCAGCATCTGCAGTGATGCGGAAGTTGTACCGGTCTGTTGTGGTGAAGAGGGAGCTTAGTTCTAAGGCAAAGCTGTCGATTTACCAGTCAATCTACGTTCTTACTCTCACCTATGGTCACGAGCTTTGGGTAATGACTGAAAGAACAAGATCGCGGATACAAGTGGCTGAAATGAGCTTTCTCCGTAGGATTGCTGGAATCACCCTCAGAGATAGGGTGAGGAGCTCAGTCATCCGGGAGAGGCTCAGAGTAGAACCGCTGTTCCTCCACATTGAAAGGAGTCAATTGAGGTGGTATGGGCATCTGATTTGGATGCCTCCTGGATGCCTCCCACTTGAGGTGTTTCAGGCACGTCCCACTGGGAGGAGACCCCGGGGCAGACCCAGGACTCGGTGGAGAGACTATGTCTCCCAGCTGGTCTGGGAACGCCTTGGTATCCTCTCTGAAGAGCTGGAGCAGGTGGCTGGGGAGAGGGAAGTCTGGGCTTCTCTGCTTGAACTGCTGCCTCCGTGACCTGGACCTCTGGAAAAGCGGTAGAAGATGGATGGATGGATGGAGTAAAGTCAGGGTGACCAAACTTGGTACACAAGTTCACCTTGGAATCTGGAACCGTGACTGTGGTGTTGGGATCACATTGTCGAAGACTGAGGTCAAAATGCCATATAAACTATATCTCAAGAACAATTAATGCAAGGATCACCAAACTTGGTAGACAGGTTCACCCTGATTTCTAACTATGGGTTTGGGGTAATAAGCTCACAGGTCAAGGTTTAAATCTATCGACCTTATTCCTAGCCCCCATGAGGCCTTGCGTGAATTATGGGCGCAACTTCTGGTACTAATTTAGAAAGTGGGGTTGTCACAGAAACGGGACATTTTTCCTTGTTAAAAAACAATGACTTTGGCATCAAAAATGCCCGAACATGGCCTTTTGTACCTTAAAAAAAATAATATAATCATACCACTTCCCATGACTATCGAGGGATGAGAAAATGACCTTAAAAAGTGGCCTGGCAGACAGGAGCTCCGTTAGTTACCTCTGTTGTTAAGATGCTAACACTGTAAACAAATAAAAGCTCTGAGATACATCAATGTTTCCACCACAATAAATTCAGTTGCATTTTGTTAAAATATGTTTGCCATACAGTGGTGTGGAAAAGTGTTTGCCCCCTTCCTGATTTCTAAGTTTTTTGTATATTTCTCATACTTAAATGTTTGAGATCAAACAAATTTAAACATTAGACAAAGATAACACAAGTAAACACAAAACACAGTTTTTAAATAAAGGTGTTTATTATTAAGGGAAAAAAATGCAAACCTGCATGGCCCTGTGTGAAAAAGTGATTGACCCCTAAACCTAATAACTGGTTGGGCCAGCCTTAGCAGCAACAACTCCAATCAAGCATTTGGGATAACTGGCAATGAGTTTTTTTACTGCACTGTGGAGGAATTCTGGCCCACTCATCTTTGCAGAATTGTAATTCTGCCACACTGGAGGGTTTTCAAGCATGAACCGCATTTTTAAAGTCATGCCACAGCATCTCAATCAGATTCAGGTAAGGACTTTAACTAGGCCGCTCCAAAGTCTTCATTTTGTTTTTTCTTAAGCCATTCACAGGTGGACTTGCTGGTGTATCTGGATCATTGTCCTGCTACAGAACCCAAGTGCGGGTCAGCTTGAGGTCAAGAACAGATTGCCGGACATTCTCCTTCAGGAGTTTTTGGTTGACAGCAGAATTCATGGTTTCATTTACCACAGCAAGTCTTCCAGGTCCTGAAGCAGCAAAACAGCCCCAGACCATCACACTACCACCACCATACTTAACTGTTGGTACACACGTGGACAAAATTGTTGGTACCCCTCTGTTATTGAAAGAAAAACCCACAATGGTCACAGAAATAACCTGAATCTGACAAAAGTGGTAATAAATAAAAATTCTATGAAAATTAACCAATGAAAATCAGACAATGCTTTTGAATTGTGGTTCAACAGAATTATTTTAAAAAACAAACTCATGAAACAGGCCTGGACAAAAATGATGGTACCCTTTACTTAATATTTTGTTGCACAACCTTTTGAGGCAGTCACTGCAATCAAACGATTTCTGTAACTGTCAATGAGATTTCTGCACCTCTCAGCAGGTATTTTGACCCACTCCTCATGAGCAAACTGCTCCAGTTGTCTCAGGTTTGAAGGGTGCCTTCTTCAGACGGCATGTTTCAGCTCCTTCCACAGATCTTCAATAGGATTTAGATCAGGGCTCATAGAAGGCCACTTTAGAATAGTCTAATGTTTCGCTCTTAGCCATTCTTGGGTGTTTTTAGCTGTGTGTTTTGGGTCATTATCCTGTTGCAAGACCCATGACCTGCAACTGAGACCAAGCTGTCTGACACTGGGCAGCACATTTCTCTCTAGAATACCTTGATAGTCTTGAGATTTCATTGTACCCTGCACAGATTCAAGACACCCTGTGCCAGATGCAGCAAAGCAGCCCCAGAACATAACAGAACCTCCTCCATGTTTCACAGTAGGGACAGTGTTCTTTTCTTGGTTTGCTTAATTTTTGTGTCTGTGAACATAGAGCTGATGTGCCTTGCCAGAAAGTTGCAGTTTTGTCTCGTCTGTCCATAGGACATTCTCCTAGAAGCTTTGTGGCTTGTTAGCATGCAGTCTGGCAAATTCCAGTCTGGCTTTTTTATGATTTGTTTTCAGCAGTGGTGTCCTCCTTGGTCGTCTCCCATGAAGTCCACTTTGGCTCAAACGACGGATGGTGCGATCTGACACTGATGTACCTTGACCTTGGAGTTCACCATGAATGTGTTTAGAGGTTGTTCTGGGCTTTTTTGTTACCATTTGTATTATCCGTCTCCTCCTGCGGCCACGTCCAGGGAGGTTGGCTACAGTCCCGTGGATCTTAAATTTCTCAATAATATGTGCAACTGTAGTCACAGGAATATCAAGCTGCTTGGAGATGGTCTTTATAGCCTTTACCTTTAACATGCTTGTCTATAATTTTCTTTCTAATCTCCTGAGACAACTCTCTCCTTTGCTTCCTCTGGTCCATGTTTAGTGTGGTACACACCATGCCATCAAACAGCACAGTGACTACTTGTCACCCTTTAAATAGGCCGACTGACTGATTACAAGTCTGTAGACACCTGTGACGTTAATTAGAGGACACATCTTGGTTGAACATGTCCCTATGGTCACATTATTTTCAATCTTTTCTAGGGGTACCATCATTTTTGTCCAGGCCTGTTTCATGAGTTTGTTTTTAAAATAATTCTGTTGAACCACAATTCAAAAGCACTGTCTGATTTTCATTGGTTAATTTTCATAGAATTTTTATTTATTACCACTTTTGTCAGATTCAAGTTATTTCTGTGACCATTGTGGGTTTTTCTTTCATCAACAGAAGGGTACCAACAATTTTGTCCACGGCTGTATGTTGTTCCTTTTCTGAAATGCTGTGTTACTTTTACGCCGGATGTAATGGGACACACTCCTTCCAAAAAGTTCAACTTTTGTCTCATCAGTCCACAGAGTATTTTCACAAAAGTCTTGGGGATCATTAAGATGATTTCTGGCAAAACTGAGAAGAGCCGTTATGTTCTTTTTGCTCAGCAGTGGTTTTCGTCTTGGAACTCTGCCATACAGGCCCTTTTTGCCCAGTCTCTTTCTTATGGTGGAGTCATGAACACTGACCTTAACTGAGCCAAGTGAGGCCTGCAGTTCTTTGGATGTTATTGTGGGGTCTTTTGTGACCTCTTGGATGAGTCGTCACTGTGCTCTTGGGGTAATGTTGGTCGGAAGGCCACTGCTGGGAAAGTTCACCACTGTTCCATGTTTTCGCCATTTGTGGATAATGGCTCTCACTGTGGTTCGCTGGAGTCCCAAAGCTTTAGAAAGGGCTTTATAACCTTTTCCACACTGAGAGATCTCAATTACTTTCTCATTTGTTCCTGAATTTCTTTGGATGATGTCTAGCTTTTGAGGATCTTTTGGTCTACTTCACTTTGTCAGGCAGGTCCTATTTAAATGATTTCTTGATTGAGAAGAGGTGAGGCAGTAATCAGGCCTGGGTGTGGCTAGAGAAATTGAACTCAGCTTTCCAAAGATGTGATAAACCACAGTTAACCTGTTGAACTCCGGGATTCCGCGGGCGGTCACGTCTCTGCGTCATAGTGCGTCTGCATTTCCGTTCTTCCAGTACAGACACAGCCGCGAACAGAAAGCCAAAGGAGTGTTTGATTGGTTTAGATTTGATTGACCTCTCATTCGACTAATAAGAGCCTTGAATTGGGTTTCTGAAACCATGAAGAACCAATGACTAAAAACCTAGCAAGAAGGACCTGCCTACCAACGACCGCGAATACAACAAGCCAATTGAAGCAGAGAAGTTCGACGATTGAAACGCGTGCGTAAAATCTATTTTGTCTAAGCCGCTGGGTGACACACATTGAGACCTGTGTGTAACGGTAGTGTTAGCCACTCTCAGCCGTTAGCCAGTCTTTTTTTATTACTACTGTTCTTATTTGTTTTGAAAAATGGTTCGCAAAAACCGCAATCATGGAAGCGGAGATGGTTTGACCGGGTCGGGTGACCAGAACCACGAGTCCGTAACAACCAGACCAGCTTCATGTTCATCTGACAATGAGGAACAGATGTTCTCCAACGACACTGCTGTTGTGGACAGGTAAGTGTTAGAAGCTAAATTATTCTTTATCAATGAAAATAGTAATAAAAATGACTTTTGACCGATCGGTAATTACAACGGTCCGTCATGGCCACAAGTTTTTTGTGCGCCAAGCTCCTCTGTAGCGGGGGGGCGGCGGGGTTGTTATCCTCTACATTGCAGATATTTTAGTATAATTTTTATTGCACTGTAGGTTATTTTTTCTTGTAAAAAAAGGCCACACATTTTTTACGTGGCATGTTTCTTTGTGTGTGGGGAGCTTGTTTGTTCATTCATTCATTCATGAATGAACAAACAACACCCCCCCACACACACACACAGCCCTGAGTGTCACCTTTCATTAGAGCCCAAGATGAAGCTTCTATGTTGGAGCATTCAAAAGTTATAGACGTTTTTCCAAACTGTGCCATTTGGCACAGTTTGGCACAGTTCAAAAACGCCTGGGAACAACCTGAGAAAAAAGCTGTGTAATATATTCATTTTTTGTGGTATTGTTACAAAATTTTGACCTCAGCTTGATAACACTTGGTTCTCCATTTATGTTGCATTTTCCAGCCAGTATCTGACAGCTGTGTGTTATTTGCAAGCATTTGTATCTAAAAAAACCCACCCAGGCGAACTTTATTTTCTTCAAATTCGGTATGTTTAGATGACTGTTACTCAGTGACAGGAGCACTTACAGAGATTATGACTGTTTTGCCAAAAAATTCAAAGTGTTTTCTTTTAAATGAGACCAACCCCATGAAGATGCTGCAAAGGGTTGAAGAACAGCTTTTGATTTACTTTGGGTATGTTATTTTTAGGTGTTTTTACGGAAATTGACCAGAGTTTAAGGGGTTAATTTATGTTTTAACGGGGTTGGGGTCACTTTTTCACACAGGGCCATATAGGTTTGTATTTTTTTTTACCCTTAATAATAATACCTTAATTTAAAAACTGCATTTTGTGTTTACTTGTGTTACCTTTGTCTAACATTTAAATTTGTTTGATGATTAAAAAAACCCCCGCAAGATGGCACCCATCAAGGCAGACATCTTTGCTCACTCCGTTCACGAATGCCGACTTTTTCTCCTTTTTTGTATGTTTGCTGGTCTTTCTAAAGTGCATGAAGGTCATGCGCTGCTAACATATGACCAACGGACACTACTGAATATCGCCAAGACGAGCAGTCATACGGAATTTACTGGCTTCATACCACCCGATCTACAATCCATTGTGCGTCCATACAGCAATCAGCACCACCCCCAGGGAGGCCCCAAAGCACCGAGCCCATGTGAGCATGCTGACCCCAAGATAGCGCATCAGAGGTGATGCCAGAGACGAGGTAAAAGAGGAGGGCTACATGCTAGGCTAAGGGCTCGTGCCTGCCGACCACCGCTGCCCAGCCTCTTGCTGGCTAAAGTACGGTCTTTGGAAAACAAGCTAGACGAGCTAAGAGTAAAGACTGAAGACCAGCGGGAGATAAAAGAGTGCTGCACCCTAATTTTCTGTGAGACCTGGCTCTCGGACAGTGTCCCGGAGTCCACCATTCACCTACAGACACACTCAACACAATGAGCAGACACAACTGGAGCCTCAGGTAAGACGAGGGTGGGGGGTGGGGGGGTGATTACACAGGCTTACAAAAATATTTTTTTTTTGTAAGTTGTCTGTGTTTTTTCAACTGATTTAAGACAATTTTGCACTGCTGAATCTGAAAATGACATCCATTTCTCTCGATAAGGTGCTAAGTAAAAACCTGTACTTAGTACTGTGCATGTACTTACCTTTATATAAAGGTAAGTAGATGTAAATTGAATGCTACATCATCATTGTTCAAAATTCAGAGAATTTCAAGTCATAAAAAAGAATTTTGCATCATATAAAGCGAAAATACCCGTACATGTCAACAAAAACGTATAAAACAACATGTGGCCATAATTCAAAAAGTTGACCTGATTGAGCAAAACCAATGTGATTTTTGGATTCAGCACATCAAAATTGTCCTAAATCAGCTAAAAAAAACTTAGACAATAAATCTGGTGTTGACCAGTGTTATAAACAACTCATGGTGTGGAGATGTACAAACTGTTTACAAGCACTGTTCAGCTGATGTGGAGTTTTTACTGCAGAAATGCCGTCCCTATTATTTACCGAGGGAATTTACTGCTGTGTTTCTGGCCGCTGTCTACATTTGACCACAAAGCACCTACACGGTAGCTCTAAGCAAACTCCATGACATCATCAGCACAGTAGAGACCACCCATCCCGATGCTGTTTTTATTGTTGCTGGTGACTTTAACCAGCGCAATCTATGGACTGTACTCCGTAAATATTACCAGCATATGGACATTCCCACCCGCGATAAAAACACACTCGACCATGTTTACTCCAACATACATGGTGCTTACAGAGAAGCACCCAACCCCCACTTCGGAAAGTCGGATCACATCTCCCTGTTTATGTACCCAGCCTACAGACAAAAGCAGAAACAAACAAACCCTGTTATTAAGCAAATTTAATGCTGGACTCCAGAAGCTGAGACCACCCTGCAAAACTGTTTTGCCTGTACAGACTGGGATTTGTTTAAAGCTGCAGCCACCTGAAAGGACTCTTCTGTAAACATACAGGAATATGCTGAGTATGTGACTGGGTACATCAGCACGTGTGTTGATACCATCATACCCACCATACAAATCAAGAAGTTCCCCAACCAGAAGACCTGGATCAACAGTCAGGTACGTCAGATGCTGCGTACTTGCTTTCTTGCATTTAAATCAGGTAATGAGATCCAGTACAAAGGTGCAAAGTATGGACTGAGGAAGGCTATAACAACAACCAAGAGGCAGTACAGGGAAAAGCTGGACAGCCTCTACTCCACTCCTGACCCGGGGCGCATGTGGCAAGGCCTGTAACACATCACAGACTACAAGAGGACCAACAGCAACACCACTAGCTCCACAGACAGCCTGCCAGATGATCTCAACATCTTTTACACCCGCTTTGAGACCACCAGCTACAGTGCAGAGAAGAGACACACTCTCACGCACCCCCCAACACACTAAAAGTCTCAAAGGAGATGATAGTGGACATGAGGAAGGGGAGGAGGAGACCCCATCGGCAGCTGTTCATCCGGGAGCTTGAGGTGGAGAGGGTGAGCAGCTTTAAATACCTGGGCATCCGCATCAGCAAGAACCTTACGTGGACACCCAACACCACAGAGCTGGTTAAGAGAGCTCAACAGAGGCTGTACTTTCTGAGGATGCTGAAGAAGTTCAGCCTATCCCCCAGGATCCTCAACAATTTCTACAGCTGCATCATTGAGAGCATCCTGACCAACTGCATCACTGAGTGGTATGGCAGCACTACTGCCCTGGATCGCAAATGCCTGCAGAGAGTGGTGGAGACAGAAGAGAAGATCATCAGGACTCCACTCCCCTCTCTGCAGAGTATCTACCACCACAGAATCCAAAGGAGAGCTGACGCCATCCTCCAGGACCCCACCCACCCCCAGCACAGAATGTTCACACTTCTACCCTCAGGCCGGAGGTACAGAAGTATGAAATGCAGGACAACCAGACTGATATTTGTTTATCTGTTATTTGTTTGTTATTTGTTACAAATAACAAACTCCCAAAGCTCCGCAACACAGCTTTGCTAATAGGAACCCACACACCGGTTGCTAAATTTGCACATTGCTCACTTGTACAGTGTACATAGTCTCACCCTGTCTGATGTCCATATCATCTCTGCTGCTAATTATCATGTACAGTCTACTGGTATTATCATTATAGAGAAATTCTTTTTTTCAGATTTGCCAATCTGTGATCTCTGATGAAGCCATCGCACAGCTTCCTCAGAGACCTATCATGGAGGAGCTGAATGTCCCACCGACGGTTACTGAGATTAAAGATGCCATCAAACAGACGTCTAGTGGTAAGGCAGCTGGTGGAGATGGTATCCCGCTGGAGATCTGTAAGTGTGGTGGTAACATCATTGTCGCCCGTCTCGCCCAGTTATTTGCCACCATATGGGAGCAGGAGGCAGTTCCACAAGACTTCAAGGATGCAATGATTGTTCACTTGTATAAGCATAAGGGAAACTGCCACTGCTGCGATAACCACAGAGGAATATTGCTCCTCGCCATCGCTGGTAAGATTCTACCACGTGTGATCAAAAACCGTCTCAATCACTATGTTGTCAACAACATCATTCCCAAGAGTCAGTGCGGATTTCGCGCAGGACGAGGCACCATTGACATGATGTTTGCAGCCAGGCAAATACAAGAGAAGTGCCGAGAACAAAATTGTGATTTGTTCATAGTGTTCATAGACCTGACTAAGGCCTTTGATTCTGTTGGGAGAGAGGGCCTGTGGAAGCTGCTTGCCAGGGTCGGGTGCCCTCCTAAGATCATCAATGTCATCCGCTCATTCCACAATGGCATGGTCAGGCGGGTGGTTGAGAGTGGTTTAATCTCCGATCCATTCCCTATCATCAATGGCACTAAGCAGGGGTGTGTTATGGCCCCACTGCTCTTTAGTATCATGCAATGCTCCTTGATGCCTTCAAGGACTACGACAGGGGTGTAAGGATCCAGTTTCACACTGATGGCAGTGTATTCAACTTGCAACGTTTAAAGGCTAAAACAAAGACGTCATGCATGATGCTGCGAGAACTTCTCTATGCCGACGACTGTGCACTCATCGCTCACACTCTTGAAGACGCACAGTTCATCACTGACCATTTTACTAAAGCAACGAATCGTTATGGACTCACTATAAGTATCAAAAAGACAGAGGTTTTACATCAACCTAGTCCTGGTACGCTCCCAATAAATCCTGTTATCACCATCGGTGGCAAACCCCTCAAGGCAGTTGACAAGTTCTGCTACCCGGCGGGCACCATCTCGCAGAACGCTAAGATTGATGATGAAGTTACCCACCGCATCAGCAAGGCTAGTGCATCCTATGGACGCCTACAGCATCGTCTATGGTCGAAGCGTGGCATTCGTCTAAGCACCAAAATCAAGGTCTATCACACCGTTGTTCTATCTACACTTCTCTATGGGTGCGAGTCGTGCACAACCTATCGCCCCCATGTGATGAAATTTGAACAGTTTCACATGCGGTGTTTAAGGAAGCTGTGTGGAATCACGTAGCAAGACAAAGTTGCCAATACAGAAGTCCTCTGTCGGTGCAATATCACCAGCATCGAGTCATTCATCAAACGTTTCCAGTTGCGCTGGACCAGCCATGTTGTTCGGATGACAGATCAGCGCATTCCTAAAATCCTGTTATTTGGCCAGTTGGACGGAGGGTGGAGGTCATGGGGCGGTCAGTAGAAGTGGTATAAAGACGTGCTCAAAGCCTCACTCAAGTCGTGTGGGATTGATCCTATGACATGGGAAATGCAGGCCAAGAACCATCCCCTTTGACGAAAGATCTGCCATGAAGGTGTTGACCTCTTCGAGAGAGAGAGAAGCGCCCTTTTGGATGCCCGCCATAAAGCATGTCACAGTGCCGCCCAGCAACAGAGACGTCTACAGCAGTCGGCGTCATCCACTCAGCCAATTATGTACATCTGTCCTGATTGCGATATGCCATGTGCTTCACGCATCGGCCTTATCAGTCATCGCCGTCACAAGTACCCCCTTACAATTTAATGCAGCCAGAAGGCGGGAGAGCCGTCATTGGCGACGGCTCAATCCATTTATACAGAAATTCTCACACTGAGTGCTAATTTGTAATTAGCACTCCAGAGAGAGACCAGAGAGATGGTGATTGACTTCAGGAAGAGGAAGACTCCTTCTCAGCCACTGCAGATTGGGGGGAGAGTGTAGGAGTGGTTGAGGACTACAAATATCTGGGTGTCAGGATCAGCAGCAGGTTGGACTGGAGATCCAACACCGATGCTGCGCACAAGAAGGGGATGAGCAGACTTTACTTCCTGAGAAAGCTGAGATCCTTCAACGTGTGCAGCAGGGTGCTGGAGCTTTTCTATCAGACCATTGTTGCCAGCACCATCTTCTTTGCTGCTGTCTGTTGGGGTAGCAGTATCAGGGCCAGAGATACCAACAGACGACAAGATTATCAAGAGGGCTGGCTCTGTAATTGGTCTCAGACCGGAGACCTTTGAAACAGTGGTGGAGAGGAGAAACTGTGATCCATCATGGACAATCCTGATCACCCCCTCCACCACACACTAGATAGACAGCGAAGCACTTTCTCCAGTAGACTACTACAGCTTCGTTGTCGAACGGCCAGATACAGGAAATCTTTCCTGCCACATGCAATTTCACTGTACAATAACTCCCTCATTTGGGTTCTAAATCTTTTATTGGGTTTTAGACCTTTGAGTTTTTAGCCTCTTTGACTAGTCTTTAACTTTTTAATATGACCCTTCTCTCTTAACTCTGGTTTCTCTCATCTCTTTGTCTTTATACCCTGATTGATGGAGCCTTAAGTATTTTTAAGTATTTTTATCATGTTTATAGTCAGCTTCATGTGTGCCTGTGTTTGTGTTTATGTTGATTGTAACTGTGGCTTGTAAATATGGATGTCACCAGAATGCAAAACAAATCTACCTACGGGTACAAATAAAGTAACCTGAACCTGAACCTGAACTATGATGTTGTATTCTGGTCATAGCTATGCTGCCACACTGCACCTTACAGACTAACTGGTACCTCACATTTTCACTCTGTTCCTGATAGTCCTTCTTTGTGCAATGGGATGATTCATGTGTTTATATGGGTCATCATATATTAAACTATGAAGTATATAGGTTTTATAGTCATGTTAGTTTTTACTTTCCATGGGTAATCCCTTTGTCTGTCATGTGTGTGTTTCTGTTGTTTGGTTGTCTACTGTCATGCTGCTGTTACACTGTAATTTCCCAGTTTGGGATCAATAAAGTACATCTATCTATCTAATTTGTATACCGCTCATTTGCACACTGTACATAGGCTTATGCCATCTCAGGTCCATATCATCTCTGATATCAATATACTGTACACTATCCACTATAGGCATCCAGTGAACTTTCAATTTTACTCTTCTTGTTTCCTCTACTTTGACTGCTTTAACTGCTTTAGCCGTCCAAATTGCCTAATGTGTGTTATAAGTATTCAATAGTGTTAGTGCTTAGTATCAAGGTGTGCTAAGGTGTCCTAATTGCCTAACTGTGTGTATAGTGTGTTATTAGTATCAATTAGTATTAGGCGTGTTATTACCTTATTAGTATGTTGTGTACCTATTACCTTGGCATTCATTAGGAGAGCAGAGTAAGAATTTCATTGCTCAGGAAATGTTGCATTTCTTAAATGTACACATGATAATAAAGTCTTTGAATCTTGAATCTTGAATGATCTGAAACATTTAAGTGTGACAAACATAAAAAAGAGAAATCAGGAAAGGGGCAAACACTTTTTCACACCACTGTAATCAAATTTACCTTTGAGCAGACATAGAATCTAGTCAGAGCCACAAAGAACCACAACACCATACTTGGGTGTTTTAATGTCAGGATAAAACAGACAGCTGCAGCTGTTTGTTTTACCCCGAAATTAAAATGCTCATGCTGCTATCATGCCATGAATGCTTGTTATTTAACTTTACATGTAGAGACCTTTTCTGACAATTGTTCAAAATTTTATTGACCTATATTTTGTGATAATTTAAAAATTAATGCATGCTGAAGCTGCTAAAATAAAGTCCATATCGTTCCAATGCAGTGCAACAAATGCAAAATACCCCAAAACAAAACACCTATTTGATATCTTTCTTAAATCGTTAAGCCTTAGGAAACAAACTGTTACTATTTTTTTATTTATTATTTTACTTCATGCAACCTTGCATCTGATGACATACATAAACATCAGATCTGTAACATTCCACACAAGCTTGTGAGTTGTATATAGCTCCTGACCAAATAGAGTGATGATATCGAGTGAAGTACGTGGCAGTAATGCACCTGTATGCTGGTTGCCAACCGCCAATCAAATCTAAAAGAAGAAGAAGAAGACATTCACACAAGTGAAAACATACCTGGTGCTGTTGTGTTTGTCCTGTGTCTGTACCACCGATCACACCAACAGTCCTTTTTAGGATGCATGATCTATGCATTGCTGTTGAAGCCACCACAGATTTAGCTGAGGTTTAGGAGCCTCACACCACAAACAGCAGCAAGTCCCAGAACAACGAAAAAACATTCAAAAATACAAAAACTCCAAGTGCTGAAATTATCTGCCACTTGACTGCAAAACAGGTATGTGGACTATTCATTAAAACAAATTTCTTCTTCTTCTTTTAGATTTGATTGGTGGTTGGCAACCAGCTTACAGGTGCATTACTGCCACGTACTTCACTCTATATCATCACTCTAGCCTAAATGCCCCACTACTCCACTCTTGCTGACTGATTTCACACTACTTCAGCCGAAACCGGAAGTTGCCCCCATAATCGTTTCTACAGCAGCGCCCTCAGGAATAAGGTGGGTAGGGTTGCAAAAGGAGTGGGTCTACATCTCAGTTGAGTGCATTCCAGTTCTTGAATGAGTTTTGTTTGTTTCTCCCATTTTATTTTTATATGACTCTCCTGTGTTTAGTTTTAGGTTTATTTTTGTAGTTTTGTATATGTAATATACATAAAACTATATAATATTGCACAGTTCTGATTTTCTAGTCAAGTTGGATCAAATTTGCCTATCCTGACAGTTCAAATTCATGATTACTGAGGAGTGGCTGTGGCATTTACCATTACAAATGACTTTTACCTGATTTGAACATGCTCTCTCTTTCTCAAGGAGAAAACAGATGGATTTTTTAGAAAAGACTAGTACATGCTTCTTCTTCTTCTTCTTCTTCTTCTTCTTCTTCTTCTTCTTCTTCTTCTTCTTCTTCTAGACTCGCCCACTCAGACTCTGGAAGTGTCCTTCAGGGTCAAACATGGGGACGGCTACTATATGGTGTACGCGAGCGCGGGACAAATGAAGTGTTTTGAGTGTGGCGACGTGGGCCATAAACGTTTCACCTGCCCGCACAGGCGACCGGCGGGGGGCTGTGGTGGGGCCGCGGCTGGGGCGGCCGGTGCGCCTTCCGCTCGCGGCGCTGCTGCGGATGGCGTTGCGGGGGCTTCCGCCGCGGCGGAGCCCGGCGAGGCCACACAGCCTGCCGGCGAGGCCTCCGCAACACCTGCCACGACTGCGGACGGCGTTGCGGGGCCTTCCGCCGCTCCTGCTCCAGGGCCTGCCGCTGTGCCTGTGGACAGTCGGCCTGTGGCGCCCACGGCGCAGCCTGCAGCTGGGGGCATGACTGGCGATGGCGCACAAGCGGTCCATGACGTGGACTCAGCATCGCGCTGTGTGACATCAGCGGCTGTGCTTCCACAGCCTGCTGCAACTTCAGAGCAGCAGGCGGAAAAACGCCGGTCGCCTGATATAGGCGCCGCCCCGGACCACGTGACTGATGAAGGATCAGCTGCAACAGCTGACGTGCCAGCTGAATCTAACAGTCAGCAGAGTTGTGCTGACGAGGGAATGGAGTGTGGAACTGACGCAGAGTCTGCTAAAAATGAGTCTATTGGGGCTAATGGCGATGCCAATGCGCATTTGTATTCACTAGACGAAATAAATGCTTTCCTGGATGGGACCTATAATAATAGGGCCGTTAAGGTCGCAGATTACTTCAGTGACACTGACAAATTTATTCGGTCTGTTAATGTACTGAGGAAGGAGGTTGGTGTTGACCTCCTGGATGAAAGAAAACGCTACCTCCTGAAGAAGCACCTCACAGCCCTGCGTAAATCGGCAGGGGGACAAAAGGCCAAGCGCGCAAAGATAGAATGATTTCCATGGCAAAGCACGGTGCTCCTCACAAATATCGCCATAATGCAGAAAATACAATTAGGGACCTTAAACATCAATGGTGGCAGGGGTAATCATAAAAGGGGATTCGTTAGTGACCTGTTCAAACGGAAGGGTCTCAACATTTTGTTTTTGCAGGAAACTCATACCACTTCGGCGGATGAAGTCGACTGGGGCTTGTGGTGGAAAGGCCCATTTTCACTCAGTCACGGCACAAATCTAAGCGCGGGAGTGGCCAGTTTGTTTGGGGAATCAGCAAATGCACAAATTTTATCGGTGGTGGAGATAGTGAGGGGCAGGCTGCTTCTAGTTAGGGCGCAAGTGGGGGATTCCGTGTTTTGCCTGGTTAATGTTTACGCGCCAAACCACGGCGCGGAAAGGGTTGCCTTTTTCAATACAATGACTACTGAATTGCAGCGCTATCACCAAGACCAACTTGTTGTGGCTGGTGATTTCAATTGTACCTTGGACTTCACTGTAGATCGCACTAATGCAGAACCTCATCTGCAGTCTTCTAGATGCTTGGAAAATTTCACTGTGCAGTTAGACTTAGTGGACACGTGGAGGTCGAAAAATGCCAATGCGAGACGGTATACCTGGGTCAGGGTCACTGACGGGGTTGTCAGTGCTGCTAGATTAGACAGGATATATGTTTCTAGAACCTGTAGCACCGGCCTCCTTCACAGTAACATAAGTCCCATCGGTTTCACGGATCATCACCTGGCTACTGCGGTGTTACTGAACTCACCAGGGAAACGGGCAAAGTCATATTGGCACTTCAATAACAAGCTCCTACAGGACAATGCCTTTTGTCAGTATTTTGTGTGCTTCTGGGAACACTGGAGGACCACGAAAGCTCGTTTTGGTTCCCTCGAACAGTGGTGGGACGTTGGCAAAGTGCAAATTCGCCTTTTTTGTCAACGGTACGCGGCGTACTCAACTGCCATCATCAACGCCAAGGTCAGTGAACTAGAGGACACTGTAAAGAGGCTGGAGGCCAGCTTGGTTACGGGTCGGGATTCTACCGCTGGTCCTTTGCTGCAGGAGAAGAGATCGGCCCTGCGCACATTCATGCAGGGCAGAGTGGAGGGGGCGCTAGTGAGGTCGCGCTTCACTCGCCTGCAGGACATGGATGCACCAATGTCCTTCTTCTTCAATTTGGAAAAGTCTACTGCGACAAAGAAGTTGATGGCTTGCTTGACACTCCCAGATGGTCGCCTGACTACGGACCCGTCCGAGATGCGCCGCCATGCAGTGGATTACTACGGGGCCCTGTTTGCTGCGGGAACGTGTTGCAAAGAATCTCAAAATCAGCTCTTCGAGGCCCTTCCGGTGCTCGGCCAGGGTGACAGGGCCGCTCTGGACTGTGCCCTGACTTTGGATGAGTTGACTGTGGCTGTGAATCAGCTGGCGCTGGGACGTGCGCCTGGACTTGATGGCCTTTCTTCAGAGTTTTTTAAGCATTTTTGGAACGTTGTTGGACCAGACTTCTATAACGTTCTGATGGCCTGTTACAGGGAAGGAACGTTACCTGTCTCATGCCGCCATGCAGTGCTGTCTCTGTTGCCAAAGCAGGGGGACTTGGCCCTGCTGAAAAGCTGGAGGCCTGTGGCTCTTCTTTGCACGGACTACAAGGTGCTTTCCAGGGCCCTGGCAAACAGACTGAACACTGTCTTGGGTTTGATTGTGGATAGGGATCAAACATATTGCATTCCTGACCGGAACATTATGGACAATGTTTTCCTCATACGTGACGTTCTCCAGCTCAGTAAATGTCATGACTTACAGTTTGGAATTGTGTCTTTGGACCAGGAAAAGGCCTTTAATAGGGTTGACCATTCCTATTTGTTTTCTACCCTGAGGGGGTTTGGTTTTGGAAATATGTTTTTGAGGTGGGTCAATCTGCTATACACTGGAGCTGAGTGTTTGGTGAAGGTGGGGGCGGGACTGAGTCGGCCAATCCCTGTACACCAGGGAATACGCTAGTGGTGTCCACTCTCGGGTCAGCTGTACAGCTTGGCTATTGAGCCTTTGCTGTGCAGGTTGCGTGCTCGGCTGGGTGGTCTGGTTCTGCTGGGGCCATCAAGCTGTGGCCGCCCGATTGTCTTGTCTGCTTATGCGGATGACGTCGATGTTTTCATCACCTCCCACGGGGATGTGCAGCGTCTGGTGGACACTTTGACAGTTTATGAAAGGGCATCTTCTGCACGGGTTAATTGGGCCAAGAGTGAGGGTCTATTGGTGGGCCACTGGTCACGTCAAGCCATCCCTCGCCTGCCCGGCGGCCTTCAGTGGGGGACGGCCGGTCTCAAAGTGTTGGGGGTTTTTCTGGGTACGGAGGCTTTTGAACGAAAGAACTGTGAGGGTGTTAAGGACAAGGTGTGTGCTCACATTTCTAAATGGAAATGGTTGCTACCACAGCTGTCATATAGGGGCAGGGTTCTGGTCGTGAATAATCTGGTTGCCTCAGCTCTCTGGCATAGGCTGGTGGCTTTGACACCGCCAAGGAGCCTCGTGGAGGAGATTCAGAAGACAATCGTGGACTTCTTTTGGTCTGGTTGCCACTGGATCCGCGCGTCAGTTCTCTACCTGCCTGTGGCCAAGGGGGGACAGGGCCTGGTGGACATACATTCCAAGATCGCCAGCTTCAGGCTTCGAACTGCACAACGACTCCTTTACGGATGCGGACCCTGCTGGATGGACACTGCTAAGCTGCTTTTGAGGAGAGTTGGTCGCTTGGGCTATGATAAGCAGCTCTTCCTCGTGACATCTGGGGAGGTGGACCTTACTGGACTATCTGCTTTTTACACGTCCGTTTTGCATGCATGGCGAGTCTTCAACGTGGCCCGCTTCCGTGACGAGGCGCCGGGCATGTGGCTGTTCGACGAACCACTGTTTTTCAATCGATTCATCGCAGCATAGGTGCTGCAGTCTGCCAGTCTGCGGAGTTGTTTGTGGGAGGCACGCTGTACCAAGCTGGGTCATCTTATGAGGATGTCGACCACATCGATGGATACACTGAGGCGGAGTGCAAAAATTACATCTGTCAGACTGCTGCAAAGGGTGGTGGAGGACGTGTGTGCCGCCCTGCCGCAGCCGCTTCGAGCGTTTGCGACGAACCGCACTCTTTCCAATCAATGGGATGACGACACTGCGTCCACCTTTCCTGCAATTTCCATAACTCCAGATGTGGGGGAGTGGCAGGAAGGAGAGGATCACCTACTGACCTTCAGGTTTCCTCGCCTGGGCAAGATCCAGTTTGTCGGGACAAGGGCGGTGTATCACATCTGTGTGAAGGTTCTGAATCTGTGCTCTCTGAAGGATGTCACGGAGTCGAGGTGGGCGGGTTGTTTGGGGCCAGGGGTCTCCCCAAAGGGCAGCTGGCGGTGCATGTACAAGCAACCTATTGAAAAACGCACAGCAGATCTCCAGTGGAGGATTGTGCATGGGGCAATAGCCACAAATAAATACAAGGCACACCTTGGTCCGACTGTGGGGGGGGAGGAATGTTTGTTTTGTTCCCAAGTTGAGACCCTCGACCATTTGTTTGTCCACTGTTTTCGTTTATCTGGACTTTTTGAGATTTTGCGCGAAAGGGTTTCGGGCTTTGGGTGAACGATTCTCTTTTGGTCTGTTCATTTACGGTCCGAAGTATAAAGTGGCAAGGAAGGCTGCCCACACTTTGATGAACTTCCTATCTGGGACTGCTAAGCTTGCCATCTGGCTGCCGAGGAAAAATCGGGCAAGCAATGCCGGCAATGTGGATCCTGTGTCCGCTTTCAAGGTCTTGTTGAAAGTCAGACTCCGGGTGGAGTTCTCTTACTATCAAATGGGAGACAATCTGGAGGCGTTCATCAATAGATGGGCTGTAGGGAATGTTTTGTGTTCAGTGGGTCAGGGGGATGAGTTATGTTTGCACTTTTGAGATGTGACACACTTGGACAACTGATATTGGTCTTTCTGCAATTTTGAAATGTGCAATAAAGCCATTTTTTAAAAATTCTTCTTCTTCTTCTTCTTCTTCTTCTTCTTCTTCTTCTTCTTCTTCTTCTTCTTCTTCTTCTTCTTCTTCTTCTTCTTCTTCTTCTTCTTCTTCTTCTTCTTCTTCTTCTTCTTCTTCTTCTTCTTCTTCTTCTTCTTCTTCTTCTTCTTCTTCTTCCAGACCACTGGTTGAGGGATAGGTGCGTTGTATTTCCTGTTCATGGACAGGATCATGAAAATAGATATGAGCAAAAAGTGTCTTTCGACCCTGTTCAGGAAGGCCTGTGCATGCCCGTAGAAACCAAGAAACCAGAGCACCTGGAGAAAATCAGTGCTTTGCTTGGTATTTTACACATTTGTAGTGTAGACTGCCATTCTTCAAGGTTACACATTTTTACTGGTTCAGCACCTCTTTAAAAACAACATTGCTCTGAAAGCAATGCTTTTGCTTAGTTTCTTCATCTTGAGCAAGAATACAATGACTGCTTGATCTGCCAACTCTGCTCGTGGCAACGTAGAATTGGCCATGGCTGAAGAAATCTCTTGTGCAGAAAACAATGCGCTGTAAAGACTGGCCCTGTGACTTATTCACAGTCACGGCAAAGCAGGGTCTTACTGGAAACTGTTTATGTCGCAAGGTGAATGGAAACATGTTGTCAGATGGTGTGAGTGTGATTCGTGGAATCAGGAGAGTGCGTTCAGCATTGTCACCAATCACAGATGTTGCAACCAACAGGAGAGGCTGTATTTGTTCAATGATGTATCTTGAGCCGCTGCAATGTCCGTTTTGTTGGTCAGAGTTTCACAGTAGCATGATCACCATTCCCACCTTTAAAATGATGCGATGAGGAGGCATTCCAGATGGGCAGAGTGTATTTAGAAACTCAGTTGGGTAAGCATGATTACCCTCAGAGTCTACAGTGTCAACACTGTTGCAACTACGTATGTTCCTCTCCTGGGAAAATCTTTGTCATGTACTCATTGACTGTGTAAACTTCAGAGTTCGTCGGGCATAATATGACATGCTCACATAACCATCTTGGATTTGAAACACTGACTTGCATGTCTTCATACACCCAACTGACAATGTCTTCCAGTTTGCCACCTGGAATCAGGGGATAGACCTCACCTACAATGCCATGAAATCTCTCTCAGTTTGTGTGTGTGTCTGTGTGTCATGATCATAGCACATCAGGACGGCCTATGATGTCTGCCAGCCCAGTAAACTACCTGAAAGCCACCTGTCAGCCCCCAGCAGAGGTTGCTGAGAGTGGGCTCGCTTCATGGTGGGGGCCGGAGACGGATGGGAAGCCGTGCCAAATCACCTCCTTCCCTCCTACCCAGGACAGATAGGGGGAGACCCTCAGTCGACAAAAGCAATAGGAGAGGGAGCACTCCATCTCCCCACAGCCAGGAGTGACTTCCACACCATTGTTAATGAAAGTTTACGGAAGTTTGCAAAGGCATCGTCCTCTTTTCTTCATGTCTGTGTTGGCAGGCATCATAGGACATCATGCCTACATCATAGGTAGCCAGTCCTATTCGGGTGATGAGTAAGATTTCCAGATTTACTGCTTCAAATGGGTGTGGTTTAAAGTGCTACGTCTTATTCGTAATCGGGTGATGAGTATCTCTTCTTTGGTGAGTGATGGTCTATATATCATAAAGACATCAAGGCAGGCATCGTGAGTGATGGTCTATATGACATCATAAAGACATCAAGGCAGGCATCATAGGACATCATGCCTACATCATAGGTAGCCAGTCCTATTGTCTACATGACGGCATTGCGAGTCCTATGTTGCCTGATATCACAGGATCATCATAGGACATCATGCAGACATCTTAAGCCATCCTATGATGTGCTATGATTGTGACACACAAACTGACAGATTTCTTGAATTTATAGAGCGATATGTTTGGGAATTAGCTCTGTAGACTACAGCGCCTGACCAGATAGAGTGACAATATAGAGTGAAGTATGTGGTGGTAATGCACCTGTAGGCTGGTTGCCAACCGCCAATCAAATCTAAAAGAAGAAGAAGAAGAATTAGTTCTGTAGACCTTTCTTTGGCCATGATATAGAGTGAAGTACATGAATAAAAAAATACTTGCTTATATTTGGTTTCTAGGGGCATGCATGGGTATGCACTAATGATTCAAGAAATCGCTGTCTGTGTGTCTGTCTGTGTGTCTGTTAGTCTGTCTGTCACGACCATAGGGCTCGCTAAAAGATCATATGATCGCCTATGATGTGCCTAGGATCTCTACATGATGTCTATATGACATCACATAGACACCATGTGTCTGTCTGTCATGACCATAGGACTCGCTTAAAGATCATAGGACTGTGTGTGCCTGTCACGATCATAGGACTCACTAAAAGATCATAGGACTCGCTGTAATATCATCAAAGATCAAAGGCAGGCATCACTCACAATCATAGGACTCACTATGACATCATCAAAGATCAAAGGCAGGCATCACTGAACAAGTGGTGATGTGCTTGTTTACACCTGCTTTCTATGGGCATGCACTAGTTTGTTATAAATGAACGGGGAAAAAAAAAATCACAGAATGGACCATACAAAGGGGAGTTCTTCTTTTAGATTTGATTGGTGGTTGGCAACCAGCCTACATGTGCATTATTGCCACTGGCTTGATTATCATTACTCTAAATCTTTGTATAAGGAGTTCTGAACAACTCCTTATGTGTGAAAAAAAAAATATCCGTCTTTGGACTATGTCCCAGGTGCGGCTGATAAGAAGTCCTTATACAAAGATATAGAGTGATGATAATCAAGTCAGTGGCGGTAATGCACCTGTAAGCTGGTTGCCAACCGCCAATCAAATCTAGAAGAAGAAGAAGAAGAAAATTTAAAGGGACAGTACTATGCCAAACTGAACTGGACTGCAAAGGCACGCTATTTGGCAAGGCTTTAAGGCACAGGTGTCAAACTCATTCCATGGAGGGCCAAGACCCTGCAGGTTTTACCTCCACCCAGTGTCTTCAACAGGTGATTTCATTGAATTTCTTCCCACTGATTGCTGATCAGTGAAAACACCTGCTGAAGACACTGGGTGGAAGTAAAACATGCAGGGTCTTGGCCCTCCATGGAATGAGTTTGACACCCCTGCAACACCCAGTTTGACACCCCCTTAAAGTTTAAGGGGTTAACGGGATGGATCCCTCCCAACATACAATGTGGAGTTTAGATGTAAACAATCTGCCTAACTCCGACCATGCCTTCATTTATTTTATTTTATTTATTTTAACCTGTTGCACTTCGGTGTACCGCGGGCGGACACGTCTCTGCGTCCTAGGGCACACGAGGGCATCCTAGGATGCACACTGTGTGTCCTAGGAGGCACTGAAAAAAAAAAAGCTGCATTTCCGTTCTTCCACTACAGACACAGCCGCGAACAGAAAGCCAAAGGAGTGCTTTGATTGGTTTAGATGTGATTGACCTCTCATTCGACTAATAAGAGCCTTGAATTGGGTTTCTGAAACCTTGAAGAACCAATGACTGAAAACCTAGCAAGAAGGACCCGCCTACCAACGGCTGTGAATACAGTGAGCTAATTGAAGCACAGTAGCTCGAAAGCGTGCCTCCCTTGCATAATCTGTTTTGTTTTAGCCGCTGGGTGACACACACGCGGTTGCCAGTCTTTTTTTCTTACTACTGTTATTTGTTTTGAAAAATCATTCGCCAAAACTGCAATCATGGAAGTGCAAAACCGCAATAATGGAATTATGGTTTGACCGGGTCGCGTGACCAGAACCACAAGTCCGTAACAAGCAGACCAGCGTCATGCTCGTCTGACAATGAGGAAGAGAAGTTTGCCAGCGACACTGCTGTTGTGGACAGGTAAGTGTTATATGTTATATGCTAAATTATTCTTTATTCTTGAAAATTGTAATCAAAAATGACTTTTGACCTATCGGTAAATTACAACTGTGCGTAGTAGACCGCGGCGCACCGTGACCACGGCGCACCGCGGTCCGTCCTCTGTAGCGGGGGGTGGGGGTGGGGTGGGAAGTTGTTATCTTCTACATTACAGATATTTTAGTATAATTTTTAGTGCACTGTAGGTTATTTTTTCTTGTAAAAAAAGCCATACATTTTTTACGTGGCATGCTTCTTTGTGTGTGGGGGCTTGTTTGTTCATTCATTCATTCATGAATGAATAAACAACCCCCCCCCCACACACACACACACAGCCCTGAGTGTCACCTTTCATTAGAGCCCAACATCAAGCTTCTATATTGAATCATTCAAAAGTTACAGACGTTTTTCCAAACTGTGCCATTTGGCACAATTTGGCACAGTTCAAAAATGCCTGGGAACAACCTGTGAAGAAAGTTGTGTAATATATTCATTTTTTGTGGTATTGTTACAAAATTTTGACCTCAGCTGGATAACACATGGTTCTACATTTCTGTTGCATTTTCCAGCCTGGATCTGACAGCTGTGTGTTATTTGCAAGCATTTGTATCCAAAAAAACACCCAGGCCAAATTTATTTTCTTCAAGTTCAGTATGTTTAGATGACTGTTACTCAGTGGCCGGAGCACTTAGAGAGATTATGACTGTTTTGCCAAAAAATTCAAAGTGTTTTCTTTTAAATGAGACCAACCCCATGAAGATGCTGCAAAGGGTTGAAGAACAGCTTTTGATTTACTTTGGGTACATTATTTTTTGGCGTTTTTAGGGAAATTGACCAGAGTGCAAGGGGTTAACTGTAAACCCATATACACAAGAAGTTTTCAGAAACTTTAGGTATTTGCAGCAAGCCCAAATGCAGTTCACAGATGGATGGGTGATGACTTGGAGATGTACGAGGCAGACCTGAAGACAGCTGTGAGCACAAAGATATGTTTCCTTTAATTTCCTCTCTTGTTATGCTAAACATTGTTCTTTCCCTATACAACCAGATGAAATTAAAATGTGCAGCACTCTGAAAATATTTTTCAAAATGTACAGAAATTATATCATTTTGAAGTACTGTGAAAAATGTGTGAACTTGTCATTTGTTTTAAATCTATATGAAACATTTATCAAATTGCTTACTTTGTTTTGATTATATAAATTATCTTGTTATGATTATAGCTGTTCTGCTTAATCTGTTGTAATTCTGAATGTGTTGTGGTGTACTTGCAGGCAGCCAGAAGAGCTGGATGACATGGTTGTCTGTCATAACCAAAACTGTAAACTATTGGTTCCATCTAGGATGTGGGACTCAGTCCAGCAGCAGCCCAACAACAGCCATGGTTATACCTCATGTGCACACTAGAATACTATAGCATGAGTCTGGTTGTATAGTAGAACATTGTTGTATGAAACACACTGATGCATGTCATTTTAAATTCCTGTATTTTTTACTACAGGTTTTCCATAGTCCTGGGCTGTTTTTATTTTAATTGTGTGTTCTGTAACTGTGTTTTATCTAACCCTTCTCTTATAGTTAACTGCGCAGTAACCTGGTGGAGCAGCCACAATTTGGTTGTACTGCACAACTGTACAATGACAGTGAAGCCTATTCTATTCTATTGTTTGTGACTTGAAAGTGTTCCACATTTTACAAAGCTTTTGAAAAGTATTACAGCCAAAAAGACCCATTTTTGGACTGCACTTTGCACACATTCTGTACAGTGTTTCTCACAACTTACGTTACACTCAGAATTTTGCACCTTATAAATAAAGAGCTGGAGTTTGTAAACCATTGTGTAGTTTATTTTCAAATTGTTACAAAGCAGTTAAATACATTATGTCTGAAGGTGTAAACCATACCAAAACATGTCAGTGTCTACATTCTAAAACTATGGCTTATAATGACACTTGGGCACATATTGGTCAAAGCACAGGTTGCAGCAACAATCTTATCCAGTTAAGTCATATCGTCGCCTTCACATGGTCCCACAAAGGCCAGAAGTATAGTGTCATTCAGTACTGTATATTTGGAGCGCATGCACCCTACTACTCTCTTAAATCAATTCAATTTAATTTGTTTATATAGTGCCAAATCACAACACAGGGTTATCTCAAGGCACTTTACAAAAGGGTGGGTTTAGGCCACCCTCTGGCATCAAGCTGGCTGTGGCCCCTAGTGAAGGCAGGTATTTTCAGTGTGGCACCTACAAGGGCAATGCTTCCCTTAAAATCAAATGCACGGTCTGCCAATACTGTCTCTTGGTGACAGCTTATGAAGAAAGCCACAGTCCCACAGTTTTTTGGTTTTTTTTGTGCTGTACTACTGTACAATGACAATAAAGCCTATTCTGTTCTCCTCTTGCAAGAGTAAAATTTGGTTAAGCCTAAGGTGACACCTGCTACAGTTCTGTTCTTGCACATTTTCCACTGGAGCATCATCAGCCTGACAGATCTATGCAGCTTCATCAGATGTTCTTTCCTCCATCTCAGCCAGAGGTGTGGTGTTATCTGTTGGTGATAAGGATAATATACTACTTTAGTTAATATATTTTGTAATCAAAAGGAATCCCAAGACACATTTTAGAAAGAAAAACATAGCCAAAAAAAAGAAGAAGACTATCTGAATATGAAGGAGCTGTATTATCCATCTCAGTTCACGGGGCCAGTGGTGTTGGGGGTTCACTTGCATGCCCTGACGATGCTTTTTGTCATGATCTCGTCCTTCCTCATAAGCGGTTAAACCTGTCAGGAGTGGTAGCTTGAAGCTCTGTTTGGCCAACGTTTAGAGAAGGTGCCCAGTCAGGATCACAGTCTAGCATTTCATAAGCTGGTCTGCCTGTTAAAGCAAAGGAAACGGTAAGAAAATACTTTGGTGTAGAGCAAATTGTAGCGTTTTTCTAGCTACTCGGATATCGCAGTCTTTTTTTTAGCTTAGCTTAGCTTTGTTTAGCTTAGCACTGCTAACATAGGCTAAAAGCTATGACCAAGCAAGTTTAACCACTCAGCAACAACAAAAGACTTACAGTATATACAGTAAATCATAACATACCTTTATGAAAAAGCTTTGAACACACCACCATCGATGAAGGAGTGTGGTTGAAAGTTATATTGGGTCTTCTCACTGCTGCAATCCAGGCCAGACGTCACCTCTTTGTTACATCCAAAATGTGGGCTGTGCTGTTCTTCTTCCATGCCGGAAAATGACAAAAGCCTATTCCGTGGTTTATCTTTTTTCCATGGTGGTTGTAAGAATGACTATAACAGTTTACAACACAGCTGGCGAGCTCTATACTTCCCTATGTCTGCTACATTGACGTGATCTCAGCGAACTATCGAGGCCTTTTATTCCCAGAACACACTTGGTTAATTTTGTAAATGCTATGTCACACTGGCGAGCCTAATTGCAATAAACTTTATCAAGAAGAAGAAGAAAATCCCTATTCATGCATTTGTCTGTGTTCTAAATTGTTCCAAATATGTTTCTACACTAAACCAAGATAATAGATAAGCCTAAATGGGCTGACCAGCAAAGAAGATGACTAATGTAAAATGACTAATTTTGTGTTTCTCTGATTAGAAATCTGGGAAATATGACCAAACTGAACAAATTTAATTAACAGTAAATTAGTAGTTAAAAGTACTGACCCTTAGTGAAACAGAAACATCTACATTTTTTAGTTGTTAAGACCAATCGTTGTGACTCTGTGAGAGAACTGCTGTTTTTCATTGCACACACACCTTGGCATCCAATTACATTTGTCGTGATGACTTAAATGCTGACACGTTTCATAACTGTATAGTATTATAGGTTTCAACAATTTAGTGTTCCTGTTTTTGTTTGTCACCTTTGTAATTACAACACTGATGAGTTGCCAGCTCATTACATACTAGTCTAAAAAGTCTTGTAGAGTCAAGAAAACATTGGTTAGTTAATAGTCAAATTGATTTCAGTGCTAAGTCTGCTGTTTGTCTTTGCAACACAATCATTCTGCCCTTTGAATCATTCCCCTGCATTTGGAAAAAAAAATCAATTCTCCAAGGACTGAGAGTGAGGGGCATGTGGAGAGGAAGAAAGAGGGAAAAGGAGCTTCTGTTGCAGGACAAGGTGCAATGTGTTCTATTACAATCACAACTGAGCCAGCAGGATGCTAAATTAAGGCTCATTTAAACGGTATACCACAGCGTGAATTTAAACCCAGACTCCAAGGCTGAGCTCTGTGTGTGTGTGTGTGTGTGTGTGTGTGTGTGTGTGTGTGTGTGTGTGTGTGTGTGTGTGTACACAAAAGGACAAGAGGAGTCTGTTTCCCCCTCATGCACCTTTGTATTTTTTTCCCATGCTGACATCTTCTAAAGGTCAAAACCCCACCAGAAAGTGTAGCGAAAAAAATGGGTTTGTTCTTTTCCTATGTGTTTGACAGGTCTCTCTAATGGTTAACTTCCAATGGAAGGAGAGCTTTGCCAAGAGAGATGCATTTACCTCGTTGATTAGCCCAAGTACTGCTGTAAATAGCAGATAACACAAGTGACAATGTCATGGCTAACAGAGGAGAGTACCAATTGCACACACAACACACGGAGATCAAGCCTTAAGTGAATGTATTTACTGCAAGTTTGGTAGGTGGTGATCTCAACCCACGATGCGGGGATTGGCTCCTGTTGGAAGGAGAGGAGGAAAGGTATGAGTAGCAGGGTGTAGTCAGTCAGTGGACTGTAGAAACTGAATTGCCCCATTCAGGATTAATAAAGCTTTCTGTATCTGTATAACTGGAAGTAGTGTGTCTTGGTTGAATAGAAAATGGGTTCTTACTTTTCAGTCTGGGGTGTGATTGCAGTCAAGGGTATTCGGTGGGTGGTGAGTGACCAAGGAGGGGTCCTGAGAAGGAGGCCAGTGACTGTTTTGAGAAGGTAAGAGTAGTCCTTACTTGGGGGGAAGGGGGGTTAAGAGAAGGCAGTGGCTATGGATACCGAACCGTATCCAGAGAATTTTTGCTACAGATATGGCTCGATTCTGATTGACTAGTATATTCTATTAATGCATATCTTAAAGGTAGCAGGCTACAGATATGGAAATATGAGGCATTTATTTGTCTCAAAATTTGTATTAATATCGATTTACTGCATTTTTAACCTTACCCACTCCCAAATCCTAAGGCTAACCTCTTAATTTTAATTCTAAATTCAATCTCATATCAAATAAAATGGTGTGGGCAAGGCACTGAAAGCAGGACGCCAACCAGCAACCTTACGATCCAAGTCCACCAAACTATTTACCTAAGCCACAGCAGCAGCTGGCTTGGAGTTGATGTGAAAATGTTTTGTTGGATTGATCAACTCTTCCGTAGCAATAGACAATATATATTGAGCTAAGGCTTACATATCAATAGTCACTTCCTTAAGAGCAGGGGTGTCCAATCATGTGCCATGGAGGGCCAAGACCCAGCAGGTTTTCTCTTCTACCCAGTCTCTTCAACAGGTGTTTTCAATGATCAGCAATCACTGGGAAGAAGTTCAGTGAAATCTGCTGTTGAAGACACTGGTTGGAGGTAAAGCCTGCAGGTTCATGGCCCTCCATGGCACATGATTGGACACCCCTGCTTAAGAGAACCAGAGGAACCAGGTAAGTATCTCCAACCAGTGAGGTGTGGGCCAGAGGAGGTCCTAAGGTAAAGGTTGGTTTAGGGGTTATGAATGGTAAGTATTGCATCTTAATTGTGGTTTCCAGGGAAACGTCCCAGTAAGAGGGTCCAATGAGGAACAGAGGCTGGAGAGCAGGCAGGTAAGCTGGGTGAGTGTGCTTAGGTTTAGGGAGAAGTAGGTGACAGGCAAAAGCCATTCAAACATCATAATCCCACACAATTATCCCACAGTGCTAGAGCCTCATTAGCACTGATATATATATACAGTATATAGTATATATATATATATATATATATATATATATATATATATATATACTGTATAAAATATTCGGATATGTAGGTACAGCTTACCTTGGCTATAATTTTAAGAAGCTCTGTTGACTACATCATGCTAAAATATGACTTTATTAATGCATTGGTGTGTATGGCATAGCCATAACAACATGAAAGTTTTCACTCTTGGGGATCCCAATCACCACTGGAGGTCATGTGACTGGAAAACCTGAATTTACCAGCAGAGTAAACCATCTTAAATAAAAGGGAAAACTACAGAAATAACAATGGAATACAATACAGAGAAACCCAATTTCCCCCATGCTGTACAGCTGATGGTTCAGTCCATTTTGTTGGCCTCTGTGTTTAAACGCTCCACCTTCAGCCTCCTCTTTGATGTCAGGCAGGAAGGAGTGAACCAGCAGGTAAGTCAAAATAGAAAAAAACACAATACAACTTATATACGTACATCAGTTACAAAACAATGTAAACTAAATGTAAAACGTTAAAGAAATGTTTAAATTTAGAATGCAGTAGTAATGTCAATAAATGTGTTGATAAACTAAAACAAAATGTAATTGTATAATTATGCAAACTAAGTGACTGCAAATTAAGTTAAATATGAAATAATGTGAGGGAGTGAAGCCTTAAATCTACGCATCTGAATTATGAGTTTACTGGATGAATATTATTTCAGTTGTGTGGCTGTGGATACGGCTATCACAGGGAGGTTGGAGTGGGTGGAGACAAGTGTCAGGGGTGATTTGTGAAAGGATTGCAGCTAGAGTGAGAGGGAAGATTTACAAGACGGTAGTGAGACCTGCTATGACGTACAGTTTGAAGATAGTGGCACTGACAACAAGACAGGAAATGGAACTGGAGGTGGCAGAGTTGAAGATGCTAGGATTCTCACTGGAAGTGACTGAAGGACAGAATTAGAAATGAGTAAATGAGAGGGACAGCTCAGGTTGAGCTGTTTGGAGACAAAGTAAGAGAGGTGAGGCTGTTTGGACATGCACAGAGGATGGATAGTGGATATACTGGACCAAGGATGTTGAAGATGGAGCTGCCAGGCGGGAGGAAAAATGAAAGACCATGTTATGTCCATAACTCACACTCTTAAGAATCAGGCCGGAGGTGCAGTAGAACGTAACTTTATTAGGTGAACCACAAAGAACACAGGTGCTTCGTACAGGTAGATGGTCATGGTCAAAGGAGAACGAGTCCCTTCCGCCTTCGCCTTTTATAACCAGGGTGACGGCGGAACCGGAAAGGTGGAGCCGCCACCCCTAGTACACCCAATAACAAATGTATCACATTTGATACACTACATTTTCCCTTCCCCATACAAAAACCAAAAACATACCAATTAGGCCCTCCCAAATTTATGACCCGACTCACATGCTAACAATAACAGAACATTCAGGCCTATCCATGCACTCAAAACAACTAAACTAGAGGGGGACAGGTGGACTACCATCCCACCTCCACACGGCGTCTTTTAATATATAGTCCATAAAAATCGCTGTGTTCCTAATAACCTAAAATAATCCCAGAACATATATACACACAACCAAGTTTTCATTTTACTCAACACCAGTCAATATGTACATTCACATCCCGCTGTGCCAACCCCCACCCCAACACACTCACCCCGTAACTTGGGCAGCTCACAAATTTTCATGTAATTAAATGCAACAAAACAAACAGTGTTGGCTTCTTTCTTAAAAAAAAAAAAAAAAACCTGGGCAATCATATAGCAAGTACATGTGAAACATATCAACTACGTGACTTGGGCAATCAAACATATCAACCATAACATGTTAATAAGTCACCCCTTGGTCACCATACAGTCCCGATGGAAGAACCACCCCTGTATTTCCGTCTTGCGGATCCCACCCAGAGGGCCTTTGCCTCTTCACTTCTGGGGATGAGCCACGTCGGCGTTTCTTCTTGTTGATGCGCCGTAGCTCGTTGGGGTGTCTCCACGAGTCATCGGACAGCCTGAGATAGCCATCCTCCCAAGCAGCCACCACCCGCAGCCGTCCCTGGTCATCCCGTCGTTTCCTCTTTTCCTGGACCTCCCTCAGTCAAGCCTCCCCCCTCGGCAAAACCTCGTCATTGACCCGTAGAGGAACTTGACTTGGCTTCATATGTCCACTATGTTTCAACCGGGCTTCTTCTCCGGGTCAAACCGATCCACTGACACAGTCCACAGCCCACCTCGGCCTCCAGTGTTGCTGGTTGGCATGTCTTGCTAAAGTGCCAGCCGGTCTTGCCCCGCTCTCTTTTATTTTAAACACCGGCAAAACCACTGTAGCTCCTTGCTTCATGGTATCTCCAGGCTAAACTCCGGAAGCAGAGGGAGCTATCGTTTTGGCTCCATCTACCGTCACAGGTGTCCCACCGTGCCGTCCAGTTGCCACATCCAGAGCAACTTGGACACTGGCACCGGAACCCTCCCGTGATGACACTTTATGGCACTGGTCCTGGTCATCTCCCAGAATAGTAGACCGGTCACTGTCCCATACAGCATCATCATCCACGTACAGATCCAGTCCATCCCACCAGCCACAGCCCGACCACTCTTCTCTCACACCGCTGGTGATCATGAATCCCAGGCTGTGGAACATATCACATGTTGTGATATATGTTTGACCCATTGGTGATTACCACGAATTGGATGTTGGACATCATTGCCGACTTGTACCTCACCGTCAACTCCAGTCCAGTGAACCCACAATGGCTAACCTGTTTCCTCCATAGCCAAAGTATGACGTTGACAGTCCTCTCACACGGTAATGCGGGAACAAATTCCTCACAGTGGGCCAGTTCAACACAGAAGCTGCCGCTCCCGTGTCCACCAACAATGGCACTTCCACATCGTCCAGCAAAATGTTGCATTAAATCCGCCCATCTGTGCTCGGGGAGACTGTATGAACAACCGTAGGAGTCGCGGCAGGGGAATTCGCTCCACGTCGTCGGTCCCCTCACTAAAAATTTTTGCAGGCCCTGGCGAAATGATGCAGGAGTCCACACTTGCCACAGCAATTGCCTTTTGCTGGAGACTCTCTTGCTTTATACCAGTGCCTGATGGACTCACAGCCATAACAGTTTGGCGTACCCGGGGCGGACCTAATTTTTATAGCGGCAGCGTATTCCTCTTCATCCATGCTGTCTTTGCTATCTGGGTCTACAGTCACCGCCTCAGTCGTGGTTCGGTATGCCCCAACGTGGTTCTCTCACTGAGGTCCTTGGATAGTTTTTCAGCTGCTTCAAACTGCTGCACTATCTCGATTACTGTAGCTAACGTCAGTTCACCCGAGTATGTTAGGAGCCTTGACCGTGCCACAGAACAAAGTGTGTGGTCCGCCAACTGATCACGGACAATTTCTTCCTCAAAGGCTCCGAATTGGCACTCCCCTACCAGCTGATGCAGGTCTGCAACGTATCGCTGCACCGACTCTCCAGTCCACTGGTGGCACTGCCGAAACCGAATCCTCCGGATTATGATGTTTTCAGGAGCGTGAAAATAGCACGCCATTAGCCCGACCACGTCGACAAAACTATCGTTCTCTTCCAATGTGGTGAGAATCCGTTGTCCCTCCATGCCAAGATTATGGACTAAAATAGCTCTCGCGCGCAGTTTTTCCAATTCTCCAAGGTTCAGGGCCACCAAGTAATTCCAAAAGGCCGCATACCACCTCGCCCAAGGAACAGGCGGGTTGCCCGGGACCTCCAAAAACGGTTGAATGCCAGAAACAGCTTTCTCCCTACCTTTATCCTCATCGCCAAATGTTAGGTCCATAAATCGTACTCTTAAGAATCAGGCCGGAGGTGCAGTAGAACATAGCTTTATTAGGTGAACCAAAAAAAACACAGGTGCTCCATACAGGCAGATGGTCGTGGTCGAAAGAAAACGAGTCCCTTCCGCCTTCGCCCTTTATACCCAGGGTGATGGCGGAACCGGAAAGGTGGAGCCGCCACCCCTAGTACCCCCAAAAACAAATGTACCACATTTGATACACTCAGACCACAGAGAAGATTCATGGATGCAGTGAAGGAGGACATGGAGAGGGTTGGTGTTACAGAAGAGGATGCAAAGGGAGCAGCTCAAAGAAGATTAAGAATTAGAACATATTGATACAGCCCTTAAGTTATTTACCAATAAGCTTTCAAATCTATAAAGTAGGAATAATAATGCATGATTTATATAGCACTTTTCATAGACACTCAAAGACCCTTTACAATGGATACATCATTCATTCACTCCACAGACAATGGTAGTGGTAAGCTACTACTGTAGCCACAACTGCTCTGGGGCAGACTGACGGGAATGTGGCTGCTAATCCACGCCAATTCATCCATCCAGGTGGATGCCCTCAATTTCCCCTCTGGGGATCAATAAAGTATACAAAATCAAAAAAAAGTAGCCTCTCCGACCACTGCCCAACATTTATACACGTTCATGTCCAGTATCATGGACACTGGAGGGAAGATGGGTAAAGTGTCTTGCCCAGGGACACAACGGCAGGATGTCTGGGGAGAGCAGGATTCGAAATGTCAACCATCTGGTTATTGGACAACTCGCTCTACCTCCTGAGCCACTGCCGTCCGCATAGGACTGCAATAAATCGGCAATCTGTCAGGGGTGCACCCTGCTTCTCACACAAAAATGCTTGAATAGGCTTATTTATTTGTTTATTTAATTACTAAAATGTATCTGGTTGTCTGAAATACAACCAACTGATTTACTTAAGTATTTTTTAAAGAAAACTGAGCACTTTTTCCCTGTGGAAACAGTCAATATGTGAAATTTTTATTTGATCATGCTAAGATTAAACATTCTTTACTTAATGCTTTTCAAACTTGTTTAGTTTTGAAAGTATTTTTTTTCCACTGTGGGTGAACAAAATAATTATGATGATGAGGAGGAAAATAGGCAGCAATTACCATCTGTGCTTAAGAATTGCACATCAAAAACAGGGGCGTAAACCCCGGGGGGGACGCAGGGGTCATGTCCCCCCCTTCCATAAAACTGCCCCTCGCCAAAAAAATCAAATCTGTTTGTCCCCTGTGGGTGGGGCTGCTGCTCCTCCTTACCAGTGTTTCCAGATGTACGATAATTATTGTTTGTACAATAATTTTGCCCTCTGTATGATGTACGATCAATAATTTCAAAATTCCCCTAATGTACGATAATTTGACCCCTTCATTGAATGGCTACATTAATACATTAGCAAACACAATCAGAATGCAGATCCTGCGCATACATACTACGTTCGCTTTTATGCATCATCTCACGTGCGCAGGCTGTGTTGAAAAGAAGATGGAAAACTCGTGTTGCAGTAGGAGAGAGGCAACCCCAGATGGAGGTTAGTGATGGGATCCTATGGAGCGCCAAATTGATAGTCAGCTGAACCGAGCAGGCGGGGCTCATTTGCTGCTTAGGCGGGGGGATTCAGCTGCTGATCCTTGGCTTCCAGTACAGCTCTGGTGAGTGATTCAGTACAGTACGTTCACCAATAAAAACTAGTACACTCGATTGAATCGTTCGTGTACGTTACAGCACTAATGCAGGTACGGCAGACTCAACAAGTATGCAACATCACAAGCAGGTTGAGAAACAAATGGGGGGACAAACCCCAGTTTTAACTGGGGTTTTAACTAATGCTTTCTGTCGCTGCTGCAATGTGCAAATGTATGCAAAAATGCCACTGAATTGTAGTTCTAAATAAAACTGAAACAGGTTTCTGCTTTAATTATCAGAGGCATTTTAGTAGCAGTTTAGGTGGATTGATTGTTTGTTCCTAATGTATAAACATTACTTCTCAAAATATTTATGAGGTAAGACCTTGATATATGATGATTCAACAGAAGGCATATAGAAGATAGTTAATTATGACTGATAGCTCAAGTAGGTTCATTTTTTCATTCATCTTCTTCCGCTTAATCCTTTTTGGGTTGTGGTGGGGCTGGAGCCTATCCCAGCATCTTTGGGCGAGAGGCAGGGTACACCCTGGACAGATCGCCAGTCCATCGCAGGGCCAACACAGAGAAACAGACAACCATTCACTCTCACAGTCATACCTAAGGGACAATTTAGAATCCCCAGTTTGATGCCAGTTGACCTAACTTGCATGTTTTTAGGTTCATTTTGTCTTCTTTTATTTATTTACCTTTTGTTCTTATTAAAGACAAAAATAGAAAGGAGATGTTTTTACCTTCTTTACATGTTTCGACTGTTCACTGCAGCCTTTGTCAGAAGTGTCAGCTGATTGCTGCAAGGTGTCATTTTATCAGCTGACTTTCGTAGGCAGGGCTAGCCCAGCAGACCTGTCAGATCCACCAAGCCGGCCCTGCTTTCCTCTGTCCGATGGTCTCTGGAGAATGTAGTCCCAGGTGTGGGAAAGCATAAATCAGAATCAGAATCAGAATCAGAATCAGAATCAGGTTTATTGCCATTGTTCATGTAGTACACAAACTAGGAATTTGTCTCAGTACAATGCTGCAACATTAAACATGATAAGATAAGAGAAATAAACTATACATGTAATAAAGTGTAGGATAAGATTAAGTGATACTGGTCAACAGTTAAAATATATATTAGCCAGCAGCAGATACTGTGGAGAACTATATAGTGCAGTCGGTAATGCAGGAAGAAAACAGTGATGATTGACATGAGTCTGGTTGAGCTGCTGTACATGGTGCACGAGAGTCACTTAGTGTTCAGCAGTCTAATGGCAGAGGGGAAGAAGCTGTTCATGTGACGGGAGGTTTTAGTCTGGATGGACCGAAGTCTTCTACCAGAGGGGAGGGGGGCAAACAGTACATGACCAGGGTGTGAGGGATCGGCTATGATCCGGCCAGCACGCCTCCGGGTCCTGGAGATGTACAGATCCTGGAGAGATGGGAGCTTGCAGCCGATCACCTTCTCAGCAGTGCGCACGACGCGCTGCAGCCTTAGTCTGTCCCTGGCAGTGGCTCCTGCGTACCACACGGTTATGGAGGTGGTGAGGATGGACTCGATGATGGCTGTGTAGAACTGCACTAACATCTTGGTGGGTAGCTTGAGCTTCCTCAGCTGCCGCAGGAAGAACATCCTCTGCTGGGCTTTTTTGATGAGTGAGCTGATGGTCAGCTCCCATTTGAGGTCCCTGGTGATGGTAGTGCCTAGGAAGCGGAAGGAATCAGCAGTGGTGATGGGAGAGCCTGAGAGGGTGAGGGGGGGCAGAGGAGTAGTGACTTTCCTGAAGTCAAAGGCTCCCTCATCCCGGTTCATACTATCTTGATGTCATTTCATTATTCACAAAGACCCCTACTGATGTCATACTACACATAGTGCAAGAACGCCTCAGAAATGACAGAACCCTAAAAAGACGCACCAATCTCACAGTTGACAACATATTTGAACTATTACAATTTGTTGCAAAATCCACCTATTTTCAATACAGAGAAAAAAAATCTACAGACAAAAAGAAGGATTTGCAATGGGAGACCCACTGTTAGCCATCATGAGCATCTTTTTCATGGAGGATCTGGAAAACAAAGCCATTAACACAACACCCACACAATGTAAACCCACCCTCATGAAGAGATACGTGGATGACATTTTGGAGACAATAAGGAAAGGACACACACAAGAAATCACTGACTATCTGAACAACACGGACAGCACTGGGAATATAAAATTCACACACGAAGAGGAAGAAAATGGCACCATAGCCTTTCTGGACATGAAAATCCACCACAACGATGGCAGTATAAAATTCACAGTGTACAGGAAACCAACCCATACAGCTCAATACCTACTATGGACATCAGAACACCCCACAGCACACAAACTATCAGTTGTGAGGACGTTATACGAACGGGCCACCATCATCACAGACCAAGAAGACAGACAGGAAGAAGAAAACCACATAAAACATGCACTCATACGCTGCCAATATCCAGTATGGGCCATAAACAAAGGGAAACAGTAAGTCAAAAACAAAGAAAACAAACAGGAATCAAGACACAGAACAAAAGCTGAAATCAAAAACAAGGACACCAAAACTATACCATACATCAGAGGGATAACAGAACCAATTCAAAGGATCATGAAAAAATACAAAATAAACACAGCAATAAAACCACACAAAAAATTAAGACAGTTATTAGTACACCCCAAGGACAAAATAGAGCACGACAAAAAAATGCAGTGTAATATATGAAATATCATGCAGATCATGCAACAAAACCTACATTGGAGAAACCAGAAGATCATTCACCATAAGGAAAAAAGAACACCAGAAGGAATGTGAAAAGGAAACACAACGACGACTCACAAGATCATAAAAAGAAAAGCCAGAACAAGAAACATTAAAATCAGCTATATCAGATCACTGCAAAAGAAATAATCACATCATGGACTGGGACAATGCAAAAATTGTTGGATCGGAGAGCAAAAGACACAAACGCTGGATCAAGGAGGCCATAGAAATCAGGAAGTGAGGAAAAGATAGCATGAACCAGGATGAGGGGGCCTTTATGCTTTCCCACACCTGGGACGACATTCTCCAGAGATCAGCCGATGGCAGAAAGCGGTGCCGGCTCAGTGGATCTGACAGGTCTGCTGGGCTGTCCCCGCCTACGAAAGTCAGCTGGTAAAATGACACCTGGCAGCAATCAGCTGACACTCCTGATGAAGGATGCAGTGAACAGTCGAAATATGTAAAGAAGGTAAAAACATCTCCTTTCTATTTTCGTCTTTAATAAGAACAAAAGGTAAATAATTATGGCTGATATTTTGGGCCGTTCAGTACAGGCTCATTCTGTACTCCACACAGGTAGAGGTGCTTTTTTCAACCATCTGTTAGATTATTTAAAGGTAAAATTGTGTTATAGACTGCAATATGCACGATCTGTGATAAAGTATTACTAAAGCAGATGGTCCTGAGCAGTGTCAGAATGAAAATGGGGTATGTACAATAATACTGTATTCCTCAAAATACAATAATTTTAAGCCGCTGGTATGATACTTCAACATTTACCATCTGGCAACACTGCTCCTTACACACACGCTCACAGAGAGGCAGAGAGCGGTAAGGAAGTGCATTGATAGCTTAATGAGTGAACGGTTAATAAGTTATTTTGTCAGTCCATGTTTTCAACAGTCACATACAGAACATGAAAAGTGATATTTCATCTCATTTGTCCAAAGTCTGCCAGTGTTATGCTGAGAATTGCTCACTTGCCAAGAATCACATCCCATCCGCCAAACTACAAAATATAACACTACAGCCAGGCTTGTAATCATTTGTGCATTTTTAGAAGTACCCATTATACATTTTTAGAAGTAAAAATTGTTATTACCGCTTGTAAATTATCTTTAAATTATGTTTATTTGCCAGATGTTTTAATGTTTCAAAGAGAGTTAGAAATCATAATGATCCAACTCTACGTTTTTCAATCAAAGTCGAGATTTTGCATTTATACATTGTCGGTAAAAAGGGTAATCATTTTTTCAAAGTATTTTCAAAGTATATAGTTGTATTGACTTGACTTACACTAAACACCTGCTTGCAACAATGGGGTGCAATTCTCGGCACGCGAGCAATTCTCGGCATAACACCAGCATGTTTTACATAAACTCAACTGATGCATTTTTGTCTATATTTGTTCATTTCTTCAGTCATGAGTCTTTCTGTCTCCACAAAAAGAAACATAAGTAATAATGGATGGGTATTAATCATGATTACTGTAAATTAATCCACAGTATCACTATGATTAATCAGATTAAAAAATGTTATTGTTTGACAGTCCTAGTTTTAAGACATATTGAGATTTTGTGTAGTTGTTTCTTGTTAATAAATACATATTTTTGAAGAATAGTTAGTTGTTTAGTTATTCATCAGAATCAGAATCAGAATCAGAATCAGATTTATTGCCATTGTTCATGTAGTACACAAACTAGGAATTTGTCTCGATGCCATGCTGCAACATTAAAAACATGATGAGAAAAAGAGATAAACTAAAAAACTAAAGGACTGAAAACGTGCAATAAGTGTAGAAAAATAAGTAATAATAAGTAATAATGATAATAATAATAATAATAACAATACTAGTAATAATGAGTAGTACTAGTCAAGGCAGTTTTAAAAAATTAGCAAGTGAAGTACCACATAGTGCAGTCGATAATGCAACAGAAAACAGTGATGAATGACGTGAGTCTGGTTGAGCTGCTGTACATAGGGCATGAGAGTCAAAAAGTCACTTAATGTTCAGCAGTCTGATGGCAGAGGGGAAAAAGCTGTTCATGTGCCGGGAGGTTTTAGTCCGAATGGACCGAAGTCTTCTACCTGAGGGGAGGGGAGCAAACAGTACGTGACCAGGATGTGAAGGATCGGCTATGATCCGGCCAGCACGCCTCCGGGTCCTGGAGATGTACAGGTCCTGGAGAGATGGGAGCTTGCAGCCTATCACCTTCTCAGCAGTGCGCACGACGTGCTGCAGCCTTAGTCTGTCCCTGGCAGTGGCTCCTGCATACCACACAGTTATGGAGGAGGTGAGGATGGACTCGATGATGGCCGTGTAGAACTGCACTAACATCTTGGTGGGTAGCTTGAGCTTCCTCAGCTGCTGCAGAAAGAACATCCTCTGCTGGGCCTTTTTGATGAGGGAGCTGATGGTTGGCTCCCATTTGAGGTCTCGGGTGATGGTGGTGCCCAAGAAGCGGAAGGAATCTGCAATGGTGATGGGAGAGCCTGTGATGGTGAAGGGGGGCAGGGGGATTGTGACTTTCCTGAAGTCCACAATCATCTCCGCTGTCTTCAGAGCATTCAGCTGCAGGTTGTTGTGGCTGCACCAGGACACCAGCTGGGCCACCTCTTCCCTGTAGGCGGACTCGTCGCCGTTGGACATGAGCCCGATGAGGGTGGTGTCGTCCGCAAACTTAATCAGCTTAACAGACTGGTGGGAGGAGGTGCAGGAGTTGGTATAAAGGGAGAAGAGTAGGGGGGAAAGTACACAGCCCTGGGGTGATCCAATGCTGATGCTAACAGAGTCTGAGACAGACTTCCCCAGCCGCACATGCTGTCTCCGGTCCGTCAGGAAGTCGGTGATCCACCTGCAGAGGGAGTCAGGCACGTTGAGCAGGGACAGCTTGTCCTGGAGCAGATCGGGGCGGATGGTGTTGAATGCGGAGCTGAAGTCCACAAACAGAATCCTGGCGTAGGTTCCCGGGGAGTCCAGGTGCTGCAGGATGGAGTGGAGGGCCAGGTTGACTGCGTCATCCACAGACCTGTTAGCACGGTAGGCAAACTGCAGCGGGTCTAGGAGGGGTGTGGTGATGGACTTGAGGTGAGACAGGACCAGGCGCTCAAAGGACTTCATGACTACAGAGGTGAGCGCTACAGGTCTGAAGTCGTTAAGTCCAGCAATCCGTGGCTTCTTGGGGACAGGGATGATGGTGGAGGATTTGAGGCAGGTCGGCACGTGACATTGCTTAAGGGAGGTGTTAAAAATGTCTGTGAAGACAGGAGCCAGCTCTTTCGCACAGTGTCTCAGGGTGGAGGGAGACACACCGTCCGGCCCGGGGGCCTTGCGCGGGTTCAGTCTGGAGAACTGTCTGTGCACGTCCTGCTCACTGATGACAAGGGGAGGGGGGGAGGAGGAGGAGGAGGAGGGGGGGACCGCTTTTGATGAATTAGGGGCTGAGGAGGCAGTGGAGCTGGGTGGAGTGGGTGAGTTGGACACAGCTGACGAGGTGTCAAAACGGGCGTAATGTTGGGACAGTTTTTGACAAAGGGCTTTGTCATCCTGACCTTTAGAAGCCTGAGGCCAATAGTTGGTGATTTGCCTCAGTCCTCTCCACACAGAAGCCGAGTCATTAGCAGTGAACTGCTGCCGGAGTTTCTCAGAATACACAGATTTAGCTCTCCTCAGCTCTCTGTTAAACCGATATTTGACCTCTCTGTAGCAGTCCCTGTCTCCACTTTTCAACGCTGCTTCCTTCTCTTTCCTGATCCGTCTGAGCTTAGCTGTGAACCAGGGCTTGTCATTAGAATATCTCACCCTGGTGCGCGATGGGAGAATGTCCTCCTCACAGAAGTTGATATATGAGTTCACAGTGTCTGTGTACTCATTAAGATCATGTGTGGCTCTTTTAAACATGCCCCAGTCAGTTATTTCCATGCATGTGTTCAGTTTCTCTCCAGCTTCACTGGTCAATTTCTTTGTAGTGGTCACAACAGGTTTAGTGAGTTTCAGTCTTTGTCTGTATGTGGGGATGAGGTGGACCATCACGTGATCAGATAGACCCAGCGCAGCGCGGGGAACAGCGCGATATGCGTCTTTCACTGTGGTGTAACAGTGATCTAGTGTGTTCTCACCTCTGGTTGGACATTTAATAAACTGTTTGTAGCGGGGGAGCTCGTGACTCAGATTGCTCTGGTTAAAATCGCCCAACACAATAACCAGGGAGTCTGGAAAGTTCCGCTCCGTAAGTTGGATGTGATCTGCGAGCACGCGCTGTGCTTCGCGCGTGTCCACGTCGGGAGGGACGTACACAGCGGCGAGGATGAATGAGGCAAACTCGCGCGGGGAATAAAATGGCTTGCAGTTAATAAAAAGAAATTCCAGGGCGGGAGAACAGTGTTTGGAAATCACCGTTACATCAGAGCACCAGCTGTTGTTAATATAGAAGCACACTCCTCCTCCAATAGACTTACCGGAGAGCTCTGTGACGCGATCTGCACGATACAGCTGAAATCCCTCGAGGCTGATTGCGCAATCTGGAATGTTCCATTTAAGCCAGGTCTCAGAGAAACAGATGACAGACGAGGAAACAAGGTCCTTGAATCGCATCAGCAGTCTTAATTCTTCTACCTTGTTCGAGAGAGAATTGGCATTGGATAGAAATATGTCAGGCAAGGCTATTCGTGTGCCTCTTTTCCGGAGCCGAGCGAGAATTCCCCCTCTCTTCCCTCTTTTCCGCCGTCTTGCTTTTTTGGACAGACAATGGATCAGATCGGCGGCAGGAGCTAAAAAAACTGGAAGAAGGTCCATGGGAGTGAGAGTCCTGATATTTAATAGTTCTTCACGGGTGTATGAACCGGCAGACGCACAATGAACAAAAACAGACAAATTATAAAAATTAAAGAGCAGCGAGGCACCATGGCGACCGCTGTGGGCGCCATCTTGGAAAAAAAAAAAAAAAAAGGTATTAAGGTATTTCTTCTAGTTTTAGAACTTATTCTGAGCTTTAAATTCTTGTGAAGCTGCTGTGGTGGGGATTAGACCAGTGTTCATGGTAAACAAAGACATTTTGTTAGATTATATATAGTGTAATTGACACCGACCACCCAATACAACTTTTGGTATTGCTGGTCGATCGTGTAAAACCTGTAGACGGGTAGGATATGACTAATAAGGAACAATGACATAATTATCATAATTATTATTACTGTACCAAAACTGAACTGAACTATGACTTGTGTACTGAAGTAGGGATGATTTGAAATTTTGTGTACCATTACACCTCTACTAAGCATGTATGCAAGGTGAGGACCTCTCTGTTCTAATACAAAGTATGCAACATATAAGCTTATAAATAGCTGTTACTTGGTGCCCTACCATAGTTTTTTGGGGTGTATGGAGTGTCAGGGAGGGATAGTACCTCTGACGGGGCAACAGTCGCACTTCCGGGTGGTCGGTCCGCTTTGGTTCACACTTGGCACTCAACTTTCGCCTGTGGCTCCAAGTAGCTGTTTGCATGCAACAGTGGCCACACCCCGGTAAACCGCTTTGACTGGCGGGCGAAACCAGGTGGGGGTAGCCGACGGGTTTGAAACCCTCGGTGAAGTAGGGCTTGTCTACCTACGCATGTGTAGAATGGATCTGATGAACTGCGTGGAGGAAACCACCAGATTGACTCAACGGGCAGGAAGGCAGACCCAGCAAAGTGTTGTGGAGCACAACTAGGGCATAGTGAGACACGTAGGGCACTGCTGGCCATCGGCTGCATCCTAACCTATCTCCAGCCATCTTGACTACATCTTGTCACTGGATCCAGATAGGCTGGGAAGAATGACCCTGCGCAACTCATCCTCACTTAAATCAAATTCACGCACAAGTCAAGACATCACCCCCCCCACCACCACCAAGTCCTGTGGCGATGGACAAGTGACAAAGCAGCAGGTGCGGATACACTGGAAGCTGTTGCTATAATCCCACACACAGGCAGACCAGGACATAGGGTCACTCTCTACTGAACCGAAGCAGCAGTGGAGTTCGACAGCCCCCAGATGTCTGAGCAGCCCTCTTTAGGATTTGCTCTGCTCACCTCCATGGCCTGAGGAAGGGGCTAGAAAAGGTGCCCTAAACATAGCCTGCTTCACTACACCCTGGCCAGCAAGCTGTGGCTGGCGGGGATCTCACCCAAGCAGTTGAAATTCTCAGAAGAAATCAACTAAGGCAACATCACTCACCATTGGCACTTGGAATGTGCGAACACTCATGGACAGCTACAAAGTGGACAGACCTGAGAGACGGACAGCACTTGTCACGAGAGAACTCAGCAGGTACAACATCCACATCACAGCTCTGAGCGAGACCAAGTTTGCAGACGAAGGTCAGCTGATGGAAGTCAAAGCCGGCTACACCTTTTTCTGGAGTGGCCAAGGCAGCAAAGAATGCCATGAAGCAGGAGGGTTTCGCGATCAGATCCAATCTGATCAGCAAGCTTACCAGCCTCCCCAAAGAAACCAACGACCGCCTCATGACCCTGTGGCTCCCCCTCTGAGAAAAACGCCATACCACATTCATCAGTGCATATGCCCCCACCATTACGAATCAAGATGAGATCAAAGACAAGTTTTATGAGGACTTAGAGACTCTCACTGAAGGCGTACCGAAGGAGGACAAACTCATTGTTCTTAGAGACTTTAATACTAGAGTTGGTACAGACTACCAGACATGGGAGGGAGTCCTTGGGAGAAATGGAGTTGGAAAGTGCAACAGCAACGGTCTTCTTCTGTTGAACACGTGTGCCTCTCATGACCTTCTGATCACTAATACCGTCTACTGCTTGCCAAATCGCAACAAGACCTGGATGCATCCACAACAAGCATTGGCATCTCATCGATTACATCATTGTGAGAAGGAGAGACAGGCAGGATGTTAGAGTGATGAAGGCAATGTGTGGCGCAGACTGCTGGATGAATCAAAGACTCATTCTCTCAAAGCTCAACATGCACATCCAGCCCAAACGGTGTCCACAGGGGAAAAGGCAAACAAACGACTCCATGTCAGCAAGCTGGAACAACACTCTGCGCGACAGAACCTCAGTGAGGACCTGGACAGCAAGCTTAGTCAGCTCGACCTCGGGGTGTACGGAGCAGAAGAAGACTGGGCAGCTTTCAGAGACATGGTGTATGACACCTCACTCACTCATCTGGGCCAGAACACGCACAAACACCAAGACTGGCTCGATGAAAATGACGAGAACATCGAAAAGCTGCTTGATGAGAAGCATGAAGGCCACAGAGCATACCAGCAAGACAGTGGATCTGCCTCTAAGAAGGCAACCTTCAACTCCATCAAAGGAAAGGTGCAGGCAAAGCTCAGAGAGATGCAGGACTTCTGGCTCAGCAAAAAGGCAGGTGAAATACAGCAGTATGCTGACAGCAACAACTCCAAACACTTCTATGATGCCCTTAAGACCATCTACAGGCCTCAGTCTTCTGGAACATCACCACTGCTCAGCGCTGACGGGTCCACTCTCCTCACCAACAAGAACGCAATCCTGGAAAGATGGGCAGAACATTTCAGTAGCGTCCTGAACAGACCTTTGTCCATCAATGCAGAAGCCATCACTCGCATGCCCCAAGTAGAGGTGAACACGTCTCTGGCAGAACCTCCAACAGAATCAGAAGACCAAAAAGCGATCAAACTCCTTTCGAACAGCAAAGCACCAAACTCTGACTCCATCCCAGCTGAAATCTACAAGGCAAGATGACCAGTTCTAATACAGAAACTCACCAAGCTCTTTCAGACTATGTGGCAGCAGGAAGTTATCCCCCAGGATCTCAAGGACACCTCCATTGTCCATCTCGACAAGCAAAAAGGAAACAGGCAGTCCTGCGACAACCACCATGGGATCTCTCTCCTCGCAATTGCCAGCAAGCTCCTCACAAGAGTCCTTCTCAACTGCCTCATTCAGCACATGGAAGGCGGTCACCTGCCGGAGAGCCAGTGTGGCTTCAGAGAGGGTCACGGAACTGCTGACATGATCTTCGCTGCACGCCAACTTCAGATGAAGTGTCAAGAGCAGAACAGGGAACTCTACACATCATTTGTAGATCTGATCAAGGCTTTTGATACCATCAGTCGTTAAGGGCTGTGGAAGATCATGGTGAAGTTCGGCTGCCCAGACAAGTTCATCAGCATGGTGTGCCAGTTCCAAGACAGCATGCTTGCTCAAGTACTGGATGATGGAGACTCATCCGAAGCTTTCCCAGTCACCAATGGGGTCAAGCAGGGCTGTGCACTCGTGCCCACACTTTTCATCATGATGTTCACAGCCATGCTGTCTGATGCCTTCTGCGATGATGAAGAAAGCGGCATCAGGATCAGGTACAGGATGGACGGCAGGCTCTTCAACCTGCGGAGGCTCCAAGCCAAAACCAAGGTGGAAGGGGACTCAGTGCGTGACTTTCTGTTCACAGACAACTGCGCACTCAACACTGCTACAGAGGCCCAGATGCAGTAGAGCATGAACTGCATCTCCACTGCTTGCGACAACTTTGGGCTCACAATCAGTACAAAGAAAACCAAGGTCCTGCACCAACCCGCGCCGCAGAAAACTTACGTGGAACCAGCCATCACTGTCAATGGGGAGACCCTCAAGGCTGTCAACAAGTTCACGTACTTCAGTAGCATACTCTCCAGGTCTATCAACATCGATGACGAGGTCGCGCATTGCCAAGGCAACCTCAGCATTCAGATGGCTACATGCAATAGTGTGGGAAAGGAGAGGCATCAGGTTGACCACAAAACTGAATATCTACAAAGCAGTTGTTCTGCCTTCCCTACTGTACACCTGCGAGACCTGGACAGCAAATGAGCACCATGCCAGAAAGCTAAACTGCTTCCACCTGAACTGCCTCAGAAAGCTCCTGCAGATCACCTGGCAGGACAAAATTCCTGACACAGAGGTCCTCTCCCAAGCTGAGCTGCCTAGCATCCACACCCTGCTCAAGACAGCCCAGATTAGGTGGGCTGGCCACCTTGTTCGTATGACTGACTCACACCTATCAAAGAGACTGTTCTACGGCGAACTAGCAGAGGGCAAGTGCTCACAGGGTGGTCAGAAGAAGCACTACAAAAACACTCTTAAGGCCTCCCTGAAGAGCTCTGACATCAGTCCTGACACCTGGGAGACCCTAGTGCTAGACCAACCAGACTGACATAGTTGTACCAGTAAAGGTGCTGCCTCCTTTGAGCTGAACAGGACTGCCAAGGCCCAGAGAAAACGTGAGCTTCACAAGTCCAGAGCCACCCCTTTATCTTCTGCCCACGCAGACCACCTGTGCCCAACCCGCAGCAGAGCCTTCTGTGCCCGCATTGGACTGATCAACCACATCCAGACACACCGCACCCAGTCCTCTTCCCTGTAATGTCCTTGGTCATCGTCGAGAACGACAGACGAACAACATGAACAACCCTAGTTTTATGTTGTTACAGTCACCAGCACAACTAGAAAGTTTCCTGCAGATCAGTCTAGGGGTGTCCATTGTATGATACTTTATGATTTGAATGAGCTACATTGTCTATCCATTAAGCATGTTCGAGTGCAGATATAACTAGCTTCTGCCAGCCTTTCTGGCATTCACTCTCCATTCATGCTGCTGCTTCTGACCCTGACCTGGATGACATATCACATCTTTGAGTCCATGCTGCTCATTCTACCAGGTTTTCACATTGAAATGAACAGCCCATGCATTAGCTCCTTGTGGATAGCTCCATGTGGTTTAGCAGCCACCTCCTTGCATCAACAGTTCATATAATGGTTAAATGAGCTAATCAAATAAATAAAACAATAATGTGCTCCTCATGAGGAAAAACAGGATTGCTACTATGTGTAGGGTTACAGTTATTTTTTTACACACATTCCACTTCAAAAATATTTTTAAAGATGCACTGCAGTGGTTATAAATCCACTTAGCACAAATCTACAGTGTCTAAAATGGTATCTTATGCCCTTTTAATCCACAAAAAAAAAAAAAAAAAAAAACTTTCATGGCCTTAGAGTTGCTTGTGACAATTTTTTCCTTCTCCTTTCCTTTCAAAAACTGAGATTTATGAACATTCTAATTAGGTCCACCTACATCCCGCCCATGATGACGCCACCTCTCCTCCCTCAGTGCTGAGAACAACCACACAGAATTCTGCAAGCTGCCAAATTTGACCAGAAAATGGTAGTACTGAAGATCAAAAGTTTAAAAAAGTACAATACAATGCTGTTGTGGCAACGGAAGGTCCAAATAACCACTTGGCACATGTGGAGCACATGAGGACCCCAGCAAAATGGCATGGTGCACACACCGGCTACCACCAGTATCATCTGCTGGGATGCAAGCTACATACAGCCTCCCAAAAGTAGACCTCAAGCCCCCACTGATGCTTGCGCACTTGTAATATGTAAAACTTTAAAAGTTAACACTGTAGGGAACCCATGCTGGGATATTCATCTCAGACTGGAAGCAGAGGGGAGGGGAATATTCCCTCTGCCGGCAGAGCGTGGGGGATTAAACGGAGAAGGACAGTACGTATTGTAATGGGAAAAGATGGTAATGCAGCAGGAAGGAGTAGCTGTGGGGACAGCAAGGGGTGAATGTGTGAACGCATTATAATGCAAGTTTTCAGGCAGCAGGGGGAAGGAATGGAGTGGTATAAAAGGAGAGACCCTGGTGTATTGAGGAAGTCTTTTTCTGTGTATGATTGTAGTGAGAGTGAGAAATAAAGTTCATCTGTCATGTAAGTCTGGTTCCTTTATTTGTACTCTCCACACTGGTGACCCTTGACGAATTATGGAACACGAGGCAAGAACCCCGGAGTCAGCCCGTACGGGAAGCCCCAGCAACGCGGCAAGCATCCCAGAGAAGGCCCGGATGGAAAGCCCCAGCAACGCGTGCGCTGTTTCGGTCAAACTACTGGACTTTTGGCTGCACGACCCGTGGTCTTGGTTCCTCCACACCGAGGCTCAGTTCGCCCTCCGGGGAATAACAGCAGATGACACCAGATATTACTATGTGATCGCAGCGCTGGACGCTCGCACGACTCAGCAAGTAGCGAGCCTGCTCCAACAGCTTCCAGCCCACGATAAATACGAGGCTCTCAAGGCTGCGTTGACCCGGCGCTACACACTCTCGGACTGTGAGAGAGCAGATAGGCTCCTGAGGCGCTCCGAGTTAGGAGATGGGTTGGCAGTCGAACTGATGGAGAAGATGTTGGCGTTGATGGGCACGGACGACAGGCATTTTCTGTTTGTCCACCTTTTCCTCTGGAACCTCCCAACAGAGGCAAGAGCGGTCCTGGCCAACTCACTGTTGCTGGCCACACGCGACTACCATGCACTAGCCCAGGAGGCAGATCAGATCATCCTCACCACCAGAGCCCTCACAGTGAACGCGGCAGCGTCGGAACCCAGCAAGACGACCAGCGGAGGTGAGGAGCCGGCGACGGTAGTGGCAGCGGGGGCCAGGAAGCGCCAGAGAGACACGCTCTGCTCCTACCACCGCCGCTTTGGAGAGAACGCATGCAGATGTGTGCCACTGTGCCAATTCAAGCATTCGGGAAATGCCAAGGCCGGCAGTCAGTAGCAGCTGCGACCGCCGGTGAAGAAAACAAGCTGCTCTACGTGACAGACTCACGCTCGGGGAGACGGTTCCTCGTAGACACCGGCTCCCAAAAGAGCCTCATCCTGCTGTCCTATGCTGACCAGCTAGCGGGAGCTAGTGGCCCTGAGCTGATAGTCACAAACGGCTCGGACATTAGGACTTTTGGTGAGAGGACACGTGGACATTCGTCATAGCGGCATGCAGTTTCCCAATCTTGGGAAATGATTTTCTGTGTACACGCGGGCTGCTAGTCGATGTTGCTAACAGACACCTGGTTAATGCAATGTCTTTTGATTCTCTCCCCTGTACAGCTCGAGGGGCCGGGCCAACAACATTAGCCAATGTCACAGCTCCAGGCGGTAAGTTCCACACACTGCTCACTCAGTTCCCAGCACTCACGGTCCCAACGTTTTCGGCAGCCATCACTAAACACGGGGTGGAACACTTTATCACCACCACTGGGCCGCCCGTTTTCGCACGATCTCGGCACCTGGACGCAGCTAAACTGGCCATAGCGTGCGAGGAGTTTGCCAACTTGGAAAGGTTGGGCATCATCAGGCACTCAAACAGCCCATGGGCATCCCCACTGCACATGGTCCCTAAGACCGAGGGATCGTGGCGACCGTGCGGAGATTTCCGCAGATTGAATAATGTCACAGCGCGTGACCGCTACCCGATTCCCCATATTCAGGATTTTTCCGTTCACCTCACCGGGGCACGCATTTTTTCTAAAATAGACCTGGTCCGCGGTTACCACCAAGTCCCAGTGCGAATGGAGGACATACCCAAAACAGCGGTAATAACTCTGTTTGGCTTGTTTGAGTTTTTATGCATGCCCTTCTGATTAAAAGGCGCAGCACAGACATTCCAACGCATGATGGATGCGGTGTTGCGCGATCTGCCGTTTGTGTTTGTCTACCTGGATGATATCCTGGTGGCCAGTGCGTCCGAGGACGAGCACATAACCCACCTCAGGACGGTTTTCTGGAGGTTGGAAGAGCACGGGTTAATAATCAACCCGGCAAAATGCCAGTTCAGCGTGATGGGGATTGACTTTTTGGGGCACTGCATCTCACCGGAGGGAGCGATACCTTTGCCCAACAAGGTGCGCGCCGTGGCGAATTTTCCCCGGCCTCAAACGGTCATTGCGCTGCAAGAGTTTTTGAGGATGGTTAACTTTTATAACCGGTTCCTCCCCCGCGCAGCTCAGCTCATGCAGTCATTGTATGCCGCACTCAAGAAACGGAAGCCGGCGGACAGAGTCGAATGGACTCCGAAGTGGGAGCAGGCATTCTCTGAGGTTAAAACAGCCCTGGCAAACGCCGCACTGTTGGCACATCCGGACCCAGCAGCCCAGATCGCGCTCACTACCGACGCCTCGGACGTGGCCATAGGGGCCATTGTGGAGCAACGTGTCGCCGGTTCTTGGCAGCCGCTCGCTTTTTTCAGCAGGGCTTTGCGCGACAGTGAGCATAAATACAGCGTGTTCGACAGAGAGTTGCTAGCACTCCACTTGGCCATACGCCACTTCCAGTTCTGGCTGGAAGGGCGCAGCTTCACTGCATTCGTGGACCACAAGCCGCTAACGTACACGATGGCCAAGGTTTCGGAACCATGGTCGGGCCGGCAGCAGAGACAGTTGGCTGCGATCTCTGAGTTTACGACTGATATTCAGCATGTGGCAGGTAAACTGAATGTGGTGGCGGACTGCCTCTTGCATGCAGTAGTGGCCCCAGTCTGCATAGGGGTAGATTATACAGCCATGGCCGCAGAGCAGATTGGCGATGCGGACATGTGCGTGCTCCAGTCTGGACCAACAGGGTTAAGGCTGGAGAGCAGAGTACTGCAAGATGGCAGCCCCCCCTCCCCCAATTTGTGATGTCTCCACGGGACGCCCACGCCCGGTGGTCCCAGTTGCTTGGTGCCGCCGAGTGTTTAAGTCAGTTCACGCTCTGGCGCACCCAGGAGTGTGCGCGTCAGTCAAAATGGTGGGAGCGAAGTTTGTATGGCCAGGCCTCCGCAAACAAGTGAAAGAGTGGGCTGCAGTCTGCAAAGCATGCCAGCGAGCCAAAGTACACAGACACACGAAGGCCCCTTTGGAGCTGTTTCGTATACCGGCTAAGAGGTTCGACCATGTTCACATGGACCTCGTGGGCCCCCTCCCACCATCGCAGGGGTTCACGCACCTTCTGACAATGGTAGACCGCACCACATGCTGGCCAGAAGCAGTCCTGCTAGCGGCAACCACATCCGCAGACGTGGCGCGCGCCTTTTTGACAACATGGGTGGTGCGTTTTGGCATCCCGTTGGACATCACGTCTGATAGGGACCCTCAGTTTGTTTCTGACCTCTGGTCCATGATGGCCCGTAGCCTGGGTGTAGCAATTCATTGCACAACCGCGTACAACCCACAGGCCAATGCGTTATGCGAGCATTTCCATAGGTCGCTGAAAGCAGCGCTCAGAGCTTCGCTTACGGATGCAAATTGGGTAGACTGGTTGTCGTGGGTTCTGTTAGGGTTGCGTTCCGCACCTAAAGAGGATTTGGAGGCTTCCCCGGAGGAGCCTGCTTTTTCTCAGCCACTGCGGCTCCCCAGGGAATTTTTGCCAGATAATCCCACGCCGGACGACTGTCTGTCTCAGCGTTCGAAGCATAGCACAGATACAGGCACGCTGCCGGGCCCGGCCCACCACTGTTTTCCACGCGCTTTTGTGCCAAAAACTTTGAAGAACGCGGCGTTCGTGTTTGTCAGGTACGATGCCCACCGCCCCCCATTGCGCCCACCCTACGATGGCCCGTTCAGAGTGCTGGAACCAGGGGACAAACATTTTTTGTTAGACTTGGGAGGTCGTCGGAAGAAAATATGTATAGACAGACTTAAGCCCGCCTTTGTGGTGGCGGACGAGCAAGTGATGTTGGCTCGGGCCCCTCGGCGTAGAAGACCCCCACTGAGAACTCCCCAGGTAGAAGATTCATCAGAGCAGCCACACGGGCAAGTAGAATGGCCCCCCCTTGCCATTGCCCACCCGCAGACAGACACACCCCCAGGAGCCCCCCACCGGCACAGCAGCGCTGCAGAGTCAAAGGACCCTCGTTACAGCAGATATGGGAGGAGACTGAAGCCAAAAGGACGTGAAGATTGAAGCTCAGTCTGAGACTCTGGGGGGGGGGGGGGGGGTGTAGGGAACCCATGCTGGGATATCCATCTCAGACTGGAAGCAGAGGGGAGGGGAATATTTCCTCTGCCGGAAGAGCGTGGGGGAATAAACGGAGAAGGACAGTACGTATTGTAATGGGAAAAGATGGTAATGCAGCAGGAAGGAGTAGCTGTGGGGACAGCAAGGGATGAATGTGTGAACGTATTATAATGCAAGTTTTCAGGCAGCAGGGGGAAGGAATGGAGTGGTATAAAAGGAGAGACCCTGGTGTAATGAGGAAGTCTTTTTCTGTGTATGATTGTAGTGAGAGTGAGAAATAAAGTTTGTCTGACATGTAAGTCTGGTTCCTTTATTTGCACTCTCCACAACACCACCATGACTGTAGAAAAGAGCGATCAGATCAATCATATATCACATGCAACCACACATAACACTGGGGCAGCACAGAATACAGTGGACAGGCAAGGCCACCAACACGAGGAGGCTGGAGCTGAGAGCCGACACACTGAGTCACCTCGCCGGTGCAGCTCCTGTCCTCTGCGTAGCTAGCAAACAACCCTCTACATTAATTCTGCGCACAATCATCTCTGCACGCTCTCAACACACTCCAAACATGTTTTATTTTGAAGTGCTGCATCAGGTCAAAACTATCATTTACATCCAATTACATCTTTTTTCTCCTCCTGTATAGCTTGCAGCAGCATCTCTCCAAAAGTTTTTTTGCTATCTCTGCGAGCAGCCCTGCTTAGGTTATACAGTCTGACAGCTGTAGATAGGAAGGACCTGCGAAACCTCCCAGTTGCGCACCTAGGATGATGTAGTCTGCTGCTAAATGAGCTCCTCAGTGCGTTCAGTATGTCCTGCATAGGGTGGGCCTCGGACTCCAGCAGAAATAGATATGTGAACATTTACTAATAAAGAACTTAATATTTATAAGGGTGTCAAAAATTTTTTTACATGACTGTATATTGCACAAACAAATTATCAATCCCTTGGTAAAAGACTTACCGGTTGAACGACGTGCCCACTTGTATGGGTGGCCTCAAGATAATGGTTTGAACTTCATCAGTCTTTAAAAGCTTTTTTAATGGTAAAACCTATCCTAATTTGGGTCAAGTTTTCAAAGCAATGGTCCAAAAATCGTAACTGGCCCTGGAGGCTCACTCCTCAATTCTGCCCTCTTCTTCCGAGGCCATAGCCAGAGCTTAGTCCTGATTGGTTCCCTGTTATTATGGTGTCAAAAACGCAGTCTTTCTAAACTTACCTTTTTGAAGGGGAAAGAGCTGAACTGAACTTTCATAGGAGAAAAACACATACATGACACTTATTGGTGATTTTGCTCTTGATATGTCTTCTAAGACATGACATATGTTACAGATATGTTAAGACAAAAAAGAAACTTGATTTTCACTGGAGTATCACTTTAGCTTCATGCAAACACATATTTTTACTTTCTTCATTACCTCCACCAAAGAGGTTATGTTTTTGCCAGTGTTTGGCCGTTTTCTCTGTTAGCAATATTACTCAAAAAATTGTGAATAGATTTCAGTGAAAATTTCAGGGAAGGTAGGAATTGGACCAATGAACAAACAATTGTTTTTTGGTGCTGATCCAGTTCACTGTGTGGATCCATGAATTTTTAAAAATTATTCTATTTTATATATTAATATTGTGCATTTCATGTACTTCCCCTTTAAGACGTGCCCGCAGACTTCCTCCACACCCCGGAAGCAGTGTACCCGGTGTTTGGAAGCACCAAACACTGCAGAAAAAGTAAAATGGCTTGGAACAAAAAGAAATGTGGTCTTCATCCACATAGTATGTGATGATTGATTCTTTATTTCTTCTGAAGAGGCCAAGAAAAAGCAAGCGAAGTGTGCAGTTTAAGAAAGGGTATGGCGTGCACACGCACGTAACTCTGTGTGAACCTAACTCCATGTGCACATACCGGGAGACAAGCTAAGGATGGTGTTGTGAGCCATGTGACCCACACGATATGTAAATACACTAACTTCAGCACTGGTCAATGTTTAATTTTTTTGTATGTGAAATTACAGTAGGCCTGTTCTATTATGTTTGTTTACTACACACCGCAGTGATATGATACCGCACTGTTGTGTAATATTGCTTAATAATTACGAACCTTGTCAGTAAACTGTAAGGGGGAAGAGAAGAGGAAAAAATGAAGAAAATAATTTTCTTAAAGTGTCAATAAACCATGATGTTAACTTATAAGTGTATTCACCATACATTAGGGCAGGGGAATTCAATCTTGACAGTCTTGGTATTATAACTAGTACATACCCGTGCATACCCATCCATGCCCGTAGAAACCAAGTATAAGCAAGTATTTCTGCATGCCTGTTGCTAAAGAGTCTCCTCCTGTGTGAGACGGCTGTGTTGTTCAGTCATGCCGCAGGCATCACTGACAGAGATTTCTTGAATTTATAGTGTCATGGATGGCCCTCACAAGCCATCAAAAGACGCCACATATCGACCAGTGAGTTTGCACAGTTTATTAAAGGAACAGAAAGATGACAAAATAATGAGCCACGAGGGGCTAAAACACACTACAATGATAACACAGGCTACAACAGGGAAGAACGGATTCAAAAAGAAACACACTTACGATGATAGAAGAGAGATTGTAAACATCTGACCAGAGGGATGCTCGATGATGTCAGACGAGGAGTTCCGACGGGGACTATCCGACGGGACTGCCGCACCTTTCGCCCTTCAGCTGCCCTCTTAAGTAGGGCTCCAGGTGGATCCGCTGATGAGGCGATTAATGCAGCTCAGCTGTCAGGGCTTCAGCTCTGACAGCCGGAAGCCCCTCCAAGCGCTGTCACAATAAAAGCTCGGAGAGCCATAGGGAACACACACATGCCAGATGGGAGAAAAATACTGCATGGTCCGAGCGCGGACGAGATCGGCACTCGAACCACGACATATAGAGTGCCTTCTGTCTTACTGAGTGAGATTTCCCGATGTCCTGCTTCGAATGGGTGTGGTTTAACATGGTAGATAGTGTTACAGCTTCTCTGCATCAGACTCTAGACTTGATGGCCCCTTTAAAAAAGAAAAAGTCTAATCAGAGATTTTCAACCCCTTGGTTTAACACAGAAACTCGTAGCTTAAAGCAGAAGACTCGTCAATTAGAAAAAAAAAGTTCGACTAATTTAGATGAATTCTATTTAGCGTGGAGAAATCATCTCTTAATTTATAAAAAATCTCTTAGAAAAGCTAGAACAAGTTACTACTCTGCATTAATAGAAGAGAATAAGAATAATCCCAAGTTTCTTTTCAACACTGTAGCCAGGCTGACAAAGAGTCAGGACTCTGTCAATCCTCGCATCCCCCTAGAGTTTACTAGTCAAGACTTTTTGAACTTTTTCAATCACAAAATTTTATCTATTAGAGATAAAATCAATCAGATTATTCCCACCATAAACTTAAGTACAGCAACTACTACAACTCCTTCAATTGATATCTGTTTGGATAAGTTTACTCCAATTGACCTTTTAGAGCTAGATAAAATAATCTCCTCATCCAAGCTTTCAACTTGTCTTTTAGATCCTATTCCTACCAACTTATTTTAAAAAAATCTTCCCATTTATTGGTAGCCATATTCTTCAAATAATCAATTCTTCTTTAACCTTAGATCATGTACCACAGGCTTTTAAAATTGCTGTAATTAAACCTTTACTTAAAAAGCCAGCGCTCGATCCAGGAGTTTTAGCTAACTATCAACCAATTTCTAATCTGCCTTTCATTTCAAAAATCTTAGAAAGAATTGTTGCTACGCAATTATTTGACCACTTACAGGGAAATGGTTTATTTGAAGAGTTTCAGTCTGGGTTCAGAATTCATCATAGTACTGAAACAGCCTTAGTGAAGGTCACTAATGACCTTCTTATCGCATCTGATAATGGACTTGTTTCTGTACTTGTCCTTTTAGATCTTAGTGCAGCCTTTGATACTATCAATCATGACATTCTACTTGATAGATTAGAACACTTTGTTGGACTAAATGGTACTTCACTGCGGTGGTTTAGATCTTATTTGTCCGATAGACTTCAGTTTGTTCATATCAATAATGAGTTTTCTTCCAACTCTAAGCTCAGTCATGGAGTTCCACAGGGATCTGTGTTAGGCCCTGCTCTTTTTAGTTTATATATGCTTCCATTAGGTAACATCATTAGAAACACTGTATACATTTTCATTGTTACGCAGATGACACACAATTATACCTGTCAATGAAGCCCGATGATTGTAATCAATTAGCCAAGTTAGATGCCTGTCTTAAGGAAATCAAAGCTTGGATGACTTGTAATTTCCTGCTATTAAACCCAGATAAGACTGAAGTCATTCTTGTTGGTCCGAAAAACCTTAGAAATACCTTTCCAAATCAAATTTGAATAGTTCTGTGAGGAACCTTGGAGTTATTTTTGATCAAGATCTGTTTTTATAATTCACATATTAAATTTGTTTTTAAGATTGCCTTCTATCATTTGTGTAATATTGCCAAGATTAGAAGCATCTTGTCTCTGAGTGATGCCGAGAAATTGATCCACACCTTTGTTAGCTCTAGATTAGATTATTGTAACTTGTTATTATCAGGTTGTCCTAAAATATCTTTAAAAAGTCTTCAGTTGATCCAAAATGCTGCTGCAAGAGTTTTAACAGGTACTAGAAAGAGAGATCATATCTCTCCGGGTCTGGTCTCCCTTCATTGGCTTTCCATAGAGTTTAGAATTAAGTTTGAAATCCTTCTTCTCACTTACAAAGCTCTCAATAATCAGGCTCCCTCTTATATAAAAGATCTGATATTACCCTATCATCCTAACAGAGCACTACGCTCCCAAAATGCTAGATTACTTGTAATACCTAGAATCTCCAAAAGTACAATGTGAGGCAGAGCCTTCTGCTATCAGATAGACAGATAGATAGATTTGTTTATTTATCAAGCTCCTTTCCTGTGGAACCAGTTACCAGTTTGGGTTCGGGAGTCAGACTCAATCTCTGTTTTTAAGAATAGGGTAAAAACCTTCCTCTTCAATATAACCTACGATTAGGGAATGATCTTGTGTCTCTTAGCCCTCCCTTTGTTTTGCTGTTATTAGATTTAGACTGCCGGGTGACCTCCAATAATGTACTCGGCTTCTCTCTGCTAATGTTTGCTCTCTTATGTCTGTTCTTTTCATCTTCTCTATCCCCTCACCCCCCAGCCAGTCACAGCAGATGACTGCCCCTCCCTGAGCCTGGTTCTGCTAGAGGTTTCTTCCTGTTAAAAGGGAGTTTTTCCTCTCCACCGTTGCCTAGTGCTTGCTCACAGGGGATCGCCTGATTGCTGGGGTCTTTCTGCAATTGTGGGGTTTCCCCTACATTTGAAAGTGCTATGAGATGACTTTTGTTGTGATATGGCGCTATATAAATAAAGCTGAATTGAATTGGTTTAAAGTAGTGTGTCATATTTGGTCTCAGCTTCTCTGTGCCTTGCCTGGCGTGCAGTGTTGGCGGCCAGCCGACTATTCCACATCTCCTGGGTCTCAGCTTGTCTGTGCCTTGCGTGGCGTGCAGCGTTGCTCGCTTTGCAAGCATTTCGGGCTTCAAGTGATTCAGCACGTGCATGGCACGCTGCCACACGTTTCCTGTCTGTCTGTGCATCCCTTGTGTGTTGTCCCCTATGCTGGTGAAGGGTCTCCTCCTGTGGAAGATTGTTTTTGCTGGCGTTTCTCTGTTAGCAGGATCATGCAAAAACTCCTACATAGATTTGAATTAAATTTTTCATCTCAGTAAATTGGAATATAATTGAAAAGTTAATTTACTGCAGTAATTCCATTCAAAAAGTGAAACTCATATAGATTCATTACAAACAGAGTGATATATTTCAGGTGTTTATTTCTTTTCTTCTTCTTCTCATTCATCAGATGGACACTCCTGCCTCCTCAATGAAGGCGGCAGTGTGCTGCAGGCCCCCTAACCTGCTGTAGAGCTTTCGGGCCACATCGGGATGGGCCAGCTCCTGTCTTGTTTTCTTCTTTTATTTTTGATGGTTATGGCTTACAGCTAATGAAAACCCAAAATTTTGTTTCTCAAAAAATCAGAATATTGTCATAAACTCCCTGTGCACTTTTCCACAGTGCACGAAGGAGGGGTGAAAGGATGAGGATTTATGCGCTGGGTTTACACCACACACACATTTATTAAACACGAAAACTGACAAACAGTTCCAATGCATATATTCCACAATAGCTTAAGGAGTCTTCCAGGACGCTCAACAGTCTCAGGTGAGGATTACCGGGGAAAACACACACAGATTATACTCACAGGACTGGAGCTGTCCGAGTAGTCCAAATACAGCACCAAGTGAAAGCAATCCTTTAATGACTTTGACTATCACACGGCGATTAACAACCGCATGTCTAGTGCAATGACCCAGCAATGCGTGACTGGCAAAAGGCTCCTTAAGCACATGCATTGCTGGGGATGGTAAACTGGTCACACCTGGGCGAGGAGCGGGGATATGGCAGACGGGAATGGGAACAGCTGACAGTAATAAGAGAGAGGGCATGGTCAGACCGGCAGACAGTTAGACAGCGCTCACGCCAGCGTGAGCCCAAGGGGCTGCCTCACCAATGCCAGCCAGAAAGCAGTGGCTATGGGTACGGCAAAGCACACAGAACTACATACTAACATCCATACAAAGTGGCACCTAACCCACAGAGAGGTCAGGACCGAGCTGGGAGAAACCAAGCCGGCTTGGCTTCTGACAGAATATTACATAAGATCAATTTTTAAAAATGGATTTTCAATAGAAGTGTTGGCCAACTGATAAGTATGTCCATGTACACACTCAGTACTTGGTTGGGGTTCCTTTTGCATGACTTAGCAACGTGGCATAGAAGCAATCAGCTTGTGCCACTGTTGAGGTGTTATGGAGGCCCAAGTTGCTTTGATAGCAGCCTTCAGCTCGTCTGTATTGTTAGGTATGGTGTCTTTTATCTTCCTCTTGACAATACTCCATAGATTCTCTATGGGGTTTAGGTCAGGAGAGTTTGCTGACGAATCAAGCACAGTGATACCATGGTCACTAAACCAGGTACTGTATTGGTACTTTTGTCAGTGTAGGTAGGTGCCAAGTCCTGCTGGAAAATGAAATCATCATCTCCATGAAGCTTGTCAGCAGAGGGAAGCATGAAGTGCTTTAAAATTTCCTGGTAGATGACTGTGCAACTTTGGACTTGATAAAACACAGTGGACCAACATCTGCAAATGACATAGTAGCTCCCCAAATCAGGTGGAAACTCCTGTCATTTGGAATTCAAGGTCGCAGAGTCTGGAGGAAGAGTGGAGAGGCACAGAATCCATGTTACTTGGTGTCGAGTGTGAAGTTTCCACAGTTAGTGATGATTTGGGGAGCCATGTCATCTGCTGGTGTTGGTCAGAAAACTCTCCGGGCCTAAACCCCATAGAGAATCTATGAAGTATTGTCAAGAGGAAGATAAGAGACACCAGACCCAACAATGCAGACAAGCTGAAGGCTGCTATCAAAGCAACCTGGGCTTCCATAACATCTCAGCAGTACCACAGGCTGATCACCTCCATGCCACACTACACTGATGCAGTAATTCAGGCAAAAGGAGCCCCGATCAAGTACTGTGTACATGGACGTACTTTTAAGTTGGCTAACATTTCTATTAAAAATACTCCATTTTTAACTGATCTTATGAATAAACTGAATTTTCGGTTTTCAGAAGCTATAGGCCATAATCATCAAAATTAGAAGAAATGAACGCTTGAAATATATCACTCTGCATGTAATGAATCTATACTAGAGGTCTTCATATGTTTTTGCTAAAAGTCAGCATTTTTTTTTTTTTTTTTCTAGAGGGGCAGTGTCGACATGCTGAATGGGTGGATATTTCATTTCCATGTTGGGAGGGACAATAAACAGAACATTTTCTCTAGAGTAAATACTGAGGGGACATTATAAGTATTATTGTAGTCAGTCACAAATTTATGAGAAAGTGTCCATGACACTGGGCATGAATGTGTATAAATGTTCGGTAGTGGTCGGAGAGGCCGTTGACGTCGCTTGGCAGCCAGATTTCCATCAGTCTGCCTCGGGGCAGCTGTAGCTACAGTAGTAGCTTACCACTACCATTGTCTGTTGAGTGAATGAATAATGTATCCATTGAAAAGCGTCTTTGAGTGTCTATGAAAAATATTATATAAATCTGATGCATTATTATTATTATAAAGAATGTACACTTATGGGAAAAAACTGCAAATTTACAAGAAAGTAATAAATTTATGAGAAAATTGCAAATTTGAGAAAATGAGAAAATTGCAAATTTACAAGAAACAGTTGCAAATTTACAAAAAGTTTACTAGAAAAAAGTTGCAAATTTGTGAGAAAAAATATGCAAATTTGCAAGAAAAAAAATCATATATCTACTAGAAAAAGGTTACAAATTTACAAGAAAAATTGCTGATTTTAGATGCAAAAACAGCAGATTTTTGAGGAAAAAGTGGCAAATTACAATTAATTGTAGAAAATTCATGAGAAAAAGTTACAAATCTATGAGAAAAGCTACAAATTTTACAGGAAAAAATTGTCCTCCCCCAGAACCACTTGATTTATGCCTATGTGTCCAGGCTGTCCTGCTGTGGGAACATCTCAGTGAATGCTGCGACTTTCAGCAGCTGATAGTGGAACATTGGCACACATACTGTAACTTGGCATGGGCACACCCACACACACAGGCAACAAGCGCACTCTTCGAGCTTCGGTGACAGCAAGGCCAGGTTGATAGTAGCAGTCGGTAGTGATGGGAATTCCATCTCTTTTAAGATAGCCAGTTCTTATGGCTCAGCAACCTAAAAAGAGCCGGCTCTTTCGGCTCCCCAACTTTATTTTATTTTTTTTTGCTTAGATTAGTTTATTACCAAAATAATGTAAAATTGTGTATAAAATAAATTACAAATTTACAAAACATATATCAAATGTTTATTATTTATATTGCTTATTAGACTCAACAAAATAAACTTTAAAGTTTGAAGACAACTGGGGTCATAGCCTTTTGCACGAATTGTCTCAGAGCTCTGGGTTGTACTGTAGGTCTAGGTGGTTGTGGTGGTGTAGCTACTGAACAATGCTGTAGACACCAGAGCAGCAACATATGCAGTACACAAAGTGGCACATTCAATGGTTGCAGGTTCACTTGCTGTCATGAGTCTGAGCTCAATTATTCCCTTTGAGTTCAGACTCAATTTATTTCTGAGTTTTGCATGTCTTATTATTTTGTTGTCAGTTTTCTGTGTATATTTTGGTTTGTTGTCTCTCATGTGCCCTCCTCTCTCAGACACTCCCACTAACTGTTCACAGTCTGCTCTCCTGCCACCTCAGCTGTGAACAGTTAGGTAATTAGCTCACCTGCCTGCTCAGCCCACACCTGTGGCTCATTTGTCTGCCCAGTATTTATTCACTGCCAGCTCATCCTCTCACTGCGGCAGCATTGCTTTGTTATGCATTGTTTGGACTTACTGGACTTCATCCCTTGTAAGTTTTTCTCCTCATCTCCTCCAGAGTGTTTCCTGCTCTGGAGTGCCACAGTTTGTAAGTTTACCTTGTTTGCTTTTTTTGTTCTTTGCACTGTTTTGTATTTTCATTTAATAAACATCACAACTACAGTTCAGTGCACGAGCCTGTCTTTCTGCCCCGAAGGGGCATTCATGACAGAATGCTGCCGCCAATCAAAGCCCAGCTGCTGTAGCTGTGTTTTTTGCCCTTTTTGAGTCTTTTCTTTTTCACTCACCTGTCTGTGGAATGATAGGATGGATTAAGCAGGTGGACGGGGATACCCAATGGGTCTAGGGTGGAAGTGCTGCCAAGCTCTTATGGAGACTCATGGGCTAATCTCCATGGCATGCACATATTCCACCCCAGAGGATGCATTGTGGTATCTGAAGCTCGTGGAGGCAGCGGCTCGCCGGTGCCCTCAGCTAATGGAGCACGCTGAGGGGAAAAAACGATTTCTCTGGTGGCTGTGCTGCAACGTGAGAACAGCGGGATGGAGAGGAATTCCCCAGAGAAGCCTGGGTGCACGCTGCAGTGGCAGCGTTCCCAGGCCTCTGTCATCTCCACTCCGCACCAGCCTCCGGTGCCCGTTCCAGCCCCATCTACTCCACAACAATGCCGTCATCCTGCTTCAGACTGCTGGAGGAATCCTCCCGTCTCTTTGGCAGCCTTCTCCCCGACATTGAGCACGACAATTCCTGCAGCAGTTAGTCTCTCTTCTCCTCCTTCGCCGGCTGTTCCATCAGCCCCGGCTCTCTCCATAGCTCCTGCGACTTCCGTCTCCATGATGTGTTCTCCTGCCGCCGAGAGGTCATTCCTTGGTTCCCCGGCTACGCCCATCTCCGTGACAACAGGGGCGGCTCCTCCACAATCCTCAGGGGAACCCATATTCACCATGGCCACGGAGAGGGATGACACTCCATCTGCTGCAGCAGATAATATCATCCATCCATCCATCCATCTTCTACCGCTTTTCCGGAGGTCCGGGTCGCGGAGGCAGCAGTTCAAGAAGAGAAGCCCAGACTTCCCTCTCCCCAGCCACCTGCTCCAGCTCTTTAGAGAGGATACCAAGGCGTTCCCAGACCAGCTGGGAGACATAGTCTCTCCACCGAGTCCTGGGTCTGCCCCGGGGTCTCCTCCCAGTGGGACATGCCTGAAACACCTCAAGTGGGAGGCGTCCAGGAGGCATCCTAATCAGATGCCCATACCACCTCAACTGACTCCTTTCAATGTGGAGGAGCAGCAGTTCTACTCTGAGCCTCTCCCAGATGACTGAGCTCCTCACCCTATATCTGAGGGTGAGTCCAGCAATCCTACGGAGAAAGCTCATTTCAGCCACTTGTATCCGTGATCTTGTTCTTTCGGTCATTACCCAAAGCTCGTGACCATAGGTGAGAGTAGGAACATAGATTGACTGGTAAATCGACAGCTTTGCCTTAGAACTAAGCTCCCTTTTCACCATAACAGACCGGTACAACGTCTGCATCATTGCAGATGCTGCTCCAATCCGTCTGTCAATCTCTCGCTCCATTTTCCCCTCACTCGTGAACAAGACCCCAAGATACTTAAACTCCTCCACTTGGGGCAGGAGCCTGTCCCCAACCCAGAGAGGACAATCCACGTTTTTCCGGCTGAGGACCATGGACTCGGACTTGGAGGTGCTGATTCTCATCCCAGCCACTTCACACTCAGCGGCAAACTATCCCAGCAAGAGCTGTAGGTCATTGCTGGATGAAGCCAACAGGACAACATCATCTGCAAACAACAGAGATGAGATCCTGTGGTCACCAAGCATGACACCCTCGATTCCCTGGCTGCGCCTAGAAATCCTGTCCATAAAAATTATGAACAGGATCGGTGACAAAGGGCAGCCCTGGCGGAGTCCAACTCTCACTGGGAATGACTCCGACCGAGTGTTGGCAATACGAACCAAACTCTCACAACGGTCATACAGAGAACTAATAGCTCGTAACAACAAGCCTGATACCCCGTACTCCTGAAGCACCCCCCACAAAAAAACCACGAGGGACACGGTCAAATGCCTTCTTCAAGTCCACAAAACACATGTAAACTGGTTGGGCAAACTCCCACGAACCCTCGAGGATTCTCGAGAGGGTAAAGAGCTGGTCTGACGTGCCACGGCCGGGACAAAAACCACAATGCTCCTCCTGAATCCGAGGTTCGACCAACGGCCAGACTTTCCTCTCCAGTACCTTGGCATAGACCTTCCCAATGAGGCTGAGGAGGGTGATCCCTCTAAAGTTGGAGCACACCCTCCGGTCCCCTTTTTTGAAGAGAGGAACCACCACCCCGGTTTGCCATGCCAAAGGCACTGCCCCTGACCTCCACGCAATGTTGCAGAAGCGTGTCAACCATGACAGCCCAACAACATCCAGGGCCTTGAGGTACTCAGGGCGAATCTCGTCCACCCCCGGGGCCCGGCCACCAAGGAGATTTTTAATCACCTTGGCGACCTCAGCCCCTGTGATAGGCGAGTCATCCCCCTCGTGCCCAAACCCTGCTTCCTCTGTGGAAGGTGTATCAGTGGGATTGAGGAGATCCTCGAAGTATTCCATCCACCGCCCAACGATATCACCAGTTGAAGTCAACAGTGCCCCATCCGCACCTTACACAGTGTGGACAGGGAGCTGCTTTCCCCTCCTGAGCCGCCAGACAGTTTGCCAGAATCTCTTTGAGGCTGACCGAAAGTCTTGTTCCGTGGCCTCACCGAACTCCTCCCATACCCGGGTTTTTACTTCAGCAACCACCCGAGCTGCACTCCGCTTGGCCTACCGGTACACCTCAGCTGCTTCGGGAGTCCCACAAGCCAACCAAGCTTGATAGGACTCCTTCTTCAGCTTAATGGCCCCCCTCACCACTGGTGTCCACCACTTGGTTTGGGGGTTGCCACCACGAGATGCACCGACCACCTTGCGGCCGCAGCTCTGGATCTGCAGAGCTGAGCTGCAGATAATATCAGATGCCTGGAAAACAGGCAAGTCACATTTCATTCTATCTCAGATTTTGATGATATGTTTTGCCTGGTTCCCGGTAGGGAGGCTCAGGAAAAGCAGTCCCCTGAGCTCTCCCCACCTACTGCAGTAAATAATTCCTCACCTGTCCTCTCCGTGTCTCCTCCTTCTATCCCTGAGTGTCCGCCGGTCCCTGAACTGAGCCGCCGGATGATGGAGAAGCCTGTGGCCCTGGAGGACCCAAACCCAGTGCCAACGTGTAGCCGACTCCCAGCTGCAATACTGGATGACCCACCAGCATGGTCCACTTCACCTGGGGAGACCAGGACTGCCACCAACATCATGCCTGCTGTGGAGGCCGCCGCAGCACAGTTGGAACTGGAGCTGGACCTCCAAGAGGCCGGGCCTGAGACATCGTGGTCTGGATTGACGGAGTCCTGGACGGCGGTGGAGCTCGAGCTCAGGCAAGTGCTCTCTTTTGTTTTCCTCTTCTCTGTCTTGGAGAAATCTTGCCTGGCTCTTGGTGAGGAGAGTCGAGTGCAGCCACCAGCTGCACCCGAGCTCACCTTGATGTGCTCCACCGCTGCCGGTGACCCTGAACCTGTACCTCTCCCTGTCTGTTCTGAAGCTTCTTTCAGGGTCGCCGGGGAAGATCCAACATTGCCAGATGTCTCCAGGGGTCCAGACTCACCACCCGAGGACATCATGGGTCCAGCTCCCCCTGCTGAGGTCATCGCGGGTGCTTCGTCCCAGCCCTGGGACCACCGTGGGTGCAGCTTCCCCTCTGCCCGAGGCCATCGTGTGGGTCCCTCCTTGGTCTGCATCTCCGTGGGTGCTGCGTCCTGCCCGGGGACCCTCATGGGTGCTGCGCTCCAGCTTCAATCCAATATGGGTGTTGCACGCCAGCTTGGACCTGCCATGGGCGCTACGCCCCAGCCCGGGGTCCACCAATGGTGCAGTGTTGGCCCAGCCCAGGTCCACCGAGGGTGCAGCATTGGCCCAGCCTGGGACCACGGGTACGGATATGCTCCAGTCCGGAGCCACCGTGGGTGCTGCTATGCACCAGCCCGGAGCCACCGCGGGTGCTGCAGAGCTCCAGCCCGGAGCCACAGCCGGTGCTGCAGAGCTCCAGCTCACAGCCACCGCTGGTGCTGTAGAGCTCAAGCCCGGAGCCACTTCGGATGCTGCAGCGCTCCAGCCTGGATCCACCGCGGGTGCTACAATGCTCCAGCCCGGAGCCTCTGCGGGTGCAACCGTCTTCCAACCCGGGACAATCAAGGGTGCCAGGGTCTCACCTCCTCTGCCTGACACCGTCATGGTTTCTCTTCCACTTCCAGATGCCGTCGTAGGTCCTCTACCACCACCAGACGCCATCGTGGTCCACCCTCTTCAGCCCTTCTTCCCTTCATTGGGCCTCCCCGTGGGGGAGCCACCTCCTGGGTCACCCCTCCGGTCTTGGTGGCTTAAGAACCCAGGACGGCCGCCCAATAGACTGAGCCGCTGGGCTGGGTGGACCATATTCTCCGGCAGGCCACCCGACTCGTACCACCTTGCCATTTGTCTGGCCTGGGACTTTGGCTGGCAACCCGAACAGTTTGGTTCTTTGGCCTAGGGGGCCCAGGGGCCGGGCGTAGAGGGGGTGTGGGTCCTGAGCGGGCTCCAGACTTTAGTTCTCTCCTAACCTGTTTTCCCCCACCTCGAAACCCGGGGTCGTTTTTTGTTGTTCCCTTCTCCTGGCGGGGGGGTGGGGGGGTCTTTTTTCTGGTATTGCCTGGGGGTGTCTGGGGTATCCACCCCTTGGGGGGGGGGGGCGCTCTGTCATGAGTCTGAGCTCAATTATTCCCTTTGAGTTCAGACTCAATTTATTTCTGAGTTTTGCATGTCTTATTATTTTGTTGTCAGTTTTCTGTGAATATTTTGGTTTGTTGTCTCTCATGTGCCCTCCTCTCTCAGACACTCCCACTAACTGTTCACAGTCTGCTCTCCTGCCACCTCAGCTGTGGACAGTTAGGTAATTAGCTCACCTGCCTGCTCAGCCCACACCTGTGGCTCATTTGTCTGCCCAGTATTTATTCATTGCCAGCTCATCCTCTCACTGCGGCAGCATTGCTTTGTTATGCATTGTTTGGACTTACTGGACTTCATCCCTTGTAAGTTTTTCTCCTCATCTCCTCCAGAGCGTTTCCTGTTCTGGAGTGCCACAGTTTGTAAGTTTACCTTTTTTGCTTTTTTTGTTCTTTGCACTGTTTTGTATTTCCATTTAATAAATGTCACAACTATAGTTCAGCATGTGGGTCTGTCTTTCTGCCCCGAAGGGGCATTCATGACACTTGCTTGTCTTCTGTTCTTCCAACTAGACTACAGTTCATATGGGCCTGTGCAGGTTATTTGTACAGCCTGCTAGATACAGTATACACTACTCACAAAAAGTTAGGGATATTCGCCTTTCCGGTGAAATTTCAGGATGCACCTAAAATGCACTATAACCTTTCCAGGTGACCGTAATTTGACCTTCTCCAACCTTTTGAATGCACATGTCCAACTGTTCAGTGTTTAAGTACTTTTTGGATAACTTGCTGTTCCCTAACAAGATGCTTAATGCCAAAATTCACAGCAGGTGTTTGATCTGTGAATCAACCAATAAATTTTCTGGTTCAGTTAGAATCGGTATTTAAACAGTCCTCTTCATCATGCTGTTCACATTTTGACATCATGAGACCAAGACGACACCTCACAATTGATCAACAGTACCTCACCTTTGTGAGGCTTCAAACAGAATTTTCTCAAAGGGAAGGGGCCACTGAGCTTAAAGTGTCACAGACTGTCATCAGCAGGTTGCAACAGAGATACAGAGTGACTGGAAGAGTCACAGAAAGACATAGAAATGGATGTCCTTTGGCCACATCCCACGATGATGACTGCTTCATTGTGAACAGTGCCCTGCGGAACCGGATGATGAATGCCCCTCGATTCCAGGGACATTTAAGGGAGGTGAGAGCCACCCAAGTGTCATGTCAGACCATTCAAAATTGTTTGCATCATCGTGGTTTGCGTGCTAGACGATCTGCAAGGTTACCTGACCACGCCACCAGGCACAGGCGCCATTGTCTTTCATGGGCCAGGGAGCATTTCCGCTGGACAAGGGACCAGTGGGCCTCAATGCTGTTCTCTGATGAAAGTCAATTCACGCTGAGCAGAAATGATGGCCGCCAATGATGTTGGAGACGTCAAGGAGAGCACTATGCATCAGCCACAGTTGTAGTGGCATTACACTCTGTGCAGGTGTGTCTAGTCCATACAGACCTGCCCTACACCTTGTGAATGGTACAGTGACAGCACAGGCCTAATTTCCTCTTCATGGACGACAGTGCTCCAGCTCATCGAGGTTGCATCATCAGGGAACAGCTGCTAGAGGCTGGGGTACCTCAAATGGAGTGGCCTGCACTTTCTCCAGACTCGAATCCCATAGAAAATCTATGGGATCAGCTGAGTCGCCGTGTAGAGGCTCATAACCCTGCACCCCACAACCTCAATGACCTGAGGGCCGCCCTTCAAGAAGAGTGGAATGCCATGCCCCAGCAGACAATAAGTCAACTAATGAACAGCATGAGACATCGTTGTCAAGCTGTAATTGATGCTCAAGGGCACATGACAAGTTATTGAGACATTGACATTTTTTGTTGTGGTATACCCACCACTGATGTTGCCTTTTGTTTCAATAAATTGTTTAAAATGAGGAAATCACCATTCCATGCTTCTACTTAAATGCCCGACTTTCATGATATAATATGGCTGTAGGGTGAACTTTTTACATTTTCCATAAATTTCACCCGAAAGCCAAATATCCCTAGCTTTTTGTGAGTAGTGTATGTATGTTCACCTTGCACACTATACAGTCTGCTTTTGTGTTATCAGTGTAATTAAAATGCATCCAAAGTTTACTCCGTTTCCAGCTGTCACTCACTTCCTCACTTTTCCAGCATTTTGTATCTGTAGGGGCAGTTCTCTCTTGTCCCCCTCCTTGCTGTCTGCCTCTGTCCGTCTCCTGTCTGTGTGTGTGTGTGTGCATGCGTGTCTACTGAAAGTAACCCCGTCCCGCCCCTTCTGCTTGGTGCAGCCAAAACAAATAAAGCGGCTCTGGCTCGCAGGCAGGAGCTGGTGTTCTGACACTGTGGCTGCCCCATCGGTTCTAGTATCAAAATCGGTACCACGCGCATGCACAAAATATGTCACATTGGCGGCAGGGTGTAATGAAGCCATTACCTTACCTGTGTATAACTTTAATAACCACAAAAACTTTAATAACCACAAGCCACTTCCTGTTTTTACCCTTCATAATAAAAGCTCTGGACATGTACAAGAATTTAACAAGAATTAAATGAAAACGAAAGTAGCAATGTAAACAACATAATGCATAGAAAAGGGTTCTTAGATATCAATTCACTTCAATTCAAGCTTTATTCTGACTCATTGTCCACACAATAAAAGAAACAAAACACTAAAGAATACCACAATACAGACTTAATATTGAAAAAAAAATTGAATGCATATCTAGATTGATAACTTCAAATCAGTCCCAGGTGTCATGAGTAAATTCATCAGAACACTTTGTGAGAATAGTGATATGCCAACACTGTTTACAATTTACAGCTGTCAGTCTATAGTTTTTGAATTCATTACCTCCGCCAGGAGGTTATGTTTTTGCCGGGGTTTGTTTGTCTGTCTGTCTGTTTGTCAGTCTGTTGGTTAGCAAGATAACTCAAAAAGTTTTGGACGGATTTCGATGAAACTTTCAGGCATTGTTGGAAATGGTACAAGGAAGAACTGATTAAATTTTGGGGATGATCCGGATCACCGTCCAGAAGAAAACCGCCATTACGGAAAATGCCATTTTCATCAATAACTACTGAACCACTAATCCTGTCATTGTGAATACAATTGCTAGTCATATGTTTTCATGGTCAAGGAATCTCAAAACGTACACACAAACACTGTATGGGGGGAACTGTGGCGCTTGGCGGAGGTCTGTGCTCTCCGAGTGCTTTCCTAGTTATTCATTTGTTTTAAGGTTAGTAGTTAGCTATTAATCATCAATTATTATAAAAAAATGAAAAACTTTATTGAACAAATTAATAATTATACAACATAAAATGGGCTATACTGGCTAAAGATTAAAGAAAATAATTACAGAGGCAAATTCAAAGTTGCAGATTATCTAAAGTCCTCAAGGGTTTTTTTTTTTGTTTTTGTTTTTTTTGTATTCCAGTCCAATTAATATAAATCCTCAACAAAAACATGTTCTGAGCTATCAAAATATTTTCATTCATTCTTTCTTTCTTTTTTAGTCCATTTGTATTTATTAAAACAACCAGGAGGTTCCAGTGTGTCATAACCTGCATAACATTAAAACAGTTTTTTAAAAATTGAATCACTTATTTTATAAATTAATTTTATTAGGTGTACACACAAAAATATAATGTTTTTGTTGTCCATCCATAATAAATGCACTGTGCTCTCTTGTTTTCTCTCAGTCTTGAGCTTCCTCAAGATATTCTCTTCTGAATGGAGATGCAGCAGATCTAATTTGGCAAATAGAAGCAGAGGAGGAACAAACGATTCATCTTGCTAGTACACTAACCACATGATGTTAAAAGAAAATGATCACGTTCTCATTGTAAAAAAAAAACAATTGTGGTTTGAAGACGTGAACAAGTACTTAATCAAAAACTGCAAATTATTTAAATCCATACCTATTTATTTGTAAATTAAATAAATTTGTCAATGAAAATTAAATACTTTTGTGGCAACTTTTTCAGGAGTATTCCCAGGTAATCGGATTACTCTCTGACAGATACATTTATGGAACTTGCTTAGATCTGGGATTGAGTTTCATTTTTAAATTCTGTATCAAATATCACAAAATAACGTAAACACCACATCTTAAGTGCCCATAGGTGTCGAGGTTTTATGCTGAATCGGTTTACCTGCATTAGAAGTCTGCATAGTGTGGACGTCTCCTCGGGTTTTATGGCGCTCCTCACACTGAACAATGTTTTGTTTGGGTTTTTTGGGGGTGGTTAAATAAAATCAAGCTGAAGCAGCTGAAACGGAACAAAAACAGAACTCCAGACACTTCGGACGGTGCTGCTGAAAAAAGTGGGGGCGGATTATCTGCATTGCTGCACTGTTTTACCATCTAGCTGCAATGTTCCTGCACTGTGTATATAACTGTGTACATATGTACAGTATATTTATTTACTGCTCTGGCTAACCAATTCTCATCTTATTATCTTTTTACTATTGCTCTGAGTGCTGCTATCCCTGTGCTGCTACAATCCTGGAATTCTCCCATTGTGGGACTAATAAAAGATTATCTTCTCATTTTTTTAACATGGTAGCATAAAACTAAAATCTTTCCTCACAATTAGACGTAGATGCTCCAACCACAGAGCAGCAGCTTCCTGTGCCATGTTTGTTTTGCTATTTCTATAGTAACGCATAACTTCCATGAGCTGTGTGACGGTGTGACATCATCACGCAGCAGACCCCAAATATCATGATATTCATTTTTACACCGCTATTTATACCAGTCAATGTCAGGTCAGGCATTGATTTTCTTGCTACCGGATAACCATAAAAACCGGTACTACCTGTCTCGTGGGTTGGGCCGTTGGCGACTCCATCAGCAACCCCACCCTTCCGAGGGTGTGGAGGGTGAAACTGGGAATCCTGGCAGAACTAAAAACAATATCTGTCACAGGTCTGTGGCCGACCACTCCCAGTTACACGGGGTGAGACTGGACATCCTGGCAGATAAGCACATCTGTTGCAAGGTCTGTGGTGGACTTTTGCCAGCCGGTGCATCATGACATGCTCTACACAAAGAGCAGAGACAAACAAACCTATCATCTGGTCAGTCACTGCAACAGATACGGGAGTCAGTTTGGCTTGGCCTGTCCTTGCCACTGATAAAACCTCTATCTGCCAAGAATGTACCACTAGTCCAGCAAAAGCTAGTGGTACTCAAATACTTTGCAAGCAGTTTCATGAAATGGTCAGTCAGAAAGTAACTCATACCGGCTCTGACGTCGCCTGGGTTAACAAGGTCAGGAGTTCCTGGCAGCGGAGGGCAAAGGACAGAGCTGCGTGGAGGAATCTGATCAGACCTAAATGAAACAGTCATTGTCGCCCCCAACAGACTGCTATGATGATGATGATGATGATGATGATGATGATGATGATGATGATGATTTACGAAAATGTTTACCTTTAAAGATAAAGTTTTTGAATACCCAAGTCAGTCTCTTGGATTCTGTCCAACCCTGGATTTCACCTCTCCTTTTCTTAAATAATCTGGTAAGGAATGGGGAAATGCAAAAGAAGACATTTTTTTTATAAAATCTACCACGTTTGAGCTGTTATTTTTTAAACTGCTGTAAAAAGGAAAACACATCATGCGAAGTAAACACACTGTGCATGTGCTGGTACCGATTTTGTTCCTGAAACCGATGGGGCAGACACAGACATTTTACCATACTTATCAGAACGGCCAAATCCTGGGTTACTACGCATGTGTGGCATATGCGTGCATGCGTAGTAACAGGAAATATGCTTCCACTCATAATTTCAGCATACAATACAGCTGACAGAAACAGCTGACGGCACTGCACCATGATTGGCTTATCCAAAAATGTGGTGTGTTTTCAGTGTGTCTATTTCTATACATTATATATATTTCTTGCTGTTAAAAATTACTCAATACAGCTTACAGAAGGTAAACAATAGAATACTGCGGCCCAGCTGACAGAAGGTAAGCAATTATGTAATGTTAGTAGCATATTTGCAGTGCAACTGATTCTGACAAAGTATGCTAAACGGATAGCTATATCTATCGCTTTGCCATAGGGGTATGATATTCTGATAAAGTTTGGTAAAATGGCAGAACACTGGCTCTGGTCGGTCACTTCAAACAGCCGACTCTAAGAGCCATTTCATTTGTGAATGACACATCACTAGCAGTCAGGTGGCTGTGTTTGGAACAGAGTGCTCAGAGTTGTCGCACAATGAGCGTATACAATGCTGATAAAGTCATGCACGGGCAACGCAGCAAAGTTGGTAAGTACAAAGAAGCTCATATATTAAATAACGGTGAAATAAAATAAACAAATAACGTAGTCCTTCCGTCAAAAATAGACATAATTTAAAACATATGAATATCAGACTTCTAATAAAAATTGGAAACAATCCTATCGCTGTCTGACGGTGGCTCCATGGCTTTTGTTTTGCATTATGTGGGGATCCATTGAGTGTGGTGGTGCGGGGTGGCGTGGAGCGGGCAGGGACCCTGATTATCAAAGACAGAATGTGGGTGCCATTTCCATGTTGTGGTTCTCCAAACACCAGCAGTGGTCACAACTGTTTTCTTTCTCTCCTTGGGATGGGGAGTGCGGTGTGATTTCTCATGTTTGCCTGCCTTCACTGAGCATTTTGCTCTAGTTTGATAGGGGCTCAGACCTCGCTCCATCCAGGGCTGTCCTTACACCATTAACTGTCCAGCTGGCAGCCATTACAATGGTTGAATTCAGTTTTTGTTGTTGTTTTTGCTGTTCCATCGTGTTTTTTTTTTTTTTCTTCAAATGATATCAAAAGTTTTTGGGGTCTGGATGGAAGACCCTCTGGGTCCAGATGTGGACCGGAGTCCACCATCTGAGGAGCCCAGATCTATACAGTATATGAGTTTCACTTTTAAATGGAATTACTGCAATAAATTCATTTTTTAATGATATTCTAATTTAATGAGATGCACCTGTAGATGTTGGAGGTGATCTGTGAGTGCATACCCCTGCCAAGGCCCTACCTCACAATGTACAGAAGGATGGCAGTATGGAACGGACAAAGGGATGAAGGGGAGGACAAAGGAAGGGAGGCACGGAGCCTTGGCAGAGGCGTGTTCTCTCTAAGTGCCCTCTAGTTTTATTCCTGTCATGATAAAGAAAATAGATATTTTTAAACGCTTAAAATTCTGCGGCTCATGTTCACAATAAAAACCAAAATGAAACCTTCCCTGCTTGTAGAACTAGAACATAGTTCTCTTGGTTACTTATCAAATTTCTAGCTTATATAGGTTTTTGAATTACTGTCTGAGAAGCATCCATTTCTTTATATCATTTTTTGCTACATTATATTGGATCTTGACACTCTTTATACACTCCAGTCAAATGACACCCCTCCTTATGAAGCTTATATGATTATGTGTGGTATTCAGATAAACAAATAACAGGTTGCATGGGGAAAAAAACAGACAAAAAACAGATGCAACAACAACATGGTTGCTATCACACTTATAGTGAATACATTAACGTTATGAAAAAATGGAACAATCTAAAACTCAACACATGTCAATTTCTTGTTTATTTCATTTTTAAGACTCTTTTCTAGGTAGAACCTGGCATTGAATCACAGAATGCACATATCAGACTCTCTAAGGAGAACGGCTGGATGATTCTTTGCCTCCTGAACGCCTGAGGAGAATAAAAGGTGCCAGTATGAGTCTTTCAGATCTTTATACCCTCCTCCAGAGCTCTCCTCCTCACAATAAACTGTCCCTTTTTATGCATTTTAAGTTCACCCACTTATAATATGGGTGAGATAGCTCCCTCTCCATAGCTGTAAGCAGTATAACTCTTCCCTGCCTTGCTTTATCTCCATGTTCCTACAAGCCAGCTTGAATGGGGTAACCATTATCTCTGGGCTCACAAAGGAGCCAGACGTCCACATTCAAGATGTTCTATACATGATATATTGATCAATTCGCAGAGACTAATAGCATTGTAATGAATGTAGAGAGGGATGAATTTAATGTCTCCAGGGTTCATGCAAACTGCAAACTACAAATGAAGCACTCACTGACACAAAAGGTCTGGTCCAGTGAATTACAATTAAACCCTGGTCTTAATAAAAGTGAAGGGGTTGTTGCTGAGCCCTCTGCCCAATTTACTGCTGACTCCAGTGACAGTCCAAATAAAAGGCTGCTGTTGAGGCTAAGATCTTTGAATGATTCAGAGAGTTGACATAATGAAAGCAAACTTTGAGAACTATATAATGCTTTTATAGCTGATTGTCAGCTAATATGTTACTCTTACTCAGATAAGTGTGTAATGAGCTGTAATTCATATTGGCCAATCGTTGAGCAAAGCCTTCCTCACCACTAACTGTAACATTAACCAGTGTCTTCATTTTTAAAGGCTTCAGTGGAGGATACAGGAGAGGTGTAGACTGGAGTGACTAAACAAATGGAGGGATGAAAAAGGAAATTTGCCAAAAACTAGATTAGCCATTCAAACCCTTTTGGGCAAGGCTTGTTTCTAGAAAGCAACTGACTGCACTGGATGTCAGATGTTAAACATACCCTTTTCAGCAGCAGTAAACAGCCATTAATAAGACATGACCGTGTTTAATATAAGACATAGATACAGAGAATGAATGAATGAATGAATGAATGAATTGTACCTACTTTAAATACTTCAAATTTGGATGGAGAGCCAAACATAATTAGTAAGTTGAAATCAGTTTAAATTGTGTAAAGTACACTGAACTGCTGTACTGTCAAGGAAATAAAAAAGGAAGCCAATGAAAAATGCCAATATAATCATAATCTTATCATATGATATCATATCCTACAGTATATACATATGCAACAAATTTACATTTAAATGTTGCAACCATTTTAATTATATACTCTAGCAAAAGCTGGCAACAAATCTGATAGGGATGCATTATTACGTGCGTCATTTGTTTTGTTCATATCAGTGCAATGACGCACCCAGTGGATACAACCCTAGGGATATATATTTCTGACAATTGCAATAGATAAAAAAACACATTAGGACATATTTAACTCCCGTGCCAGCTTAACATTCAAGTATCATTTTTTTTTCTTTCAATACCAGCCAGCACCTTTTAATCTTCTCCTCTTGTTTATGAATAATGCTAAGTATATTAGTCACTGACAACAATGCTTCTCCACTCAATTTATGTTCCGGTAAGCTCACAGCACGAGAGACAATTTGTATCTTTCTATGCAGGCTCTTTGCAATAAGTTCAGAAGCAGGAGGGAAGGGATCTGTAGGCATTTGATATGCTTGGGTTTAGTAGGTGAGACAATGGGGGTCTCCGGAGTAATGTGTGATGTTCCTTTCCTTTCAGAGGCCCCTGGAGCAATATCATGAGATTTTTCCTTTTTCTTTATGGAAACCACTTGAGGCGAAGCCCACCTACAGCTCGATGTGTGAACACCCCCCCCCCCCCCATTCTAATCCACAACCATTCAGTGGAAGAGAGAACTAACAAAGATGACTTTTGACAACCTGAGAAATCAAACCGCAGCTGTTGGAGCTTTTCTTGCAGAAAAAGCACAGAAGAGAAAAGGAGCAGCCTACACAGTCAGCTCTCTTTACACTTACTCCCGTCACTTAGCCAAACGCTGACACACAAACACACACCCAATCATTCCTAGAAGCCTCCTTCCTCCTTGCCTCTTCTTCTGCTGCTCAACGAGAACTTTTGCTGACACTTCCTCAGGAAAGACGGTTTAAAAAGGGAGAAGGGGTAGAGAAAGTAAAGAGTGAGGCATGAAGGAAAGGGGGGGCTGAGCAAGGACAGAAGTGACATAGATAGAGAGGGAGAGAAAAAGCAGCTAAAAGGATTAAATAGAGAATTAGCTCACATTTCAGAGGGTTCACTTTGCTGATCTGGTGAGCATTTCAGTCAGGGAACCTCTATCCGTCCCTTCACTCGCCTACCCTCCCACAATCCATCCCTCCCCTCTTCTCCTCCACTCTATTTTCCTGTCTCAATAGGTTGGTAGAATTAGTGAGACTCTTGGCAGTCACTCCGGGTGTCACTTCATGGGTTCACTAAGGGCACAACTGTTCCCTTTCCTGGGGCTTGAGGTTGGGGAGACGATGAAATCGCTGAGCGGTTCAAGGGGAACAATAGCATGCCTGGAAAAAAAAAAAAAAACCCAAAAACGTATTGCTTGAGGGTGGTGGCTTGTGAAAAACTATGTTGTTATGGGGCCCATGCTCCTTGAAAAGATTTGTTAAAACCCCTATGGTTGGTTTATGCTAAGTAGACCACAGCCATGAGGGAGAGACCAAGGCAAGCCCAAGCTAGAGCATCACTACTTTGTAGGTAGTGAGTTTTCCGCCACCATCCAAAACACACTTTGAAGCCCCCCCCCTTTTTTTTTTCCAGTTGCCCTCTGAAATCCAAATCTCTTTCTCTCTTTTCTCTTTCCTCTCTGGTCCTTCTATCCTTCTCCTTCCCTGCTTCCCCCTTTTCTTCTATTTCTGCCATGCAAAGATAATCAGGTTTATGTAAAGTATGTGTGCTCTTTTGACAGTCGGCAATACCTCATTAATTCAATCACACCAAGCACTATTGTTCCCAAAGTGTTTGAAATGCGTACCAGGGAAGGGGGCCTTTTTAAATCCTGTCAATCAATGTTAACATTTTTCTAGCTGTTGCCATGGCTGGGGCCAGAGTTCATGAAAACAGAGAATATGAGCCAACAAAACAAGAATAAAGACTTATTTGAGATTGGCCTTTTTAAAAGGACATCTACCACGCACAAAAAACACGAGAAGCAAATGTAGACAAGTTTGGACACTATAGTGTGGCTGAGAGTGGGTGAGAGAAAAGAGCATTTGAAAACCAAACAGGCACCATCAAAACTTGACCCAGGAGGGCTCTGGGAAAAACCTGATGAATTGGTCCCCCGGAAGGGCTCTGATTTTTCCTCCCTGAGCGTCCTCCATTAGTATAATGACTGCTGCGTTTCCACACATGACTCTAGAAGAGTTCTGTGCTGTTGGAATGCTCTTCTGGAATGTTAGTTCCACACCCTGGGGAAATGACGACTCAGTGAGTTTTTTCTTTGCTTTTTTGAAAAGGCGATTTTTTTTATAGTCCCGAAAAGTCACCAAGCATTAACCTTAAGCTAATTTACAATTAATTAATTACTAATTTAGTAATCTACAATAACTTAGGCATACAGAGGGACAGCATACAAGCACCAACACAACTTTAACGATGAAGATAAATGGTCATGTCTGCCCTCTAGTTGCCATTAAGTCAGTGACACTACTGTACACCCAAAAGCGATGCAGAAAAAAGAAGGCAGAAGGTGTCAATTGTGAAGTTTCTATTATAACCACACCCCTCCCTCATGCTACAATCAGACCTCCTGTGGAATTCAAAGTGAGTGTACAAAGCAAGTTATTTACTTTCTAAAGAAGAAGCTTTATATTACATATACACTGTTAATTAGAGAGGGTGGGTTTCACTAAATTTGGAAATTAAGGTTCAAGAACACTTTACATGTAAGGACAATGATCACTTTTTTCCATTAGTACCAATGGCAAAATCCCCACAACCCTTTTAATAATATCCTTCTTGTATTTGCCATTTAAAAAAAAAAAAAAAGAAGGAAATTGGACAATTCGGATAACCATACACACACACGCACACACACAAATATTCTTCAACTTTCCACACACCAGTCTCATCAAACCAGACATGCAACTTGTAATTGAAATAATTCAAAATCATGTAAGAGTGGAAAGCTCTACAAGGAATGGAAGGATCCCCATCCCTTCTTCTCCGCCGATGTACAACCTAATCTGTTGTGAGAATGTGAAAAAAAGTAGAGTGAGAAGGAGGCAGATTAAGCCATTGAAGCTCTGGGGGTGCTTCCTACGCATCACTGATTCCTTTCAGGCCAATTTAAACACTGTTTGTTTATTAGTGTCTTATGCTTGGCATTAGCGGCCTAGCTTATCTTAGCACACACACAGCGCTGCACAATACAGCACTGTTCAAAGCCCAGATATGACTGTGTGTGTAGAGGCTCAGTTGTTCGTGTTGCTGCTCTGACCTTGTTTAAGTAGTGAAAGACCATGTGAGACACGAATTATTGGACACCGATGCTCTTATGCTTTGTGTAAACATGCCCGACACACCCGTTGCTACACAGCCTCTGCGGCACTGACAAAAGACTTAAAGGTGCAGAGAGGAGATTTGGTTTAAACTAATCTCTCTTCACTGTTTACCATATGCATGGACATATCAGCTGCTCCTGCCATTGTGTGAGAAATACCTATGGTTGCTGTAGCTGATAGCAACTGTTATCCCTTTTCCCCATTTTTGACCCTTGTCACCATGCAGCTCTCTTTTTGTAAACTAGTCTGTACTTTGTCACCTGCCTGCTGTTTTATGTGTCTCTTTTTTCATGTTTGTATGACCTATTGTCGCTGTTTCCTTTGCTTTCTACTCTGTGCACCTTGATCTCTAGACAATGTTGCCTCAATCTGTTAAGTTAAAGAAAAATCCTTTTTAGGAAGTTGATTTCCTCAAAAATGGCCACTGCAAGGCAGTGTTGGGTGTAAAATAAATGTCCCATGGTTCAGGCAACTGTTAAAAAAAATACAGATAGAAAGAATAATGGTGCGATTGTAATGTCATTTTTTAAATGAAATTTTTCAATCATCCCTAAGACGTCCTTAAATGCTGGTTATGCTATTGTTGTTATTTTCAGTTTGCATGCATGTGGGAGAAGAAAATGAGTTCTAAAACAGTGGACCAAAGTCTTTTGCTGTTGTTTTTAAATAAAATATATAAAAAAAGACTGCAAATAAATGAGTATCTCATTTGCCAAGGTCAACATAAATGGTACTGACGGGAAATAATAATTAATTTGCTCTTTCTGAAATGTGGTTTTATTTTACCTAGTCACGTCACACTTTTTTTAAAAAAATGTCCATCCATATCATATAGTTAAAGGTCAAAAACCCAAACACCACACTCACAACATGCAATTTTTTTAAGTTTTGATTTTTTATTTACCAGGTATTGGCAATCAGGGGAAAGAAAATAAACAATTTTAACATATAGCATTGTAGACACAATAATTCATTCAATTAAATTCAATATCTCAACACAGGGTTAAATTCAGAGTTAAATATAACTTACCTTTTTAGATCACAACAAACGCTAATTAAGCAAATTTTTCAGCGTAAAGTAACTGGTCAAGAGCCATAATTTGCATTAAATATTTTATTTGAGTAAAAAGAAAAGTAGAGAAAAGTAAACCAGTAAAGGGGGGGCAACCTTCTAGCAGGGGAAAATATGGTGCAAATATCAGTCAATTAAATGTTGCTGCAACTATATATATATATATATATATATATATATATATATATATATATATATATATATATATATACAGTACTTTTTGTCTTTTTTAAATGAGTTTTGCTTCTTCAAAAGTTCAATACAGGTATTGTACTTGGGTCTTTTAGGAAGTTGTGAAAAACTTCAACATAAGATTTTTGTGTATTTTTATATTGTGAAAACATAAAGCTTAGACTTTTAGAAAAAAGTTTCTCATGAACTTGTAAATAATTAATTTATTCTCTGGCTGGATGCAATTCTAAACTCCTGTGGTATACTGTGTGCAGTAAACACAGCAATAATTCAGAAACAATACAGATGACTTAAAGACAAGGCATAAGACATGAATAAATATATAAAACTCAAAATATCCAATATTAGATTTTTACAAATGCAACAACAGATACAAGAAGTCTAATTATCGCTACGTAATAATAGCATTAATAGTCCGAAATATATGGCTATAGGCAGATATATATGGAACAAACTGAATGCAACATGCACGTCAGAAGCCATACCCTCCAAAGGATCTAAGGCATCTTCATTGTGTGAGTGAGGACAACATCCATCAACGTAGCATGAGAATAATTTGCTAGCTTTATTCAATCTACATACGTCTTCACCCCCCTCTTCGCAGTACCTCCAAAACTCACTCAGATGAGACGCCGTGAGATTGTTATCTTGCCTTGCCTTTGTATGAAAATCAAATTGGGAATTGCTTTTTCCCTTATTCACTTCCATGCAAACAAAGAAGTTGTTTTCTTATTTTCATGTAAATGTCTTTTTTATGGGAGGCGACAAGTGTAATCAATCTTCCTCAAGACAAGGTAGGAGGGCCTGCCGAGGGGGGATTATTGGTGCTTAGTAGCCTGGGGATCATAAAACAAGGAAATTGAAAGTGATATTTAATTGACACTGCCATTTCCACTGCAAGGCGATGTCTCGTCCCCCCCCCCCCCCCTCGCCACGTGTCTACCACACGCTAGGCCATCGTGCTTGCCGCAGGTGAGGCGAGGGGAGGAAAAGAACTCGCAGGAGCAAATTTCCTTTCAAACTCCCCTCTACAACCCGGTGAGCAAGCTGTCAATCTCAGAGTACAACGCTGTGAAAGAGGCAAGGAGGCGAAAGTTTTACGTTGAGAAAAATAGATTTCAAAATGTCACCTCATCAGGTTGGTGCACCATAGTCTAGTGAAGTGGAACATGGTCAACACTGTGTATCTATCTGAATAAATAACATGCCTTTCTTCATTCTGCTTTGCCTCCAGAGACAATAACAAAGAGTATGAAGTCTATGTTTTAAACTTAGTGTGTTTAATACACAGTGTATTTAATAAATTCCCCAATGAGGTAAAGCCTGAAAAAATAGATATAAATCTGCTTTTTAAGGCCATAAAATTCTCATATTAAATTTAGGATCTCTTTGAAACTGTACACTCCATGTATCTGTCACTTCGCACCACCAATTTCTCCAATTAGTACTCCCATAAATTAATCAGCCTTCATTCAATTATGACTCAGACAGTCTCTGGTCTCACACAGAAATAACAGGGAGAGCGCGTGGAGCAGAATTACAGCCTGAGATACTGCCGCTGAAATGGAAAGTGACACTGTCTAATTAGAGTCACCTAATGAGATCAGAAGGTGTCTTTGTCCAGAGACCTGCAGTGCAATAGACACAGATTTACCTTTTTCACTCCTGAATAGCAGATTATGACCCAGTCCTCAGGTATCAGGTTATTCTAGGATAAACTGGTTATCAAAATGTGAAACATATAAATAACATTTTAAAAGTGATTTTATCAGTGCTTGTATGTATAAGTTATTTGTAGCTTTTTTCTCTTTTTTCAAGGTTTCTTGATATTTTCTGGGATTTGACGTTAATGGCATAGTTTCCTATAAATCATCTTGTTCTTCTGCGTTACAATTTTACAGCAGCAGCGGCAATGAAATAAACAGAACATTTTAAAGTTGGATTTACTTGTGATACTGTAGTCTAACCAGGGCAGGAGCCAATTGGTTGCCAGGGACACATACAGTACTGTACATGGACGCACTTATGTCCAGTATTAAATTACCTTCTTAGGAACAATTCACTCCAAGAATGGATTTTCATCTGAAAAATTGCTCAGAAATTTGAACATATTCACTGGCTTCTAATTAATATATCCTCTTTGCTGAAAGGGTTTCATACAGATGAAAAAAAAAAAAAATCTGGACGGACCTTAATCTCAGCTGATTTAGAAATACAGTGCAGCTCCAGAAAAAAATAAGACACTACTACAAAATCTTTCCTAAATTAGCACCTCCACATGTATAGCAGCCATTCAGTTAAAGTGTCTGTTGAATTCCAACAAAAGGACACCTCAGTCTACTTAAGGAGGTACTGATTAGCTGATCATCTAAGCATGATAAGACTCATGAAAGCTGTGAATAAAAATCAGTTATTAGATAAATACAGATTTCTGAGGTCTTCCTAAGTTCAAACTTAAGGACTGTTGTGTTTAAGAATGAACATGAACTTGTTTTCTTTGCATTATTTAATCTAAAAGCACACCAAAAAGCACATCTAAAAACATTTTTTTAGTTGGTTTGGCCAGTTGTCATATGTGTAAGTAAACCCTCCAAATTATGACATTTTGACATGGATATTTGAGTGAGCTGTTTCCAGTAGGTTAGAGAATAAAAAAAAATGTTCATTTTCCTCAAACACATATGTATAAATAGTAAAACTAGATAAAGTGATAATTTTTCATTGCTCTCTTTGGGCTCTTAGTTTTTTCTGGCGCTGTATATGTTGGACCAAGGTCCCATTTTCTTTTAGGTGATGTTATCTATTTGTTTTTTCTTTTAAAATAGGAGAAAAAAATAATAATAATGTTGTGTCGCATGAACCAATGGCTACTTATATAATTAAATCGAGAACAACATATGGCTCAAGACTGCTATGAAACTGGACCGCAATAATGGCATGGAGCTAAGCTAACATTAGTTATAGCAGCTATCATTAGTGTCATATCTGCAGTGTTTATTGGTATCTTATTGAAATGTTAATGCACGTAAGTGTCACAACTCGCTCCCGCCTGTCATCCGCTCCAGCCGTGCGCACACCTGGGCTTCATCAGGCTGCTACTATTTAACCTGCTCTGCCCGCAGCCTCGGCCTGGAGCCGTCAGCTTTCCTCCACGCTCAAGCTCTGCGTTCACCTACTCCTCGCGGCCAACGCCGCTACTCATCGCCCTCACGTAAGGTATTCTTACCTGTTGTCTTCAGTTATTCCCCTGTGCACAGGTGGACCCTCCTGGCAGCGGAATTTCCCTTCATCGCCTTTCCTCTCACCTCTCCTGCATCGAGCGCAGCTGGGCGCTGTCTCCCAGGCGGGAGCTCCTCTTGTCAACGCCAGCCACCAGTTCACCTGCAAGTAAGCCACAATATAACTTTCACCGCCTTGCTGTGACAATTGCTCATCCCCTGCTCTCTGTTCTGTCCTCAGGGTTGCCTGGCTGTACGGTGTCTGTTCTGCCCTCGGTGCTCTCCTGTCCCCAAGACTACATTCACATTTCCCACTCACTCATCCATACACCTGCTGTTAATAAACTCTTAAATCTTACCCGAGCCTGTGTGCGTGTTTCCTGAGCCAGAAATCATGGCAGTACGGCTCCAGCACAGCGGCCCAGCGAACAGCGGGTACGCATGCCGACTCTCCAATCTTGAGGCTCGGGTGGACTTAATTGTTCATCAACAGCAGGTAATTCTCAACCAGCTTACCTCCATTGTTAGCCGGTTGGATCGTCTTGATCCTCCGCAGGCGCTTCCTCCGTCTCTGCTCGGTGGGTCAGCTCCTCCCGCTCCTCAGCCCAGCCCCTCTGCCCCGGGTCCGCCGACCCGTCTCACCCCAATTCCCATTCCCGCACGCTTTAGCGGAAAACTCAGCAGAGCGCATGGGTTTATCCTACAGTGTGAGACGGTGTTTCAGCGCGTGCCCGGGGATTTCCCATCAGACCAAAGCCGAATTGGGTATGTTTCCAATCTTCTGGAAGGGCGAGCTTTAGCCTGGGCTTACGCCGTTATGGCGAAGGCCAGCTACGCGACCCTGACCTATGCCCAGTTCGTGCAAGACTTTCTGGAGGTCTTTGATCATTCGGATTGTGATAGCGTGTTGGCCGAGCGGCTTCTTAGCCTTCACCAGGGTAGCCGCTTAGCGGCCGACTACGCTGTCGACTTCCGGGTGGCGGCGGAAGAGGTTGGTTGGTGTGATGCTGCGCTTTTCAGCCTATTTGTCCGTAGTCTAAATTCTGATTTGCGGGATGAGCTGGCCAGCCGGGACCAGCCGGATCGGCTGCCAGAGTTAATTTCTTTAGCCATCAGTTTGGATAACAGGCTGAGGAAGCGGGCCGCCGAGCGGAAGCCATTCAGCCGCTCGCGCGGAGCCCTTTCCCGCGCTCCTCAGTATCGCCCCCTGGTGTTACCTCCCCCGGAGGCCGCCGACGACCCCGATGCTATGATCATCGGGCGGGCCAGGTGAGCCCACATTGCATCGGCAATGTGGGCTCACCTGGGCGAGGGGACTTCTTTGGACGTGGGGGTCCCCGGGGTGTGTGGCCGAGGCGCTGGGGCGGGACCGCTGTGGGGGTACCTGGGGGGGCTCGCGCCGGGGGGCGCTGGCTGGTCTCTGTCCTGGGGGGTGGGGTCGCTGGCCTCCTGGTGCCTGGGGTCCGGGGGCGGATGTTGGCCCCGCTGGGGGGGTGGGGGTCGGGCGGGTCCAGGGGGGTGGGCTCACCGCGCCGGCCGCCGGGCGGCCTGCCCTCCCTTGATCATCTCTCCGGGGGTGGATGCTTGGCTTTCCTGGGGCTTGCTGACCTCGGGGCTGGGGGTTGGTGGCGCTGCCTTGCCTGCTCAGGGTCCTCGGGGGGAGGGCTGCTGCGACCAGCCCTCCGCTTGTATGTTTCCTGACAAACCACTCACATGCACACACTTTTTTTGCGCGCGTTCTCATATATAGGCACACAGACATACATGTACAAGTGTCTCTTCTTTAACAGGTGCAGAAACCAGACTCGTGTTGAGAAATCTCCGGTGGAAGAAGCAGTTTGTCTTTTGTTTGTTTTAGTTGTCTTTTTTTTTTTTTTGTCTGTTCCCCTCCCTTTTCTTTCCCCCCTTCACACACTTCCTTTCCCTCTTCCCCATCCTGTTGGGTCTTCCATGGGTAAAACAATTAAAATAAAGTATTAAAAGTTATTACAGGAGGAGTTTACAACAATATACAGTGCAAAGTTAGGCACTGTATAGGCTCCTCTTGGCAAAGTAAATCTGTTTTGGCACAGTAGGGTGACAGATCCCTGTTCTGTTTGCCTAGCTGCCTGACAGGACAAAAAAAAAAAAAAATTCCCACTCCCACACGCTTTAGCGGAAAACTCAGCAGAGCGCATGGATTTATCCTACAGTGTGAGACGGTGTTTCAGCGCGTGCCCGGGGATTTCCCATCAGACCAAAGCCGAATTGGGTATGTTTCCAATCTTCTGGAAGGGCGAGCGTTAGCCTGGGCTTACGCCGTTATGGCGAAGGCCAGCTACGCGACCCTGACCTATGCCCAGTTCGTGCAAGACTTTCTGGAGGTCAGAAAGAGCTAGACTTTCCTCAGCGGAGAAACAGCGCCGCCGGGAGTTGGGTCTCTGCATGTATTGCGGAGATGACCAACATCCCGTGGAAGTCTGCTCGGTGAAGCCAAAAGGGGAGGTCCGCAAGTCAATGTAGGGGGCCTTGCGGACGCTTCCCAGTCTAATCCCCTATCCAAATGTCAGGTTCAAATCAGATTCTGCCACAACTCCATAGGTCATACAGCTCATGCACTGGTGGACTTGGGGACAGAACAGTGTTTTATTTCTAAGAGCCTGGCAACCCGCCTGGGCGTCCATTGCCAAGCCTTGCCCACTCCCCTCCATCTCGTCGCCCTGACCAGTTCTCCCCTGGAAAAGGTCACTCACATCACCAAACCCATCTCCGTCATTATCTCTGGCAACCATCGTGAGGACCTCAGTTTCTATGTCCTTCCCACCTCGGCAGCACCCATCATCCTTGGCTATTCTTGGGTATGCCTCCACAACCCGGTGTTTGATTGGCAGACCGGTTGCATCCTATCGTGGAGCACCTTCTGTTTGGGAACCTGTCTCCAGTCTGCAGCCTGTGCCCCATCTGTGCCCGCACCCACCCTGGACTCCACCCCGCTGGACCTTTCCGCTGTGCCATCGGAGTTTCACGACCTGGGCTGGGTTTTCAGCAAGTCGAAGGCGTTATCCCTCCCACCCCATCGCCCATACGACTGTGCCATCGACCTCCTGCAGGGGGCGCCCCTCCCTTCTGGTCGCCTGTATAGCCTTTCTGCCTAGGAACGTGAGGCCATGGACACCTATATCTGGGAATCCCTCAGTGCCGGAATTATCCGCCCCTCTTCATCCCCCCTGGGGGCTGGGTTCTTTTTTGTGGCGAAGAAGGATGGTTCCTTGAGACCTTGTATCAATTTCAGGGCCCTAAATGACATCACGGTTAAGGATCGCTATACTCTGTCGCTTATGGACTCAGCCTTCAATTCCCTCCAGGGGGCATCCTGGTTCTCCAAATTAGACCTCCACAGTACGTATCATCTTGTCCGGATCCGGGAGGGTGACGAGTGGAAGACGGCCTTCCGAACGCCCAGCGGCCACTTTGAATACCTTGTTATGCCGTTTGGGCTCACCAACGCTCCTGCTGTGTTCCAACACCTGATAAATGACGTGCTTCGTGACTTCCTGGGGGTCTTCATTTTCGTCTACCTGGACGACATATTGATCTTCTCCCGGTCTCGGGAGGAGCATCTGGTCCATGTGAGGCGGGTCCTGCAACGCCTGTTGGAGAACAAGCTTTATGTCAAAGCCAAGAAGTGCGAGTTTTTTACTAAAACCACCTCTTTCCTGGGGTTTATTGTCTCGCACAATCAGCTCCTCCCCGACCCCGCCAAGGTTAAAGCTGTGGTCGAGTGGCCTACTCCCTCCTCTAAGAAGCAGGTGGAACAATTTTTGGGGTTCGCTAATTTTTACCGCCGCTTTGTTCCTGGTTACAGTGCCATCACCCCCCCCCTTTGACCCGCCTCACCTCACCGAAGGTGCATTTTCAGTGGACGACGGAAGCGGAGACAGCCTTTGAGATCCTGAAGAAGGAATTTGCATCCTCCCGGGTCCTGTCTCTTGTTGATCCTGAGCGCCAGTGTTTTGTCGAGGTGGACGCGTCTGACACTGGGGTCGGGGCGGTCTTGTCTCAACGCTCCCCGACTGACGGCACGCTGCGCCCCTGCGCTTTCTTCTCAAAGCGTCTCTCCTCGGCCGAGCGCAATTATGACATCGGCGACAGAGAGCTCCTGGCCGTGAAGCTCGTGCTGCAGGAGTGGCGTCACTGGTTGGAAGGGGCGGCTCAACCTTTCGTGGTTTGGACCGACCATAAGAACTTGGAATACATCAGGACGGCCAAGCGCCTGAATGCCCGCCAGGCACGTTGGTCGCTGTTCTTCGCCAGGTTCAAATTCACCATCACTTACCGCCCAGTTTCCAAAAATAAGAAGTCTGATGCGCTGTCCAGGCTGTATGCCCCTGAAGCCCCAGAGGAGGAGGTCCATACTGTCGTTCCTGCGTTGTGCGTCATGGGAGCTGTTTCCTGGGCCATCAGAGATAAGGTCCTTAAGGCTTTGGAGTCCGAGCCTGATCCTGGCGGCGGCCCAGCGGGAAGATTGTTTGTGCCCTCGTCAGTCCGTGGCGACGTCATTCACTGGGCTCACACTTCTAGGCTCGCCTGCCACCCTGGTGTCTCCCGGTCGGTTGATCTTCTCCAGCAGTCCTTTTGGTGGCCCGGACTCCGGGAGGATGTTTCCAACTATGTGCGTGCATGCCCACAGTGTGCCATGAATAAGTCATCCAACACTCCTCCTGCGGGTTTTCTCCATCCCTTGCCGGTTCCCGGGAGGCCCTGGTCACACATCGCTTTGGACTTCGTCACTGGTCTGCCGGTCTTCAACTCTTTCAACACCATCTTGACTATTGTAGACCAGTTCTCCAAGGCGGCCCACTTCGTGCCTCTCCCTGGGCTTCCTTCGGTGCGCGAGACGGCCGATCTGTTGGTGCAGCATGTGGTCAGGCTGCATGGCATCCCCACTGACATTGTCTCTGATAGGGGGCCACAATTTGTGTCCAAAGTCTGGAGGAGCTTCTGCACCGCGCTGGGGGCCACTGTTAGTCTGACTTCTGGACACCATCCCCAATCTAATGGACAGTGCGAACGCACCAACCAGGAGCTGGAGGCTGCTCTGCGCTGCGTCACCTCCTCTAACCCCTCTTCCTGGAGTATTCATCTTCCCTGGGTGGAGTATGTCCATAACTCCACTTTGTCTTCGGCCATTGGGATGTCCCCCTTTCGGGCGTCTTTAGGCTACGACCCCCCGCTGTTCCCTGAGGAAGAAGGTGAGGTGGCAGTTCCATCCGTTCAGGCCCACATGAGACGGTGTCGTCGGCTGTGGGCCAAGGCGTGTCAGGCCCTGGTTCGTGCCACATCACGCAACGCCAAGTCTGCGAATTGCCACAGGAGGCCTGCGCCATGCTACCAGGTGGGTCAACAAGTTTGGTTGTCTGCTCAGAATATTAATTTGAAGGGGGAGAAGAAGAAATTGGTTCAGCGCTTTGTGGGACCTTACCCTGTCACGAAGGTGGTTAACCCGGTGGCTGTGTGTTTGGAGCTCCCCCCTCCCCTCCGTGTTCATCTCACATTTCATGTGTCTCAGGTTAAACCTGTGGTTTCTAACCCTCTCTGTCACCCCCCCCAGAGTGCCGCCCCCCCCAGGATGATCGATGGACACCCGGCTTGGAGCGTCACTGCCATCTTGGACTCCCGACGCCGGGGCCGGGGGTTGCAGTATTTGGTGGACTGGGAGGGTTATGGTCCTGAGCACCGACGCTGGGTGCACCCATCCTTCGTGCTGGACAAGCAGCTTATTGAGGTGTTTCATCAGGCGCATCCCGACAAGCCAGCGCCAGGAGGCGCTGCTCGGGGGGGGAGTACTGTCACAACTCGCTCCCACCTGTCATCCGCTCCAGCCATGCGCACACCTGGGCTTCATCAGGCTGCTACTATTTAACCTGCTCTGCCCGCAGCCTCGGCCTGGAGCCGTCAGCTTTCCTCCACGCTCAAGCTCTGCGTTCACCTACTCCTCTTGGCCAACGCCGCTACTCATCGCCCTCACGTAAGGTATTCTTACCTGTTGTCTTCAGTTATTCCCCTGTGCACAGGTGGACCCTCCTGGCGGCGGAATTTCCCTTCATCGCCTTTCCTCTCACCTCTCCTGCATCGAGCGCAGCTGGGCGCTGTCTCCCAGGCGGGAACTCCTCTTGTCAACGCCAGCCACCAGTTCACCTGCAAGTAAGCCACAATATAACTTTTACCGCCTTGCTGTGACAATTGCTCATCTCCTGCTCTCTGTTCTGTCCTCAGGGTTGCCTGGCTGTACGGTGTCTGTTCTGCCCTCGGTGCTCTCCTGTCCCCAAGACTACATTCACATTTCCCACTCACTCATCCATACACCTGCTGTTAATAAACTCTTAAATCTTACCCGAGCCTGTGTGCGTGTTTCCTGGGCCAGAAATCATGGCAGTAAGAGGCTTGTTCACAAAGGTAAAGCTTAAAAATTCTCACCAGACCTTTACGAATAGCTGACGTGAAATAATCGTAAAAGTGTATTTTCTACAGTACTGTAACACAGCAGTATGAAGCCATTTTTATTCTGTCTTTTATTGTCACCAAAATCATGTTGTGTGCCATGCAGGGTTTGACATTAGTACTGTCCACCAGCCAAATGCTGATGGAACTCAGCTTCGGCCTGCCGCTCAGTCACTCTCAGAAGCTATTTTGGCAACTGAAGTAATAATCCTATTGCATTTATGTGACACAAATAGTAGGCCTATATTTAAGATAAATTGCTTAGAGAAGATGTCATAAATTTACCAGTTACAAGACTTATACTTTGACTTAAGAGGTTAATTGGCATCAAAACTGGGGATTCTAAATTGTCCTTAGGTGTGACTGTGAGAGTGAATGGTTGTCTGTCTCTCTGTGTTGGCCCTGTGATGGACTGGCGATCTGTCCAGGGTGTACCCTGCCTCTCGCCCTAAGATGCTAGGATAGGCTCCAGCCCCCCCGTGACCCGAAAAGGATTAAGTGGAAGAAGATGGATGGATGGATGGAAAGTCAAGAGGTCTCTAGATCTCTCAAAGGAGGTGCGACACTGTGGATCTTTGGATGGATGGCCAGGTCTTCATCACTGCGTGTATCACAGTGGGCTGTCCTGAGAAATTCCTCAACCTCCTCTTTGGAGTTGGTCAACGTGCCCGATCTAGCTTCCCTAACAAGGATTTGGTAAACCTGTGGGGGTCTTTAATAAACTGGGCTCTCTTGACCCTCCTCTCCTTCCTCTGCTTCTGCACTTACTCCGCTCTCTTCAGCCTGAGAAGTCAGTCTCAGAGTCTGGATATTAAGTCTTTAATCCCATCTTGCTGCTCTTCTGTGGCATTCTTGAACTGCCTAGTGAGGATCCTGATTTCCTTCCTCAAGCTGCGTAACTCCTTCTCTCTCCGGTTCAGCTGCTTCTGCCTCAAATTGGTGGTCTTCCTCTCAATGCCAAACCACTCTCTTGCCACGTAGTAAGTTATTGCAGTTATCGTATTGATTTTCCATTCCACTATCCAGGCCAGGGCCACCTCCAGGTGCTCATCCAGCTATTGATATTCCTTATTGCTGTTCATCCAAGGCCAATTCACTCTTTCTTTTGCAGGTTGGGGTTGTTGGGAGACATCAGAGTGATCCTTCGCCTGGTTCTGGGGCAGACCTGTTGCCAAGAGACCTTCAGTCCTATGGGATGCTTCCTGCCTGGGGATCTCCTACGTCAGACATGGTGCTGCCACCCTGCGTTGCAACAAAGTTGCCACTTCTCCACACTTGGTCCTGGCTTGATGTATCTTAAGCCCCTTAGTGTCCTTACACACCTTGCCACATCGGCATCTGATGTCTGGTGCCCTACCCCGTAACTGTTGTTTGAATGAGCCTTCTTCATTAGTCGTATTTCAGCAATGGTCGTTACCGTTGGGTCTGTCCTTGGAAGTCTCTCATCCCCCCACCCCTCTCGGGAGACTCTGGGGGTATTGTTCTTTATAGTTTTCTGTAGCTTGTTATGGTGCACTCTTACGAGTGCAGTACATGTGATTGCTGGCCTTAGGCACCCATGCCAGGCTTTCCTGGAGGTCAGCTGTCTTTCCAGCATCACCAGTCTTCCCTGGTCACCATCCAGCCTTTCCTGGATGTCACTGTTTGATGCATCAGTTACTTGTTTGATGCATCCGAGGATGCCTCACATTCAGTCGCTCCACAAAAGCGACCGTGGCCTTCAGCCTGAAGCTGATGTCATCAGATGGTGCCCAACCTTCTCTGGTTGTTTCAACCCTTAACCGCAACACCCTCCAGTTGGTGGGCCGGCAGTGGTGGCCAAATCACTGCCCATCAGCTCCAGGCCTCCAGCCTTCTTCCTCTCCTTTAAACCATAAGCAACAAGAGGCTCTCTCTGCTGCCTCTCCAATCCTACATACAGCTGACTTCTGCTTATTGCCTGAAATGCCGAGCGTAGTGAGCATGGTTCACACAGACTGTGCTGGAAATCCTCTACACCCAACCTCAACTGGAAACAGCCATGTTTGCCATCCATTCTGTCTGCAATCTATGATGAGGTCACTGTACTTTAAGCTCCTCCTCTCATGAGCCTCATCACAGCCTTCTTCCCATGGGACAGTCAGCTTCAGAAGGATAACCTTTCTCGCCTGCTTTGATCAAATGGTGATGTCAGGTCTCAGGCATGTCTGAACAAATGGTAGGAAACCCAGCTTTCTTCCCATGTAGGTCAGCTCTCACCTCCCATCCTGGCGCCCCCTGGAGGATGCTGGCTCTGGCTCTCTTTGCAGTAGATAGCTATTCCCCGGCCCTGATGAACTGTTGCGATGATGTTGCCTGTTGCTTTTGTGGCTGTGATCTTTTCCTGGCCTGCTCCAGGATGTCCGCAATGACTGTGAGCACCTAATCGTGCCGCCACCTGTACCTCCCCTGGGACAAGGCTATGTGGCAACCTGCCAGGATGTGAGAAAGTGGGCCTCTCTTCCCACACAGTTTACAGCCTGGGTCTTCCCTCAGGCCCCATCTTGCCAGATTTACTGGAGACGGGAGTGTGTCATAGACAGACCTCAGGAGGAAACTTATGTGGAATGGCTCCAGCCTCCCAAGTTCGGTCCATGAGACCCTTCTTTTTGGGAGGTTCCATTTGGTCTACATTCCCTGTGTTACTAGTTCGACAGCCTTCACCTTCCGCATCTCCTCTGCTTGCTGCCGCACCTCTACCTGGACCATCTCTCTTCTCTGCTCCACTTGTCTTATCCCACTACTTGAAATGAGAGGTTCCCAGCCCCTGCCACCCCGTGCAGATGTTCCCAATGATGTCTGTCAGCTCCAGGGAACTTTCCGCCTTCCTGACTGCAATATCTGCTGCCCACTTAATAATAATAAGAATAATGCATCAAGTTTATATAGCGCTTTATCATATATGCTCAAAGACGCTTTACAAATAGGTACATTGTTCATTCATTCCAGACAGACAATGGTAGTGGCAAGCTACTTCTGCAGCCACAGCTGCCCTGGGGCAGGCTGACGGAAACGTGGCAGCCAATCTGCGCCAACGGCCTTTCCGGCCACCACCGAACATTTTTATACATTTATACACATTCATACCCAGTGTTATGGACACTGGAGGTAATGCGGGTGAAGTGTCTTGCCCAGGGACACAACGGTAGGATATCTGGGGAGAGCGGGATTCGAACCGCCAACCATCCGGTTATTAGACGACCTGCTCAACCTCCTGAGCCACTGCCGCCCACTTGCAGCCTGTCCTTGTTGTCACCCCTACATTACTGACTTGCTCATCTTTGGAGTCCCTGAGCATCATCATCACCCTGCACTTGGCCACCTGAAATTCTTCAACCACAGATGAGAATGGAAATGGTAAATGATAATGGCGTTCACTTATAGAGCACTTTTTACTCATCTCTGGATGACCAAAGCGCTTTACAAGTCCTGCTATCCACCCACTCACACACTGATGGCAGTAGAGCTGCCATGTACACAGGCACTGGCCTGACCCACCAGGAGCAATTGGAAGCTGGAGCTAACCTGATCTGATGTACAGTCCCACTGCTGTAAAACTGGGAGGTATGGCAAGCCACTGCATCAGATGTTTATTGACTTTCCCCCATGGAGGGGGTGTCATTATGATTCACAGCGAGAGGTGAAAAGTCTTGCCGGTGCATACTCCAACTTTCCACTCATTTGAATATTCAGCATCACAACTCACTGGTGCTATCCCCACCATTATTTGTACTGTTTATAGGCCACCCAGGTCTAACAAAGACTTTTTAAATGACTTTGCAGCTCTCATCACTGATCTTTCCATATCTCCTAACTTGGTAATCCTTGGTGATTTCAATATTCACTTAGACAATGATAATAACACCCTTCCCAAACAGTTTACATCTCACTTGGACAGTTTTGGACCCCATCAGTATATTAATTTTCCCTCACACTGTAAAGGTCATATGTTGGACTTGGTTTGCTGTTCTGGTGTCACTCCCACTGACTGTGAATCTCATTGTATCCCCTTCTCTGACCATATGCTCATCTCCTTTAATATAAATTTACCAATTTTCAAAACCAAACCTCTCCATTACATTACCTTCAGGACAATTAGGGATTTTAATCTTGACAACTTTTCATCTGCAATAAATTGCCTCCCCAGCTCACCTAGTCACTCCATCCAGATCAATTAGTCTCTCACTACAATAATAATCTACATAATCTTCTCAACACCTTTGCTCCACTGAAACAGAGAACAGTCTCTTTTTCCCGCTCTGCACCCTGGTATACTCCCTCCCCACGTGAACTCAAGGCCAAAGGACGTCAACTGGAATGCCGTTTCAACAAAACTGGACTAACCATTCACAAAGAAATGTACAATAATCATATCTTGCTTTACAAGGACTCCATTGCATCAGCAAACTGTACATACTACTCTGATCTAATCTCGTCCAATAAAGGAAAGTCAAAGGCACTTTTTTCTCTCCTCAGCAATGCCACTAGGTCCCCAGACTCACTCCCCTCTCATATGCACTCACCCTGCTTCTGCAACTCTCTCATGTCATTCTTTTCTTCTTCTTCTTCTTCTTCTTCTTCTTCTTCTTCTTCTTCTTCTTCTTCTTCTTCTTCTTCTTCTTCTTCTTCTTCTTCTTCTGGCTGCTCCCTTTAGGGGTTGCCACAGTGGATCATCTGCCTCCATCTCATCTTAATCTCTTGCATCTTCCTATGGAACATCAACCCTCTCCATGTCCTCCTTCACTACATCCATGGATCTTCTCTGTGGTCTTCATCTTTTCCTCCTGTCTGGCAACTCCATCTTCATCATCCTTTGTCCACTATATCCACTCTCCCTCCTCTGCACATTTAAAAACCATTTCAGCCTTGCCTCTCTTTGTCTTCAAACCACTCATCGTGAACTGTCCCTCTGATATACTCATTTCTAATCTTGTCCCTCCAAGTAACTCCCAATGAAAATCTTAGCATTTTCAACTCTGCAACCTCCAGCTCCACCTCCTGTCTTATTATCAGCGCCACCGTCTCCAAACCATACGTCATAGCAGGTCTCACTATTGTCTTTAAATCTTCCCTTTCACTCAAGCTGTTATCCTTCTGTCACAAATCATCCCTGACACTCGTCTCCACCCACTCCACCCTGCCTGCATTATCTTCTTCACCTCTCTTGTACATTTTCCATTGCTTTGGATGGCTGACCCCAAGAATTTAAACTCATCTTCTTTCACTACTTCTACTCCTTCCATCTTCACTATTATACCTGCTTCCCTCTCATTCATACTCATGTATTCTGTCTGGCTTCTACTGACTTTCATTCCTCTTCTCTCCAGAGCATACCTCCACCTCTCCAGGTTCTCTTCCTTCTGCTTTCTACTCTCACTACAGATCACAATGTCGTCTGCAAACATCATGGTCCATGGGGACTCCTGCCTGACCTCATCTGTCAGCCTGTCCATCACCATGGCAAACAAGAAAGGGCTCAGAGCCGATCCCTGATGTAATCGCAACTCCCACCTTGAATCCATCTGTCACTCCTACAGCGCACCTCACCACCATCTCGCTGTCCTCATACATGTCCTGCACCACCCTCACATACTTCTCTGCCACTCCTGACTTCCTGATACAGTACCACATTTCCTCTATTAGCACCCTATCATATGCTTTCTCTAGATCCACAAAGACAGAGTGCAGCTTCTTCTGACCTTCTCTATACTTCTCCATCAACATTCTTAGAGCAAACATTGCATCTGTATTACTCTTTCTTGGCATAAAATTGAACTGCTGCTCACTGATTGTCACTTCTCCTCTTAACCTGGCTTCAACAACTCTTTTCCATATCATCATAGTGTGGCTGATCAACTTTATGCCTCTGTAGTAACTACAGCTTTGAGCATCAGGTTTGTTCTTGAAAACTGGCACCAAAACACTTCTTCTTGATTGCTCAGGAATCCTCTCACTCTCCAAGACTGTGTTAAACAATCTGGTTAAAAAGTCCACTGCCATCTCTCCTAAACATCTCCATACCTTCACAGGCATGTCATCTGGACCAACTGCCTTTCCATTCTTCATCCTCTTCAAAGCTGCCCTCCCTTCTGCCTTGCTAATCCTCAGGACTTCCTTGTTCACTATCTTTCCTTCATCCATCCTCCTCTCTCTCTCATTTTCTTTATTCATCAGCTCTTCAAAGTACTCCTTCCACCTACCGAACCCACTCCTGTCATTTGTTAGTACATTACAATTTCTGTCCTTAATTAACCTAATCTGCTGTACATCCTTTCCAGCTCGATCTCTCTTTCTAACCAATCAATACAAATCCCTTTCTCCTTCCTTAGTGTCCATTATGATCATGACAAATGACTTTCATTCTTTACTTCCAAAATCTCCAATATCCATCAACAGCTTATATCTGATGAAGCTGTAGTTTCTGGAGTGGATTCCCCAAATTCTTTTCCTTCCGTTATCCATCCCTTCTCAAGTTTTACACTCCCCTCCATAAATGACATATCCCAGCTAATACACAAATCCAAATCATCCACTTGTCAGCTTGACCCCCTTCCTACTGTCCTTGTTAAAGCCTGCCTTCCTTCACTGGCTCCATCGATTACCACCATTATTCACTCTTCCCTCAACAATGGAATTGTTCCATCACCACTCAGAACAGCTGCTGTTACACCTTGACTTAAAAAACCCAGTACAAACTCATCTGATTTTAATAACTTCCAACCAATCTCTAATCTCCCCTTCATCCATCCATCCATCCATCTTCTACCGCTTTTCCGGAGGTCCGGGTCGCGGAGGCAGCAGTTCAAGCAGAGAAGCCCAGACTTCCCTCTCCCCAGCCACCTGCTCCAGCTCTTCAGAGGGGATACCAAGGCGTTCCCAGACCAGCTGGGAGACATAGTCTCTCCACCGAGTCCTGGGTCTGCCCCGGGGTCTCCTCCCAGTGGGACGTACCTGAAACACCTCAAGTGGGAGGCGTCCAGGAGGCATCCTAATCAGATGCCCATACCACCTCAACTGACTCCTTTCAATGTGGAGGAGCAGCGGTTCTACTCTGAGCCTCTCCCTGATGACTGAGCTCCTCACCCTATCTCTGAGGGTGAGTCCAGCAATCCTACGGAGAAAGCTCATTTCCGCCGCTTGTATCCGCGATCTCGTTCTTTCGGTCATTACCCAAAGCTTGTGACCATAGGTGAGAGTAGGAACGTAGATTGACTGGTAAATCGACAGCTTTGCCTTAGAACTAAGCTCCCTCTTCACCACAACAGACCGGTACAACGTCCGCATCACTGCAGATGCTGCTCCGATCCGTCTGTCGATCTCTCGCTCCATTTTCCCCTCACTCGTGAGCAAGACCCCAAGATACTTAAACTCCTCCACTTGGGGCAGGAGCCTGTCCCCAACCCAGAGAGGACAATCCACCTTTTTCCGGCTGAGGACCATGGACTCAGACTTGGAGGTGCTGATTCTCATCCCAGCCACTTCACACTCAGCGGAAAACCGTCCCAGCAAGAGCTGTAGGTCATTGCTGGATGAAGCCAACAGGACAACATCATCTGCAAACAACAGAGATGAGATCCTGTGGTCACCAAGCATGACACCCTCGATTCCCTGGCTGCGCCTAGAAATCCTGTCCATAAAAATTATGAACAGGATCGGTGACAAAGGGCAGCCCTGGCGGAGTCCAACTCTCACTGGGAATGACTCCGACCGAGTGTTGGCAATACGAACCAAACTCTCACAACGGTCGTACAGAGACCGAATAGCTCGTAACAACAAGCCCGATACCCCATACTCCCGAAGCACCCCACACAAAAATCCACGAGGGACGCGGTCAAATGCCTTCTCCAAGTCCACAAAACACATGTAAACTGGTTGGGCAAACTCCCACGAACCCTCAAGAATTCTCGAGAGGGTAAAGAGCTGGTCCGATGTGCCACGGCCAGGACGAAAACCACATTGCTCCTCCTGAATCCGAGGTTCGACCAACGGCCGGACTCTCCTCCCCAGTACCTTGGCATAGACCTTCCCAGGGAGGCTGAGGAGTGTGATCCCTCTAAAGTTGGAGCACACCCTCCGGTCCCCTTTTTTGAAGAGAGGAACCACCACCCCGGTTTGCCACGCCAAAGGCACTGCCCCCGACCTCCACGCAATGTTGCAGAGGCGTGTCAACCATGACAACCCAACAACATCCAGGGCCTTGAGATACTCAGGGCGAATCTCGTCCACCCCCGGGGCCCAGCCACCAAGGAGATTTTTAACCACTTTGGTGACCTCAGCCCCTGTGATAGGCGAGTCATCCCCCTCGTCCCCAAACCCTGCTTCCTCTGTGGAAGGCGTATCAGTGGGATTGAGGAGATCCTCGAAGTATTCCTTCCACCGCCCGACGATATCCCCAGTTGAAGACAACAGTGTCCCATCCGCACCATACACAGTGTGGACGGGGAGCTGCTTTCCCCTCCTGAGCCGCCGAACAGTTTGCCAGAATCTCTTTGAAGCCGACCGAAAGTCTTGTTCCATGGCCTCACCGAACTCCTCCCATACCCACGCTTTTGCTTCAGCAACCACCCGAGCTGCACTCCGCTTGGCCTGCTGGTACACCTCATGGATTGTCACCTTATCGTGGTGGAGGGGTTTGCGTGCCCCAGTGATCCCAGGAGCTATGTTGTCCAGGGGGCAATTTGCCTCTGATAGGGTCTCCCAAGACAAACTAGTCCTGGGTGAAGGGCCAGACTAAGAACGATCCAACAGACTCTCATGATAAATTGTATATCAAGGATTCAGTGTACCCCGCCTGGTATGGGGTTACCGGGGCCCCACCCTGGAGCCAGGCCTGGGGGAGGGGCTCGAAGGCTAGCGTCTGTTGGCCGGGTTTCCACCCATGGGACCCGGCCGGGCTCAGCCCGAAGGAGTTACATGGGTCCGCCCTCCAGTGGGTTCATCACCTGCAGGAGGGATCATGGGGGTCCGGTGCTATGTGGATTAGGTGGCGGTCAAAGGCGGAGACCTTGGCGGACTGATCCCAAGCTTTCTAAACTGGCTTTTGGTACGTGGAATGTCACCTCTCTGCTGGGGAAGGAGCCTGAGCTGGTGTACGAGGTTGAGCGATACCGGCTAGATATAGTCGGCCTCACCTCAACACACAGCTCCGGTTCCGGAACCAGTCTCCTGGAGAGGGGCTGGAGCTTGGCCTTTTCTGGAGTTGCCCCGGGCGAGAGGCGATGAGCAGGGGTGGGTATTCTTGTATCGCCCCACCTTGCTGCCTCTATATTGGAGTTTTCCCCGGTGGACGAAAGGGTTGCTTCCCTGCGCCTTCGGGTTGGGAAACGGGTCCTGACCATCATTTGTGCCTATGCACCAAATGATGTTTCAGAGTACCCACCCTTTTTGGAGTCTGTGACTGGGGTGCTGGAGGGTACTCCTCCTGGAGACTCCATTGTCCTGCTGGGGGACTTCAATGCGCACGTGGGCAATGACAGTGAAACCTGGAGGGGGGTGATTGGGAGGAACGGCCTGCCCGATCTGAACCCGAGTGGTGTTCAGTTATTGGACTTCTGTGCTAACCACAGTCTGTCCATAACGAACACCATGTTCAAGCATAAGGGTGTCCATATGTGCACCTGGCACCAGGACACCCTAGGTTGCAGGTCAATGATCGATTTTGTTATCGTATCATCAGACCTGCGACCGTATGTCTTGGACACCCGAGTAAAGAGAGGTGCAGAGCTGTCAACTGATCACCACCTGGTGGTGAGTTGGATCCGATGGCAGGGGAGGAAGCCATTCAGACCTGGTAGACCCAAACGTATAGTGAGGGTGTGCTGGGAGCGTCTGGCTGAGGCCCCTGTCCGGGAGGTCTTCAACTCCCACCTCCGGAAGAACTTCAACCACATTCCGAGGGAGTCTGGAGACATGGAGTCTGAATGGGCCATGTTCTCCACCTCTGTTGTTGAAGCGGCGGCCCAGAGCTGCGGGCGCAAGGTGGTCGGTGCATCTCGTGGTGGCAACCCCCGAACCAAGTGGTGGACACCAGTGGTGAGGGGGGCCATTAAGCTGAAGAAGGAGTCCTATCAGGCTTGGTTGGCTTGTGGGACTCCCGAAGCAGCTGAGGTGTACCGGCAGGCCAAGCGGAGTGCAGCTCGGGTGGTTGCTGAAGCAATCTCCCCTTCATCTTCAAGATTTTTAAAAAAAAGTTGTTACCTCTCAGCTCCACACTCATCTCAGTAATAATAAGCTCTATGAACAATTCCAGTCCGGTTTCCATCCCCTCCATAGTACAGAAGCAGCACTGATCAAAATCCCTAACGACCTCTTGATGGCTGCAGTCTCTGGCTTACTCACCATACTCATTCTCCTAGATCTCACCGTGGCCTTTGGCACCATTTCTCATAGCACCATTCTAAATAGACTAGCTTCCATTGGTATCACCCATACTCCCCTCACTTGGTTCACTTTTTATCTCAGTTCATCCAAATCAAATCCCACACCTCAAATCCCCTCCCCATTTCTGCAGGTGTTCCCCAGGGCTCTGTCCTGTGGCCTCTTCTCTTTATTATCTACATTCTTCCACTGGGTTACATTTTCCACAAATACAATATTATTTTCCATTGCTATGTGGATGACACCCAGCTCTACTTCTCCTCTAAACCAAACTACACTGCCACCTACCGCTCTTTCTGACTGTCTCTCTGATATCAAATCATGGTTTACCTCTAATTTTCTCAAACTCAATGGCAATAAAACAGAAATTCTACTTGTTGGTACCCCCTCTACCTTAACCAAATCCCCCAGTTTCTCCACTGATATTAATAATAATATAAATTAATTAATTAATTTAATAAATTTATTTATTTAATACAATAAATAATAACTCTCCCATCTGCCCTTCCACTCAGGTCAAGAGTCTGGGTGTCATCCTAAACACCACTTTATCATTCCAGTCTCACATCAATAACATTACTCAGTCCACCTATTTTCATATTTGTAATATTAACCGACTGCGTTCCTCCCTCACTCCGCACACTGCTGTCATCCTCATTCATAGCCTTGTCACTTCCTGCGTTGACTACTGTAACTCACTTCTCTTTGGTCTCCCAAATAAATCCCTCCACAAGCTACAGCTCCTTCAGGACTCTGCAGCCCGGATCATCACTCGCACCCCATCCATAGAACACTTCACCTCCATCCTCCACCAACTTCACTGGCTTCCAATAAAGGACAGAATAAACTTCAAGATACTGATCCTCACCTTCAAAGCCCTCCATAATCTGGCCCCTTCATATTTGTCTGAACTCCTCCACATTGTTACTCCTAGCCGCTCTCTCAGGTCCAGCTCTTCCCCTCACCTCGCCGTCCCTTCTGCCCGCCTCATCACTATGGGGAATAGAGCCTTCAGTCACTCTTCTCTCTGGTTCCCACCTGACATCTGCAACACTGACTCTCTCCCATTATTTAAATCCAGACTCAAATCCATCTGTTTAAACAAGCTTATTCTCTTTGATAATTTACATTTTAATTCACTGTTTTTGGTTTGTTAACCAAGTTTTGTTATTGCATTTTAAATCTGTTTTTAATGTTTTAATGCCGTTTTTGCAAGGTGACCTTGAGGGTTGAAAGGCGCCCAGAAATAAAATGTATTATTATTATTGTTATTATTATTTCCTCTCCATCCCCTCCACTGCAGTCATTGGTATCTCATAGACGGTCAATAGCCACATCAGCCTTGGCAGCAGCCCATGCTGGTAAATCCAAGACTTGAACCTGGCAGGTAGTCCCGATCTGTCAATTCTCTTCAGCCACTATTCTACATGTTTTTCAGTGCTGGAGATGTTGTTCCTGTCACTGAGGGAGTCATCATACCATTTTACCAGGCATTTGATGGAGTTTTTAATTGTTGGGATGTCTTCTCCTTGGATTTGAAGCTTGAATGCAGCAGTAAACTTCCCTTCTTCACCACTATGCTCCGTGATTTCCTGGGCTTGAAGATCATCCTTGCCCATGACGCCAGGGCCCCTAGAGTCTTCAGGACCCACCTTGCCTGAACATGTGATGTGATTGTTATAGTAAGGTCATCCATGAATCTGCTTACTGGGTGTTGCCTGCCTCCCGCTGCAGTCACTGGTCCCTTTGCCTCTGCTGCAGCTGCTGTAATAAGGAGGTTAATCCCCATGATGAACAGAATGGGGGAGACCATGCATCCTATTACAACCCCCTTCTTTAGGGCCTGCCATCAGAGGGTAAACTTAGTAGTACTGAACCGAAGCTTGAATAATCCCAAGTAGCTGTTAATCATCTCCGTGATCTTATTTGGGATGTGGTAATGCTCCAGGGCCTTGTTGATAAGGTTGTGGGGCATAGACCCGTACACATTGGCAGGGTCAAACCAGACAACCGTTAGGTTTCCCTTGCTTCTCTTTGACTCTTGGATCAGATGGCTGAGGACGGAGGTGTGTTTCAAGAACCCAGAGAATCCTAGGATCTCCCCTTCTGGATTAAGATGTCTACATAGTCAATCTCCATCATGTACATAGGTTGTCATCCACAACGCCATGACTGAGAGGAAAATCTTGGCTTCTACACTCAGGAGAGAGATGGTGCGAAATTGGCTGATCTCAGAAGATCCATTTTCTTTTGGCGCAAAAGCCCTCTGCCACCCTCCAGGTTGCTGGTATGCTGCCCTTTGCCCAGATTTTCCAAAGGAGCTTCCACAGTCTACGTAGCAAAAGTGGGCATTTCTTGTAGACCTTGTATGCCTTGCCACTTGGTCCAGGGGCTGATACTATTCTTGCCTTCTTTACTACCTCCTCCACTTCCTTCCATGTTTGCTTTCTGACCTCCAGATCTCTCAAAGGGGGTGCGACACTGTGGATCTTTTGATGGCTGGCCAGGTCTTCATCCCTGTGTGTATCACAATGGGCTGTCATGAGAAATTCCTCAACCTCCTCTTTGGAGCTGGTCAACATGTCCAATATGGCTTCCCCTAACAAGGATTTGGTAAACCTGTGGGGGTCTTTAATAAACTGGGCTCTCATGACCCCCGTCTCGTTTCCCTGCTTCCACCCTTACTCCACTCTCTTCAGCTTGCAAAGCCGATCTCAGAGTCTGGATGTTAAGTCTTTAATCCCATCTTGCTGCTCTTCTGTGGCATTCTAGAATTGCCTAGTGAAGATCCTGATTTCCTTCCTCAAGCCGTGTATCTCCTTATCCCTCAGATTCAGCTGTTTCTCCCTCAAATTGGTAGTCTTCCTCTCCTCAATGCCAAACCGCTCTCTTGCCAATTGTAACTTGTTGCAGTCATCGTATCAATTTTCCTTTCCACTGTCCTGGCCAGGGCCACCTCCAGGATCTTGTCCAGGTCTTCATCCAGCTTTTGCCATTCCTTATCACTGTTCATCCTGGGCCAATTCACCCTTTATCATTTGCACATTTGTGATAAAAAGATGCAAATGTATTATCTTCCTCTTTTTCTTTGTTTGGCTACTCTTTTAGGAGTTGCCACAGCTGATCACCTGCCTCTTTCTCACCCTATCCCTTAAATCCTCACAAATTTGTCACATTTATAAGAAAAGTAGCAAATCTATGATTTAAAAAAATCCAAATATATTCTTAAAAAGTAACTTCTTGCAGCTCCCTGCATGTTTGTTTTGGCCAAAAACTGCTCAAAACGATTTATTTTCTGGAATAAAGCATTAAAAAGTAGTGTGTTATGGTAACACAACTATTTTTGCAATAACTTGTATAACAAAATTTCTTTGTCATATTAAGTAATGCCATTGCAATTACTGAAATTTTGACATATTTGTTTCCCACTGTTTTTTACTTTACATAACACAGACAAAAGCACAAATGCACCCTACCATACGCAGACAGGCAGCCCTCACTTGACGTGACCTGTTGCAGAGTGTGACTCAAATCAGTTTGAAAATGATCGACAGCCAAGAAGCACTGAGTTTCTTCTCATGGAAATACACACATAATTTTTTTATTTCTGAGTCTAGGAAAAAATATATTGGTGAGTGGCAAATTATGTCCCGGTATGAAGACTTTTTCCACATCAAAAGCTAGTAAGTCAAATCTTCAGAAGCACCTGATTTAAAAACCTGCTTCAGCATATCTGGAGACATCTGGATAGTGGAAGACCCAGCAAGAATTAAACTGACTGATAGCCAGATATGTTGTTGAAGACATGCTATTATCAAGAGTTGTGCAGCGGTGGCTCATCAGAGGAGGCAAGAGAGGCAACACCTCCTCAGAAATCTGAGGAGAAAAAGAGAAGAAATTATCATTGTTTTTTATTGTTTTTTTTTTCCCAAAGTATTACTATTTCACTGAAGTTGGCCTCTGGTTGTGTTTATTGTGATACTATTGTGTAACATTTAGGGGGGCTTTGGCACAGTGGGAATATTAATCGAACAATCGATAATTAGTTTCTATTTGTTGCCATATAAACCTTTCTAACTCTTTGCATTGAAGAAAAAAGTGAAAGGAGACGAGCCTCCGTTCAAAAATTGATTAGCCAATCAAAAATCAGTTTATATTTGCTGCTATGGAAACTTGGCAGGATGGCCCAGTATTTTTGAATGACATCTGAGCCTGACCAATTACATTCAAAGATTAGGACTGGATCAGCCCATTAGCATAAACTTTTGACCAATTGCATTGAGTTCATGCACCACATTTTCATATTTCATATTCCCTCTTATGGTTCTGCAAATGTTTGATAATACACTTTATGCTCAGTAACCCATTAACAGTTTAATATGCTCATGATACATGTTGAATTCACTGTCTTAAAGTCATCTGAATGTGTTCATCTATCTTCTTCATCTATCATCTTTCTTATTAAACTATTAAAAAGGCATATTGGAGTTATTGTTTAATTTCATGTCCATCTTCCTCACTGGTACAAATATTGAATTATTAATAACATTGTCCATTCTTTCTGGACCGGTGCCCCAGACAAGTTTATGTGTGCTGATAGTGAGAAGAAATCTTCACACACACACACACACACACACACACACACACACACACACACACACACATAAACATTTGTACCCGCATAACCGCTACAGTTCTTTTTAATTATTTCAACCCTTCTGATGAGTGTGAAAATATTTTTTCACTGGTGCTGGTATTATGATGTCTACTGTTGTGTTTGTGAGTAGTGACCTTTCCTTTTTTGGTCAGATTTAACCATGCTGAGTGAGCCTTGAGCAGGCTTGTGATACAGTATTTTCCTTGGTCAAATACTAGTCATTGTTTTTGGAGTGAACTTGTTTTAAAGAAAGCCATGAAGTCATTACATTGTTTTTTTGTTTTTTGGGTTTTTTTTTCTGAGATGTTTGTAGGTTGAGGAGATTGTTCTTTGAGAAGATGACTGACAGTGGAGAATAGCTGCTTGGAATTTCCTGGACTTTTTCTGATAGCATCTGAAAAAAACTGTGCCCATGCTTCTTTGAAAGAATTTGCGTAAGCTTTTTGGAGCTCCTGATAGACCTGTCTGTGGACAGTGAGCCCAGAGGATTTGTATCATCATTCCAGGACCCGACCTGCTGCCTTCATCTTTAGTAGCTCAGCTGTGAACCAGGGTGATGAGTGAGTGATGGTGACCATTTTGATTTTTACAGGGGCATGGAGGACCAGTAGACTGCTCAGATGGCTGTTGTAAAAGTCCACTGTCTCATCAGCTGATGAAAAGTTGGTGGGAAGATGCTATAAGTCTGCTGACATGGTTTCTGTGTTGATGGGGTTTTTTTTATATTCTCAAAGCAGATTTGACATTTGTTTTTAAGTTTATTAAGGCCAGATGAGGATGGTAACTCCATGAAAACAGCCTTATGGTCAGATATACTCAAATCATAAATCTGCAGACTAATGAGAGTAGCAGAGTTTGTGATGGCCAAGTCAAGAGTGTGTCCCTTGGTGTGTGTCAGAAGATCAACAAGTTGCCTCAGGTTGAAGCAGTCCAATAATTGGAGGAAGTCTGCTGCAGAATAGCAGGAGGGAGTGTTAGCATGAATATTCATATCAGAGCAAGATGTACAGAAGGTTGTGAGAAGGTTAGACATCTCAGAGATAAAGGAGGCATTTGGTTTGATGGTCAATAAATGAGAACAGCCATGGAGAATGGGGGCTTACATTTAAATGCAAGGCATTCAAATGAATGGAGTTTAGGAATGGGCAATGGGGTCAGATCCAGGTTGCTGTTATAGATGACTGCCAGGCCACCACCATGACCTGTTTTGTGAGCTTTCTGAAGGTAGCTGTACCCAGCAGGACAGGTCCGATTGAGAGCAGGAAATATGTTAGGTTGATGCCAAGCCTCTGTAATGGACATCAAGTCCAAACACTTATCCAGAATATGGTCATGAATTAGGCAGGATTTATTAGTGAGTGACTGTGCATTAAGCAGTTCAATTTTAATACTTGCTGGAAGGATAGTTCAGCATGTTTATGCCGGTGCCAGAAAGTTAGCCGGTTGCTAGCTCTGTAGCTGGGGCACTCTGAGGACTAGCCAGGTAGCATTAGCGACTAAACAGTCCAGTCAGCCCAGGTGAAGCATCTCGGTCATGGCAGCCTCAGACAGTAGATCCTGCCTGCCCACCCAGTTGGACAGCAAACAACAGCCACAGCAAACTGAAAGCAACGGCCCAGGCAGATTCCTCACAGCGACGAGCAAACCCAGAGAGTCCACTAGCAGTGCAGCAGCAACAAGTAAATTTTTGCCGAATTCTGTTTAATCCATTTAAAACTTTGTTGATAGCAGGAAAACTTGACCGACTGTAGAGGGAAAAGATAGTTACAAGTTAGATAAAAGCTCAGGTGGTGAAGGGGCGAACAAACAATCCCAGTGTCCTCTCCGATCTTGATCCCCAGTGACAGCTCCTGATGCTGACAGCTCCTTCATTTACATATGTAAGTGCCTAGATTCTCGTGCCTAGGATAAGGATCTACAGACTACAGGTCCTCTTAACTAGGGATGGGCATTTGGTGAAATTTTCTCCGTCGATCGTCGGGAGAATTAATGATTAATAATCGGTTAATCATTAACATTTTTATATTAAAAAACAATCACATTTAGGCCTATGATGCCTATACAGTGATCCCTCGCTACTTCGCGCTTCACCTTTCTCTGTTCGCTGTTCTCGTGTTGGCTCGGCTCGGGAATCTCGCAAGCTGATTGGCCGAGACGTTTCACCCCGCAAGCTGATTGGCCGAGACGTTTTACCCAGCTTCTCTCCCTGCCGCGCGTCCACCCAGTGAAGGAAGACCGCATTCATTGCTCTTTATCGCTCGTGTTGCTTAGTCTCGCCGCGTGGAACTTTTTGCTGTTCTCTTGTGCCATTTTGTGTGAAATAGTCTTCCCGTCGAGCCACTACGCCGCCTCCTGCAGCTTCTCCAGCTCTATCGGAAGCTGCCCGCGACGATGCTGCGCCTCTAGCACCTGACAATGAGGCGTCACCTGAGGAGCAGTAAAGCTCTCATTAACCTGTGCAGTAAATCATCTTCATCTTGAGTTACGTATCTTGTTATACGAATAAAAGAGTTCTAAAAACATATTTATGTACACTTTATTTACATCTACATATGTATGTACACTTACACACACACACGTATCATATGAGAGAGAGAGTGAGAGAATGAACGTACGTATTATTTATGGGTGACGCGATAAGTGAGGGATCACTGTACTCTTATGTATTGAGAATAATAATAAAAAAAATACAGAGTGTTTTTCTTCGAGGATGAATTTATTAACAAGACAAGTTTGCAGTAAAACGTGAACACATGCGCACTGCGCAAACGAGGGAGGCTTCAAGTTGCGAGCCAGACAATAACGGGAGACACATACAGGACACATAACGGAACATATATTTCTTTCTTTTACTTTTTTCTTTTCCTTTATTTAAAAACAAGGATATCAAAATAAGAAAGCTAGCTACACAACAATTTGCCTTTACGTAGGCTATCCCATTATATCACAGCGTCAGAATTATAGGCCTGCTTTTTGTTAAAAAAAAAAATGCGCTTGTTCAGTGTTTGGCAGTAAAACGTGAACTCATGTCAGTGACACTGACAACATAACGGAACAGCCGTTTTTTTTACCCTAAATAAAAATAATAATCTCGAAAAGCCTGTAACAAGGCAACAAGGCCTTTGTATATCCAATTATCAGGATAGCATCACGACGCCAGTATTATTACAGAGACGGCTACCCATTTTTGTTTAAAAAGATGAGCATATTCACATGCTCTGGCGTCAGACGTGACTGAATTCTGGTCACCGTCAGTCCTGCCGCTGAAAAAACCCGTTCGGATGGGACAGACGTGGCCGGGATGCACAAGTACCTATTAGCTAATTTGGTGATTGACCTACGGAAGCTCGCATGTATCAACTGAGGCACGCCAGGGTACGGCGATGGTGTAATGTTGCCCCCTGGTGCCCAAATTTTGCCAGTGGCACAGTTAAATGCATTGCATGGTTTGAGGACGGCCGTGCACTAGGCCTAATAACCTACATTCGGATTGTTTAAAAAAATAATTGGTTTGTCGACGAAAATGAACTTCCTCGGTGAAATTCTTAATGATCAATTATCGGTTAATCGGTTAATTATGCCCATCCCTACACTTAACTATCACTTGTAAGAGTAGTTTGCCTCCTTGGTGACATCAGCCACAAGATGCTACTGCAGTTGAGTCAATTGCCTTCAGCCAGCTGATCAGAAAAATACCACTGACAACTACAGAATGTGGGCCACCTTGCCAAAAAAAAAATAAAAATCCAGCATTGGCATGGCTTGAGTAGGTCTTTTGTGGAAACCATCCTACAAGTACCTGGGTGTTCATCTGAACAATAAACTAGACTGGTCACACAATACCGACGCACTCTATAAGAAGGGACAGCGCAGGCTGTTCCTACTGAGGAGGCTCAGGTCATTTGGTGTAGAAGGGGTGCTCCTGAAGACATTCTACGACACGGTGGTGGCATCAGTCATCACTTTTGGAGTGGTCTGCTGGGGCAGTGGCATTACAGCAGCCGATGGGAAGAGACTGAACAAACTGATCAAGAAAACTAGCTCTGTCCTGGGACAACGCCTTGACCCAGTGGAGTAGATAGGAGAGAGAAAGATGGTGGTTAAACTGTCATCTCTGCTGGAGTCCGAGTCCCGCCCTATGCAGGACATACTGAACGCACTGAAGAGCTCATTTAGCAGTAGACTACATCATCCTAGGTGCGCGACCAAGAGGTTTCACAGGTCCTTCCTACCTACGGCTGTCAGACTTTATAACTTAAGCAGGGCTGCTCGCAGAGATAGCAAAAAAAAACAAAAAAAACGTGACGGCCTAATAGTATTGAATGCAAAAGACGCAACAGACTTACACAAATGGTCCCCTCCAGTATACAACTAGGACAATATCAGTCGCTACGGAGGGTGACAATATGTATGGATACATATTCATACTATGTATGAATATCTCTCCCGGCGCCACACGAGTCGGCCGCCCTTTGCAACAGCGGCTCGATTCCGAGTCTTTTTCCCTTCCTCTCTCTTTTTGATCCGTCTTTTTTTCACTCCACTTATATCACGGACACACAGATCATCCCAAATGTCTCCTGAGCCGGTGGACGGAGCCACTGTTTATAGCAGGATACGATACAGCATGGAAGAGTTGCTAGCATTCAACTGCCACCCGGTCCCATTGGAAAAACTCGACATACCGAGAGAACTGAGGCGAAAACGCCGCGGCTGCCGGGCTGGAGTAAGGCGGAGGACAAAAAATATAAGGTACAGACCCCTCCCTTCCATCTATTGTCATGGGAAATGTACGGTAGTTACTGGGAAAGGTAGATGAGCTAGCGGCTATCTGCCGTTACGATAGCACATATCGGGAGTGCTCTCTCCTTTTGTTTTCTGAGACGTGGCTAACTGAACTAGCAGCAGATGCTAACATTGAGCTGGAGGGTTTCCACATGATACGGGCAGATCGAACACCAGACAGTGGCAAAGCAAGGGGCGGTGGAGTGATAATGTATGTTAACAACAACTGGTGCAGACTGGGACATATCACTGTCAAACAACGACACTGCAGCAAAGACATTGAGTTGCTAGCCGTTAGCATGCGGCCTACATATCTCCCGAGAGAACACTCACACGTGATCTGCATTGTTGTTTATGCAAATCCGACGGCGAACGCTGGGACAGCGCGTGACGTCATCCATTCAGTAACCAGCAGGCTGCAGACAGAACACCCAGATGCTCTTCTCCTCATCTCAGGCGATTTCAACCATGTTTTACTATCTCCCATTCTACCCACGTTCACCCAGTATGTCACATGCCACACTAGAGACAATAAAATACTGGACTTATTCTACGCAAACACTAAGGAGGCGTACACCTCATCACAACTCCCCCCACTCGGGAGATCGGATCACAACTTGGTTCATCTCCGGCCGGTGTACAAACCCCTAGTGCACAGACAACCTCCGGCCATGCGCACAGTGGAGTTATGGTCTGAGGAGACAATGGACACTCTAAAGGGCTGTTTTGAAGCCACCGCCTGGAAGCAGCTCTGCGATCCACATGGAGAGGACATCGATGGCCTCACTCACACCTTCATAGACTACCTCAGCTTCTGTGTGGACAAATCCGTTCCCACCAAGACCATACGGTGTTGCTCAAACAACAAACCCTGGATCAACCCTGAGATAAAAACACTTCTGAGAGAGAAGAAGAGGATCTTCAGGTCGGGGAATAGGGAGATGCTGAAGTCCGTACAGAGGGAGCTGAGGAGAAAGATCAGAGAAGGCAAGGACAGCTTCAGGAAGAAGATGGAGGACAAGCTGCAACAGAGCGACATCAGCAGGGTCTGGAGAAACCTCAAAACCATCTCTGGGCTCCAGAATACCTCCCCCCAGGCCACGGGGGCAGGGAGTGGGCGAACAACCTGAATCTATTTTTCAATAGGTTTGACCAACCACCCTCCAGCCTGACTGCACAACAACCACTGCTGCCTCTAAAGAAATCAAGTCCTGCTGCCCACTCCCCACTCCACCAACACCCCCCCACTCCCAACACACAGCCCCCCATCCTGACCCTGACCAGGACCCAGGTGAGGACGGAGCTGAGGAAGATCAAGGCGAGGAAGGCGTCGGGACCGGACGGCATCAGCGCAAAGCTCCTCAAGTCCTGTGCAGACCAGTTGTGTGGGATTGTGACGTACATCTTCAACCTGAGCCTGAAGCTGGGGAGGGTACCACAGCTGTGGAAAACGTCTTGTGTGGTACCTGTACCAAAAACTTCCCACCCCAAAGAGCTGAACAGCTACAGACCGGTGGCCTTGACGTCCCACTTGATGAAGACCCTGGAGAGACTGCTTCTTGCTCACCTCCGCCCCCTGGTGGAACCAGCGATGGATCCACTCCAGTTCGCCTACCAGCATGGCATTGGGGTGGAGGATGCGGTGATCTTCCTCCTTCACCGTTCTCTGTCCCACCTGGAGAAGCCCGGGAATATGGTGAGGATCATGTTCTTTGACTTCTCCAGTGCTTTCAACACCATCCAACCGATGATCCTGAAGGACAAGCTGCTGCGCGCAGGGGTGGACCAGCACCTGTCATCATGGATCCTGGACTACCTCACGAACCGGCCTCAGTTTGTGAGAACCCGGGACTGTGTGTCCGACACGATCATCGGTAGCACGGGGGCCCCCCAGGGAACGGTGCTGGCTCCCTTCCTGTTCACTCTTTATACTGCGGACTTCTCACACAACACAACACACTGCCATCTACAGAAGTTCTCTGATGACTCTGCGATCGTTGGCCTCATCTCCAATGGAGATGAAGCTGAGTACAGAGGGCTTATCCAGGACTTCGTGGACTGGTGCCATCGGAACTGCCTCCAGATCAACGCGAGGAAAACTAAGGAGCTGGTGGTGGACTGCCGCAGGCATGGGCAACCCCTCACAGCACCAGTAAATATACAGGGAACAGACATCGAGATGGTGACATCCTATAAGTACCTGGGTGTTCATCTGAACAATAAACTAGACTGGTCACACAATACTGACGCACTCTACAAGAAGGGACAGCGCAGGCTGTTCCTGCTGAGGTGACTCAGGTCTTTTGGTGTACAAGGGGCGCTGCTGAAGACATTCTATGACATGGTGGTGGCATCAGCCATCACTTTTGGAGTGGTCTGCTGGGGCAGTGGCATTACTGCAGCCGATAGGAAGAGACTGAACAAACTGATCAAGAAAGCTAGCTCTGTCCTGGGGCAGCGCCTTGATCCGGTGGAGGAGATAGGAGAGAGAAGGACGGTGGCTAAACTGTCATCTCTGCTGGAGTCCGAGTTCCATCCTATGCAGGACATACTGAATGCACTGAGGAGCTCATTTAGCAGCAGACTACATCATCCCAGGTGCACAACCGAGAGGTTTCGCAGGTCCTTCCTACCAACAGCTGTCAGACTGTACAACCTAAGCAGGGCTGCTCGCAGAGATAGCAAAAAGACGTAACAAACTAATAGTTTTTTGAATGCAAAAGATGCAATAGACTTACACAATGGTCCCCTCCGGCATACAACTAGGAAAATACCGGTTGCTATGGAGGGTGAGAATATGTATGGGCACATAATCATACCATGTAGGATAACTAAGTAGACGGTTGTGCTGTTTCATCCCATCTAGCAACAATGCTCTGCACTGTGTGTGTTTATATATTTACATATTTATTCCATCTAGCTACAATGCTCCGCACTGGGTGTGTTTATATTTATATATCTATATATTTATTCCATCTAGCTACAATGCTCCGCACTGTGTGTTTATATATCTACATATTATTCCATCTAGCTACATTGCTCCGCACTGTGTGTGTTTATATATTTACATATTTATTCCACCTAGCTGCAATGCTCCGTACTGTGGGTGTTTATATATCTACATATTTATTCCATCTAGCTACAATGCTCCGCACTATGTGTTTATATATTCATATATTTATTCCATCCAGCTACAATGCTCTGCACTGTGTGTCTGTGTGTGTGTATATATATATTTTATAGTAATATGTACATATGTATATTAACTGCTCTTGCTTGCTTGCTTTTTTTTTCTTGCCTCTGATTGTTGCTGTGAGTGTTGCTATCCCTGTGCTGTTGCAATCCTGGAATTTCCCCGTTGTGGACTAATAAAGGCTTATCTTATCTTGTCTTATCTTATCTTATCTTATGTAGGATAACTAAGTAGATGGTTATGCTGTTTATTGCATCTAGCTACAATGCTCCGCACTGTGTATATACTGTATATTTATATATTTATGTGTACATATGTATATTCACTGCTCTTATTTTCTGATCTTCTAAATTATTGTTCTGAGTGTTGCTATACCTGTGCTGTTGCAACCCTGGAATTTCCCCATTGTGGGACTAATAAAGGCTTATCTTATCTTATCTTATCTTATCTTAAAACCTTGGATCATGTCTCTACCACAGCAGTTTAGACTGTGCATAATAAGAATTTTCTTTGGATCACTGCACACACTGATACATGCTTTGCCACACCAAAAATACAGTATAGGTGCTTACAAACTACGAATGTCAAGCTGCAGTTGTAGGTTCCATTAGCATAAATTAACACCTCAACAACCGTCCATGCCTTTTTCAAACTTCCAAGTCTGATCTCCAGCAGGTAACAGTGCATGTATCAAGTTTCATGTCCTCACATCGCTGATGTCACACAAACACATCGGTGAGCCTGGTAGCTGGTGATGCTACTGATTATTTAAGAGTCACCGGCATTTTTACAAGTCTTTCAATTTTGTCACTCCATGTCAAATTCAGCATAGATCAGTGGTGGAAATGGGAATGCATGGCCGATCTATGTATATACTGTAGTTCAATGGTTGCAAAATGCTCCTGACATTTTACAGATTTACAGTAATTATTTTTCCACAACAGCACTGGATAGAATTTGTATTTACATGAAGAGACACTGTGTGTGTATGTGCGTGCGCGCATGTGTGTGTGGGTGTGCTCGTGCGTGCTTGTATGTGGGCTTGCACTTTTATCTGATGGGGACATGTTTTTATGGGTCGTGTTTCATGTCCAGCGCCACATAAAGCAGGATATGGTTTATTTCAGAGTGAGCTGTCATGGGAAAAAAAAAAACAGCAGAAGATAAGTCAATGCAGGGTAAACTGGGGATGCACAAACAAGGACAGAGTGGAGCTGAAACAGTAGACTGCCCCTCGCCGAACCAAGACAGGCTGGTATCGGCTCCACAACAGTCTGGGATGATCAGAGCTGCTGGAGGCTCCGCAGGAGTGAGTGAAAAATGTTCTTAAACAAAACCTCTCACCCTCAGCCGCTGTGATACTGTATCTGTGTAATTGTGGCACACACAGTTGTCTGCTGTAGCTTCAAAATTAATATAATCTGTCAGAATAATAACAAACAGCCTTCAGATTCATTTTCACTCTCTTTCACCAGGCTGTAACGAGGTGACGGTGACACCTACTTCATTCAGCATTAATCCCTGTTTCCTTTTCAAATGTCTGCTGAGCTGAGGTGAGCTGAGCTGAGGTGACCCACGTTACTTGCAGGGTCATTTAGCTCGCATCAAGTAGCACAGGTAACCGTAATATCAGGCAACAGAGGGAGCACAGATTGTACTGGTTTGCCTGGACTGCTGAGATACTCTGAAAGGGCCTTATGTGTTCAAGACAATTTAAGTATGCATTTAAAAGAAATGTTAACTTTCCCAAGTAACTAATTATTACTTTAATCAACTGGTAAAATAACTTAGTTAATTTTGAAAATAAGTAACTATTACCTTTAATTAGTTAATGATTTTAAATAACTTGGCCAAAACTGCTCTTTTCATAGTGTGGTTACTGACTCTCTAGCCTTTGAAAGGACTGTGACATGATTTAGGACCCAGGAGACAGACACTGACACGGGCAGATTGTGACAATAATCCTTTTATTTAATAGTGAGAGTGTGTAGTGCGTGAGTGAGTGCGTGGATCGTGTTCTGGTCACTGGAGCTAAGCAGTCTGGACGGAGACCCGGCAACCTTGAGAGAAGCACAGGTTACGTCCTGCTGAGTTCCAGCGGCCGTGCAGCGTGGAGGTGAAGGTGTCCGTGAACGTGCTGGAGATACCACCCGTGGCTGTGACGAGGGAAGTCCTTGTGATGACACCGGCTGTGACTCCACAGACCGGGATGACGATAGTCCGGACGATGACGAGGTTAGTGATTCCACAGAACGTGGTGATGATGATATAGCTGATAATGATGACAGAGACTCCACTGATAGCGGTAACGAATACTCCTGCAACTGAGATAACAGTAGTTCATGAAACTGAGGAGCGAGACGTACCGGTAGTCGTGGTGGTAGCGAAGCGCTACGTGGGCGAGATGACGTTACCCCGTCAGCTGGGGATGCAGGTCCACCGCCTAGGAGGTCCACCTGTGCACAGGGGTGAAGACAAGGGGTTGAGTAACAAATTGTCTCTTACTTGGTTGAAACTGACGAGAGGTTCTTGACGAGGCAAGAGAGGTTCTTGACGAGGCAAGAGAGGTTCCTGACGAGACAAGAGAGGTTCCTGACGAGACAAGAGAGCGGAGTTCAGGCTCATACTCCGACAAGGAGGACAGACGACTCCGTGACGGGCTGTCAGCGACGCTGGCTTTTAACAGCCGTTGCTTGGCACCTGTTGGTCTGTGCGCAGCTGGAGTTGATGACGCCAATGACGGCCCAGAGGCCGCCATGACAGTACTCCCCCCTCTAGCAGTGCCTCCAGGCACCTGCCCAATTCTACCTGGATTCGCCCGATGGAAATCGCGGATCAGCTGTTTATCCAGGATCAACGCTGGGCGAATCCAAGAACGATCCTCCGGTCCAAAGCCCTCCCAGTCCACCAAATACTGAAGACCACGACCCCGCCTGCGGACATCCAGGATGGCAGTCACCCCCCAGGCCGGATGGCCATCGATCATCCTCGGGGGTGCGGGAGCCGCGGGAGCAGGGCACAGGGGATCAGAGACGTATGGTTTGACCTGGGAGACATGAAAGGTGGGGCAGATACGCATCGAAGAGGGGAGAGACAGGCGCACAGACACAGGGTTAATAACACGACTGATGGTGTAGGGGCCAATGAAGCGCTTAGTGAGCTTACGCTTTTCGGCCGGTACACCAATATTCCGGGTTGACAACCAAACTTTCTGACCCACCTTATAGTCCAGGGCGGGTCTCCTATGCCGGTTGGTCACCTGGATATTGCGTTTGGTAGTCTTAAGCAAGGCTTGGCGGGCGATGAGCCAAACTCGCCGACAGCGCTTGATGTGTGCCTGGACTGAGGGAACCGCTACCTCCCTTTCCTCCTCCGGGAACAGCGGTGGATCAAACCCGAATGATGCCTTGAAAGGGGAGACGCCCGTAGCCGTGGAGATCGTGGCGTTGTGAGCGTACTCAATCCAAGGAAGGAACTTGCTCCAGGAGGATGAGCAGGAGGAGATGACACAGCGTAGGGCGGCCTCAAGCTCCTGATTAGCCCGCTCGCACTGGCCATTGCTCTGAGGGTGATACCCAGAGGAGAGGCTGGCTGTGGCTCCCAGTGCTGCGCAAAAAGCCTTCCAGACTTGTGAGACAAACTGAGGTCCCCGATCCGACACTATGTCAGCAGGAATGCCGTGAAGACGGACCACATGTTGCACAAGAAGGTCCGCTGTTTCCTGGGCCGAAGGCAAACCCCGAAGTGGCACAAAATGGGCTGCCTTCGAAAACCGGTCCACGATGGTTAAAACCGTGGTGAAGTTATCTGAAGTGGGTAAACCAGTCACAAAGTCCATAGCTACGTGAGACCAGGGGCATGAAGGAACCGGCAACGGGTGTAGCAGACCCGCCGAGGGGGATGATGTCATCTTCCCGGTGGCGCACTGAGCGCAGGCCCGGATGTAACCTACAACGTCCTTCCGTAGCCCTGGCCACCAGAAGGTCCTTTGGAGGAGATCCACGGTCCGACCCACTCCAGGATGACAAGCCAACTTGGAAGCGTGACCCCACTCGATCACCTTGCCCCGGATAGCGCGTGGAACAAACAAGCGCCCCCCCCCCCCCCCCCCGGGTCCGGCTCGGTCCTCTGAGCCCGGCGAATCGTCTTGAAGATCCCCCAGGACAGGGCGCCCACGACGCAGGAAGGCGGCAGGATAGGGGTCTCCTGGTCTTCAGAGGATGGTGCGTCAAACTGCCGTGAGAGGGCATCCGGCTTACCGTTCTTGCTTCCCGGCCGGTAAGTGATGGAAAAGTTAAAACGGCTGAAGAAGAGGGACCAGCAAGCCTGGCATGCATTCAGGCGTTTCGCCGTCCTGAGGTACTCCAGGTTGCGATGGTCAGTCCAAACCACGAACGGCTGAGCAGCCCCCTCCAGCCAGTGTCTCCATTCCTCCAAAGCGAGTTTCACTGCCAGCAACTCCCTGTCTCCTATGCTGTAATTCCTCTCTGCAGGGGTGAGACGGTGAGAGAAATAAGCACATGGGCGAATCTTACCGTCCTCAGGAGAGCGTTGGGAGAGTACCGCTCCAACTCCCGAATCAGAGGTGTCCACCTCCACCAAGCACTGCAGCTTCGGGTCCACCTGAGTAAGGACTCGGGCCGAGGCGAACTCCCTCTTGAGCTTCTCAAATGCTCCAGCTGCCTCCTTACTCCAGCAAAACGGGGTCTTAGGGGAGGTGAGAGCAGTCAGAGGAAGGGCAATATTACCAAAATTTGGCACGAACCTCCTATAAAAATTAGCAAACCCCAGGAACCCTTGAAGCTGCTTTCTGGAGGTGGGTGCAGGCCAATCCACTACCGCCTTGACCTTGGCCGGGTCAGGAAGCACCTGGTTCCGAGCTATAATAAACCCAAGGAAAGAGGTTTGGTCAGTGTGGAACTCACATTTTTCAGCCTTGACGAATAGTTGATTCTCCAGGAGGCGCTGTAGTACCCTGCAGACATGCACCTGATGTTCCTCTAGTGTGCGGGAGAAGATGAGAATGTCGTCAAGATAAACAAAAACAAACGAGTTCAGAAAATCCTGTAATACATCGTTTATCAATCGCTGGAAAACGGCTGGAGCGTTAGTTAACCCAAACGGCATTACCAGATACTCAAAATGTCCGCTAGGGGTCCGAAAAGCCGTCTTCCACTCATCTCCTTCCCTTATGCGCACTAGATGGTAGGCATTCCTAAGGTCCAGTTTGGTAAACCAGGATGCCCCCTGGAGGGAGTCAAAAGCAGTGTTCATCAGAGGCAAAGTATATTTGTCTTTTACTGTTATTTCATTCAGTCCCCGGAAGTCGATGCAGGGGCGTAGTGAGCCGTCCTTCTTCCCAACGAAAAAAAACCCGGCTCCCACTGCCGAAGACGACGGGCGGATGATACCAGAGGCCAAGGACTCCTTAATGTACGTATCCATGGCCTCGCGCTCCGGGGCTGATAGGCTGTAAAGGCGGCTTGCAGGAAGAGGGGCCCCAGCCTTCAGGTTGATCGCGCAGTCATAAGGACGATGGGGGGGTAAAGACAACGCCCGAGACTTGCTAAACACTAGCCCCAGATCATGGTAAACCTCTGGCACCTTGGGCAGGTCCGGTGGAGATGAATGAGGCAGAGGCACCTTGACGGATGGGGCGCACGCCGCTGACTGGAGGCAGGCACTAAGGCAGAACGTACTCCATGCCGTTACTCTCCCAGCTTGCCAGTCAATGGTGGGGTTATGTAGGCGCAGCCAGGGGTACCCCAGAATAACGGGCGAAGAAGAAACGGGCAGAACTAGAAACTGAACTTCCTCCCTGTGATTTCCTGATACAATGATTGACATGGGAGCCGTCTGACAGGCAACGGTGGTCAAAGACGCTTTAGACAAGGTGATCAGTTTGACAGGGGGGTCTAAAGTCTGACAGTTGAGGCCCATCCGGGTTGCCAGGTCTCTAGAGATGAAATTTTGCTCAGCTCCGGAATCTACTAACGCTAATGTGGAGTGTTCTGTATGTGTGTGGATTAGTCTAAGGGGTAATCGACAACAAGTAAGGGGTTCTTCTGAATTCTTGCCCGTGAATCCCCCTACTGCGATCCACGGGCCTTCCCTTTTAACTTACTAGGACATTCGAACACCCCATGTGACTCTTTCCCACAGTAGAAACAAAGGCCCTGATCCCTGCAGCGTTGCTTCTCAGCTGCTGACACTTTAGACCGGCCAATTGTCATAGCCTCTTGATCTGGGGATTCCTCTGATGCGGGTAAAGCGAGAAGAGGAGAGTTAGGGATGCAAGGGCGGAGTCTAACTGAACGGGAAGTAGTTCGCCGTCCAGCCGCCCGCTCCCTTAATCTGCTATCCAGACTAACCGCTAAGGCGATCAAATCCCGCAAATTGTCCGGTTTATCCCGTGCCGCTAACTCATCCTTTAACTCATCGTTAAGACTACGTAGGAAAATGCCACACAGCGATGGCTCCCCCCACCCAATCTCTGCAGCCAGGACCCGGAAGTCAATAGCGTAGTCAGCAGCTGATCTCTTTCCCTGCTGTAGGCTCAACAGCCGTTCTGTCAACACCTCACCCCTATCAGTATGGTCAAACACAGACATAAATTCAGTCACAAACTCCTGGTAAGTAAGCAGGGAATAGCTTGGTTTAGCCATGATAGAATATGCCCAATCTAAGGCTCTTCCTGCCAGCAAATTTATGACATAACCAATCCGACTTGAATCAAGGGTGAAATCTCCCGGAACGCGGAGAAAAACAGATTCACATTGTAATAGGAACCCTCGAGCTTCCCCGAGTTTTCTGCTGAACCGGGCAGGTGTGGGAATAGGGGTGAGGCGAGAGGACGAAGAGGTGTTAGCTTGTCCGGATGCTAAGCCTGCAGGGGCTGAGATATTTGCGGTCAGGGGAAACGTCTGGTGTCCTTCCAGACGATCCAGCCGACCATTAATTAAGGTTAACTGGTTTAAGATTACTGTCTGTTGGTGTGCTAACAAATCTACCCGGGCGCAAAGAGTGTTGAGTTGGCGCGACAGTGAACTGTCCGCTGGGTCAACGTGACGGAGTCGTACTGACATGATTTAGGACCCAGGAGACAGACACTGACACGGGCAGATTGTGACAATAATCCTTTTATTTAATAGTGAGAGTGTGTAGTGCGTGAGTGAGTGCGTGGATCGTGTTCTGGTCACTGGAGCTGAGCAGTCTGGACGGAGACCCGGCAACCTTGAGAGAAGCACAGGTTACGTCCTGCTGAGTTCCAGCGGCCGTGCAGCGTGGAGGTGAAGGTGTCCGTGAACGTGCTGGAGATACCACCCGTGGCTGTGACGAGGGAAGTCCTTGTGATGACACCGGCTGTGACTCCACAGACCGGGATGACGATAGTCCGGACGATGACGAGGTTAGTGATTCCACAGAACGTGGTGATGATGATATAGCTGATAATGATGACAGAGACTCCACTGATAGCGGTAACGAATACTCCTGCAACTGAGATAACAGTAGTTCATGAAGCTGAGGAGTGAGATGTACCGGTAGTCGTGGTGGTAGCGAAGTGCTACGTGGGCGAGATGGCGTTACCCCGTCAGCTGGGGACGCAGGTCCGCTGCCTAGGAGGTCCACCTGTGCACAGGGGTGAAGACAAGGGGTTGAGTAACAAATTGTTCTCTTACTTGGTTGAAACTGACGAGAGGTTCTTGACGAGGCAAGAGAGGTTCTTGACGAGGCAAGAGAGGTTCCTGATGAGACAAGAGAGGTTCCTGATGAGACAAGAGAGCGGAGTTCAGGCTCATACTCCGACAAGGAGGACAGACGACTCCGTGACGGGCTGTCAGCGACGCTGGCTTTTAACAGCCGTTGCTTGGCACCTGTTGGTCTGTGCGCAGCTGGAGTTGATGACGCCAATGACGGCCCAGAGGTCGCCATGACAGACTGACTGGATACTAACTCTGGAAAACAACAAACCATAATTTCTGGTTAGGGAGGCAAGTTATCAATTAATTCATTAATTGTTAATTGATTTACCTTATTGATCGATTAACGAGTAATTGATAAGCAGCAATTTACCTGAGAATCTAATTTCCCCTCAGTACAATACAATCTTTCTATCTTTAACAGGCTTCGAGAGTCAACCCTGAGGAAAAATCCAGAGTCGGAGTCCTTAAGGCGGTCCCCTACTGTATTCACACATTGTTCTGGCAACTCCTGCAACACTGCTGGTGCCAAACTGTATTGGCGTTGCCGTTCCTTTGGATCCACCACCAGTATGGAGAGGGGGGATCTACTACCTTGGCAACAGTTGGTTCTCCACATTACCCTGCCCTGGTTTGCGCCCTGGAGAGGACACTCCAGTTTCACCTCACATCGTCGAAACAACATTGGAAGCAGCAATCTACCGGTGATAAGCCATAGTGTTTGATTGGCGTAGAGTATTGAGAGGGATTGCTTCCGATGGTAGGAGCGATTTTCAGCTCTCATTGGACAGCTACCACCCATCTTAAGCTGGGCAGCCCCCAGCCAGACAGGTACTGTCCCGCCACAGTCTGCCTTCCTCATTGGGTGCATGGGGATTAGGATAAAAACCAACAAACAGGCTGCAACTATCACACTAGGCAAGAAAGAATAGAAAGCATCCAAACACACGAGACCAGCTCTTAAACTTGGAACGTGGAGCGTCCGCACTATGATACCAGGACTCACTGTGGAACCTCAGGACATCGGCGATGCCAGAAAGACAGCAGTCATCAACAATGAGCTACTGAGATTACAGGTAGACATCGCCGCTCTGCAAGAAACACACCTAGCTGGATCAGGCATGCTAGGAGAAAGACTACTCATTCTACTGGCAAGGAAAGTGTACAGAGGAGTGCAGAGAACGTGGAGTTGGATTCGCCATCAGGAACTTCTAGCTGAAAATGTTTGAACCAGGTGACAAGGAGTGCGCACATCTGTTGACGCTCCGACTCCACACCTCTAATGGCCTAGTCACCCTTGTCACTGCCTACGCTCCTACTCTGACATCCTCATCTGAGGCAAAGGATGAGTTTTACACCAAGCTTAGCGACATCATCAAGAACATCCCTAGCAATAAACACCTTGTCCTCCTTGGTGACTTCAATGCCAGGGTGAGCACCAACCATGATTCTTGGCCTTCCTGTCTGGGACATTTTGGAGTTGGCAAGATAAATGAGAACAGGCAACACCTGTTAGAGCTTTGCTCTTATCACGGCCTCTGTGTGACCAACTCCTTCTTCCAGATGAAGCCACAGCACAGAGTGTCATGGCGACACCCTCGCTCAAAGCACTGGTACCAGCTGGACTTAGTCATTGTCAGATGCACAAGCCTGAAGCTCATGCTCCTTACTTGCACATACCATAGTGCAGACTGCAACACTGACCACTCACTAGTGTGCAGCAAGATCAGGATTCTCCCAAAGAAGGTCCATCACAACAAGCAAGACGGGAAGCCGTGCATCAACACCACATAGATAGATAGATAGATAGATAGATAGATAGATAGATAGATAGATAGATAGATAGATAGATAGATAGATAGATAGATAGATAGATAGATAGATAGATAGATAGATCCCCTCATATGAGGGGATCAAGAAAGCTCTCAGACCAACTCACAGCAAGACCATCCCCTTCAAATCATCCAGCAGAGAAGTGATTATCGATAAAGGTAAACAGATGGAGAGATGGGTAGAACACTACTCAGAGTTGTACTCCAGAGAACACATTGTGGCAACTTCAGCTTTAGATGCCATTGAACCTCTACCCATCATGGAGGAGCTAGATGTCGAGCCAACATTGGAGGAGCTTTGCAAGGCTATTGATAGCTTAGCTTGTGGCAAGGCACCTGGCATGGATGGCATCCCGCCGGACCTGATTAAACGCTGCAAAACCATCCTCTTGCAGCAATTACACGGTATTCTCTGTCACTGCTTGAGTGAAGGAGCTGTACCACAAGACATGCGTGATGCAAAGATTGTCACCCTGTACAAGAACAAGGGTGACAGAAGTGACTGCAATAACTACAGAGGCATCTCCCTGCTGAGCATTGTAGGCAAACTCTATGCCTGTGTCATGCTCGTGCGGCTCCAGAAGCTGGCTGAATGCGCTTATCCAGAGTCCCAGTTTGGCTTCCGAGCAGAATGTTCAACAGTAGACATGATCTTCTCCCTACGCCAATTACAGGAGAAGCGCAGAGAGCAGCAGAAGCCCCTCTACATTGCCTTTATCGATCTTACTAAGGCATTTGACCTGGTCAGAAGGGATGGGCTCTTCAACATCTTCCTGAAAATAGGATGCCCCCCAAAATTACACAGCATGATCCGATCCTTCCACTTCAACATGAGGGCAGCCATCCAGTATGACAGCAGCATGTCTAAGCCATTTGACATCAAGAGTAGTGTGAAACAAGGCTGCGTCCTTGTGCCTACCCTCTTCAGCATCTTCTTTTCTCTGCTCCTGAAGTGTTCCTTTGCAACCTCAACAGAAGGAGTGTACCTACACACCAGATAAGATGGACGACTCTTTAACCTCGCTAGACTGAGAGCAAAGACCAAGGTGTGCAAGGCCATCATCAGAGACATGATCTTCACTGATGACATTGCAGTCATTTCACACACTGAGCAACAACTCCATTGTCTCATGGATAGATTCTCCCAAGCATGCAAAGACATTAGGCTCACCATCATCCTGAAAAAGACCAACGTGTTGGGCCAAGATGTGGAAACACGACCTGTCATCACCATCAACAGCTATGAACTAGTTGTTGTCCACCAATTCACATATCTCGGGTCTACCATCAGCAACAACTTGCCCCTTGATGTGGAAATCAACCAGCACATCGGAAAGGCCGCAACAACTATAGGCCGACTTACAACCCACATGTGGGAGAATCCCAAATTGACAGTGTCAACCAAAATGGAAGGGTACAATGCCTGCATCATCAGCACACTGCTGTACGGCAGTGAGTCATGGACAACATATGCCAAGAAAGAGAAGAAGCTGAACATGCCTACGTCACATCCTCAGCATCAAATGGAGCGACAAAGTGCCAGATAGATAGATAGATAGATAGATAGATAGATAGATAGATAGATAGATAGATAGATAGATAGATAGATAGATAGATGTACTTTATTAATCCCAAACTGGGAAATTACAGTGTAACAGCAGCATGACAGTAGACAACCAAACGACAGAAACACAAGCATGACAGATAAAGGGATTACCCATGGAAAGTAAAACTAACACGACTGTAAAACCTATATACATCATACACTACCGTTCAAAAGTTTGGGGTCACTTAGAAATGTCCTTATTTTTGAAAGAAAAGCACTTTTTTTCAATGAAGATAACTTTAAACTAATTAGAAATACACTCTATACATTGCTAATGTGGTAAATGACCATTATAGCTGCAAATGTCTGGTTTTTGGTGTAATATCTACATAGGTGTATAGAGGCCCATTTCCAGCAACTATCACTCCAGTGTTCTAATGGTACAATGTGTTTGCTCATTGCATCAGAAGGCTAATGGATGATTAGAAAACCCTTGTGCAATCATGTTAGGTCTGCAATGCTGTAATTCCTGCAAATGGAGGATTCTTTGACGAAAGCAAAGTTTGAAGGAAAAAAAATATTATTTCAAATACAAATCATTATTTCTAACCTTGTCAATGTCTTGACTATATTTTCTATTCATTTTACAACTCATGGTGGTAAATAAGTGTGACTTTTCATGGAAAACACAAAATAATTGTCTGGGTGACCTTAAACTTTTGAACGGTAGTGTAGTTTAATATATGATGGCCCTTATAAACACATGAATCATCCCACTGCACAATGAAGGACTATCAGGAACACAGTGAAATGTGAGGTACCAGTTAGACTGTACAGCGCAGTGTGGCAGCATAGTTATGACCAGAATACAAAATCATAGTGAGTTATTGTACAGTGAAATGGCATGTGGCTGGAAAGATTTCCTGTATCTGGCCGTTCAACAGTGAAGCTGGAGTAGTCTAGTGGAGAAAGTGCTCTGCTGTCTATCCAGTGTGTGGTGGAGGGGGTGATCAGGATTGTCCATGATGGATCGCAGTTTATTTAGTGTTCTCCTCTCCACCACTGTCTCAAAGGTCTCCGGTCTGAGACCAATTACAGAGCCAGCCCTCTTGATAATCTTGTCAAGTCTGTTGGTGTCGCTGGCCCTGATACTGCTACCCCAACAGACAGCAGCAAAGAAGATCACACTGGCGACAACGGTCTGGTAGAAAAGCTCCAGCATCCTGCTACACACGTTGAAGGATCTCAGTTTCCTCAGGAAGTAGAGTCTGCTCATCCCCTTCTTGTGCGCAGCGGGTTGGATCTCCAGTCCAACCCGTTACTGATCCTGACACCAAGATATTTGTAGTCCTCAACCACCCCCACATCCTCTCCCTTAATCTGCAATGGCTGAGAAGGCGTCCTCCTCTTCCTGAAGTCAATCACCATCTCTCTGGTCTTGCTGACATTCAGCCTCAGGTGATTCTGCTCTGTCCACTCTGCCCTGTGCTCCCCCTCTTATCCCCCTCTTATACACCCCACAACAGCTGAGAGAATTTCTGCAGGTGGCATGACTCTGTGTTGTACTGAAAGTCCGTGGTGTATAAGGTAAAGAAAAAAGGAGAGCGCACAGTCCCCTGTGGAGCTCCCATATCACTAGCCACCACGCCAGACAAGACACTGCCCAGCTGGACAAATTGTGGCCTGCCTGTCAGGTAGTCAGTAATCCAGCAGATCACAGAGCTGTCGACCCCCATCACCCGCAGCTTCTCACCCAGCAGCAGTGGCTGGATGGTGTTAAAGGCATTGGAGAAATTAAAAAAAAAAAGTGATCCTCACAGTGTCTCCTCCGCCATCCAGGTGCAGATGGGCTTGTTGCAGCAGGTAGATGACAGCATCTTCAACTCCTAAATGGGGCTGATATGCAAACTGCAGAGGGTCCAGCCACATCTGCCAGGTCCTTGCATCCGCTGGTCTCCCCATTATGTATATGCTGCTCTGGCAATGTAGGCTGCGCTGGCTCGGCCATGTGCGCAGTATGGAAGACGGACGCATACCTGAGGACGTTCTGTATAACAAGCTTGCCTCTGGCAAGAGATGTGTTGGCCATCCCCAGCTGCGCTACAAAGATGTCTGTAAGCATGACATGAAAACCCTGGGCATCAGCACTGAGAGTTGGGAGGATATAGCAGGTGACCGCAGTAGATGGTGCAGCACTCTCCAGAAACAACTCAAGGCACAAGAGGAAAAACTCCAGACCTTGGCCAAAGAAAAGAGAGCCAGACGGAAGGCACGTGCCTGCGAAGTAAATACTGTGACCATCCACACCTGCACCAGATGCGGTAGAGACTGCCATTCCCGTATGAGACTGATCAGCCACAGCTGACACTGTACTAGCTGAGACAGCTCCACAACGGCAAACCAAAAGGGCACATCATCTATGGTCAACATTGACCGACAGAGGCCATCCATCTTTAACATATAAAAAATTATTTCTGTTTTTGATATACTGAATAAAACATGAACATCATATTCCCTCGATGATTGATTGTACCATTTGCGTTTTTTTACTACACACAATGGCATTTTTTGTAGTTTAAAAAATTTTGTACTGTATAGTGTGTATGTACTATGTGTTGGTGTATCTCAGTAAATTACAAATGTCATGATTTTTTAATTATTTTAAAAACTATTACCAATATCATAAAATTTATTTTTTAGTTATATTACAAAAAAAATAACGTTCACGTTCTAATTAACTGAGATGCACTAGTAGACTGTTTTAGCAGGAAAATAAATTGTGAGCTGCTTCATCTGTTACATTATCACAGTACCACCAACAATCCAGGCAAACCGAGTATGATCTGGGCTCCCTCTGATGTCTGATAGGTTATGCACACTAGTTGACCCTGCAAGCAATGTGGGTCCTTGGTCACCTCATTTCAGCGGACATTTGAATAGAAATTGTGGATAAACATGCAATGAAGTAGGTGTCACCGTCACCATGTCACAGCACAGAGAGTGGAAATGAATCAAAGGGCTGTCTATCATTATTCTGACAGATTATATTAATTTCAAAGTTGCAGCAGTCAACTGTGTCTGCAACAATGACAAAAATATCACAGCAGCTCAGAGTGAGAGTGAGCTGCCATTTGACCATCTCTAGCTGCTGTGAAGCCAGCGCCAGCCTGTCCTGTTAGTGCAAACCTGGCTCCACTGCTGCTGTGTGTTGAAATGTTACTTCAGCAACTTGGGTCTGGTTTGCTTTCTCGTCTGGGGGGTGGGGGGGGGGGGGGTGAAGGCAGCAGGGATGGGTTTTTGAGCCCATATAGGTTTTTCCTTGCCTCATTCTGTTTCTCCGCCCTGTTGATTTGAAGCACGTGGACATCCAACATAACCCAGAAGGATGAGCTTTTTCGCTCTGCACAGTGCATGCGCTCTGGGGGCTGGGCGTCTTCTTCTGCTTTTTCTTAAGTTTCGGTTGAAAGGCCACAGTGGGTGACCGAGTGCCTGGATGGCAACACCACTAGATTTCATAGAATAAGCTCCCATTGAAAAAGACTGCTGAGTTATCAATTAATTGACAACTAATTTAATTTATTCAACTAAATTCTTATTGATAATTAATTGAAAGTCAATTAATCAGTAACATCCCTATTTCTGGTAAGCACAAAAGTTTATATGTGCCATGTAATACTGTAAATTCAGGTAGACGCATGCTCTTTATGCACAGATTCAACGTAAGCTTACCAATTTTACTACATTGTTCTGTGCAGAATTTTGGCTTTATGTCCCAGTAGCTTTAGCTAACAATTTTTATGGGATGCTTTTGTATTTTGTGTAAAATGCTATGAAAAATGGACAATTTTATCATTTGACTGAGTTTGACTGCAGCTAACAAAACAAATTGGAGGTTGATTTGAATTTGTTTCCAGCATTCTTGCCTGAATGATTTTTTTGTTGTTGTTTTAACCGCATTAGCTATTTAGATTGTGTTTTTTTTCTTTAACAATCATATTCCATTGCAGCCACAGCTAACTATCTTGCCTATCTGTCTGACAAGATGTATTTAAAGAGCTCACCTACAGAGGCTTTAGGGAGGCTTTGGGACAGGCAGCAATTGGTGTCTTGGGGAGACTGACCGGCAAAGATTTATAGCCAGGAAGATTTGACTGGTGAGAATCTGCTGCTGCCACAATTACCTTTACTGCTAAAGTCACACACTTATTCCATCTGCTCCTGCCACAACCACTACCTCATACACACACTGACACACAAATGCGCACATTGCTTTCGCTTACAAGTGCTATTCATGTTTGAGTGGTTGGGTCTCTGTCTTTGCCCTGCCTTGTCCACTTAAAAGGGCATTAATCAATGGCTACTTTATAAATCAAGAGGTCCTTGTAGGCTCAAAGCGATTATGAGGTCAGGGTCCTGCAGAAGTACTTAACCAATTCCCAAAACCCACCCAGACTTGATATATTTTGCTTCCTCGCAGCTAGGCGATTCATCATCATTCCACCACTGAGGCGTAATGGAACAGGCAAGGAGGGTGAAATGGATGTTAAACAAAGCTAAGGAAGATGAGAAGAAAGGAAAAGGGGGAGTAAATGGAGAAGATCAGGCAATAAACTGCTCTATTCTCCAGTCCTTTCTCCTCACATCACCATGCTATTATTTTCCCCTCACTTCACTCAGTTGCCAGTTCTCTCAAATCCCAGGACACATTTGGAGCTCTTAACACAAGCCAGACCCCTTTATAGTGGCCTATTTACTCAACCCAAATTATTCCAGGCAAAGCTGAGACATATGTCTCTAAGATGTTGTTTCAGATCTGACTGTGGCAGCAGTGTGGACCTGCAACAAAGGCAAAATTTAGGATTTTTTTTTTTTGGGGGGGGGGGGGGTAAGAGGACTAAGATAAATTATATTGAAGATGGCTTGTGGAACATCTTTTGGGAAAGAAGAACACATAGAGGGATTACAAAAAGAAGGACGGAATGAACAAAAGTGAGCAGAGGAAGAAAAATATTTTGCAGAAATCACAGTTGTAGGGACAGAAAAAAGAGAAAAAGAGTGAAGAACCCTCAGTTTGCTGGAAGTTAGTCTCCTTCCAGTGGTATTTCCACAAAGAATTAATACTAACATGGCATGAAGATAATAAGACCAGATGAAAGGAAGTATACATTCAAGAATGGAAACAAAACGTAGTTGAATGCACAGTAAAGACTGAACTAGTAAATTAATACACTGCATTCCAAATTATTATGCAAATGGGATTTTAATGTCATAAACATTCAGTTGTTTTGTTTTTGTTTTTCAATTAAACTCATGGATGGTATTGTGTCTCAGGGCTCTTTGGATCACTGATATCAATCTCAGACACCTGTCATAATTAGTTTGCTAGGTGAGCCCAATTAAAGGAACACTACTTAAGAAGGATGTTCCACATTATTAAGCATGCCACAGGCTTCAGGCAATATGGGAAAGAAAAAGGACCTCTCTGCTGCTGAATAGTGTCAAATAGTGCAATGCCTTGGACAAGGCATGAAAATATTAGATATTTCACAAAAACTTAAACGTGATCATCGTACTGTGAAGAAATTTGTGGCTGATTCAGAGCACAGACAGGTTTGTGCAGATAAAGGCATAATGAGGAAGGTTTCTGCCAGACAAATTAATCAGATTAAGAGAGCAGCTGCTAAAATGCCATTACAAAGCAGCAAACAGGTATTTGAAGCTGCTGGTGCCTCTGGAGTTCCACAAATCTCAAGGTGTAGGATCCTCCAGAGGCTTGCAGTTGTGCATAAAACATTGTGTTGTGCATAAACTATTTGGCCACCCCTAACCAATGCTCACAAGCAGAAACGGTTGTAGTGGGCCCAAAAATATATGAAGACTAATTTTCAAACAGTCTTTCTTACTGATGAGTGCCATACAACCCTGGATGGTCCAGATGGATGGAGTAGTAGATGGCTGGTGCATGGCCATCATGTCCCAACGTCAGCAAGGAGGTGGCGGAGTCATGTTTTGGGCCAGAATTATGGGGAGAGAGCTGGTAGGCCCCTTTAGGGTCCCTGAAGATGTGAATATGACCTTGGCAAAGTATAGAGTTTCTGACTGACCACTTTCTTCCATGGTACAAAAAGAAGAACCGTGGCTCTATGACTGCTTTGGGCATAAAAGGCGAGAAACCCATGGTGTGGCCCCCATCCTCCCCTGACCTCAACCCTACTGAGAACCTCTGGAGCACAGGTGTCAAACTCACTCCATGGAGGGCCAAGACCCTGCAGGTTTTACCTCCACCCAGTGTCTTCAACAGGTGAGTACACTGAATTTCTTCCCACTGATTGCTGATCAGTGAAAACACCTGCTGAAGACACTGGGTGGAAGTAAAACCTGCAGGGTCTTGGCCCTCCATGGAATGAGTTTGACACCCCTGCTCTGGAGCATCCTCAAGCAAAAGATCTGTGATGGTGGGAGGCAGTTCACATCACAACAGCAGCTGTGGGAGGCTATTCTAACATCTTGCAAAGAAATTCAAGCAGAAACTCTCCAAAAACTCACAAGTTCAATGGATGGAAGAATTGTGAAGGTTATACCAAAGAAGGGGTCCTATGTTAACATGTAACTTGGCCTGTTAAGATGTTTGGATTGAAATAGCTTTTGATTTCAGTTAATATGACCTCCTAATGCTGCAAATTCAACAAGTGACCATTTTCAGTTCTTTACAACCAATAAAATATTTTGAAACTCTGTTGTGTGTAATAATTTGGACCAGTGCATTTTGAGTTTTTTTTTATTTATTTTTGAAAAAAAACATAGTTATCATTTGGAGGTTTGTTCACTAAAATTTGAATTATGCTCTGAAGGTTGATGACTTGAAAATAATAGTCATTTGCATCGACTATTTAGGAAAATCAGAGACAAATATCATTTGCATAATAATTTGGAACGTGGTGTAATTATTTTTATTAATTTTAAATTCCACAAAAACACAAAAAGTTACCTCAAAGTTTGATGAAACAGAGATCCACCCATCTATCCATCTATCCATCTTATAATGGATTGCATTTATATATCACCTTTCAAGATACCCAAAGCGCTTTACAATGAGTCCATTATTCATTCACTCCACAGACAGACAATGGTAGTGGTAAGCTACTGCTGGAGCCACAGTTTCCCTGGGGCAGACTGAAGGAAATGTGGCTGCCAATCTGCACCAGTGGCCTCTCCGACCACTACCAAACATTTATACACATTCTTACCCAGTGTCATGGACACTGGAGACAAGGTGGGTAAAGTGTCTTGCCCAGGGACACAATGGCAGGATGGCTGGGGAGGGCGGGATTCGAACCGCCAATGCTCTGGTTATTGGATGACCTGCTCTACCTGCTGAGCCCCTGCTGCCCACATTTCTCTCCTCCGTTCCATTTTTGCTGAGCACCAAGCTGGATGGCAGGAAGTTCCACTTTTATTTAGTCTTTGGCATGACCCGGCCGGGATATGAACCCGACCTCCCGGTTGGTGGTGGTGGTGGTGGTGGGGTGTTCTACTGCTAGGCCACGGCCTATCACTTTTACCAGGGTCTGGGCTATGGGAGCAGACTAGTTCACAAAGCACCATGGTCCTCATGATCCCTCCTGCAGGTGGTTAGCCCACTAGAGGTCAGACCCATGCGGCTTGCTCAGGCTGAGCCTAGCCGGATCGTATGGACAGAAAACCGATCTTCAAGTGCTTGCTTCAAGCCCCAGTAACCCCAAAACATGTGGGGTAGAGTGGATCCTTTGTTATGGAGATTTCCTGGATGATTCTTAGTCTGGCCCTTCACCCAGGGCTAATTTCTCTTGGGAGATCCATGCAGGAGGTAATTGCCCCCAACAACATAACTCCTGGGATCATTAGGACATGCAAGCCTCTCCACTACAATAAGGTGCCAATTCACAGAGTGGAAAAACATTCATTCATTTTCAACTTCTTAATCCTTTTAGTGTCATGGGGGGAAAAAAGCTATGGGGTACAGACAAATGGTGCATGTCTTTCAACTGTGGGGGGAAACCAGAGTACCCAGTGAAAACATACACAGACACAGGGAGAACATGCAGACTCCACACAGAAAGGTTGCTGGTTCCCAGGGGTGAAATCAAACCAACAACCTTCTTGCTGTGCTATCACAGTGCTAAGCACTGTGCCACCAATGCTCCGTACTGTGGGTGTTTATATATTTACATATTTATTCCATCTAGCTACAATGCTCTGCACTGTGTGTTCATATATTCATATATTTATTCCATCCAGCTACAATGCTCTGCACTGTGTGTCTGTGTGTGTGTGTATATATATATATTTTATAGTAATACGTACATATGTATATTAGCTGCTCTTGCTTGCTTGTTTTTTTTTTTTTTTTTTTTTTTTTCTTGCCTTCTGATTGTTGCTCTGAGTGTTGCTATCCCTGTGCTGTTGCAATCCTGGAATTTCCCCGTTGTGGGACTAATAAAGGCTTATCTTATCTTATCTTACCAAGCTGCTCGAGTGGTAAAACAAATATAAGAAAATGTCCTGTCAACATGACGCTGACCCTTCAGTTGCCACAATGTTTAATTTTAGCAGCAAACAATGTCGCAAGGCATCAATATGAAAATAACAAAAATGAGGATTGAAAAACGAAGGGAATAACATAATTTAAACAATTTGCCAGAAAGGAGAAAGGTACTGTATGACAAAGAATGAGGAGGAAATTTTTAATTTACCTCTACCCCGACACCCATTTGCTGAGGCTGGATAAATTGTGATTTAAAAAGTGTAATGAAGGGTAATAATTCACTGTCAGTGCAGTCAGTAAACACTGGAGATATGGCAGGTTTCCTCAGTAGTGTTTGCCATTGATTGCAATACATTTTTTGAAACTATGTCTCATGGTGAGGGTGGTCCACCAGACGGAGTGGAACATAAGATCTTTATGGGTGAATACTTGGTAGTCTTAAAAGAGTATCATTCCAAATATTAAAGCTTTATTCTGGTATTCAGAGTTAATAAAAACAAAATATTGTTGGTAAAAGATATATAACACTCCCTACAGGAAAAAAAATCTCCCAAGAAAAACAGAAAATACAATATTGTAGCAGTAGCTAAGCTAATATTAAAACCTATGAGCTCACCTTTACATCAAAATCACCAATCAAACTGAAGCTTCTTTTGACTCCTCCATCTTGTTTGGGCAGGTAAGCAACAACAAACTCAAATCTGGACCTCACTGTTCAATGCACATTTGTAGATGCTCCACTGTCAGATTTCAAATCACATCCATGTCGGTACACCAGCAAGCATAGCCTGCTCCTTTCTATTGAAAATAAAGCAGTAAAAAAAGTGTTCCCAAAATGATGCTGCATTTTGAGACAAGAAATAAGATGTTTACCTGCTGAATTAGATGTTTCCTTACATTAATAACTGTTAGTTTTAAGATTGCTATTCATTTTGCATAAAGTGGCCACGATCTCTAATTTATGCAATTCAAGCGTGGACAACTCAACATACTCTCTTGAAACATAACCAGAAACCTTGTAAACTGAGGTACATTGTTGGGTCACATGATCAGGCTCCTTGATGATTCGACACCACTGCTGTAAACTGCCAGCACTCAGTCAAAAACATTCATATGTGTGCAGGTAAGGTAAAAGCGTATTTTTTCAAAGTCCACTTTATTTCACTTCATGCTCCTTATTTGTTGTGCAGTTGTCATGATGCAAAAAAATTTTAAAAAGTTGCAAGTATCAAAAACATGTTCAAAGTAAAAGCAAAGATGATACTCATCTAATATAAATGCTGATTATTGCCATTAAGAACAAAAAGAACAAAAGAAGCAGAGCAGCGGTATAAAACATACAAAAATAAGTTAACATATATAATAAGATGTAGTAAAAGAGACTATTACAGTAAAGAACTGGAGAAAAACAGAGACAATATTAAAAATACATGGACAATACTCAACAGTATCCTTGGAAATAAAAGCAGAAATACAAGCTACCCAACTAATATTCCAAAAAATAATAAAACGACTCAGAGTGTGAATATCGCTTCACCTGCAGATGAATTTAATAATTTTTTTGTTAACATTGGACCTAAACTGGCCCGAGAAATACCCACTACGGTGCCAACAGGTGATACAATATGCAATAACACTGCTGTAAAAGACTCCATCTTCATAAAGAACACAGACGAAAGAGAGGTCATTGAAATTGTTAAATCGTTCAAAAGTAAAACATCTACTGACTGTGATGGTATCGACATGCTACTAGTCAAAACTGTTATCGAATGCATAGTAAAACCACTGACGTATATCTGCAACCTGTCTCTCCAATCAGGTATATTTCCCAATGCAATGAAAATAGCTAAAGTAATTCCAATATACAAGACGGGCGATAGAGGGGAACTCTCAAACTATAGACCAATTTCACTATTACCACAATTTTCCAAGATACTTGAAAAAATATTCTATGAGAGAATTGACAACTTCATACTGAAGAATGATTTATTATGTGAGCAGCAATATGGGTTCAGACACAAGAGGACAACTGCATATGCCCTAATGGAATTTACAGAAAAAATATCAACAGCCATTGAAAATAAAGAGTATTCAGTTGGAGTATTCCTAGATCTTAAAAAAGCATTTGATACAGTAGATCATAATTTATTATTAAAGAAACTACAAAATTCTGGTATTAGAGGTGTAGCACTGTCCTGGTTAAGTAGTTACTTAAAGAATAGATATCAGTATGTATGTGTTAGCAACAAAAACTCAGAGTTGCTGAAGGTCACCTGTGGAGTCCCACAGGGTTCAGTTTTGGGACCATTATTATTCAATATGTATATAAACGATATATGTAAAGTCTCAGAAAAAATGGACTTAATATTGTTTGCCGATGACACTAATCTGCTATGCAGTGGAAACAATTTGGAACAACTTCTGGATACACTCGGGAAGGAATTAGGAAAGCTTAAACTGTGGTTTGATTCAAACAAATTAACGCTCAATTTAAGTAAGACAAAATTTATAGTCTTTAACAACCATCACAACAATCCAGTACCCAAACTCAGTGTAAATGGTGTAGAGATTGAAAGGGTATCTGAAACCAAATTCCTTGGAGTAATAATTGATAACAAACTGTGTTGGAAGTCACATATTAATTATGTTAAAGGTAAAGTCTCCAAATCAATTGCAATATTACACAGAGTGAAATATTTGCTGAATCAACCCACACTATACACCTTGTATCATTCATTAATACTCCCATACATGACATATTGTAATGAAGTATGGGGAAATACATATAAAACAAACATATATCCAGTCTTTATGCTTCAAAAGAGAGCTATTAGAATAATAAACAAAGCTGCTTACAGGGAACCAACAAACCCACTTTTTCTTAAACAAAAAACTCTCAAGTTGAAAGATCTGGTTGACTTTAAAACCGCAATAATAATGTTCAAAGTGAAGAATTTATCACTGCCTGCAAATATCCAAAAGTTGTTCCAAACAAGGGAGAAACGATATCACTTCAGAGGAACATGTATATTTCAAAAGCCTACAGTGAGAACAACCACCAAGCAACACTGTATTTCAGTGCAAGGAGTCAGATTATGGAACGATTTTGGACCTGAATTAAAATCATGTACAACGCTTGGACAATTTAAACAAAAACTAAAGGAAGAAATACTCCAAACATATTTACAAGACGACATGTAAACTCACATAAGGATTGACATTTCCAGCCTGTGTTGTGTTGTAGCTTAGTTTTTTTTTTTTTCTCTCTGTGACATTCTGTCTTAGATTTGTCTCGAATAGTAACTGCTTAACTTAGCTTAGCTTAGTTTTCTTTTTTTTTTTTTTTTTTCTTCTCTCAGTCACACTTTGTCTTAGCTTTGTTCTAAATTGTAATCACTCTTGTCTTGTTTACTCTTTTTTCTTTGAATTCTTGGATGGAATATGGGTGGGCAATATAAGCTGCGGCTTCAGCCATCACCCATTTCGGATAACTCACGTTGAATTGTTTAGTAGAAGGAGTCTTTGTCTAATTTGACCTTGTTGTTATATTATACAGTTTCTTCAACCTGTACTGTATTATCCGAAATAAATTCATTCATTCATTCATTCATTCATTCATTAAGCATTTACAAAATAAGTTTCAAACATTATTGGCTAAATTGTGGATTTTTCACACTTTTCATACTTATTCTGTATTCTTTTAAAGTAAATTGAAATATTCCAAACATTTCCTGTGTTAATTCAGATGACAAATGCTCACTAGTATATCTTTTAGAAATGAATTATAAATTGCAAAAGATAGATAGATAGATAGATAGATAGATAGATAGATAGATAGATAGATAGATAGATAGATAGATAGATAGATAGATAAAGGTTGAGATAAGACAGTGGGTCTTCAAGAAAGAAATTCTCTTTTTGACATAAATAATTTATGAAAAATAAAGCACTCGGCTTGATGTTATTAATGCCTCGTCACAAGCTCCAATAGAGCAGGGAACAGGGGGTGATTATGCTATCAATTTCAGTGTATGCTTTGCATAGATGTGCATAGGTTTTAATAATGAAACTCAGAAAGCAGCAGTGAAATTTGAAACTATCTCAAAACAATTGGTCTACAAGGATGCAATGTATCAAAACACAACAAACAAATTCCAATTCAAGAAAATAAAAAGGTCAATTTATCTATTCCTGTTTTTTAAAGGCTCTTGGAATCTACCATAATTCACAAATAGCATGTAAAGACAAAGAAAACAGATGGAATTAAATCCTTTGCCAGTGGCTGTGACTTACAGTATTACCTCCGCCAAGGGCGGAGATAATGTTTTTAGTGGTGTTGGTTTGTCTGTCTGCCTGTTAGCAACATAACTCAAAAAGTTATGAATGGATTTTGATGAAATTTTCAGGAAAGGTGTGTAATGGAACGGGGAACAGATGATTAGATTTTGGTGATGATCTGCGAATGCATACCTCCACCAATGCTTATCTTCTCACAGAGTTTTAGCAACAATACTCCAAAACTAATGGATGGATTTGGATGAAATTTTCACCAGAGGTGGTTCTTGGGCTACAGAGGAACCCATTACATTTTGGTGATGATCTGAGAATGCATACCCCAGCCAAGGATCTTATATTCTCAAAATGTGTTAGCAACAATACTCCAAAACTAATGGACATACTTTGATGCAATTTTCACCAGATGTGGTTCTAGGCCTACACACAATTACATTTTGGAGGTGATCCATGAGGGACGGAAGGAGCCTTGGCAGGGGTATGCACTCTCTGAGTGCTTTGCTAGTTTAAGTAAGCAACTCATATGAAACTTATAAATGGGATGAGGAGTCCATTTCAATTATTCTGTTCAGTTTATCACTGAGAACATGCAGTGCAATATAATAATGTCACCAACTATCAGTGAAATAATAATTGCATGCTTTATTTTTTCTACTTTGGTGAACTGTACCATGTAACGACTTGCACTTATCATTGGATTATCATTAACACATTGCAAGGCATGAAAAAAAGCTCAGCAGATAACTGCCATGGGACTACTGCACATATGTGTGTGACAGTAATCACAATAATATCTAATATTACAAGTCTTTTTGCTTAACAGGGATGCATAATGCATTCATAAGGAACATGAAATGCCATAAATCAAAATGTAATTGCAATGGATTACAAGGCAGAAGAGCAGCAAAAAGTGTGCAACAAGGCTAATTCAACATCGTTTATGGTTAAAGACCTGAATATCTGCTACTTGGTAATATATACATTTGCTAAATTAAAATGGAAGGGGGGGCGGTTCCCTAATTTTCTTTCACCAGCTTCATATTTATATCTTCCTCCCTTACTCTCCCACAATCTGCTTCTGAACCAAAGTTGTTTGATCATAAATAGTCGGAGTGCAATGACTTGTCTCCTCCACTTTCACTCAGTGGTCCTAGTAGTAGCAAGAGAGATTAGAAAGTCTGCCATACTACCCAACCGGCCCGAGCATACCATTAGCATATATATGAGATTTGAGACATTTTCTAATATTCTCCAGCAGGACTCATCTGTCATGGCCTGGTGATGAATTATCAAATGCTTGTTTTGGTGTGTGGGAGCTGGAAAAATGGCAGCGTGACTCTCTTGCTTCTCCTTCCTTGTATAACCTTTAGTATGCGCATGTAAAAAAAAGTATAAGCCGAATGGAGGAAGAAAAATTATTGTTGGGACACTTTAATAAAAAGGGAGTTTATGCATGTTATTACCTACTTTTCTGTTTACACGTGTCACAAAGTTGCAAGAGAAGTGGAGACAACAGGAGGAAAAAGAACTGCCTGTACTCGGCACTGAGGGTCATGCTGAAATCCATGAGTTGCTTTTTCAAACAACTTTCTTTGATTGGCTTGTGATTTACATAATGAAGCTGTCTGACACAATATTGTTGTGAACTTTTTTTTTCCAGTTTTCAGTATTTAACACTGTATCACTGCTTCAGCAATGTTCAATGTTAAAAAGAAAGAAGCAACAATGTCTTTTTTTTGTCATTAAGTCCATACTGTATTTTTACAGCATCAATATAACTGATTAAAATTTTGAGCAATCATTAAAATAAATGCAAGATGGAAACTAACATCAAATAACACCTAAAAAACTTTATCAGTTTTTAAAATCAGTCAATAAATTGCAAAGAACAGTCTGAACTCTGTGAAAACATCACAGGAAATATAAATTTAACATGTAATTATGATTGATCAAATATCTCAGGGGAGAAATGCCTGCTGTATTATGCTTGAAGATGACATAAAAAATGCTTTTTTAGAATAAATTAATAACGTCCTACATAACTGACAGCTCACCTCACAATCACAGCTATCAGACAGATGGAAGCTTCTCATTAATCCATTTGTTTAAAATGGTTGTTAATGGTCGTTAACAACATCTTGTCTCCAACATTATCTCTTTGACATTCAGACTCCGCTTACAGACGGAATCTGTTTGACAGGCTCCAACCGCTGTGGAGCGAGTGAGAGATTTTTACCTCCGCCAAGGAGGTTATGTGATCATCGGCGTTGGTTTGTCTGTTTGTTTGTCTGTCTGTCTGTTTGTTTGTTAGCAAGATAACTCACAAAGTTATGGACGGATTTTCATGAAATTTTCACAGATTGTCAGAAATGGGGTATCCTACAGATGATTAGATTTTGGTGGTGATCCCGATCACCATCCACAAGAAAACCACCATTACGCAAAATGCCATTTTCGTGAATAACTACTGAACCACTAATCCTATCATTGTCAATCCAATTGCTTGTCATACGTTTTCATGGTCAAGGAATCTGAAAACGTACACACAAACACTGTATGGGGGGAACTGTGGCGCTTGGCGGAGGTCTGCACTCTCCGAGTGCTTTTCTAGTTACAGAATGTTGGGCAGTGTTAAGTGGTTTAATGGTTACTTTTTATTTATTTACTGGCCCCTGACACCAATTCAGTCATTTTGTCTGGATCAAATCCGATACCGACACTACATATCAGATCGGCCCATCTCTAGTTTCGTTACTGTTCGTAAAAGGTTGCACAACAGTCTGCCAACAGTTCGCTAACACCATTAGTTATAGTATTGATTATGATTTGATAACATTATTTCATTTTTAAACAAATGTTAAACAAATGTTAATGAAAAGACTTATTATACCCCCCTGCAACAAAGTTAAATCTAATCCATTTTATGTTGTCACCAGTATAGGTTCTACATTTCTCATTGGATTGACTTCGAATTTATACATAAGCTTTAACTCATCAATACCTTGGACAGTTTGATTTTGATATACATCAGATGAGGGCATTCATTATATTGTTCAGTGAGAACTCTGATACGGGGATGGTTGGGGTTTGTGAGCTTGCTCATTAACGTTCTTTCATTCTTTCTACATTATATGTTTATATTGTATGATTTTGATGGTAATTGGTGGAAGGGATACATGACACTGCTATTTCACAGCCAGTGTTCTGTTTTGAGACTTGAGACACTGTTTTTGAATCTTTTTAAGTTGGCATATTTGTTGGTGAATAAAATTCCTGTTTACTCCTTAATAGATTTGGTGATTTTGGAAAGAAAGCCTTTTGATGAGTTTGTGTGGAATGGCCAAGAATACATGTGATAATGTGATTAAGAATCCACTTCTACTTTGTAATGAATGTTTGTTGACAGTATTTGCTATAATACAAGCAAATAGAGAGCCTAAGTCACACCCCATCTACTTCCGCATATGGGACCTTACGACCTCCTAAATTGGAGAAAAAAAATTCAATTGGTGAATGGTAAGAGAGAAATTATCTTTTGATCCTGATTGAATTTTGCCACGAGTTACACATATGATGTTTGTCAATTTAAAAAATAATTTTCTACATAATTAAAGTTATCGGTTATCATATAATAAAACAATAATATTTAGTTTTTGTGAAACCACCTAGTGGACTACATCCCCTTGTCTCAGATTATACATGTCACCAAACACAATCATGGCTTGCCTCCTGTTTTCTGACCAATTTTCTACTTGGTAATAAGGAAGACATTCAGTTCAATTCAATTCAATTTTATTTACTGTATATAGCGCCAAATCACAACACAGGTCATCTCAAGGCACATTATGAAAAAGTTGGGTTTAGGCCACGCTCTCAAATTTGTCCTAAGTCCTAAGAGCAAGCACTGCAGCGACACAGGCAAGGAAAATCTTCCCTTTAATGGGCAGAAACCTTGAGCAGAAGCATAGCTCATAGAGGACGGCCATCCGCCTCAACTGGCTGAGTTTAAAAAAGAGGTAAAAAGTAGGCGGCCTGGCAGTAGCTACATTCAATGTATGTATTTTCATATACAGAACAAACATAACAAATACAATTCAACATTAACATTCACAGCCAGACCTTGCAATATCAAGCCGGGTTAGGCTCCACATGTGGGTGACGGCCTGGCAGCAGCAACATTTTTAACTATAGGCGTTATCAAAGAGAAATGATTTCAACTTGCTCTTGAATAAAGAGAGAGTGTCTGCCTCCCGAACTGAACTGGGAAGATGGTTCTACAGGAGGGGAGCTTGATAACTGAAAGCTCTACCTCCCAATCTACTTCTGGAGACCTTGGGGACTACCAGTAGTTTGGATTTTTGGGAGCACAGAGCTTTGGTTGGATGATAGGGAACTATCAGTTCTTGCAGGTAAGAAGGAGCCAGACCATTAAGGGCTTTGTAAGTTAGGAGTAAAATCTTGAATTCAATTCTATATTTTATTGGGAGCCAATGTAAAGAAGCTAAAACTGGGGTAATGTGATCTCTTCTCCCTGTTCTCATCAGGATACGGTGGGGGAAAAAAGTATTTAGTCAGCCACCAATTGTGCAAGTTCTCCCACTTAAAAGATGAGAGAGGTCTCCAATTTTTATCATAGGTATACCTCAACTATGAGAGACAAAATAAGAAAAAAAAAATCCAGAAAATCACATTGAAGGATTTTTAATGAATTAATTGGTAAATTCCTCGGTAAAATAAGTATTTGGTCAATAACAAATGTTCATCTCAATACTTTGTTATATACCCTTTGTTGGCAATGACAGAGGTCAAACGTTTTCTGTAAGTTTTCACAAGGTTTTCACACACTGTTGCTGGTATTTTGGCCCATTCCTCCATGCAGATCTCCTCTAGAGCAGTGATGTTTTGGGGCTGTCGCTGGGCAACACAGACTTTCAACTCCCTCCAAAGATTTTCTATGGGGTTGAGATCTGGAGACTGGCTAGGCTACTCCAGGACCTTGAAATGCTTCTTACGAAGCCACTCCTTCGTTGCCCGGGCAGTGTGTTTGGGATCATTGTCATGCTGAAAGGCCCAGCCACGTTTCATCTTCAATGCCCTTGCTGGTGGAAGGAGGTTTTCACTCAAAATCTCACAATACATGGCCCCATTCATTCTTTCCTTTACACGGATCAGTCGTCCTGGTCCCTTTGCAGAAAAACAGCCCCAAAGTATGATGTTTCCACCCCCATGCTTCACAGTAGGTATGGTGTTCTTTCTCCTCCAAACACGACAAGTTGAGTTTTTACAATAAAGTTCTATTTTGGTTTCATCTGACCATGTGACATTCTCCCAATCCTCTTCTGGATCATCCAAATGCTCTCTAGCAAACTTCAGACGGGCCTGGACATGTACTGGCTTAAGCAGGGAGACACGTCTGGCACATGCAGGATTTGAGTCCTTGGCGGCGTAGTGTGTTTCTGATGTAGCCTTTGTTACTTTGGTCCCAGCTCTCTGCAGGTCATTCACTAGGTCCCCCCATGTGGTTCTGGGATTTTTGCTCACCGTTCTCGTGATCATTTTGACCCCATGGGGTGAGATCTTGTGTGGAGCCCCAGATCGAGGGAGATTATCAGTGGTCCTGTATGTCTTCCATTTTCTAATAATTGCTCCCACAGTTGATTTCTTCACACCAAGCTGCTTACCTATTGCAGATTCAGTCTTCCCAGCCTGGTGCAGGTCTACAATTTTGTTTCTGGTGTCCTTTGACAGCTCTTTGGTGTTGGCCATAGTGGAGTTTGGAGTCTGACTGTTTGAGGTTGTGGACAGGTGTCTTTTATACTGATAACGAGTTCAAACAGGTGCCATTAATACAGGTAATGAGTGGAGGACAGAGGAGCCTCTTAAAGAAGAAGTTACAGGTCTGTGAGAGCCAGAAATCTTGCTTGTTTGTAGGTGACCAAATACTTATTTTACTGAGGAATTTACCAATTAATTTATTAAAAATCCTTCGATGTGATTTTCTGGATTTTTTTTTTCTCCTTTTGTCTCTCATAGTTGAGGTATACCTATGATGAAAATTGGAGACCTCTCTCATCTTTTAAGTGGGAGAACTTGCACAATTGGTGGCTGACTAAATACTTTTTTGCCCCACTGTACGTGTAGCTGCATTCTGAATGAGTTGGAGAAACTTTATGGACTTATTAGGACAACCTGATAAAAGTGAATTACAAGTCTAGCCTAAAGGTGATAAAGGTGAGGACAAGTTTATCTGCATCTTTAGAAATATTACACAGATGGAAGAAGGCAGTCTTAATAGTTTGCTGTATATGAGAGTTAAAAGACATATCTTGGTCAAAGACAACTCCAAGATTCCTAACAGAGGACTTAGAAGCCAGCGCAATGTCATCTAGTCTTGTTATCTTACTAGAAAGAGTATTTCTAGCTTGTTTGGGGCCAAGAACAATGACTTCAGTTTTATCTGTATTCAGCAATAAAAAGATGTAGTTCATCCAGGTTTTAATATCCTTAAGACACTCCTGGAGTGAACCCAAATGGCTAGGATCATATGGATTGATGGATAAATATAATTGAGTGTCATCAGTGTAACAATGAAAATGAATAGAATGCTTCCTCATAATGTCTCCCAGAGGCAGCATGTATAATGTAAACTGTATTGGTCCAAGTACCGATCCCTGCGGAATGCCATAACTAACCATGGTCTGGATAGAGGACTTGTTATGGACATAGACAAAATGGGAACGGTCTGATAAATAAGACTGAAACCATCTTAGTGTTGTTCCTTTCAAACCAATTTGCTGTTCAAGTCTCTCTAATAGAATATGGTGCTCAATGGTGTCAAAGGCAGCACTAAGGTCCAGTAAGACAAGAACAGGGACAAGTCCTTTGTCAAATGCCATAAGGAGGTCATCAGTAACTGTGGTGTTTCCTAAAACCTGACTGAAATTTCTCAAATATAAAATTATTTTCTAAAAAAGTGCACAGTTGATTGGCGACTACTTTTTCGAGGGTCTTGGAAAGGTAGGGGAGGTTAGATATTGGTTTATAATTGGCCAAAATCCCCGATTCAAGCAAAGGTTTTTTTAAGCAGAGGTTTAATTACTGCCACTTTAAAAGACTTGCGTACATGTTCTGTCAATAGGGACATATTAATTATGTTCAGAAATGGTGGACTAATCAGCGGTAGCAACTCCTTCAGGAGTCTAGCAGGGATTGGGTCTAAGAGACAGGTAGCTGAGACTATTAAGGCTAGATCAGAATGACTAATCAGAGAAAATTCCGAAAAGCGGAGTTCTGAGCTTGTGGACGCAGCAGTGTTAGGCAGAGGCTTGGTATTTTTAAAGGGGTTATTTTTTGGAATAGTATTCCTGATTCTGATAATTTTATCATTAAAAAAATTCAAAAAGTCATCAGCACTAAGAGTTGGAGGAATGTAGGGGTCTATGGTATTGTGGCTCTTGGTTAACTGAGAAACAGTGATAAAAAGAAATATATGGTTATCTTTATTTTTTTCTATCAAGGATGAATAGTACTGTCACCTAGCATTACGGAGAGATTTCTTATAGGTGATAAGGCTGGCATTCCAGGCTAAACATGATTCTTCTGTCTTATTTGCACGCCATAGCCTTTCAAGGGATCTGACTTTCTGTTCTAACTCACAAGTGTGGGAGTTGTACCACGGAGCTAATATCCTATTTTTAATAGTTTTCTTTTTATGAGGGGCTATGGAGTCAAGTGTTGTCCACAGTGAGGCAGCAGTACTATCAACTAAAAGGTCTAATTCTGATGGATTCAAGCAGTCAGTGCTGTCCTCTGCTATATTGATACACGCTAATACAGTAAGTGCTGAAGAGATTAATTTTTTAAAGCGAGCCACAATACTATCAGGTAAGAATCTGGTAACTATGTTTCTGCTTGATGCTATAAGATCAGGTAACACAAATTTGAAAGTTATCAAATAATGGTCAGTCAGTGTAAGATTCTGAGGAATGACTAGCAGTTCATCAATTTCTACATCACAGGCCAAGACCAGGTCAAGCGTGTGATTATGATGATGAGTTGGTTTACTAACACACTGAGAAAAACCAGTTGAATTTAAGAGGGAGAGAAATGCTACACTATGACCATCATTATCAACGTCTATATGAATATTAAAATTACCAGCTATGATAATCTTGTCTGAAGTAAGAACTAAGGTTGCTGAGAACTCAGAGAATTCAGACATAAATTCAGCAAAAGAAGCACTGGGAGGGCGATATACTGTGGTAAATAAAAGAGGCTGTTCTGACCTCCAGGATGGGTGTGCTAAGCTAAAAGTTATGCATTCAAAAGAGTTATAATTTGAGCTTAGCTTAGGCTGAGGGTTCATTGGTAATGTGGATTCATATATTACCCCGACACCACCACCTCGGCCACTGTTTCTAGGAATATGAATATTACCATAGCTGGGGAGGGGTGGCCTCATTGATACTAACAAAGTCATCGGGGAGTAGCCATGTATCTGCGAGACAGAGTATATTTATATTGTGATCCATAATCATATCATTAATTAAGGTTGCTTTATCGACAGAGATTTTATATTCAGCAGTCCACTTTTAATTATTTTATTTTTCTGTGATAAATTAATGGTTTTAATCTTTATCAAGTTATGTTGTATTTGTCTTGGGTTATAATGTTTTGGGTATCGGGGGACAGATACAATTTCTATGGGGTTGTGAATGAAAGATTGATCTAAATAGAGAGAATTATTTTAACTAATAGGAGTATATGAGAAATGGAAAGCCAAAAAGCTGGTTGGCAGACCCAGGTGCTTTGGGGTGAGGTGACACACCAGCTTTCAGTCACTGTACCGAAAAATGCTGAATTGAATAAAACAGATTGTCCCTCAAAACATGTGCACTGAGTCTATTTGGATGAATGCCAACTGGCCTCATAAATGATGAGCGATTCTAAAACAGGTTGAAATTGTCTATAAAACCAATGTTAAAGGTAGGACATGTTGAACACAACCAGGTATTAAGGCTAAGAGTTCTGCTGAAATAATTCTGCTGAAATAAAGACATCAATCAAAGCTTATGCCCAGTTTGTTATTTTAGAGAGAACAAACGAACATATAATGCTGGGCTGAAAAATCAGCTGAATGGTTTAATGTAGTATGCATGGATGCAACACACAGACATGAATGAGTTTGAAACTTCAGGAAAAGAGGATGATGCCTGTGCAAACTTTCATAAAAGGATCATTAATGGTGGCATGGAACTTGCTCCCAGCCCATAGGGAGATGGAGTGCTCCCTGTCCCGTTGCTTTCCTCAACCAAAGGTCTCCTCTGTCTCATGCGGGGGTCTGCTCAGATGTGTGGGTCTCTGTCCCAGTCCCTCCCAGGTGGGAGGGAGAGAGGAAAGAGACCTGGTGCGAAGTCTCATCACCTGTTGACCCCCGCCACAAGGCGAGCTTGCGCTCTGTGGCCCCTCCCAGGGGCTGATGGGTGGCCGCGGGGTCACCTGCAGCTAAAGAACCCCGACCGCCCACAGATTTGGATGCATCTCCTGTCTCTCTGGGGAGTTACAGTGAAAAGTAAAACCCTGTTCATTCATTCATTCACTCTCATAAATATAAACACATTAATGCCTAATAAGTCAATGATGAAAATGAAAATGAGGATGGAAAAGAAATCTTCAGACTGACATGCCTCCTCCCATGCCCAGCATCCACACCAGAACACACACATGCTCCCTGTTCATTCATTCATTCACCTAAAAAAATAAAATCATAGCCTAAATTAATGTCTAATCTAGACTCCAATGGTAAGTCCAAAATTATTTAGTGTATCATCATATAAACAATAATAATAATAATAATGATAATAATAATAATGCATTTCATTTATATCATAATTTACATTTAAAAGAAATAAATCTCAAAGTGCCATAATAAAAACAGTTAAAAGAACATAAAAATAATAATAATAAAAAATAATAATACAAATAAAATGACGGGTGATTAAAACTGTTACAACTCTCTCCATTAAAATAGCAGAAAATTCCAGTGCATGCTGTTTCCTCACAAGCTCTAGAGCTGCACAATTTCAAAACATGCCACTGAAACAGTATTTACCAACGTGCTTCTGACAACAGACCTCCTTTTTCCTGATCAAAAGTGCATTGGCATAGCATGCACCATAATACATGAGACTGTGTGCCACCAAACCTTTTTGAAATGACTCTCCACCTTCCAGGGCAAAGTGGGAGCACTGTCTGCTGGTAATTAGTTGGCATGAGGCAAAGCATAAAAAGCAGACAGTGCAGTGACAGAAACTAACAAACACTTGCATACAGCAGGAAGTCTGGCGCAAAAGTCCACTGATGACCATCACACTAGGGCCCCATATGTGTAACTCGTGGGAAAATTCAATCAGGGTTAAAAGATATTTTCTCTCTTGCTATTCAGTCCAGTGGAGAATTTTTTATTTTTTTTTTCAGATTTAAGGTCCCATATGTGGAAGTACAGGGGACGTGACTTAGGCCCTCCGTTTGGTGGAGGCCGCTGACAAGTCAGATGGTCAGAAATGGTTTATTTGTAATCTCAGCATGCAGCCAATGCCCTGATTTTTTTTTTCTGACACAATATGAGTAAATAAAATAAAATTAAAATATATCTGATGTAGTTTAACCAAATAAAATAAGTGACAACAAAATCTCTTAAACAGGTTATTGTTTTCAATTTTATAAAAATGGTATGAAATATATTTGCAAATGTTTGACCCCTTAAAGGAGACAACATTCTGACCTCCTGGCCAGTAGGTGTCACACTTACTCTTGGCTCTTCTGCTTGGTAGAGACACGTCAACCCAGTTATGCTATTGGCTGTGACCAGCTGTGACATCCTTAGCAGCCACTGTAGTCTCGTCATCCAAGTGCTCAGATATAAATATGCGTCACAAGCTGAGCACTGGAGGTTCCACCATGCTCAGTCTCATGGCTTTTTTCTCTGTATTTATATATTTGTTGTATTTTGTGCCTTGGGTTTCTGTATTTTCTTATTGGTTTTTATTTTCTTGTTTATGTTATGGTTTTGTTACTCTTATTTTGTATTAGGTTGTATTTATTTCTCTGTCTGCATTTATTAATATTTTATTCTTTGTATTTCGGACTGTTGTGTGCTTTCTTTGGGTTGACAGCTGTCAAGTAGCGTTTCTGGGTAGTGCTCCATGTGGGCGTCGCCCTGTCAGCTGTCAGCTCTCTTCGCTCTCCTCTCATTGCTTGCAGCTGATCCTAATCATTAATCACTGTCATCTTTATGCCCGCTCATGTGACCCCACACCTGTAAATACTTGTGTTATTTGTTCTGGCCCTATTTAAGGACAGCATTCTCATTTCATTTCGCCGCAGTCTTAATAACACTTCCTCTTCCCCGCCAGAACCCCTTTCCCGTTCTGGTGAGTTCGTCTGTTGCTATATCTGTAAGTTTACCTTGTCTTCTGTTTGGATTTTTGCTTTGATGCACGTTGGAACTTTGTCCATCCATCTATCCATCTTCTGCCGCTTAATCTTTTCGGGTCGCGGTGGGGCTGGAGCCTATCCCAGCATCTTTGAGCGAGAGGCAGGGTACACCCTGGACAGATCGCCAGTCCATCGCAGGGCCAACACAGAGAGACAAACATTCACTCTCACAGTCATACCTAAGGACAATTTAGAACTTTGTGTTTGTTAATAAATGCCACAGACTGCAGTTTGTACGTGGGTCTGTCTCTCTCTACCATGAGGGGCAAATCATGACATGTGACTGTTTTGGACCCATACATTTTTAAAGTATTTTTAAAGTATTTTTCTTTAATATATATATTTTTTTTATTTTTTTTTTTTTAAAGAATATAAGGGCTTTAATTCTGCACCTTTTGAAACACTTTGTTGATGTATTATTTTTGTTAAAAATGTTTGTTTTCATGTAAATACTATCTATTTCACCTTTAAAGTTAAAAAAAAAAGTAGATCATGTGCTGTTGCAATGAAAATGTTAATTTTAACAGTGTATATTTTACCATAGAAGAGTTGCGCCTCCACATCTGGTCTGACAGGGGAGTTGTAATACTTTTTGAAGTTATATATTCCAACTCCTTGCAAATACCCCATGTGTTAATTAAATGAGCAAAAGGCGCAGTGGCCTGTGTCCTAAATTAATTGCTTTCTATTAGATTACATTATTGTAGATAGACCAAAGCGTATTATTAACATTGTTGTACATTCTCCTACATTCAATTTCCTTGAACATTATTATTGAGAGAAATCACTCTCTCCTTGCCTTGCTATCTCTCTCTCTCTTCCGTCTCAAGATTGCTCCAAATTTCTGCCATGGTGCATTCTGCTCAGTTAATTAAAGGGGCCTAAAGTGCAGTGGCCTGTATCCTATTGACATCAAATCCATAACTTAGGGAGAACATTTACATTAATTTGCTATTAATACAACCCATGCCAACTTTTCAATTCCCACTAAATATGATCTTATACAATAGATAGCTGTTGCCTGTAAGACAAAAAGGCGAGGAGGTCCACGGTAGGGATGAGAAAAAAAAATTATGCCACTGTTAATTAAAAGAATAAAAGTGCACCAGGGTGTGTCTTGGAAAACAGCTTTGGGTAATAAAAATATAGCCAACAACCTCTCCATCGCCTTGCTTTCAATTCAGTTTTGAATGCTATTACACAAGGTAATGGAGTTTGGGAATGGGAACTTCTTGATAGCTGTCAGAAAGAGGGAGCGAGGGAACGGCGAGAGAATGCCCCGTATTTCTTTCTTTTTTAATAAAACAACTAAGCTCAGCAGTCTGTATCCTATCTCAGCTATTGCATCTATTGGATTGGATTATTTTACATTTTGATTGAAACGATGTCCGCGCCAGATAAAAGCACAGACCCCAGCTGTTGTAATTGAATCAGGGTGGAGTTGTTTATTCGGCTGATCTACAGCGGTGATTTGCTTGTCCTAACACCCAATGCATAAAAGATCCACTCTTGTTTAACACACTGCTGATTAGATCTGTTTAAAATGGTGAAACAAGAGTTGTCTGTGTCCAGAGATGGGCAGGCATAAAGATAATACATATAACAGCATCGGGAGAAGGGGGAGGAATAGAGAGTAGCGGAGGACGATATAAAGGGGCCCAGTCTCCCCAGCTCTATTGATGATGTTCAGCATCTGTGTGATTGTGATTGTGTGTGTGTGTGTGTGTGTGTGTGTGTGTGTGTGTGTGTGTGTGTGTGTGTGTGTCAGTCTGCACGAGTCTGGGGTGCTGTAGATGTACCATCTGCTCAACTTACCATGTGTGACCAAACTTTGCACAAGGCCCCTAAGTACTGTATAACAGGATGAAATTATATATGTAAATGTATGTTCACACCAAAAACTAAAAAAAAAAGAAAAAAAGAAGAAGACATTTTGAAAGATTATGATGGCCCTTTTCCACTAGCATCTCCTCAGCTCGACTCACTGCGACTGTACTACCCGACACGGTTTCGGTCGTTTTCCATTATAACTAAGTACCACCTCAAAGTGGGTGGGTTCATTACAAAAAAGGCAGCCCGTTATGTTGTTAACATGCTGACGTTTTGGTGTTAGAAGCGAATACTTAAAAGAGACAGCAAGCTCAAAATACAAGCAAAGCCCAGAGTTAGCATTGATGGCTAGCTAGCTAGCTAGCTAGACAACTAGCTAGCTCACTGTCTGCATACAGAAGACAATGATGATATCTTTTATTGTTCAAAGTGAGCTTGCTACCAATGGGATAAATAACGTAAAAGATGCTTAAAATCATAAAACACTCACCATCCTCTATCATGGTTTTCAACGATGCCATGGCGTTGTCGGTGCCACTCTCCTCCCATTGTTTGCCGGCCAGTGCCTGTAATGGTTGACCCACTTCCAGCCTTTTCTGTTCAACCCACTTTGGCCGTTGTGGTCCTTGATGGTCCAGTAAAAAAGCTTTTAATGTCCGTGGTACCTATGAGCGGCCATCAGCTCAGAGACCTCCTGGTATACTTTTTCATTCTGGGTTGCTCTGTCTAGCTCCTTCTGGATTCTCTCGTCAGCCATCAAGCACAGAAAAGTCTGAACCTTGTTGTTGGACCACGGTGTTGATTTGTGTGTAGTCATTTATCTTATTGATTATCACAGAAATAATAAAAACTCACGATCGCTGTTGCCAAATTTACAAATGGCGAGTTTGATTCTTGTGAAGACGTTGCTCTGATGACTCATCCAGTGATGTTACACCCTGGCCAATCAGTGGCCTGCAGTCTGTTGACGTCACATTTTCAGCTTGACTCAGCTTGCTTGGAACCCCACCTGAGTAGGTACTAAAAAAGTACCTAATACCAGGTACTAGGTACAAATGGAAAACCCTACAAACCAAGGAGAGTTGAGGCGAGTCGGGCTGAGTAGGTGCTAGTGGAAAAGGGCCATTAGTGAAGCTGAATAACACAAAGCCATAAGTAGATGTGCTTTGAGTGGTCTCTGTGACTAGAAAAAAGCATTATATAAGTACAGGTCCTTATCCCCTTATCCTTAAGTAGTAGCATGAAAAAAGCAAAAATCAAATGAATCACTTGAGATCAACTGGTCAGCATGATCACTCCATAAATATCAAATCAGATGCCTATATTATGTTCCATTTTACATTAATCCATAATCATGATTTAGTGAACTTTATTCATGAGGACTACTAAATGTATGCTTTTACAATGGATGGTTGATCATCAAATAATGACTCTTATCACTTCGGAGTGGGATGCACATCCATCAAAGGACTCGCAGCTGGGCTTCGATTCAGGCTGGTGTAAGGTGGAATGACTGGCGCCAGCATTAAGCTAACTAGCGTTAGCTTAGCAATCGCTTCGGGTAGTCTCGTCGCACACCGCCGCTGCAGTCACGGTAAGTCCTCCGCTGGGCACCGCCGCCTACCGCCGTCTGCCTGGGTGAAATCTCTGCTGAGCCCCGTCAAACAAATAGCCGCCTGCCTGGTAGTATCTCCGCTGGGCCTCGCAGCTGGGCTTTGATTCAGGCTGGTGTTAGGTGGAATGGCTGGCGCCAGCATTAAGCTAACTAGCGTTAGCTTAGCAATCGCTTCAGGTAGGGCACATCAGTGAATCACAAGGAAGCGCTGGAATCGCTGGTCAGTTTACTCACAGTGGCCGGATAAAAGCGATCAAAGGGGTAATCCACCGGAGGTATATCCGATCGCTGTAGGTTAGTTATTTAGAGACTGGCGCCAGCATTAAGCTAACTAGTGTTAGCTTAGCAATCGCTTCAGGTAGCATTAAGCTAACTAGTGTTAGCTTAGCAATCGCTTCAGGAAGGCGCAGGAAGTCGCTGGAGAAAGGCGATTAAAGGGCAATCCAACGGAGGTGGCAATTCAGCCCGTGCGTGTTCGCCACGAGCGCCGATCGCTGCAGGCCAGCCACTTTTAATGGCAAAATCAGTGACTTTGTCTCAGCACTGAAAAAGTGTGACCATCCCGGTCGCCATCTTGAGAAGGACTTTAATATCAACTGGTCTGATAAAAAAGACAAACAAAAACTGAAAAGCCTCATGACTAAATTTAATTACCAGCAAATCATCAAAGGACCCACCAGGATAACCAAACAATCCAGAACACTTATTGACATGGTATTTACTAATAAACAAGAACGAATAACCAGAACCTATAATCTTGTAACTGATCTCTCAGATCATAACATGGTTCTTGCTGTCAGGAAACTTACTAAAAAGCGACTACAGTATTTTGGGGGAGTCGATATTGACAAATCAAATTTTATTATCCCCAAATCAAAAAATGAGGAGTTTGAACATTACTTAGAGAATCAAAATTGGGAGCAGCTCATGTCAACATGTGAAGTAGATGATTGTTGTAATTTTATAACTGCAACAATCACAAAGTCTATAGAAAAATTTTCAAAGCAAATTAAAAGTAGACAACAGAAGATTAGCCTACCATGGTTAAATAATGAAATAAGAAAACTTATGAAGAGGCGAGACTATGCACTGAAAACATCACTAACCTCCAAACTACAAAATGATCACCTTGTGTACAAAAGTTTAAGAAATAAAGTGGTACATGAGCTGCGAAAATCAAAAATATCTTATTACAATAAACTGATAGATCATGCAAAGGGTAACAACAGTTCCCTATGGAGGCATTTAAATAACTAATAAAAAAAACGATCAGAAGGGGGTAAAGGAACTTAGAATCAATGGCAAGACCGTCAGTGACAAGGCTACTTTGGCAAATGAATTTAATTCACACTTTGTGGGCTCTGTGGAAGACTTAACAAAAATTTTTGTGCTGCCAAATGTGCTCAACAACACAAATTCCATACTTCCAACAGACACTTTTCACATCGATGAGGTAAATGAGAAGTTAATTGCTGGTATTGTTAAAACACTGTCAAACTCAAAAACTAATGATATCTACAATATGAGCACCTCCTTTCTCAAAATGCACAGCAAAATATTAATCAAACCACTGACTCATCTCATTAATCTCTCCATTAGGTCTAGTACATTTCCATCTGGCTGGAAAAAAGCTGTCGTCATACCAGTTCATAAATCAGGCAGTAAAGACGATATATGCAATTACCGCCCAATCTCTATCTTACCAGTCCTATCTAAGGTTCTTGAAAAAGTTGTAGCTACACAGCTGATAGACTACTTACAAGACAGTCAACTTCTTCATCCACATCAATTTGGTTTTAGACCAGGATACTCAACAGAAACAACAAATTGTTGCCTTATTGAAAACGTCAAACAGTCCTTGGACAGGGGTAATGTGGTAGGAGCTGTTTTTCTAGATCTCAAAAAGGCTTTCGATACTGTAAACCACAGTTTGCTTTTATCCAAAATGGTATCTTTTAACTTCTCCCCAAATACATTAGAATGGTTTGCATCTTATCTCCAGAATAGAGAACAGTGTGTAAAAGTTCACCAGGATAAATCCTCATTTTTAAACAACCGCATGGGTATCCCACAAGGGTCCATTCTTGGTCCTTTACTTTTCAGCATTTTTATTAATGACCTGCCGTTACACTGCTCAGCTGCAACATGCCAACTTTATGCAGATGATGCAGTTATTTACACAGCTGCCAAGACTCCAGCACAGGCTGCAGATGTACTGTCTACAAGTATGGTTGATGTCCAAGAGTGGCTCCTCAAGAACCATCTATTGCTGAACCTTCAGAAAACAGTCTCAATGTGCTTTTCAATCAAAAAATGTAACCTGCAACATTTTAAAGTTAATATACATGATCATGACATCAGTTTAGCTACAGAATTCAAATACCTTGGCATTGTACTAGATCCTCAACTCAAATTTAATCTTCATATAAAGAAAATTTCAAAAACAGTAAAAAAAAATCTGAACTGCTTTAAATTAATTAGATATTACATACCTTACGAAGCAGCTGCACTGTATATGCATTCTATGGTTTTTTCTCATATATCATACTGTTTGACAGTCTGGGCTCAAGCAGCCCCTTCCACAATAAGACATATAGGTTCATTATATAATCAAACCCTAAAAATCTTGGACAAAAAGCCCATTAGGTGGCATCACTGTAATGTTTTAAAAAAATACAACCTATTGAGTTTTGAGAGCTTCATTGACCTCTGTCTTCTGAAATTAACGTTCAAATGTTTCCATAAATCAGCACCCGAGCCACTTGCTGGTTTCGTCCAAAGACAGGACAGCAGCAGAGCCACCAGGAGTTCTGTTAACAATAACTGTAAAATATTCCACCGCAGAACCACATTTGGACAAACAGCTTTCTCTATAAAGGGCAGTCACATCTGGAACACAATGCCAAATGAAATTAAAATAATAACGGACTTTAAAACATTCACTAAAAATGTTAAAAACTGGCTGAAAAATAAACAAGAATGTACTCATGTATGAATTAATTGTCTGCAAAGTGAGAGTGAATGAAGGGAAGGAATAAATGTGTTTGTTTATAGTGAGTGACGGAGGGAGGAAGGCCTGAAATAGGCAAATGTGAGTTATGTTATATGTGTTAAATGTGAGTCAGGCTGTTATATTTGTGTATTTATAATATTTATAATATTTATGTTAAATGTGGAACAAATGGAACAAGACTTTCGGTCGGCTTCAAAGAGATTCTGGCAAACTGTTCGGCGGCTCAGGAGGGGAAAGCAGCTCCCCGTCCACACTGTGTATGGTGCGGATGGGACACTGTTGACTTCAACTGGGGATATCGTCGGGCGGTGGAAGGAATACTTCGAGGATCTCCTCAATCCCACTGATACGCCTTCCACAGAGGAAGCAGGGTTTGGGGACGAGGGGGATGACTCGCCTATCACAGGGGCTGAGGTCGCCAAGGTGGTTAAAAATCTCCTTGGTGGCCGGGCCCCGGGGGTGGACGAGATTCGCCCCGAGTACCTCAAGGCCCTGGATGTTGCTGGGTTGTCATGGTTGACACGCCTCTGCAACATTGCGTGGAGGTCGGGGGCAGTGCCTTTGGCATGGCAAACCGGGGTGGTGGTTCCTCTCTTCAAAAAAGGGGACCGGAGGGTGTGCTCCAACTTTAGAGGGATCACACTCCTCAGCCTCCCTGGGAAGGTCTATGCCAAGGTATTGGAGAGGAGAGTCCGGCCGTTGGTCGAACCTCGGATTCAGGAGGAGCAATGTGGTTTTCGTCCTGGCCGTGGCACATCGGACCAGCTCTTTACCCTCTCGAGAATTCTTGAGGGTTCGTGGGAGTTTGCCCAACCAGTTTACATGTGTTTTGTGGACTTGGAGAAGGCATTTGACCGCGTCCCTCGTGGATTTTTGTGGGGGGTGCTTCGGGAGTATGGGGTATCGGGCTTGTTGTTACGAGCTATTCGGTCTCTGTACGACCGTTGTGAGAGTTTAGTTCGCATTGCCAACACTCGGTCGGAGTCATTCCCAGTGAGAGTTGGACTCCGCCAGGGCTGCCCTTTGTCACCGGTCCTGTTCATAATTTTTATGGACAGGATTTCTAGGCGCAGCCAGGGAATGGAGGGTGTCATGCTTGGTGACCACAGGATCTCATCTCTGTTGTTTGCAGATGATGTTGTCCTGTTGGCTTCATCCAGCAATGACCTACAGCTCTTGCTGGGACGGTTTGCCGCTGAGTGTGGAGCGGCTGGGATGAGAATCAGCACCTCCAAGTCCGAGTCCATGGTCCTCAGCCGGAAAAAGGTGGATTGTCCTCTCCGGGTTGGGGACAGGCTCCTGCCCCAAGTGGAGGAGTTTAAGTATCTTGGGGTCTTGTTCACGAGTGAGGGGAAAATGGAGCGAGAGATCGACAGACGGATTGGAGCAGCATCTGCAGTGATGCGGACGTTGTACCGGTCTGTTGTGGTGAAGAGGGAGCTTAGTTCTAAGGCAAAGCTGTCGATTTACCAGTCAATCTACGTTCCTACTCTCACCTATGGTCACGAGCTTTGGGTAATGACCGAAAGAACGAGATCGCGGATACAAGCGGCTGAAATGAGCTTTCTCCGTAGGATTGCTGGACTCACCCTCAGAGATAGGGTGAGGAGCTCAGTCATCCGGGAGAGGCTCAGAGTAGAACCGCTGCTCCTCCACATTGAAAGGAGTCAGTTGAGGTGGTATGGGCATCTGATTAGGATGCCTCCTGGACGCCTCCCACTTGAGGTGTTTCAGGCACGTCCCACTGGGAGGAGACCCCGGGGCAGACCCAGGACTCGGTGGAGAGACTATGTCTCCCAGCTAGTCTGGGAACGCCTTGGTATCCCCTCTGAAGAGCTGGAGCAGGTGGCTGGGGAGAGGGAAGTCTGGGCTTCTCTGCTTGAACTGCTGCCTCCGCGACCCGGACCTCCGGAAAAGCGGTAGAAGATGGATGGATGGATGGATGTTAAATGTGAGTCAGGCTGTTATATTTGTGTATTTATAATATTTATAATATGTATAATTGTGTATTTATAATTTTTCTGCATTGATGTATGTGGTTATTGTGTATATTACTGGAGAGACTGCTCCTTGCTCACCTCCGCCCCCTGGTGGAACCAGCGATGGATCCACTCCAGTTCGCCTACCAGCATGGCATTGGGGTGGAGGATGCGGTGATCTTCCTCCTTCACCGTTCTCTGTCCCACCTGGAGAAGCCCGGGAATATGGTGAGGATCATGTTCTTTGACTTCTCCAGTGCTTTCAACACCATCCAACCGATGATCCTGAAGGACAAGCTGCTGCGCGCAGGGGTGGACCAGCACCTGTCATCATGGATCCTGGACTACCTCACGAACCGGCCTCAGTTTGTGAGAACCCGGGACTGTGTGTCCGACACGATCATCAGTAGCACGGGGGCCCCCCAGGGAACGGTGCTGGCTCCCTTCCTGTTCACTCTTTATACTGCGGACTTCTCACACAACACAACACACTGCCATCTACAGAAGTTCTCTGATGACTCTGCGATCGTTGGCCTCATCTCCAATGGAGATGAAGCTGAGTACAGAGGGCTTATCCAGGACTTCGTGGACTGGTGCCATCGGAACTGCCTCCAGATCAACGCGAGGAAAACTAAGGAGCTGGTGGTGGACTGCCGCAGGCATGGGCAGCCCCTCACAGTACCAGTAAATATACAGGGAACAGACATCGAGATGGTGACATCCTATAAGTACCTGGGTATTCATCTGAACAATAAACTAGACTGGTCACACAATACTGATGCACTCTACAAGAAGGGACAGCGCAGGCTGTTCCTGCTGAGGAGACTCAGGTCTTTTGGTGTACAAGGGGCGCTGCTGAAGTCATTCTATGACACGGTGGTGGCATCAGCCATCACTTTTGGAGTGGTCTGCTGGGGCAGTGGCATTACTGCAGCCGATAGGAAGAGACTGAACAAACTGATTAAGAAAGCTAGCTCTGTCCTGGGGCAGCGCCTTGATCCGATGGAGGAGATAGGAGAGAGAAGGACGGTGGCTAAACTGTCATCTCTGCTGGAGTCCGAGTTCCACCCTATGCAGGACATACTGAATGCACTGAGGAGCTCATTTAGCAGCAGACTACATCATCCCAGGTGCACAACCGAGAGGTTTCGTAGGTCCTTCCTACCAACGGCTGTCAGACTGTACAACCTAAGCAGGGCTGCTCGCAGAGATAGCAAAAAGACGTAACAAACTAATAGTTTTTTGAATGCAAAAGATGCAATAGACTTACACAATGGTCCTCTCCGGCATACAACTAGGAACATACCGGTCGCTATGGAGGGTGAGAATATGTATGGGCACATAATCATACCATGTAGGATAACTAAGTAGACGGTTATGCTGTTTCATTCCATCTAGCAACAATGCTCTGCACTGTGTGTGTTTATATATTTGCATATTTATTCCATCTAGCTACAATGCTCCGTACTGTGGGTGTTTATATATTTATATATCTACATATTATTCCATCTAGCTACATTGCTCCGCACTGTGTGTGTTTATATACTTGCATATTTATTCCACCTAGCTGCAATGCTCCGTACTGTGGGTGTTTATATATTTACATATTTATTCCATCTAGCTACAATGCTCTGCACTGTGTGTTCATATATTCATATATTTATTCCATCCAGCTACAATGCTCTGCACTGTGTGTCTGTGTGTGTGTGTATATATATATATTTTATAGTAATACGTACATATGTTTATTAGCTGCTCTTGCTTGCTTGTTTTTTTTCTTGCCTTCTGATTGTTGCTCTGAGTGTTGCTATCCCTGTGCTGTTGCAATCCTGGAATTTCCCCGTTGTGGGACTAATAAAGGCTTATCTTATCTTATCTTATCTTATTTTTTATCTTGATTCTTTTTTCTAAAGCCCATCCAGGGACAAGAGTTGCAAATTAGCTAATAGCTATACACTCTATGTGCAACACATCAGATTGATTGTCTTTGATTAATTGTCTATGTTTATTGCACTGTCCCTGTCAAATAAACTAATCTACTACTACTACAAACTGAGAAAAAGGTGAATGTACACCCCAGTGCTCAATGCATGCTGATTGCAGCATTACTCCTTGAGGGACCACATATGAAAGCATAATCAGCTTAGATTACGACACCACTTGTACAGTAATAACTATGTCAAGGGCATAGGCAAACTCTTGAATATTTTTTACATTTTTTGTGATACTTTTAATCAAATGCTTGATTAAAAACCCTACTGTTACAAATCTAAATATGACATCTGTACAAAGAATATGGAGTTCCATTTCAACTTTCAGAAAGATGTAATCATTAACCAATTATATTTTATTATTTCTTGAGTTCTTGTGAAAATGGACCTGCAGCTTCATTACATATGACTTTGTGGCTGTAACCTTTAAGATGACTAAGCGCTTTGAGTGGTCTTTGAGACTAGAAAAAGCGCTATATAAGCACAGGTCCTTATCCCTTATCCCCTTATGACTGTGGAACACAGGGGCATATTTTTTCTTATGCATTACACATTACAACAATAACAGAATGTGCCAGTTTTCCACTTCAGTCATAACAAGCTCTAGTACAGCATAAGATAACATTGTCGTCCTTAAACTAGATATGTATTCATCATATAACTGGTCAGATTTGATGTAACTGCATTACACTGCAAACCGTTGAGTGTATCAACAGTGAACTTTACTTTGGACAAAAAAACACAGTGTAATGTTTGACATTTACAGACATTCAGATTAGCCAACATTTGTCAGAAAGCCTAACCTTTGTCCTTCCTTGTCTGCATATTATCTGCATATTAAACCTACACATATGACTTTATCATATCCAACAACGACTTTTCTGAAAGACACCGATCTTGTATTTAACAAATCCTCATGTTTCAAACACTCTTGGCTTGCCCCACAATAATCAGTCTTCTCTATTAAAGGCCATATCTCGTGCTCCACCAGCCATGACCCTTGGACAGCTGAGCTCAGATTTTATCACCACACACATGCTGTGTTTTACTTTTCCTGACACCTCTGTACTGCAGTGCACCTTGCGCTGGTCTCTGCTCATGTGGTGTTAGCAGCATCCTATTGTCTTGCAGTTATTTTATCAGGTTGCTACAATTGTGTGTTGTGGCCCCATGATAACCTGAATCGCATGACACATCTCAGACAGCTGAACTCCACAATAATACCTCAATAATAAGGCCATCACCTGTCCATTATTAAAGTTCAAAATTATATTCTGCCAAGCACCAAAGACAAAAATGTGAAGAAAAAGAACACACTTCTTCATAGTTCTGTGGAGGGAAAACAATATTCTGCCACTTAAAATTACACTCTCATTTTAGTTCTGTATACATCACACAGTTTTGTATACATTACATGAGTGGAGGAAGGTGCACACAGGTGGACTACATCTTATGCAGAAGCAGAAATCTGAAAGAGATAGGAGACTGCAGGGTGGTGGCAGGGGAGAATGTAGCCAGAAAGCATCGGATGATAGTCTGTAGCATGACGTTGGAAAGCAAGAAGAGGAAGAGAGTAAAGGCAGAGCCAAAGATTAAGTGGGGAAAGTTACAGAAGGAAGAAGGTCGCACAGAGTTCAGGAAAGATTTGATACAGGCTCTGGGTGGTAGGGAAGAATTGCCAGATGACTGGGAAAGTACAGCTGAAGTACTGAGGGAAATGGGTAGAAAGATATGTGGTGCATCCAGTGGACAGAGGAAGGAACACAAGGAGACTTGGTGGTGGAATGAGGAGGTAAAGGAAAGTATTCAAAAGGAAGAGGTTAAGCTGGGTTCACACTATAACATTTGGATTGACTTTTACTGACGTTTTGAAAAATCAGAGAAATCATGCCAAACATTGGTGAAATTACATTCATGAGCAAAAACCAGCTTTTACGAACTTTTACAAACTTTTACAAACTTATCCTAGCATTCCCCAGCGTTGCATTCAGCGTTGTCAAACTTTTGCCAACTTAGGCTAGCGTATGTGTAGCAGTTCCCAACTTAGGTTAACTTAAGCAAAAGAATACTCAGCGCAGTTCAGCTGACATCAGCATCAGGTGACACTCATATAAAAATCAGTGTTTGTGGAGGTTTTCTGCCATCCTGGACCTGCTTTTTTGGGTGGATTCATACCACAACGGTTGGACCAACTTTTACTAACGATTTGGCAAATGTCTGGCTCTGTTGGCAAAAGTTGATAAAAGCTGGCGTTCGTTGGCAAATGCTGGCGAAAGTTGTATTCGTTGAGAATTTTCAGCATGCTGAAAATTTGCTGATGTTTGGAAATAAACGTTGGTGAAAGTTGTGCTCAGTTTGTAATAGTTCCTGAGTGCAGGGCTAAGTGATACAGAATTTGCCGAAGTCAGCCTAAGGTAAGCTCCTTTGGCAAATGCTGAATGAAATGCTGGTGAAAACAGATATTTTTAGATCAAAACTCAGTTCAGACATGCAGGAACGAAAGCGAAATAGAAAGAAGGGGGAGCTGAAAAAAAGAAAATATATATATAAGAGGACAATGTAGAGTATTTGTTTGGTGAAAACATGGTGTGTATGACATGTTTTTTTATTCTTTTTAATGTATGGGATATACGTATAGTTGTAGTGTGTGTGTGTGTGTGTGTGTGTGTGTGTGTGTGTATAAAACGGACATTTGTGGATTTGTGGGCTTCTTTGCAGGTGATGGGTGTGGTTTGGTGGGTGGTGTCATGTCTTTGCAGTGTTACTTTTCTACCACTAGGCTGTGCTGCAAATGTGTCTTTTGCCACTATGGATTACTGGTTGCCTTGGAAACAACAGCCTTTTTTTTGGAGGTGGGGGGGTTGCTGTCTGAAAAAAACATTTTCTTGGCTCATGGAATAAATGTTTTTCGTGACATTTTCAGTCAGAGTCTGTCTACTCTCTGCCTGCTATATATATATACTGTATATATATATATATATATATATATATATACAGTATATACAGTATATACACTACCGTTCAAAAGTTTGGGATCACCTCAGATAATTTTGTGTTTTCCATGAAAAGTCACACTTATTTACCACCATGAGTTGTAAAATGAATAGAAAATATAGTCAAGACATTGACAAGGTTAGAAATAATGATTTGTATTTGAAATGATAATTTTTCCTTCAAACTTTGCTTTCGTCAAAGAATCCTCCATTTGCAGCAATTACAGCATTGCAGACCTAACATGATTGCACAAGGGTTTTCTAATCATCCATTAGCCTTCTGACGCAATAAGCAAACACACTGTACCATTAGAACACTGGAGTGATAGTTATTGGAAATGGGCCTCTATACACCTATGTAGATATTGCACCAAAAACCAGACATTTGCAGCTAGAATAGTAATTTACCACATTAGCAATACATAGAGTGTATTTCTGATTAGTTTAAAGTTATCGTCATTGAAAAAAGTGCTTTTCTTTCAAAAATAAGGAAATTTCTAAGTGACCCCAAACTTTTGAACGGTAGTGTATATATATAATCTCCCAAAAATGTGACAGCCCAAAAGAAAAAAAAAAGATCTCCTCATTGAGAAATTTACTGCTCTTAATTTTCTGCGCCATGCGTAATCATTCTCCAGGATTTACAGTACTGGTTCACTTCCATTGTGGGAATCAAACAGCGCTGATGTGGTGTCAAAAAGCAAATGACATTTAACAGGATTTTATTGTCATGAATTGCCCCTCGGGGCAGAGAGGAAAGATCCAAGTGCTGAACTGTAGTTTGTGATGTTTATTGAAAAAACACAGAGTCCAAATAGTGCCCAAGCACAAAAATCCAAATAGTGTACAAAGCAAACTTATGAACGGCAGGGAGAAAACAGGATACACATGGATAACAAATGTCAGAATGGGTACAGGGCTCTGACGCAAATGATTCCTTAAGACTCCAGCAAAAAGTGAAAGAAACAATCACCTTAAGTAGGACACAAAACCAGTGAACATAAATGGCTGCAGATGTGGATCACATGAGCAGGTAGGAGATGACAATGATTACCAACTGGAGTCAGCTGAATGTAATGAGAGGGGAGAAGATGGGACTGACAGCTGACTGGGACACCGCCCACAATGGAGCAAAAACCCAGAAGTGCCACTGACAGCTGTCACTCCAGAGAGAGAACACAACACAACTATAAAGAATTAAATGCCAACAAATACGGAGCTCAGAAATAAATACAAATTAATACCAAATAAAAGAGTAACAAAACTATGATAATATAAACAAGGGGAATAAGAAATAATGCAAGATATACGAAAACCAACCATGGATAAAAAGACAGAAACAAAAGAACACAAAGTACAACAAATATACAAATATGACAAAAAGACCATGAGACTGAGCACGGCAGAATCCCCCATGCTCAGATCATAACAGAGCCCCCCTCTCAAGGGGTGGGTACCAGACACCCAGGATAACATTGAAAAGGCAGAAGCCCCCCCCCCCCCCCTCAAAAAAGGAGCATAACAATAAACCACCCCCGGTGGGGGGGAACAGGCTAGGAGTGAACAAACAAAAAAAAAAAAAAACCCTCAGGACCCACACCCATGCAAAACCAGGCACCAAGGCCCCCTGGACCAAAGAGCTAGACAGTTCAGGTAGCCAGCTAGACCTGCCAGACCTGGCAGATGGCGTGGTGGTAAGAGTCGGGTGACCTGCCAGAGAAAATGGACCACCCAACGTAGCAGCACTGTCTGTCAGGCGGTCGGCAAGAGGTTTTTAGCCACCTAAACAGAAGAGGTGGCCCAGGAGGTGACTGCCCCACGAGGAAGACCAATGAAGAAGAGGACAGAGGAGTTGGGGAAACCACGACGATGTCAGGTGGAGTAGAGGGAACCACGATGGCTTCGGGCAGAGGAGAGGGAACCACAGCGGCCTTGGGCAGAGGAGAGGGAACCACGACAGCCTTGGGCAGAGGAGAGGGGACCATGACTGCATCTGGCAGAAGAGAGGGGACCACGACGGCATCTGGTAGAGGAGAGGGGACCACGACGGTCTCTGGCAGAGGAGAGGGAACCCCGATGATGTCAGGCGGAGGAGGGTGAACAACAACGCCCTCGGACTGGCCTGAAGCACCCTTGGTGGCCCCAGACTGGGACATAGCCACACTCGCGGTGGCTCCAGCTTGGAGCAAAGCAGCACCTGTGGAGGCTCCAGGCTGGAGCAAAGCTCACCCACGGTGGGCCTGGACTGGGCGAGAGCTGCACCCATGGTGGCCCCCGGGCTGCAGTGTAACGTCCACTGCGGACCCAAGCTGGAGCACAGCACCCACGTTGGATTAAGGCTAGGGTGCAGAACCCACGACGGTCCCCGACTGGGACATAGCACCCATGGAGACTCGGACTGAGGAGGATCTACATCCACGGAAGTCCCAGGCTGGAAGGAGCACCCGCAATGACCTCAGCTTGTAGCACTGGCACATATTTAATTGCATCGCCCCTTTTATGGAGAAAATGGTAGCCACATGAAAGGAGGACTTGGGTATCTTTATTGATATGATGCAATATTTAAAAATGCTCCATTTCATGTTTGTGCCTCGTGATAGTCATGTTCCACTTTCTGAATGTACTGTATGTATATGAAGACATACTGTAATTTACCTATCACTACGTCAGCTGATAATGGGAGGTGCCATCAGCTGATTTCCAGCAGCTGAGAGAGGCATTATTAGGAAGGCGGAAGTCACCACGAGACATTCATTCAATCGCCAACTCACAGACCAACAGGCCCGCTGTCACTAGGAGCGACCGTTGCATGGAGGAGTGAAACAAAGGCCTTTTGGATTGGAACAACAGGGAGGAGCGACGGTCCGCTGGAAGTCTACGTGTGATCGGCAGCTGACGGCGCATCCCTCGCCGTGAAACGGCAGGTTGGTTGGCCCGGGAGGAGGACGCTGGACCGGGGAATTCGCTGTGTAACCTGAGAGAAGGGCAGCGGACCTAAAGCCGGTGAGATTGTTCCCTCTTGTCTCTCACTTCATTTTTTTCTTTCATACCCATTTTGACTGAGCTCAGGGTTTTTGGTCAACTATACAGTGACGTCTTGTTTATTTTGGGTGACTTTGTTGGAACACTTTATTTTTCTTCTTTTTTATTTTTGCTGGCGAAGATATGGAAACACTAATGGAAATTGAACATCCATCCATCCATCCATCCATCCATCCATCTTCTACCGTTTTTCCGGAGGTCCGGGTCGCGGAGGCAGCAGTTCAAGCAGAGAAGCCCAGACTTCCCTCTCCCCAGCCACCTGCTCCAGCTCTTCAGAGAGGATACCAAGGCGTTCCCAGACCAGCTGGGAGACATAGTCTCTCCACCGAGTCCTGGGTCTGCCCCGGGGTCTCCTCCCAGTGGGACGTGCCTGAAACACCTCAAGTGGGAGGCGTCCAGGAGGCATCCTAATCAGATGCCCATACCACCTCAACTGACTCCTTTCAATGTGGAGGAGCAGCGGTTCTACTCTGAGCCTCTCCCGGATGACTGAGCTCCTCACCCTATCTCTGAGGGTGAGTCCAGCAATCCTATGGAGAAAGCTCATTTCAGCCGCTTGTATCCGCGATCTTGTTCTTTCGGTCATTACCCAAAGCTCATGACCATAGGTGAGAGTAGGAACGTAGATTGACTGGTAAATCGACAGCTTTGCCTTAGAACTAAGCTCCCTCTTCACCACAACAGACCGGTACAACGTCCGCATCACTGCAGATGCTGCTCCGATCCGTCTGTCAATCTCTCGCTCCATTTTCCCCTCATTCGTGAACAAGACCCCAAGATACTTAAACTCCTCCACTTGCGGCAGGAGCCTGTCCCCAACCCAGAGAGGACAATCCACCTTTTTCCGGCTGAGGACCATGGACTCGGACTTGGAGGTGCTGATTCTCATCCCAGCCGCTTCACACTCAGCGGCAAACCGTCCCAGCAAGAGCTGTAGGTCATTGCTGGATGAAGCCAACAGGACAACATCATCTGCAAACAACAAAGACAAGATCCTGTGGTCACCAAGCATGACACCCTCCATTCCCTGGCTGCGCCTAGAAATCCTGTCCATAAAAATTATGAACAGGATCAGCGACAAAGGGCAGCCCTGGCGGAGTCCAACTCTCACTGGGAATGACTCCGACCGAGTGTTGGCAATACAAACCAAACTCTCACAACGGTCGTACAGAGACCGAATAGCTCGTAACAACAAGCCCGATACCCCATACTCCCGAAGCACCCCCCACAAAAAAACCACGAGGGACGTGGTCAAATGCCTTCTCCAAGTCCACAAAACACATATAAACTGGTTGGGCAAACTCCCACGAACCCTCAAGAATCCTCGAGAGGGTAAAGAGCTGGTCCGATGTGCCACGGCCAGGACAAAAACCACATTGCTCCTCCTGAATCCGAGGTTTGACCAACGGCCGGACTTTCCTCTCCAGTACCTTGGCATAGACCTTCCCAATGAGGCTGAGGAGTGTGATCCCTCTAAAGTTGGAGCACACCCTCCGGTCCCCTTTTTTGAAGAGAGGAACCACCACCCCGGTTTGCCATGCCAAAGGCATTGCACCCGACCTCCACGCAATGTTGCAGAGGCGTGTCAACCATGACAGCCCAACAACATCCAGGGCCTTGAGGTACTCAGGGCGAATCTCGTCCACCCCCGGGGTCAGGCCACCAAGGAGATTTTTAACCACCTTGGCGACGTCAGCCCCTGTGATAGGCAAGTCATCCCCCTCGTCCCCAAACCCTGCTTCCTCTGTGGAAGGCGTATCAGTGGGACTGAGGAGATCCTCAAAGTATTCCTTCCACCGCCCGACGATATCCCCAGTCAAAGTCAACAGTGTCCCATCCGCACCATATACAGTGTGGACAGGGAGCTGCTTTCCCCTCCTGAGCCGCCAGACAGTTTGCCAGAATCTCTTCGAGGCCAACCGAAAATCTTGTTCCATGGCCTCACCGAACTCCTCCCATACCCGGGTTTTTTCTTCAGCAACCACCCGAGCTGCACTCCGCTAGGCCTGTCGGCACACCTCAGCTGCTTCGGGAGTCCCACAAGCCATCCAAGCTTGATAGGACTCCTTCTTCAGCTTAATGGCCCCCCTCACCACTGGTGTCCACCACTTGGTTCGGGGGTTACCACCACGAGATGCACCGACCACCTTGCGGACGCAGCTCTGGGCTGCCGCTTCAACAACAGAGGTGGAGAACATGGCCCATTCAGACTCCATGTCTCCAGACTCCCTCGGAATGTGGTTGAAGTTCTTCCGGAGGTGAAAGTTGAAGACCTCCCGGACAGGGACCTCAGCCAGACGTTCCCAGCACACCCTCACTATACGTTTGGGTCTACCATGTCTGAATTGCTTCCTCCTCTGCCATCGGATCCAACTCACCACCAGGTGGTGATCAGTTGACAGCTCTGCACCTCTCTTTACCCGGGTGTCCAAGACATACGGTCGCAGGTCTGATGACACGATAACAAAATCGATCATTGACCTGCGACCTAGGGTGTCCTGGTGCCAGGTGTATATATGGACACCCTTATGCTTGAACATTGTGTTCGTTATGGACAAACTGTGGTTAGCACAGAAGTCCAATAACTGAACACCACTCGGGTTCAGATTGGGCAGGCCGTTCCTCCCAATCACCCCCCTCCAGGTTTCACTGTCGTTGCCCACGTGCGCATTGAAGTCCCCCAGTAGGACAATGGAGTCTCCAAGAGGAGCACCCTTCAGCACCCCAGTCACAGACTCCAAAAAGGGTGGGTACTCTGAAACATCATTTGGTGCATAGGCACAAACGATGGTCAGGACCCGTTTCCCAACCCAAAGGCGCAGAGAAGCAACCCTTTCATCCACCGGGGAAAACTCCAATATAGAGGCAGCAAGTTGGGGGGATACAAGAATACCCACCCCTGCTCGTCACCTCTCGAGACTGGTTCTGGAACCGGAGCTGTGTGTTGAGGTGAGGCCGACTATATCTAGCCGGTATCTCTCAACCTCATGCACCAGCTCAGGCTCCTTCCCCACCAGAGAGGTGACATTCCACGTACCAAAAACCAGTTTAGAAAGCTTGGGATCAGTCAGCCAAGGTCTCCGCCTTTGACCGCCACCTAATCCACATAGCACCGGACCCCCACGATCACTCCTGCAGGTGGTGAGCCCACTGGAGGGCGGACCCATGTAACTCCTTCCGCCTGAGCCCAGCCGGGTCCCATGGGCGGAAACCCGGCCACCAGACGCTAGCCTTCGAGCCCCTTACCCAAGCCTGGCTCCAGGGTGGGGCCCCGGTAACCCCATACCGGGCGGGGTACACTGAATCCTTGATATAGAATTTATCATGAAAGTCTGTTGGATCGTTCTTAGTCTGGCCCTTCACCCAGGACCAGTTTGTCTTGGGTGACCCTATCAGAGGCAAATTTCCCCGGACAACATAGCTCCTGGGATCACTGGGGCACACAAACCCCCCCACCACGATAAGGTGACGATCCATGAGGGGGGGAAATTGAACACTATATCGAATTATTCTTGTGTGAATATAAATTGTGTAAATACATTGTGGGTGTGGGTGTGGAAAATAAGGTATAGATAGAATTTTTGTATAATCATTATTTTGTGCACTTTGAACAGTAATAATAATCCACCAAACCATTTAAGTGTGTTGAGTGAAATCATTTCAGCCCTTGTTTGTAGTAATATTCTCTATGTCATAGAAGAGTGTTACAGATGGTGGACAGTATGGGGCTATGATTTATGGCTTTATGGTTTAATTGTGGGTAATTCAAAATGGCAACAAGAAAATGTAACGTGAATGCTGCTCAAGGTGGAAGGTCACTTAACCCAGATTTCACAGCAGGGCCGTTTGTAACAAGAATGAATCCACCAGAGGACATTTCATCATTATTGAATACTGTATGTGATACATTGAAGCTGATGATTTTAGGGATGATGAAAATGGATGTGCTGTTTTAGAATCCAGGGAAGAGGAAAATGGTGACATGGGGGAGGATGGGGCACACCTGGCCATACAGGAATATGAGGAGCTAAAAAAAACAGGTGGCAGGGTTAATACTGCAACTTAACAGGCTTGATGATAAAGTTAAGTACTTTATTAAAAGCACTGTTAAAAGAGAGGCACTTTTCCAAAAGTTCGTTGACTGTAGTTTGGAAAAATTCATGCAGCAATTTGTAACATTGGAAAAAAATATTGTAAATTGCCTGAGGCGGAGGGACCAACAGTGGAAAAGGCAGCTTTGCCAGTCCCAAAGCTCAGAAAGCAGTTTCACTCTCTACACCCACTAGTCCTGTAGCTCCCATTTTATCATTGGATCGGCCTGGTGTCCCCGCTTATGATCCCAAACCTCCCATGTACCCAGAGTTTCCTGCAGTTGGCACCGCCAGGGACGACACAGATATCCACCAACCATGTGATGCAAGTGGGGGTGGGGGGGGTGAAAGCGCCCACGTGCACCACCCAGGGGGACACCTGCCTGTACTACGCCTTGCCGGCAGGGGGCACCCTACCCTATTGGACCAACCATAGATGTGACTCCATCACAGACCGCCAACACTGACTGCCCAGAGGAGCCCTCGCAAATCCGCTGGGGGTGGCCCACTTCCTTGGCGGAAATAGGGGCAGAGCAGGAGAAAGACCAGGTGGTTTGTGACCTTAAACGGCACCAGTTGAACAATTCACAAACTTACCATGTCAGCTTTGTCATGCATCAGGGGGTGCTGTACCGCTGGGTCTCTCTAAACGACCAAAGAGAGAAGCTTCAGGTGGTAGTACCACAGTCCCTTGTCCCAGAATTCATCCACCACTACCATATAAACGCTTTGTAAAGCGTCTTTGAGTATTTAGAAAAGCGCTATATAAGACTGATGTATTATTATTACCTCCGCCAAGGAGGTAATGTTTTTGCCGGGGTTTGTCTGTTTGTCTGTTTGTCTGTTGGTTAGCAAGATAACTCAAAAAGTTTTGAACGGATTTCGATGAAACTTTCAGGCGTTGTTGGAAATGGTACAAGGAAGAACTGATTAAATTTTGGTGGTGATCCGGATCACCGTCCAGAAGAAAACCACCATTAAGGAAAATGCCATTTTCGTGAATAACTACTGAAACACTAATCCTATCATTGTCAATCCAATTGCTAGTCACATGTTTTCATGGTCAAGGAATCTGAAAACGTACACACAAACACTGTATGGGGGGGAACTGTGGCCGCCATTACAGAAAATAACATTTTCCTGAATAACTACTGAACCACTAATCCTATCATTGTCAATCCAATTGCTAGTCATATGTTTTCATGGTCAAGGAATCTGAAAACATACACACAAACACTGTATGGGGGGAACTGTGGCCGCCATTACGGAAAATGCCATTTTCCTGAATAACTACTGAAACACTAATCCTATCATTCATTCATTCATTCATTCATCTTCTTCCGCTTAATCCTTTTCGGGTCGCAGAGGGGCTGGAGCCTATCCCAGCATCTTTGGGCGAGAGGCAGGGTACACCCTGGACAGATCGCCAGTCCATCACAGGGCCATTGTCAATCCAATTGCTAGTCATATGTTTTCATGGTCAAGGAATCTGAAAACGTAAACACAAACACTGTATGGGGGAAACTGTGGCCGCCATTACGGAAAATGCCATTTTCCTGAATAACTACTGAAACACTAATCCTATCATTGTCAATCCAATTGCTAGTCATATGTTTTCATGGTCAAGGAATCTAAAAACGTACACACAAACACTTTATGGGGGGAACTGTGGCCGCCATTACGGAAAATGCCATTTTTGTGAATAACTACTGAACCACTAATCCTATCATTGTCAATCCAATTGCTAGTCATATGTTTTCATGGTCAAGGAATCCGAAAACGTACACACAAACACTGTATGGGGGGAACTGTGGCTGCAATTTCGGAATCATATCATTGTCAATCCAATTGCTAGTCATATGTTTTCGTGGTCAGGGAATCTGAAAACGTACACACAAACACTGTATGGGGGGAACTGTGGCGCTTGGCGGAGGTCTGCGCTCTCCGAGTGCTTTTCTAGTTATTATTATTATTACTATTATTATTATTATTATTATTATTATTATTATTATATAAAGCCCCAGGGGGGACATCAAGGGACTTTCAAGACCCTGTTGAGTGTCCTGGTGGCCGAGCGCGCGGAAAGATGTCTGGAAGCATACAAAAACCTGCAGCCGCTGCCGACAGGATAAGCGAGAGCTCGGTAAAACTGGGAGACGGGTGCAGTAATTACCCTTGGGCTCCCACCAACCGACTCAGCACCCGGGGCACCTTAATCGGACAAGAAGGACCAGAAGAGCCTCGTCCGTGGGACAGTTCCACAGCCGTAGGGTCCAGTGGATCCCAGAGCTCCGCGGGGTACCTAATACTGCTCAACTGGTTACTTCAAGAAGAACCCCAGCGGAACTGACCTTGGGCACTAAACTACAGGGACCACTGGAGAGGCTCATCCATCAACCATTCTCATCTCACCAGTGGGTTACATGCATCAGGGAGGAACGACGGCAGAAGAGGGCCGAGAGGATTAAGCGGAGAGTGGGGGTACATCAGGCCGGATCAGCTAAGTTGGATAATTCCTGCTGGAAAGAGGCGCACTTGCGGCAGGGTAACTTAGTCCAGGCCAGAATACACCAACACCCCAAATCCAATAATAACTGCTCGCACAAACTAGCGCCTGGGGGGTAGGACCAGCAAAATTCATAAACGAGGTGACACCTATAAAAAAACTAAGTAGGATGGAGTTCCCGACCTGATACAGGAAAAATGTGGTAAATCCAAAGAGAAATTAGGGTGTTTTACATAGTAGCCTTTGGCTGGAGGGGGGAACTATGTAGCACTGCCACATATTTAATTGCATCGCCCCTTTTATGGAGAGAATGGTAGCCACATGAAAGGAGGACTTGGGTATCTTAACTGATATGATGCAATATTTAAAAATGCTCAATTTCATGTTTGTGCCTCGTGACAGTCATGTTCCACTTTCTGAATGTATGTATGTGAAGACATAATGTACCTGTCACTACATCAGCTGGTAATGGGAGAGACCATCAGCTGATTTCCAGCAGCTGGTTGCAGCGTTATTAGGAAGGCGGAAGTCACCATGAGACATTCATTCAATCACCAACTCACAGACCGACAGGTCCGCTGTCACTAGGAGCGGCCGTCGCATGGAGGAGTGAAATAAAGGCCTTTCTTGAGACAATTGGAGCAACAGGGAGGAGCAACGATTCGCTGGGAGTCTACGTGGGACCGGCGGCTGACGGCGCATTCCTCGCCGTGAAACGGCAGGTTCAGAATCAGAAAAAGATTTATTGCCAAGTACATTAACAGATCACTGATAACATATGAGAGAATTTGACTTGACACAGTAATGAACCTGCATTTCCGTGCCGCGGCGCATCTGCAACGCGCCTGTCAGCAGGAGGGTACAGGTCGCATAAAGATGATACAATAGGAAGGAGCAAAAAAATCATTGATTCAAAATACTGGTTACATACTTAATCAATATTAAGAGTTCAAGGGAAAAAAAAGCTCAATGCACATATATTCGCTACACACAGAATTCACAGGACACAAGAGAGCAGTGTTATCTTTATTCAGTTCATGGATCAATGTGTGTGCGGTGTTGAGCAGTGTTGATGATAATAAGAGAGACCCAAGGACCCTTGGCAGAAGATGTTTTGTCTGTCTGGCGCCAGTCTTATCTGGCGCTGCAGCTGGCTGTCCAAGGCCTTGTGCTCATGATTTTGAAAAAACACAGTCTGCAGACAGCCAGGAGGAATTTTCATGGGGAATAATAATGCCAAATAGGACTGATCACAGAGAAGACTTGTATTTCTTCTGTAGATTCAGTACATTAATCCTTCATTGCGCAGCTTTGAATTCGTCGTGGAAAGACCTGAGCGAACCCATGATGTAATCCACCTTACGAGACAGTTCTCCAGTAGTCGCTATCAGGGTCTTCTCCAGTTTTTCAATTTGTTGGATGCACCTCGCCTGGCCAGCATTTTGATAGGTTGAATCCATCTTCAGCAATTTGCGGTAAACCAAGACAATTCCCGTCCCAATCAGAATTATCCCAATCACCAAGATTACGAAGATAAACAAATCTTCAATATCTTCGATAGAGAGATTAGAGAGACACAGCATTCTCCAAATACCTGTGTCTCGTAAATAGCCCGCTGGAGCCGTTCCTGCGGGGCAGACAGCTTCCCCCGGAGCACTTTTCCTTGTTGAAAAAATGGTGTCAATTGTGTTCAAAGCCCAGCTTATTAACTCCATAATTTCTTTTCGGCGGTCGCAGTTAGACGCAGACAGACGACAGCAAGCTGGGATCCAGTAGTTAGGAGGGGAGGAAAAGTCAGAGCAGGAGAGGAGAAAAAAGCGTCTACTCTCTTGGGAGAGCGGAAGTGAACCGCGGAACCGCGAAGTGAACCGCGGAAGTGAACCTGGGCCAGCCAGGTTGGCTGGCCCAGGAGGAGGACGCTGGACTGGGGAATTCGCTGTGTAACCTGAGGGAAGGGCAGCGGACCTAAAGCCGATGAGATCGTTCCGTCTTGTCTCTCACTTCATTTTTTTCTCTCATACCCATTTTGACTGAGCTCAGGGTTTTTGGTCAACTATATAGTGACGTTCTATTTATTTTGGGTGACTTTATTGGAACACTTTATTTTTCTCCTTTTTTATTTTTGCTGGCAAAGATATGGAAACACTAATGGACAATTGAACACTATATTGAATTATTCTTGTGTGAATATAAATTGTGTAAATACATTGTGGGTGTGGTAAATAAGGTATAGATATCATTTTTGTATAATCATTATTTTGTGCACTTTGAACGATAATAATAATCCACCAAACCATATAAGCGTGTTAAGAGTGAAATCATTTCAGCCCTTGTTTGTAGTAATATTCTCTATGTCATAGAAGAGATTTTTGACCTTGGCGAAGGATGGGCTGCTGACAAGGAGGTGGAGGCATTCGTCCGGCAAGATTTCTCTGGGCAGCGACAGGAAACGGGAGGCGGCAGGCCCAGACGGTTCTCTCACGGGAAGTCCGGTCCTACCGTGACTGGAGGACGACGTGGGGAAGCGGTGTTTCGTGGCAGGTGAAGTAGGAGCAGAAGCGGGCGAACTGAGGAAGGTGGATGACATTCGCCGCAAAGAGCGTTTCCACGTTCGCTTCAGTCCCGCTGGAGGCAGGCCCATCATCAGCCCGGGAAATGACCGCTGAAGTGAGGCAACTGTGGACAACAGCTCCACAAATTAGGGATACCTCCTCAAGCTGGGATGTGCCTCCACAATCACCACTGCTCCATTTACGCTTTCCCAGGTCTTCTTAGGTCCATGGGTGGCGAGAGCTTCATCCACAAAGCCCTGAATGAATTTGGTGGCCCATTCCTCCTCCAGGCTCGGGGACCCAGCTGCCAATCTCCCTTTGATGGCTGAAGGCCGGCGTGCTGGGGACATGATGAATGCTCCCAAACAACAGGTGAGTGAAAAAACAAAAAACACAACCTACAGCAGCTGGGTATTCAACTGGCTGGAGTCTTCTGTCATGAATTGCCCCTCGGGGCAGAGAGGATGGACCCACGTGCTGAACTGTAGTTTGTAATGTTTATTGAAAAAACACAAAGAGTACAAATAGTGCCCACACACAAAAATCCAAATAGTGTACAAAGCAAAGCTACGAACGGCAGGGAGAAAACAGGATACACACGGATAACAAACGTAAGAACGGGAACAGGGTTCTGACCCAAATTATTCCTTAAGACTCAAGCAAAAAGTGAAAGAAACAATCACCTTAAGTAGGACACAAAACCAGTGGACATAAATGTTTGCAGGTGTGGATCACATGAGCGAGTAGGAGATGACAATGATTACCAACTGGGGTCAGCTGAATGTAATGAGAGGGGAGAAGACGAGACTGACAGCTGACAGAGACACCACCCACACGGAGCAAAACCCCGGAAGTGCCAGTGACAGCTGTCACTCCAGAGAGAGAACACAACAACACGGTTATAAAGAACTAAATGTCAACAAATACGGAGCTGAGAAATAAATACAAATTAATACCAAATAAAAGAGTAGCAAAACTATGATATCATAAACAAGGGGATGTTATGACCCGAGCGTCGGTTCTGATCGCGCTCGGGTTAAAGTTATGTCTCGCTGCCGGCCTTGACAGCTGCGGGCGGTATTCTGGCCTCTCCGGGCTCTTATTGTGAAAGTGCTCGGTGGGGTTTCCGCCTGTCAACGGTCAGCCAGCTGTGTGTCATCATTGTCATTAGTACCTTGTGTGTGTTATCATTGTCATTAGTACCTTGTCTATTTAAGTTGAGCACTGGCGTCGTTAGGACGCAGCAGTGTCTGATCGCATCTGGTCACGAACCTGACCGCTAATCTGTTCACCCATCGTCACGTTGCGGATGCCTGAACTGTATTCACACCTCGGCTGCCTAGGGCTTGACCGTCTTTCACCGGCACCAGTAAGTGAGCTGTATTAGCCTTATTCCCTCCGGTGTTATTTGTGCTGTAAGTCCCTGCTTTAGCAGCCCGAGTGCTACTATTTACCAAGCCTGACTGTGTGTGACTGTCTCCTGCCTTGGACCTATAGTGTGCTGTATAGCCCTATGCTTCCTGTTCTGCGTAGACTCCTGTCATTATCTCAGCAGCTTGTGTTAACACCTTTTCACCATAATAAACTCACTGAAAAACTCACTGGTGACTTCTGTGCGTCTTATGCTGGCTCGTGAGGGCCAGTGAATGACAGGGGAATAAGAAACAATGCAAGATATTATCACATGCTGAGACTGGGTCCCCTGCCAGACTCAGCTTCGTGGCACTTTTTCCTTGCATTTATGTATATTTATTGTATTTGTTGCTTTTGAGTTTCATTATTGCCTTTTTATGTTTCTATTTTATGTTTTGAGTTCTATGATGTGTTTCTCTGGGTTCACATCTGTTGGCTGTGTTTCCAGGGTTATGTTCTGCTGGGGTCATCACCCGCCAGGCTGTCAACTGCCCCTTCCTCACCTATCATTACCACCCAGCTGATTCTAATCACCAGTTTTGTTCTTTCTCCTGCTCCAGGTCCCGCACCTGTTTTCACTCATGTTGTCATTTTACTTTGCACTTATACTCAGTTTGTTCATTCAGTCCTCGCAGTTTCGTTGAATGTCTGCATGGATGTTTTTCCTGTTATCCTCCCAGCCTCTGAAGTTTTTTTTGAAGAGCACACCTTGCTCTGAGGCAATCACTGTAAGTTTATCCTTGTTTAGCATTTTTGTATTATTGGCACCTTTGGACTGTTTCTGTTATTTTGTTAATTAAACACGCAAACTCCATCCAGCGTGTGGGCTTGTCTCTCTCTGCGCCTTGTAGAGATGTATATGACAGATATACGAAAACCAAACATGGATAAAAGATAGGAACCAATGAACACAAAGTACAACAAATACACAAATATGAGAAAAAGACCATGAGACTGAGCACGGCAGAATCCCTCCTGCTCAGATCATAACATTTATGTTATTTTAATGGAGAGAGGTGTAATAGTCAAAATATAATCACCCGTCATTTTATTTATATGATGATTCATTAATAGTTTGGTTTTTTTTTTAATTCCATCAACATTTAAGATAAGATAAGATAAGATAAGCCTTTATTAGTCCCACAACGGGGAAATTCCAGGATTGCAACAGCACAGGGATAGCAACACTCAGAGCAACAATCAGAAGGCAAGAAAAAAACAAGCAAGCAAGAGCGGCTAATATACATATGTACATATTACTATAAAATAAATATATACACACACACACACACAGACACACAGTGCAGAGCATTGTAGCTGGATGGAATAAATATATGAGTATATGAACACACAGTGCAGAGCATTGTAGCTAGATGGAATAAATATGTAAATATATAAACACCCACAGTACGGAGCATTGCAGCTAGGTGGAATAAATATGCAAGTATATAAACACACACAGTGCGGAGCAATGTAGCTAGATGGAATAATATGTAGATATATAAAAACACAGTGCGGAGCATTGTAGCTAGATGGAATAAATATGTAAATATATAAACACACACAGTGCAGAGCATTGTTGCTAGATGGGATGAAACAGCATAACCGTCTACTTAGTTATCCTACATGGTATGATTATGTGCCCATACATATTCTCACCCTCCATAGCGACCGGTATGTTCCTAGTTGTATGCCGGAGGGGACCATTGTGTAAGTCTATTGCATCTTTTGCATTCAAAAAACTATTAGTTTGTTATGTCTTTTTGCTATCTCTGCGAGCAGCCCTGCTTAGGTTGTACAGTCTGACAGCCGTTGGTAGGAAGGACCTATGAAACCTCTCGGCTGTGCACCTGGGATGATGTAGTCTGCTGCTAAATGAGCTCCTCAGTGCATCCAGTATGTCCTGCATAGGGTGGAACTCAGACTCCAGCAGAGATGACAGTTTAGCCACCGTCCTTCTCCCTCCTATCTCCTCCATCGGATCAAGGCGCTGCCCCAGGACAGAGCTAGCTTTCTTAATCAGTTTGTTCAGTCTCTTCCTATCGGCTGCAGTAATGCCACTGCCCCAGCAGACCACTCCAAAAGTGATGGCTGATGCCACCACCGTGTCATAGAATGACTTCAGCAGCGCCCCTTGTACACCAAAAGACCTGAGTCTCCTCAGCAGGAACAGCCTGCGCTGTCCCTTCTTGTAGAGTGCGTCAGTATTGTGTGACCAGTCTAGTTTATTGTTCAGATGAACACCCAGGTACTTATAGGATGTCACCATCTCGATGTCTGTTCCCTGTATATTTACTGGTGCTGTGAGGGGCTGCCCATGCCTGCGGCAGTCCACCACCAGCTCCTTAGTTTTCCTCGCGTTGATCTGGAGGCAGTTCCGATGGCACCAGTCCACGAAGTCCTGGATCCATCGCTGGTTCCACCAGGGGGCGGAGGTGAGCAAGGAGCAGTCTCTCCAGGGTCTTCATCAAGTGGGACGTCAAGGCCACCGGTCTGTAGCTGTTCAGGTCTTTGGGGTGGGAAGTTTTTGGTACAGGTACCACACAAGATGTTTTCCACAGCTGTGGTACCCTCCCCAGTTTCAGGCTACAGTTTTACAGTTTTACATTTTAATTGCGAACTTAGTGTTAGAGTTTACAGCATTATATTATTTTTTTTTAGATGAATGAATGAGTGAGTGAATGAATAAATGAACAGGGGGAAAGGGTATGCAGAAATAACTACATAGGAATATAAAACGAAAATAAATACTGAAACGTATGCCCAAGGGAGATGTGTTCACTGCAGAAGCAGGTCCAGAATGGCAGGAAGCCTCCACAAACCCTGATCTTTATATAACTGTCACCTGACGCTGATGTCAGCTGATCTGCTTTGAGTATTTCTTTGATTTCTCAAAACATCTGTAAAAGTCGGTCCAAACGCTATAGAGTGAACCCAGCTTTAACTTAGGCTGACTTAGGGAAACTCTGCATAACTTAGCTCAGCGTTCAGGAACTTTTTACAAAACGAGCACAACTTTCACCAATGTGTATTTCCAAACATCGGTAAATTTTCAGCCGGCTGAAAATTTTCAAAGAACACAACTTTCACCAGTGTTTGCCAGCAAACACCAGCAATCATTAACTTTTGCCAGCAGAGCCAAACATTTGCCAAAACGTCAGTAAAAGTCGGTCCAAATGTTGTAGTGTGAATCCAATTTTAGCAAAGAAAAAATGGGATAGTAAGGGAAATGAAGAAAGTAGACAGGAGTATTTGGAATCTAGGCACATGGCAAAGGGAGAGGTAGCAAAGGAAAAGGAAAAGGCATATAGTGAGTTGTATGAGAGGCTAAACACCAAGGAGAAAGGGACTTTATCAACTGGCTAGACAGAGAGATTGTGCTGGAAAGGATATATGTAACAGGTTAGGTTGATGAAGGACAGAAATGGCAATGTACTAACAAAAGACGAGAGTGTGTTGAGAAGGTGGAAGGAGTGCTTTGAAGAGCTGATGAATAAAGACAATGAGAGAGATGAGGTTGGATGAAGGAAAGCTAGTGAACAAGGAAGTCCCAAGGATTAGCAAGGCAGAAGTGAGGGCAGCTTTGAAGAGGATGAGAAATGGAAAGGCGGTTGGTCATACAGTGGGGAAAATAAGTATTGACTACATCAACATTTTTCTCATTAAATGTATTTATGATGGAGCCATTGATCTGAAATTTTCACCAGATATCAGTAACAACCCAAGTAATCGATACATACAAAAAAATCAAGGCATCTGTGTTCACAAAACAAGTTATATTTAATAAAGTAGAATGACAAAGGGAATAAGTATTAAAAACACGAAGAAAAAGAGGTGCAAAAAGGCATAGAAAGCCAAGAAACCAGCTGAAATCTATCAAAATATAGGAAGGCATCCCATCCCCCATCACTGAAAATTAATTTCAGCTGGTTAAGTCCGGACTGATCGTCGTTAAAAAGGTCCAGGAATATCAGATTGTCACACCACAAAGAACTCATGATGAGCAGAAGCCAAGAGCTCTCTCTAGACCTTCACAAACGTATTGTTGGAAAACATAATGATGGCACTGGTTACAGGTGCATTTCTAAATCGCTGAGTGTTCCAGTGAGCACTGTTGGAGCCATCATTCGGAAGTGGAAAGAACATCATTTTACCATAAACTGGCCCCGACCAGCTGTGAAGGATTGGCGATCTGTCCAGGGTGTACCCTGCCTCTCGCCCAAAGATGCTGGGATAGGCTCCAGCCCCCCGCAGTTCGAAAAGGATTAAATGGAAGAAGATGGATGGATGGATGGATGGATGGATGGCCATGACCAGGAGCTCCTTACAAGATTCCTGACAGATGAGTGAAAAGAATTATCAGAAGAGTTATTCAAGGCCAAAGACCACTTGTAAAGAGCTCCAGAAAAACCTGGAGTTAGCAGTTACTGCTGTTTCAAAGAGAACAATAAGTAATGCACTCAGCTGACATAAGCTTTATACCCGTTCACCTCACAAGACTCCATAGCTGAAGAAAAAGAATATTGAAGTTTGCTTAAAGTTTGCTGCACAACTTTCACACAAGCACGTAAAATACTGGGAGAAAATAGTCTGGTCAAATGAGACCAAAATTGAGCTTTTTGGATGCCACAACGCACAGCATGTTTGGAGGAGAAATGGACTGCACATCGCCCACAAACATCATACCAACAATGAAGTTTGGAGGTGGGAGCATCATGGTGTGGGGCTGTTTTTCAGCACATGGAACAGGCAGGCTTTATATAATTGAAGGAAAGATGAATGAACAAATGAACAGAGACATCCTTCATAAGAATTTGTTGCCATCTGCCAAGATGCTGAAGATGAAACGAGGGTGGACATTTCAGCAAGACAAAGATCCTAAACACAGCCAAGAAAACTCTCAACTGGCTCCAGAGAGAGGGAAATAAAGCTGCTAGAAAGGCCCAGTCAGTCACCTGACCTGAATCCAATTGAAAATCTATGGAATGAACCGAAGATCAGAGTTCATAGAAGACACCCAAGAACCTTCAAGATTTGAAGATAGTTTGTGTGGAAGAATGGGCTACAGTCACTCCTGACCAATGCCTGCGCATTGGTCAGGAGTGACTGTATGGAGTTTCCTGTATGGAGTTTCTCCATACAGGAGGCATTGGGAAGCTATTACCAACAAAAGCCTTTCCACTAAATATTAAATAAATTTCACCAAGTGTGTTGAATACTTATTCCCTGTGTCAGTCCACTTTATTAAATACAGTATAACTTGTTTTGTAAACACAACTGTCTTGATTTCTTTGTATGTATAGATTATTTGGGTTGTTACTGATACCTGGTGAAAATTTGAGGTCAATAGCTCCATCAGAAATATGTTTAATGAGAAAAATGTTGACATGTTCAATACCTATTTTCCCTGCTGTACCTGTGGAGGTATGGAGATGTTTAGGAGAGATGGCAGTGAATTTTTTAACCAGATTATTTAGCACAATGTTGGAGAGTGAGAGGATGCCTGAGGAGTGGAGAAGAAGTGTTTTTGCACCAGTTTTAGAGAACAAAGGTGATGCTCAAAGCTGTCATAACTACAGAGGCATAAAGTTGATCAACCACACTATGAAGATATGGGAAAGAGTTGTTGAAGCCAGGTTAAGAGGAGAGATGACAATCAGTTAGCAGCAGTATGGTTTCATGCCAAGAAAGTGTACTACAGATGAAATGTTTGCTCTAAGAGTGTTGATGGAGAACTATAGAAAAGGTCAGAAGGAGTTGCACTGTGTCTTTGTGGATCAAGAGAAAGCATATGATAGGGTACGAAGAGAGGAAGTGTGGTACTGTATTAGAAAGTCAGGAGTGTCAGAGAAGTATGCAAGAGTGGTGCAGGACATGTATGAGGACAGCGAGATGTGGTGAGGTGTGCTGTAGGAGTGACAGACGGGTTCAAGGTGGGGGTGGGGCGACATCAGGGATTGGCTCTGTGCTCCTTCTTAAGATAAGATAAGATAAGATAAGATACAATAAGATAAGATAAGATAAGCCTTTATTTGTACCACAGTGGGGAAATTTCAGGATTACAGCAGTGAAGGGATAGCAGCACTCAGAGCAATAGTTGATAAGATAATAACAACTGGTTAGCCAAAGCAGTAAATGAATATACATATGTACACAGATACTATATACACAGTGCAGGAGCATTGCAGCTGGATGGAATAACAGCATTACGGTTTGTTAAATCACCCTGCAGAACATGAATTTGTACCCAGACAGTATATTTCGTATTTCAATCAACAGTGTTGTTGCCACACTCAATAATGATTGATATTGTCCTAGTTGTTTAATGGACGGGACAATTTATTGTGCAAGGTTGTTATGTTTAGTACATTCAGTACGACGTCTACGAGCAGCCCTGGTTGGATTATAAAGTCTGATAGCCATGGGTAGGAAGGACCTGCGGAACCTCTCCTTTGTGAACCTAGGATAGCACAGCCTACCGCTAAATGATCTCCTCAGTGTGTTTAGCATGTCCTGCATGGTGTGGGACTCGGACTCCAGCAGAGATGACAGCTTAACCACCATCCTCCTCTCTCCTATCTCCTCCACTGGGTCGAGGCGTTGCCCCAGAGCAGAGCTGGCTTTATTGATCAACCTGTTCAGTCTCTTCCTGTCGGCTGCCGTGATGCCGCTGCCCCAGCAGACCACTCCAAATGTGATGGCTGATGCCACTACTGAATTGTAGAAGGCCTTCAGGAGTGCCCCTTGCACTTCAAAAGACCCGAGTCTCCTCAGGAGGAACAGCCTGTGCTGCCCCTTCTTGTAGAGCGTGTTGGCGTTGTGTGACCAGTCCAATGTATTGTTCAAGTGAACACCCAGGTACCTGTAAGATGTCACCATCTCAATGTCTGTTCCCTGGATGTTTACCGGTGCTGTGGGGGGTTGCCCTCACCTGCAGCAGTCCACCACCAGTTCCTTAGATTTCCTCGCATTTATCTGGAGACAGTTCTGTTGGCACCAGTCCACGAAGTCCTGGATGAGTCCTCTGTACTCCGCATCATCTCCATCAGAGATGAGGCCGACAATCGCAGAGTCATCAGAGAACTTCTGTAGATGACAGTGTGGTGTGTTGTGTGAAAAGTCAGCAGTGTAGAGGGTGAGCAGGAACGGAGCCAGAACTGTTGCCTGAGGGGAACAGTTCTGGCTTCTTGTTTGCCATGGTGATGGACAGGCTGACAGATGAGGTCAGGCAGGAGTCTCTGTGGACTATGATATTTGCAGATGACACTATGATCTGCAGTGAGAGTAGGGAGCAGGTGGAAGAGAACCTGGAGAGGTGGAGGTATGCTCTGGTGAAAATAGAGGGCATGCTCATGATGTTGCATGACGTCACAATCCCAGACATTATAGTGTTTACTCAGCACTGAGTGGCAAAAAAAAATGTGTGCCACCATTGGTTTGAATCATTTGAATGCAGCAAAAAACACCTAAAATGAAGACGGGCTGGTTTAATCAACTTTTGAAGCGACATGTTTGAAATCTTGTGTATGCTCTAATTTTTTAAATTTTCGATATTTTTTAAATCCTTTTTTACAGTGTAATGTCACCCAGAAAGTCCGGTTTTGTCAGTTAGTGGCTAACTGTGCGTTAGCCTAGCTTAGCCTCGCTTCCCGGCACAGTCGGTAGCACCGACCTGAGGAGGAGACTTCCCTACCTTTTAATGACTTCAAAGCACATCTAAAATGGAGAAGAGCTGTTCTGCAATTGACTGTTCAAATAGATTCTACAAGAAGTCTGAGCTATCCTTTTACAGACTGCCGAAAACTAAAGAAAGGAGAAGTAAATGGGTTTGCTGCAATCGGCAGAAGCAACTGGAATCCACGCACCGAAACATGGCTTTGTTCTTCTCATTTTGTCACAGGTATGTTGGATTTGTTTACTGTAAAGAGGATGGTGATTTATTAGCTTATTAAAGCCATTCACTGGCTGTGTTTTACCTGCACAATTAATGAGTAACTGTTAGATGTGGGGAAAACATGTGAAATGATAGCTAGCTAATGCTAGGTTAGCTAACGGTTGCAACATTTAAAAAACAAAAAAAACCCAACATAATAGTAATAATGATATATACATACCTGTCCACAGAAAACCAGAATATCCATAGGTGTCTTTGTTACTTTAATTTCACCTACAAATCCTGCCTTTAAGTATGACCAAGCATCCAGGCTTTTAAATGCTTTCAGGCTCTGCTTTGTCTGTTTTCCTGGTGCCGAAATTAAGTACATATAAATATCAGGAAACCCAATTTCTGGCCACATGTGGATATTAGCGGACCACTGATTCTTTTGAAAGCTATGAGGGTCGCTATTGAGTCCAGCTGCCTTCAGTTTGAGCATAGAATCATTTGTATTCCTCTCCATGTTGGCGTTTTTACTGCAACACATCGCCATCTTTGATTTGTTTTGCCACTCGATACGGAAGGAGGGGGACATGGCTGTAAGCGAAGTGACATCATTGCATGCCCTCTACAGGAATGAAAGTCAGTAGAAGCAAGGCAGAAAACATGAGCGTGAATGAGAAGGCGGCAGGTGTAACAGTGAAGATGGAAGGAGTAGAGGGAGCGAATGTAGATGAGTTTAAATTCCTGGGGTCAACCATCCAAAGCAATGGAAAATGCACAACAAAGGTGAAGAAGAGTGTGCAGGCAGGGTGGAGTGGGTGGAGACGAGTGTTAGGGGTGATTTGTGACAGAAGGGTAGCAGCATGAGTGAAAGGCAAGATTTACAAGACGGTAGTGAGACCTGCTATGATGTATAATTTTGAGACGGTGGCACTGCCAAAAAGACAGAAGGTGGAGCTGGAGGTGACAGAGTTGCATATGCTAAGATTTTCATTGGGAGTGACTAGGAGGGACAGGATTAGAAATGAGTATATGAGAGGGACAGGTCAGGTTGAGCGGTTTGGAGACAAAGTCAGAGAGGCCCGACTGAGATGGTTTGGACATGTGCAGAGGAGGGATAGTGGAGATATTGGATAAAGGATGTTGAAGATGGAGCTGCCAGGCAGGAGGAAAATAGGAGGACCACAGAGAAGATTCATGGATGTAGTGAAGGAGGACATGGAGAGGGTTGGTGTTACAGAGGAAGATGCAAAGGATAGAGTGAGATGGAAGCAGATGATCCACTGTGGCGACCCCTAAAGGGATCAGCCAAAAGAAGAAGATGCATCACACATTGTAAGTTATACAGTATTTCCATTACTGATTACTATGTATCAATAACATCTTTTGAATATAAATATTTCAACTCAGTGCAGTTAAACAATATTACATGAGAAGGAATGTGGCATCAATGAATTTATCACTGCGGTGATTTGATTGTACGCCCAATGCGACGAGAAGGGTCGAAGGCATCACCGCAATGATATATTCTTGATGCCGCATAACCCTGAGTGTAATATTGCTTTTAGACAGCAGTTCCACAATCATAGTTTTATCAAATGACAGGAATACAGGACAAAATATTATGATTTTTGGTTGTTTAACCAGTTATTTCTCTCTACTGAGAGAAATAGTCCCTTCCGAATGCACCCAGTTAACTGTTGCTTAGCACCTCAGTGAGCACAATATAGAAAAGAATATCCCTATTGTCATTTCACACACATGTGACCAAATTAAATATTGTCCATTTCAGAAGTCAGTGTTTATAATACATACTGGTCACCTGTTGAGCAGGGTTTGTGGGTCACATGGCTCGCGCCGGAAGCCAGTTGGCTTGTTAGCTGCATTGAGGGAATCCTTTACGCAGCTATGATTATGTTATCACCACATAGTGGTTATAAGTCTCTGATCAAGATGGTAAATATAACCTCAGTTTGTCCATTTTGTCATCTGTTCCTCCACTGTAACGGTTGCACTGAAGCAGACAGCGGACAAAGGCTAACCGTGATCTAGCTTTGGCACATTTCCAATTTAGTTTCTGTGCATTTCGCTTACTTCTTCTCAGCAGTTTCAGATAACACAAAGAGGCCATCACCACAAAAGTATTATGGTTTACTAATTGAGACAATAAATCCAACTCTAGCTTGTCTATTTTGTTGGAACCAATGTGAAATATTTACCCAGATGTTTACAAGGGTGGAACTTCTGGGTCATGGAGGTCTGGATTTGATTCTCTTTTCAAACAGTGCCTCACTGTGGAAATCAAGGTATCTGACACAGAATTACAATTCTCACATATTATAAGAAGCCACTGATATTGACTATAATTTAAAGATAATTAAAACACTGCTGAAGTGCAGTGATACATATTTGGTGAAAAGTCCTCTCGGGGATTATAGTCACTCCTGGAATCCTAAGTGTCCAATCAGATTACTCGGTCAGAACTAACTGATGTATAAATTGAAAAAAAAATATCATTCAAGATGTTTAATATTATACTTAAATGTACTGTATAGAATTTTTTGTAGTCCTTTTCTGTAGCTGATAGGGCTGCAGTCCACTTAGTAGCCAAAGCGTGTGACTAAAATGAGGTTCCAATAGTTCCATCCAATTATATATTTATTTTCAATCTTAAAAATTGAAAACTATATTTAATCTAAAGGATAAATTCTTTGGGCCCCTTGACACAGCACGGAGATGGTTGAGAGACTGGGCAAATATTTGATCTTTTGGATCATTTGGGAGATCCTTGTGTGTTTTGGACTGATTAAAAACTTTGAGGAGACTGTGGCAACTGTGGCGATCACTGAAGATCATTGATAGATCTCTCAGCCGTCTGTCAGTGACCTCCACCCCTGTGTAAAGGGGATATTAGAAAGGAAAGTGGTCGGAGAGGCCGTTGGCTTGGATTGCAGCCATGTGTCGGTCAGTCTGCCCCAGGGCAGCTGTGGCTACAGTAGTAGCTTACTCCTACCATTGTCTGTGGAGTGAACAAATAATGTATCACAATCCCATATATTTCCATTTTTTCACCTTATTCAACCTCAAATCATGTCTCAAAGTAAAACTGTTGACATCTCTTTCATATAATGAAGTATTCTCTGGGCTTCGTTTTCCGCAGAGACACGTCTCTGCACACAGGGAGGGTGGTGGACAGTGCTGTTTGGAATTGACTCCCATTCCAGATATGTTTAGCTGACTCTGTGGACTTTTTTCAAAAGCAGCTGAAAACTTTTTTGTTTAACGAGGATTTCCGGGGGATTTCAACTGCTTTTTAATGGTAAGTGTGATATTTTTAAATTATTTTAATCTTGTGTTATAACTTGTTTTTGTATTTTTAAAATTATTTTTATGTATAAACTTTAGTTTATTCTATTTTATTGTACAGCATTTTGTGACTATGTCTCTGAAAAGCGCTTCATAAATAAACTTTACTTACTTGGTTCTCGGAGAAAAAGCTCCATGCCGGTGTCTCTTTAGCTTAGCCGTTGCTGATGCTGCGCTGAGATGTGTGTGGTCCGCCGTGTTACGAATGTTCTTTTTTTCGTACAGTGCTTCTTGTGGGTTGTGCGTCATGTCAAGGTCTTGCCGTCCATCTTTGTTATAAAATCCAAAAAAGGCCCGATATTTGAGCTAACTGCTTCCTAACTTTCCAAGCTGGCTGCAAATCTGAGACAAGCTATGACTTCACTTGACTGGGTGCTTGCTTTGCGCCATCTAGTGGATTGAAAATGCCACTGATTAACTGATACCCCAAAAGTACATGTGTGCGCTTTTTTTTTTTTTAAATAAAAGCTCGATCCGTGTGTTTATGGATCGGTGCATTGTCGCCGATCCATCACTGAATCGATCTTTTTTTCCCACGCCTAGTGTTGTGCTTCACTTTCTCTATTGGGAGTTAATAAGATTAAATGTCCTGTCTTTACTTAAACACATTAACCGTTTTCATTCATGAACGATAAGCTGAGATGACCCTTGTCAGTTATTTCCTGAGATGAGACTCTGAGGATTCAGGCAAAAGTGGAAATTTACCTTAACTAAAGACTTTATTATTGTTGTTGTTGTTGTAAATATAAGAAGAATAACCAGAGGCATTTACAGAATCAGAACAGATCAATTTTAAGAACAACAGTCCTTTATATATAAACATGCAGTTCTGAATTTTCATGACAATCATACTGCACTGATACTTTTTTAAAAAAATCCACACTTTGGCTTTCTGCCAAAAACTGTTGTATTTTTTCTGTTTTAGAGCTTATTGATAAAACATAGCAACAATTCCAACTTGTGCGCCAGCCTCAAAAAGTAAGATGTCAAATGTTTCCAGAATTTGCCGGCTCCAGGATCACTGTATTACTCAAACTGAGGACTGTTATGCTGGGGATATTTACAGCATTACCCATCAAATAGAAAAAGAACAAGAAGGATAAAAAAAGATGTTCTCGGCACACAGACGATAGCGGGTGACCTTTTCCCTCAGTGTTGGTATCAATCCTTCAAACAGAAACACACATTCAGACACACACTCACATGCTTGGAGGGGGAAAAACACAAAGCAATAATGTGGAAATGTTAACAACGTACAATTAAAAATGTGATTTATGTTACATGGAGCTATTAAATGACACTGTGGCCCAACAATATCGATTTCCATATCATTAGCATAATAGTTTTATTGTGGTATAATTACTGAATAAAAAGCCTCTTACCTGGCAAACCTTACTGCATATCAGGGACTCTTAAACGAGCAAAATGTTGCCTCACACAAGTTACATGGGTCAATTGCAGCCGCGGATAGTCGGGGGTAATGATTAGATCATTAAAATTTAGTCTATGCTTCACAGAGCATAGAGAAAATTAACTTCCCCCCACCAAGCTCATTTTTCTGCTGAACATGAAATAATGATTTTCTGCCAGTATAATTACAAAGCTAACATCTGATAGAGTCAGCATCCAGGGGGGATTATCACATGCATGAGTATTAGACCTCATTACCAGCTTGACTGCAAAATTATTACATCTTGTAATTGGATGGCGAGATTTATTCACAGATTGGGCTAGGGTTCCTCGGTAAGATTGTAATTACAGGCTTCACTGGTTCGCTACTTATCACACAGTGTGCAGGAGGGAGGAGGACCAAAAAAAAAAAAAAAAACAAGCAGAGTAAAGAGGAAGGAAGGCCTGTTTCATTAAGCAGGACTACCCTATCAATGGCAGGGTGGTGTTGTGGCAAGGCTGTGCGTATGGCTGCAATGAGTGGCTAACATCTTCCCTCTCCTTCTCTATTTATGAGGCCAAACAGTGGAGGTGTTTGCAGAGGGGGATGTGAAGAGGGCATTTATTATTACGGGGGTTCCTCTCCCTGACAAATGGGATTTCATTTATTTAACCTCTGCTGATCTATTCCAGTGAAACGTATAAACAAGCCATCCGTTTTTTACGACCGCCGCAGAGGCAACGCCTCAATTATCTAAAGGCTAACTGAGTGTTAAAGTGAGCCATCTGCCAGTGGGAAGCCCATTGATTTAATTTGCCATGTGGTTTTTACCCCCGATGCAACTGGGGGCCCCACTTTGTGCCTTTAGAAAGGGAGACGACAGATAACGCATATCCCTCATTGAACTTGAGTTCAAACGGAGTGGTCATGGGGCTGCAAATGCTGTTGTTGCCACATCGCCTGTTCCTTCTCAGTGCATATGCCCTTCCTGTACACCTTACCTTCTTCTGTGAATTACAAGCAAAAAAGAAAAAGAAAAAAAGGACTGAGAAACAGAGACCAAAAGGGAAGTTAGGAGAAATCAATACCTGGGCTTAAATTTGACAAGGAGGATGTCAGGCTGCCAATGGAGGGGACACCTTTGTTCTCCTGTAGCCAGCTAATCTCTGTCTGCACGATGAATAACTATTGACATATTGTGTGTGTGTGTGTGTGTGTGTGTGTGTGTGTGTGTGTGTGTGTGTGTGTGTGTGCGTGCGTGTGTGCAAGTTTGCAATGTCTGTGTTGTTCATGCATATATTTTCTCCAGTGCCTGATTGGATACCGAGTATTATCTCTTAGCATGCATGTTTTATGTGTGTGTGTGTGTGTGTGTGTGTGTGTGTGTGCATGCACGAGTGTGTTTGCTCAACCTGGAGGGCTCCTTTGCAGCTAATTTTATAGTCGGCCCCACACACTAATCAGTGTGCCAGCAGTAATGGAGTTGTTATTGGAGTCCATTACAAAGACCTGGGTTGGATCAATGCTGGTATCAGTGTTCACAGATGCAGCTGGTTCAGCCTATACACCCTCTGAGAATCAGAGGTGCATGTGTGTCAGGGTTTAAATACTTGATTACTGTGTTCATAAACATTCATCACATTTTTGGTGCTGAGCATTATATCAATAATGCAGTTAACATCATCTTATCCAGGTTAGAATTCAATTAGCGGCTTCTGCCGTGAGTGTGAAGGGTTATGTCGTAGCATCCTGTAGCATGAAATCAGTGCTGTGTTCAGCAGTGAATCCCATTCTTGCCTGTTTTGAAAGTATTTTTTATCTTTAGTTGCTGTCAGGGAGCCCAGTCTGTAGTTCTTTCTTTGGTCGAATCAAAGCCACTGAAAATGCCAAGGAAAAAGGTGATCATGCCAACTAATTTCTTTTTGTCATTATATGGACATTTAAAGGTGCTTAAAATCACTGGAACAGACTCTGCCAGGGTCAGGGTTAAGGCAGGGTCATGTTCTATTTTCAACAGGTTATACCTCTCACCCTTGGCCATATTGCTGTATGTAGTTACTTTCACAATCCCTAGAGGTCACTTTTTTGAAACTCATAATTAAAGCGCATAATTCCAGCTGCTAAAAAGGCTTCATAGAGTAAATGTTGGTGCTCTTGGTTCAAAAATATCTCATCTCGTATTTGTAATACTGTACACTTGCTGTTGCTTCATCCTAAAGTAAAACATCCCACATCCCTTTTTACACTCTTCTGGCATCCATCCCTAGCACAGCCCACCCCTTTACCCTTTCTTAATCACACACACACACACACACACACACACACACACACACACACACACACACACACACACACACACACACACACATTTACCCATGCCTCCCTCTCTTTTTTCTTAATTTTTATGCTATATTCCTCACTTCATTATATCGCCTCTCCTTTTTCCTTTCAGTCTAAGACCCTTCCTCTGCCCGTTTTCTCCCTGCTGCTCTGCCTGCAGCTCTGTTTCCCCAGAGACACTCATATGGTATTTAAGTGGAATGGGGCCCATTAACCCCGCCAGCTTGTGACTCTTCTCTCCTCCATTGATCAGAGTGCACACTGGAGATATTTTATTACTGCCGGTTGTGGGGGACTGACACAGCCATTTATGCAACTTGAGTGCGATTGAGTATGCGTGTGTCTGTGCGTATGTGTGTGTGTGTGAATGAATACAGGAGCTGACAGAGACTGAGGAAAAAAGGTCCCCAGGGGACTGGAGTGCTGTGAAAAAGTATTTCCCCCCTTCCAGATTTCATATATTTTTGCATATTTGTCACACTTACTGTAGATTGTTCTAATGTTGCTTTGTGTGAACCGACATGTGATACTGCATATTTAATACAACAAAATCCAAATAATTCCTGTAACTTTTGTAAGTGCTTGCTGTTGTTCTTGTTTTCTTAAATCTCTAATGTGTAGCCTTTTTATGTTAAATTAAATCGAATGGTACTTCCCCTTGTTAGGTTTCTGTGCACAAAAATGTCTGATGATGCACAAATCGAATTCAAAGCTTAAAGCACTTTTATTGAATGTTGTTATGGCATTTGAATTATAGACTTGAATTATTATTTGTATTATTATCATTTATAATTTCTTACATGGCAGCAACTGTACTCAAAATTGGAACTGGCAACAGCAGAAATACATATTGACAAGTTGAAAGGCAGAGAAAAAGATCCGCCTGTAAAATGCCAAGGAAGCTCTAGTCCATGTACTCATAAATCTGCATAGATAAGATTAAGCCACAGCTTTCCATGGTGATCCCAAAGCTCTCTGGACCTCCCTTTTGCTGTGATATGGAATACTTGAATGCTTTTCTCTTTTTTATTCACTGTTATTCCACACTTTCAAGGCAGGATAGCATGACTGAAGAGTGTATGAGTCAGGTAATAATTGTAGGTCAAAGCGCTGTACAGGTTTGAGCTCTGAACCACTATCTCTTCTTCCAGTATTATTCAGCATGTCCTCACCGTGTGCTGGAAATCTGCTTATAGAAATATAACAGAGGTCACCCGAGGACATCCCATTTCACTTAGTTGCATTAGTGAGGGGAAAAAATAGGGTTTTTTTTAAAGGAAAATATTGCTAGAACAATATAGCAAAATATTTTATAGATTTCTATCACAAAACGCTCAATGTGGTTGGAACATCACTGAAGTTATGGAGCTGTAATTGTCAAAAAATGCTTACCTTTGGTTTGAAATAACGGTCCATCCAAAAACAACAATAAATATTAACAAGGCCAAACTGACCCTTATCTGCTGGTCAGTCATTGAAAATATAAGCACTCTGTTGTCCATTCATGTGTAATTAGAATACAGAAGTTTAGACGGCCCGACACAGTCTTTATGCACTATACCCTCCTGTGGAAGAGTGAAACACGGTGACTTCACAGACCTTTTTTTTTCTGTTATATTAATTTTTTCTATGACACCTACAAAGATTGAATGTTAGCTGAAATACAGCAAGCCACTTTGGGGACAGGAACAAATGAGGAGATAATGAAAGAAGTGAGCCTGGGGAGAAAATCAACCCAGACTCAATGAGCTTGTTCTTATTTGTCCTTAGCTCAGCAGTTTCTGGTGTGTGAATTTGACCAGATTCAACGTGAGGACAAACGTGAAAATGCACATACTTTTTCTTCTGTACTGTAAACAGAAACACACTGTAATAGGTATACAAAAACCACTGGAACCCAAAAAGCTGTGCATATAGCTACTTTAAAGACATATTGCGCAATGTCATGAGCAGGCGTGGAGGCCCTGAGCAGACCTGGTACCTACACCGGCACCTCACGTGTCTTTGGTTTGTTTGTTTGGTAGTGCAATACACATTTCACTTAAAAAATAATTTTATTATGGCATTTATAATATATTAACCCTCCAACATGTATTGCAATCTTTACATAATGTGTACACTGCATTGTACAGTACTTGGAGGCTCACGTGTACCCAGTTGTGTTTCATTGTAATGTTTGTTGTATGACAACTGACCAAAGTGAGATCTCAATCATTCACACAGAACAGCTTTATTGTTATTGTTGCTGACATCGACATGTTGACACACTGTCAGCAGTAAAAGAAAGAGAGAGAAAGCGCTTTGGCAGCTTGGTTGCATGTGGAAAAAAAAAAAAATCATCTGGATGTGGAGTGTGCTCAGCACAAGGAACTGGCCAATTATTTCTGAAATGGCAGGGGAGTTTTTGAAATGTGTGTTCCCAGGATATATACCACAGACAGCGGATAAATGACAAGCACATAAGCAAGATGTGAAGTGATGAGTTATCCACCCTTCTGTTTTCCTTTGCACTCACGCAGATATGCTCAATGGATTGAACAGCATTTATGATATCAATATTATTGACTTGGGCTCCAATCGCTTAGTAAAATCCCTATGTGTGGGTTTCGACGTGTTTCACCATTCAGTCAAAGCAATAATTCAAAGCTTGGCTTGTTTATCATAAACCTGCGCTGCTTGACACTTGATTTAATAGCATTTCTGCCAATCAACTGAACGAGAATTACTGCTCATTTTATGTGTGCCTCTCACTTCAAAATCATTGAAACATTTACTAGGGAGCAATCAATTATATGAAAGAAAATGTAAGCATATACAGTAGCAGTAATTTTAGAATTATTGTCTAGACACAAATGCAATGGCTTCAGAGTGAAAGGAAGAGAGAGAAGACAACTGATCAGGCTCGGTGGAGAAACCCTCCAATTACATATGTGCTCAAATTGACAGAACATCATGTTAAAACTGCATTCTTGACCAGATGTTTCAAGAAAATATGATCCTATATTCTCTTTACAATTGACAGCTGGATTAAAAAGAGTCAAGTATATGTCCAAGAATGAGAAGGAGAAAGAAAAGAAAAGAAAACCAGTTTTTATTTGTTTTTGGGTCAAGCTTTTCCTATAATAAGAGGTTGACCCATGACCCCTCTACCCATTAATCAATGTAAGATGAATAAACAAGTGGGATACATGGCAGCTGGCTTGCCAACAAGCTGTCTGCAACTGTCAAAACCACTTCAGAGTGGTGTGCTATAGGGAGACATATAGATCAGCCAAATGGACTTTGAAACCTAAAGAGTGACCAGAGAATTGGAGAAGAGAAGCTCGGCAATCTGCTCCTGGTGTGGGGGGTCTCATATGAGGGAGGGGAGGTAAGGAGAGGCTAGAGGGCAGTGGGAGAAGGTAGATACAGAGGGTACTGGGATATGTTTGTTGGGAGGGGGTGATGAACGTTCAGAGATACTGGGTAATCTGTGGCTGTGGGTGGTCTGTGAAGATCAACAGGCTGCAGACAGACATGGTGAAAGAAGAGACTTCAGAGCGGAAGGACAAAAAGATTTTTATATAGAAAGAATTTAGACATCAAGAGATGGCTTAGGGGGGGCATTATATTTGATTTTGAAATATAGACTTGGATGTATTCTGAGATCTACTATGATGTTAAGCAAGTTGGAAACAGCAGTAGTTGTAGATCCTTTGAAGTGGCCCAAGTAATGTGGGGGAACTTTATGATTACGATCGTGACAATTACCATTATTATTGTTATATACAAGCAATGTTCATTGTGGTACATGGCACTGAAAGACTGGGGTTAGTACAGAATAACAGAAAGGGAAGTGGGGATTTTTTTTGGGGGGGGGGGTTGTAGTGGGGGTGAGACGAGGGGTCTTTCTGTTCTATTTCTGATTATGATCCAGTCCCACCAGAGATACCATATGTTATCCAGACAGTTAAGTTTCCATTAGCATGTTAAAAGTAAGCTAAACTTACCTTCATCTTCATTTACTTACGAAATCTCTCTCATTTTAAAGAATTACTGAATTCAAATTAGTGTTGACTGAATGCAGCAACAAACAAACAAAGAAAACACATCATCTCACCTTTGTGCCATTTAGCTTTTTTACAATATGTATTTGATGTTCCTAATCATAAACAACAATCTACTGTTTATTTTAGGGATGCATCGATATTTCAGCTTAACATATTGATATGTTGAGTGATATTGGGGGCAGTGGCTCAGGAGGTAGAGCGGGTCATCCAATAACCAGAGGGTTGGGGATTTGAATCCCGCTCTCCCCTGCCGTTGTGTCCCTAGGCAAGACACTTTACCCACCTTGCCTCCAGTGTCTATGACACTGGGTATGAACGTGAATAAATGTTCGTTAGTGGTCGGAGAGGCCGTTGGTGCAAATTGGCAGCCACGTGTCCATCAGTCTGCCCCAGAGCAAATATGGCTACAGCAATAGCTTACCACTACTATTGTCTGTCTGTGGAGTGAATGAATAATGGACTTACTGTAAAGCGCTTTGGGTATCTTGAAAGGAGCTTAATAAAAACAATCCATTATTATTATTATTATATTGGCCTATTGATGGGCAGCGCGGTTGTGGAGTAGTTACTACTGCGCCAGCACAGCAACTCACCCTTGGCTGGGATCCTGTGTTCGATCCCAGCCCCCGACCAACAGTGAGCTGTGTGGAGTTTGCATGTTCCCCCCGTGTGGGTTTACTCCGGGATTTCTCCGGTTTCCTCCCGTATCCCCAAAACATGCAAGTTAGGTTAATTGGCATCAAAACTGGGGATTCTAAATTGTCCTTAGGTATGACTGTGAGAGCGAATGGTTGTCTGTCTCTCTGTGTTGGCCCTGTGATGGACTGGCGATCTGCCCAGGGTGTACCCTGCCTCTCGCCCAAAGATGCTGGGATAGGCTCCAGCTCCCCACGACCTGAAAAGGATTAAGCGGAAGATGGATGACCTACTGATAAATGAGATTCATTGATATTAGTAGCTAATATGTTTTCAAAGAGTCAAAGATTCAAAGATTTTTATTTGTCAGTACTTCTATATGTACAGGGCGTACAGTAGAATTGAAATGTCATTTCTCTCTCTCTTAGTGGTGTCTGCAATATATAAGACAAGAAGGAATAAGGATGGAAAACAACAACAATCTATGTACAATAATGCTTCCCATAGTGCAAACAACAGTAAAAACACAGCAATCCTATGTACAGTTGTCACAAACTGGCCCCTTCGGGGCAGAGAGGGAGACTTAGATGCTGAAATGCTAACTGTGAAATTTAAAAAAGAAAACAAGTCCATATAGTGCACAAAAATAAACTTACAAATGAGATGAGCAGGCAGATAACAAGATGAATGCAGGAATACGCGTTGGAATGCGGAAGGGGTTCTGATAGGGAGAAGCAGATAGCAACGAGGCTCTGACAATGAGTGGGTGAAAAGGTCAGTCTTAAATAAGGCATGGAACCAATAAAGTCAAGTGCCATCAGGTGTGGATCACATGAGCGGGCAGGAGGTGACAATGATACAAAATGAGATCAGCTGTGAGTACTTAGAGGGGAGGAGACGGGACTGGCAGCTTGACAGAGCACCGCCCACTACAGAGCAAAACCCAGAAGTGCCCCTGACAACTGCAGCCCTGGAGAGAAAGAGAAAGAGAAAACACAAAAGTACAAATATAAAGCGAGAACTAAAATGACAACAAAGACTGAGGGATGACTACAAGCAAATACTCAATAAATAAATAGCAAGACTACAATAAACATAAACAGGAGAATGGGTAGGACTAAGAAACAATACAAGATATATGAAAACCAACCAAGGCTAAAATGACAGGAAACTAAGGACTCAAAAATACAACAACTATACAAATATGGAAAATGACCATGAAACTGAGCATGGCGGAATCCCCCGGTCTCAGATTATGACAACAGTAAACCGTAATGCTGGTAAATTACAAGTTCAATGCAGTAACGGGGGTGCAGACTGTGACAGATTGGACTGCACATGATCAGTATTGCAATGACATGCAGCAGCAGGTATGGCATTTGTGCAAATGGTTGCAGTAAGGTGCAAAGACATACAGCAGCAGATGTATTACTGTTGGCGTGCCAACAGTCATTGAGAGAGCACATGCGCTGGCGTCTGAACATCTGAACGAGAACTCTGACAAGCCACAGCTCTTCACAGACTTTTATATCAATTTGTTTTACTTTTGCTCACTTTATTCTTACCATTTTAAACCCTGGACATTTTTAACTTTATTTTTATTTTTTAAATTAGAACTGAGATCGGAGTGTTTTATGTCTGTCATGGTACCACTTACCCCGTCAGCTGGCTGTCAAAACTGTGCCGCCTTTGTCCAGAAGATTGCTGAACTACAGTAGCGTATCTCCAGTCTTTATAAAACTGAGGAAGCAGAGAGACATCTAGAAACAATAATTCTTGGCCGAGTTCAAGGTCCTGCTTTTTCTGGCTCTGGATCATCTCCATCTGCTGCTGTGGTCGCCTCGGCCACCGGTCCTCCATCATCCTCAGATGTCATTCCATTTGCCACCTTGTTTCCAGGTGCTTCTTGGGAGCACCTCTGGGTCGAGCCTGGAGCTGAACTGGAGGTACTGTTCAGCTACGCACCATACCATCCAGAGCTGTGGGTCATTGCCAGTGACCGTCGGAGAAAGGGGAAGAGCTCGTCCTGCTGTGTTGAGAGCACCGAGAGCCCTGTCCTCCAACTCAAGAACCGGTTTAACATCTTGGATTTACATGAGTTTCTGCCACTGCCCGGGGACTTGGAGCCTCTGCCTTCACTCTTCAAGTTTCTGAGGGTGCCTCAGGGAGCTCCGCTCTCGATCCCCTCAACAAAGGAACTGGAGTGGCTCCCATGCCCAAGAGCTCGCCACCAGGCAGAACCAAATCTGACACAGGCTCCGTAGCGCTCACCTGATGTATGCCATCCACCCGGAGTTCACCCTCTCAACCCCCATCACTTCCTTCTCCTACCACCCTGATCATTGGAGATTCTACAGTGAGAAATATTTGGAGATGAGCTGTGGAGACCTGCTTCTTTCTTGGTGCCAGAGTGATGGACCTCCTGGATAAAATCCCTGGCCTCCTGGCAAAACATCCCTCGGCTTGAAACGTTGTGATCCACGTTGGCTGCAATGATGTCACCAGTCAGGCGTCTGAGGTTTTGTAGCGGGACTTCACCAGTGTCCTCCATGCACTCCAAGGCTCTGCTAAGCATGTATTTATCTCCGGACCGTTGCCTCCACTAGGCCAAGGCATCGGTCATTTTAGCCGGATTCTGGGCCTTCATACATGGCTCCAGTCTGTTACTGCAGTGTATGGTTTTATTTCATTGACAATTTTAACCTGTTTTGGAACTGCACATCACTTTATTGAAGAGCCGGTATTCATCCGAGCAAGCTGGGTGCCCGCATTTTAACAAATAATATATTTTATTCTGTTTCAACTGCTTCATCAGCCTTACTGTCTCCCCCTGTATCTGCATTTTACCCAAAAGTTGCGCCCTCCTCCTCACCACATTCCACCACCCTCTGCAGCAGTCCCCCCTCACCATCCACCTACCCCATTTCCCCATTATCTCCAACAATAGACCATGCAGGATTTGGACTGGTGGAGTAAACAATAAGAACCATAATAAAATTAACTTAAATACTCAACAGGCCACCTCACACACCAACCCTTCAATAGTTTTTATGGCTCTTTTAAATGTCCGCTCTCTTTTAAATAAATCTTTTATTATTAATAATTTGATTTTAGACCATAAACTGGACTGTCTGTTTTTAACTGAGACATGGCTGGGTACCAGTGCATCAGTAGTTCTCGCCGAGGCCTCTCCACCCAATTTTAACTTTTTATTTTCTACAAAGAAGGGTCAAAAAGGTGATGGAACTGTAGCGATAATCTCTAGTGATTTTAATTATAAAGAAATAACATTTAGCAAGTACACCACCTTCGAATATCATGCATTTGTTTTTAACAGCCCCCCAATTTTATGCCTTACAGTTTATAGACCACCAAAACCATGTGCAGCATTTATCACCAAATTCTCTGACATGCTGTCAATCATCTACACAAAATATAACAAGGTAGTTATACCTGATGATTTTAATCTTCACATAGGTGATCCTTTTAATTCTTTTTCTAGTAAATTTTTAAACCTTCTTAACTGTATGGATTTTAAACAACACACAACACAGTCAACTCACAACAGAGGACACACCTTAGACCGTGTCATCACCTATGGCCTGTTCACTAGTGTGATCACTTCCATGTGTTTTTTAACATCACCAGTTAGTCAGCAAGAGACCTGAGTGAGAACCCGTGAGGAAGCTCCATCTGACTTCTGAAGTGGCTGCAAATTTTATCAGGGTTTTAAGTGATGTTCCTGCTGAGGTTCTACCTGCATCATGTGATTTTATTACTGACAGTTTTAACCATAAACTAAAAGCAACACTGGACTTGGTTGCACCACTAAAGACCAAAAATGCACAAACTAAACCTGTCCCGCTCTGTTGGAATGAAGATATAAAACAGCAGAAAAGAAAATGCAGAGCAGCAGAAAGAAGATGGAGAAAAACAAAATTAACTGTTCACTACCAAACTCTATGTGATCATTTGAAAATATATAATAACACAGTCAAACAAACCAGAAACTCTCACTTCTCCAAAATAATAAACACTCACAAAAACAATCTCAAAATCCTTTTCTCCACCATAGACCCCCTAATCAACCCTGATTTTAAGAAGTCCAACATGATGTCAACAGACTCACTATATGAGGACTTTGCAAACCACTTCAGAAGTAAAATAGAGGTTATTAGATCTACTCTTTTATCACAAGATATTCATTTTAGTACTGTGGAACCTCTTGTTATGACCCGAGCGCCGGTTCTGATCGCACTCGGGCTAAGTTATGTTTCGCTGCCGGCCTTGACAGTTGCGGGCTGTATTCCGGCCTCACCGGGCTCTTATTGTGAAAGTGCTCGGTGGGGCTTCCGCCTGTCAACGGTCGGTCAGCTGTTTGTAATTATCGTCGTTAGTGCTTCGCCTTCTTAAGCCCGGCACTGGCGGCGGTAAGACGCAGCAGTGTCAGTCGTTCTTCGTCTGAGCTACGGATGCTTTGGACTGTTACCTACCTCGTATGCCTGTGGTTGACCGTCGCTTCCCCAGGACCAGTAAGTGAGCTGTTAGCCTTACCCCTCCCGGTGTGAGTAGACCTCTGTGTGTCTCTGCCTCAGCAGCCTGTGTAGTCATTCCTCCATCAACCTTGCCTGTGTATGACCGTCTCCTCCTATGGACCTGTAAGAGAGCTGTTTAGCCTTACGCCTCCGGATGTGTGTAGGCTTATGTGTCATTGCCCCTGCATCTTGTGTTGTTACTTTTCACCGTAATAAAACTCACTGAAACTCACTGGTGACTGTGTGGCGTCTTATGGTGGCTCACGAGGGCCACCACATGACAGTACACTGCTGCCAAAATGGCGTTTACGGTGACGCCAACCTGAGACGCAATTCACCAGTGGGTTCGAGTTTTTGGACATTTGCTTTTTCCTGTCTGGGTACTGTGTATGTGAAGAATGCCGTCGCGGAGGGGCCGCGTTTGGAGTCCGAGCCGCGAGCTGACAGGTGTGCTGGAAGTCGTGGATGAGCTGCTCATCTCCGCTTCCCTGCTGGATTATGACCACGGCATACACTGGTACCTGGACGCTGCCGAAGATATTCTTTGTCATCTCTCTCCCCGCTACGCCGACCACCCTGAAGTCGACGCGAGGAGGGAAGACATCGTCGCGCAACGCGAAATATACCTGATGATGGAGGAGGAACGCGGCATGAAGCAGGAGAAGAGGCACTCCTGCTCTTTGCCTATGGATCTCAATCCTGTCCTCGATCCGTTTCGGGAGTTCGCACCGTCTGGGGGCCGGCGAAGGCGTCGGCGCCACGGCCGGGCGCATCTTCGGCAAGCTCCTGCTCCGGATCCAGTTCCGGGCCGCTGGGATGACCCCCTCAATCAGCCAGCTGCTGTGAGTGAGCTGAGTCCTGTGCCGGTGGGCTCCGTCCATGGGTCCTTTTCTACCACCCAGCGAGCGAGGGAAGGAGCAATGTCCGCTACAGCTGATACCATCTTTCCTCCGGGAGACAGGCAAGTCTAATTTCACTGTCCTATTTTTCATAGTGATCTGTCTTGTCTGACTCCTGGGGGTGAAGCTCGGGGTTCGCAGCTCCCTGAGTTTCTTTCCCCAGCTGTAGCCTTTTGTACTAAACCTGCTGCCTCTGTGTCTCCTCCTGCTGAGCGGTCCTCGACGTTAGTCCCACGCCGTCGAACGAGGGGGAGGCCTGCGGCTCTGGGAAATATCCCGGCCCTGCAGCCTTGTTTTGGACAGAGGAGGAGAACGGACTGCGATGAGGAGCCAGTGCCGACGAGAGAGCGTCCCCAGGGGTCCTCAGGGATGCAGCCCAAGTCAGCAGGTCAAGGGTCCTCTGCCCCCACGCCATACGGGTTATTGGCGTGGACGCCAGCGCGAGAGGATCCAGCTGCAGAGACCATCAGGCCGGCTGTGGAACCCGACGCAGCCGAGTGGGAGCCCGACGACGAGCATCTTCTTGAACCTGGATCGGCGAAGTCCTGGATGGCTCCAGAGCCCGAGTGCAGGCAAGTGCTCTTTCTTGTTTTCCTGTATGGTGTGTTAGAGCATTTTTGCCTGCCTCATGGGGAGGCGAGTGAGGGGCAGCCGTCCGCTGCACCCGAGCTCGTCTCGCTGGGCTCTGGCGCTGCCGGTGGAACTGATCCCGGTCCTCTCCTGTTTTCTGAGCCCCTCCACAGCGTTACCGGTCCAGAGCCAGTCAAGGTCACGGGACTGGGGGTTCCAGGTTCGGAGATAGAGGTCGTCGCCGGAGCAGTCCTGACCCAGTCGGGGTCCGACGTGTGGGCCGAGGTGACCCAGTCGGGGTCCGACGCGTGGGCCGAGGTGACCCAGTCGGGGTCCGACGCGTGGGCCGAGGTGACCCAGTCGGGGTCCGACGTGGGTGCAGCGATGACCCAATCAGGATTCGAGGGGTCCAAGTTTTTGGTTGTCCCCCTCTCAGGAGCCACCAGCTGGGGGCCGTTAGAGGTTTGTGTTTGGCAGACTGGCGCTCTCCTGTCTTGTCGTCTTCAGGTGGGTGGCTGCATGCATTTCCTCCACGGTCCTGGTGGTTGTGGGATGCGGGTCGGCCACCTGAGGAACTGCTTGGTGCGTTCGGCATCTTGGGTTGGCCACCCAATAAACTGTGTTTGCTATGGGGTGACCTGGTTCAGCCACCAGAGGACTTGTTTCTGGGGGCCTGGGACTGGGGTAGGCCACCTGATCATGTACTGTGTTTGTGGGACTATCCGTGGGCCCATACGGTGCCTGGTCATGTCAAGTACGTTTAGCAATTTTTTTGTTGTTGTTTCACGTAGTCATAGTCAAGTCAAAGCAATTTTAGATTGCCTCATGTCTCTTCTTTTTGAAGGCCACAGTCTGTTCAAAGCTAAGTCAAAGCAATTTTAGATTGCCTCATGTTTCCTTTTTTTGGAAAGCCACAGTTTAGTCTTAGTCAAGTCAAAGCAATTTTAGATTGCCTCATGTTTTCTTTTTTTTTTTTTTGTAAGCCATAGTTTAGTCATAGTTAACCACTTGCACTCCGGGCAATTTTCCTAAAAATGCCAAAAAAAAACGTGCCCAAAGTAAATCGAAAGCTGTTATTCAACCCTTTGCAGCATCTTCATGGGGTTGGTCTCATTTAAAAGAAAACACTTTGAGTTTGTTGGCAAAAAAAACATAATCTCTCTACGTGCTCCGGCCACTGAGTTACAGTCATCTAAACATACTGAACTTGAAGAAAAAAAATTTGGACACAGTGTTTTTTTGGATACAAATGCTTGTAAATAACACACAGCTGTCCGATCCGGCTGGAAAATGCAACAGAAATGTAGAACCAAGTGTTATCCAGCCGAGATCCAAATTTGGTAACAATACCACAAAAAATGAATATTTTACACAGCTTCGTTCTCAGGCTGTTCCCAGGCGTTATGGAACTGTGCCAAATTGTGCCAAATGGCACAGTTTGGAAAAACGTCTGTAACTTTTGAATAATTCAATGTAGAATCTTCATTTTAGGCTCTAATGAAAGGTCACACTCAGGGCTGTGTCTGTGTGTGTGTGTGGGGGGGGGGGGGGTCGTCCCCCCCCCCGCTACCAAGGACCAAATTCGGCCCTCGCTACATGACGGAATACACTCTTTTTTTTTTTTTCCTTGCATGTTTTCACAGCGGCTCCCCCCCCCTCGCTACTGTGTGTGTGTGGGGGGGGGGGGGGACCGTGAATGGACCGTGAATGCCCCCCCTCCTCGCTACAGAAGAGGGCCATCGCTACATGATGGAATAGACTGATATGCTTCCTCCCGCGGACCGGGGAGCGTTCGGACCGTGCCCCCCCCCCCCCGCTTCTCTTCTGCAGCGGGGGGGTGGGGGGGCGTTCACGGTCCGAACACGGCAAATGAACCATTTATCGCGGCGCACGCACTTCGTGCGCAGTACAGTTGTAATTTACCGATCGGTCAAAAGTCATTTTTGGATTACAGTTTTCAGGGATAAATAATAATTTAGCTTATAACACCTTACCTCTTCAAAGCAGCAGAGTCGTGGCGAACAGCTCTTCCCACACGTCAGACGAACGCGACGCTGCTCCGCTCGTGGATCCCGATCAACATAATTCCATTATTGCGGTTTTGGCGAATGATTTACGACTTTTGTCGTCGGCCTCCGTCTATTCTGCTGGAATGAGTGCAGGTCCCACTTGTGGGTGTTTTCCATGCTGCTGGGTGAGCCTGGGTCTGTAAGAGATTCGTACAGAGTCCTTCTGCAGCAGTAAATATCGCTTCACCCAGCCAGAATTTCTGTGCTTCAATTGGCTCCTGCGTTCACAGTAGGCGGGTCCTCCTTCCTAGATTTTCATTCATTGGCTCCTCAAGGTTTCAGAAACCCAATTCAAGGCTCTTATTAGTCGAATGAGAGGTCAATCAGATGAACTAATCTGTTCGCGGCTGTGTTTGCAGATTTTTTTTTCAGTGGCGCTTGGAGGGCACACCACCTACACCATCACCATCAATATCCTTATCATGCGTCATGCGCACGAGGGCGCACGAGCGCGGTCTCGCGCACCCTCGTGCGTCATAGGACGCAGAGACTTGTCCGCCCGCGGAACAATGGAGCACAAGTGGTTAAGTCAAGTCAGAGCAATTTTAGATTGCTCCATGTTTCTTTTGTTTTTGTAAGCCACAGTCTATCTATAGCTAAGTTATGTCAGAGTAATTTTAGATTGCCTCATGTTTTTTTTTGAAAGCCACGGTTTAGTTATAGCCAAGTTGTGTCAAAGCAAGATTGCTCCATGTGTGTTTGCATGTATTGTTTTGTTTGTGCTTAGGTTGCCTCATGTTTTTTTTGAAGGTCACGGTCTAGTCGTAGTCACGTTATGCCAAGCAATTTTAGATTGCTCCATGTGTGTTTCCATGTATTTTTTGTTCCATAGTTATCGTGTGTTTCCAGGTATTTCTTGTTCCATAGTTATCATGTATTTAGGTTGTTTGGGAGTATGATTTTGGCATGTTAAGTTTGGGTTTTTGAAGAGATCCTTACTTTGAGTTCTTTACCACGTGGGATTATGTACTTTGGAATTAGACAGGTTGTCTGTTGTCCCTGTGGGAAGACGTTCGGTGTCAGGTACTTATGCTCTTTTTGGTTTTGTATCCCTTGTATTATTTTTGGTCATGTCTTGTTTTTTCTGGTTTCGTCATGGTTCTGGGAGAAATTGATGTATTCTTTTTCCTTTTGGTTTAAGGTCTCGTTCATGGGTTGGTTCTCTCCCTCCACATCTGTCCCCCAACCTCCCACCCTGGGGGGGTGGGGGGGCAGGGTGGTTCCTTGGGGCGTTCGGAGTCCGCCCGTGGAGGGAGGGTACTGTTATGACCCGAGCGCCGGTTCTGATCGCGCTCGGGCTAAGTTATGTTTCGCTGCTGGCCTTGACAGTTGCGGGATGTATTCCGGCCTCACCGGGCTCTTATTGTGAAAGTGCTCAGTGGGGCTTCCGCCTGTCAACGGTCGGTCAGCTGTTTGTAATTATCGTCGTTAGTGCTTCGCCTTCTTAAGCCCGGCACTGGCGGCGGTAAGACGCAGCAGTTTCACTCGTTCTTCGTCTGAGCTACGGATGCTTTGGACTATTACCTACCTCGTCTGCCTGTGGTTGACCATCGCTTCCCCAGGACCAGTAAGTGAGCTGTTAGCCTTACCCCTCCCGGTGTGAGTAGACCTCTGTGTGTCTCTGCCTCAGCAGCCTGTGCAGTCATTCCTCCGTCAACCTTGCCTGTGTATGACCGTCTCCTCCTATGGACCTGTAAGAGAGCTGTTTAGCCTTACGCCTCCGGATGTGTGTAGACTTATGTGTCATTGCCCCTGCATCTTGTGTTGTTACTTTTCACCGTAATAAAACTCACTGAAGCTCACTGGTGACTGTGTGGCGTCTTATGGTGGCTCGCGAGGGCCGCCACATGACACCTCTGCTTTTATCTGAGGAAAGGCTGGAAAATTTTGTCCTGGCCGATGCTGAAACTCTTGGTTGAATTTTCTCCCAAGTAAATCCAACAACCTGTCTTTTAGATCCCATTCCTGCATCTCCTTTAAAAACATTTTGTAGATTTTTCCAGGAGGAACCTTTAAACATAATGAATTACTCTCTCCAGATGGGTGTTTTCCCTGCTACCTTTAAAATGGCAGTGGTGAGACTCCTCCTGAAGAAGATTAATTTAGATCCTGAAAATCTTAATAACTACAGACCAGTATCCAACTCACTATTTTAAGCAAAATTTTAGAAAAACTTGTTTTTACTCAGTTAAATTATTTTTTAATATCAAATAACATATTTGATGAAAACCAGTCTGGTTGTATTACTAACCACAGTACAGAGACAGCCCTGGTCAGGATTGTTAATGACTTAAGGCACAACATGGACTCACACACAATTTCAGTCCTGGTTCTGCTCTAAGTGCTGCCTTTGATACAGAAGACCGCCATATTTTTTTAACCAGACTAAAGGATCTGGTTGGCCTCTCTGGTACTGTTCTTAATTGGTTCAAGTCCTACCTCACAGACAGGAGCTTTTTTGTAAGTATGGATAGATGTTCTTCAAGAGTCTACAAAATAAATTGTAGTATGCCCCAAGGTTCAATTTTAGGTCCGGTACTTTTTAATCTGTACATGCTGCCCCTGGGGGATGTTATCAGGAGGCATGGCGTTAATTACCACAGTTATGCTAATGACACACAACTGTATGTTGCTGTCTCCTGATGACATGGAACCAATTAACACCCTTTTAAACTGTATTTTAGTCATTAAGTCATGGATGGCAGCAAACTTTCTTCAGCTCAACCAGAATAAAACTGAAGTTTTAGTTATTGGTCCTGAAGCTCAGAGAAAGAAAATTTTACCAAAATTACATAGTCTGTACTTTACCCCATCCCAACATGTTAAGAATTTGGGTATCATTTTACAATCTGAGCTTGGTTTTACTCTACACATTAAAAATATAAAATAGACAGGATTTTACCATTTTGTGGAGGTAATAGATCAGGCGAGATGCTGGAAGGGTACAAAGTTTTATTTCCTCCAACATATTGAGACACGCTTTGTAGCTCAGTGAGCTACTGCGTTGCTGAGGCATGTATAGCAAGCTCTTTTATACACGTTATACAGACAGAGAGAATGCATGGCACATTAGCATAATGATATACATATCGTCGGCCTCCGTCGGTCTATGATGACCATGGAAGAGAATCCTAAACGTCTACTCTGCTGGAACAGCACCGCCTGTGGCTGAACAGGCTGATGCGCACCGGTGTTCTACTTTCCAGCGTTGGGCGTTGGTAGGATTCAAGCCTGGGCAGGAAGATATGGAGGACAAGATGTTACCCATGCAGCATGTCCCCCCTCTCCATGTCACTGATGAATCCAAAGGAACTGTAGGGCTGCTATAGTTTGGCACCAGCGCCGTTGCAGGGGCTGCCAGAACGATGTTGAGCACAACAGAGAACTGCCTTAGGGGCTCCGACTCCGGATTTTTCCTCAGGGTTGACTCCCGAAGCCTTTCCCGTGACCGGGTGTGCCGCAAGGCAGCGGAGGTTTGAAATCAGGGTTTACCTTCCCCTAGATGGGCTACCTTCCCAGGTTGACAAGCCACCATCTACCCGAAGCATCTGGTTTTAAGGCGCCAGAGATCCGCCCTCGCCCCTTCTCCTATTAGTAAAAGCAGTTCCGCCGGGCTTAGAGACTAAACCACACGGGCAGGCTAGGAGTTGGACTTAGTTGTCAGAGGCTTTTCGAGACGCACGCCGTAAGGAGCATTTTATGAGCACTGGGAGCTTAACCCCAGTGCCGCTCCTGGCTATGACAATACATATATATACTGATATACATATCAGTCAATACATATCATTAGCGTGACTAACTGGTGCCCGGATGTCCTCTTCCTCATCCAGGGATGTATACACAACAGTCCATTGTTCTGATTGCCCCCTGGGGCTCTCTGTCCATATGTAAATTATCCTTCATTTCCTCCAGCCCTGCTGAGTGTGAAGTAGTGTTAGTCTGCAGTGTGATGGGTCACCACACGGCTCCCCCCAGAACACTCAGAAGGGGCTGTGACCCCCCCCCCCCCCCGTCATTTGGGCTCCAGCTCCGGTAGAACTGTCCTGCTGTAGAGGAGTGTCGGCGGGCATGTCACTCCGTGGGGGGGACGGGGGAGGGGTGGAAAAGACAGTGTGCTCCGCTTCATGTTCCAGCATGTTGAACAGCCGTGGATCGTGGGCGCACGGGGCCGGTGCGCGTCGTGCGTAATGGAACAAACTGGCGATTGGCCAGCTTTAGGGAGTGAGGTGCGGGAAGAGCGCTGTGGGGGAGGAGGGTTTGGAGGTGGGAGTAAGTGAGTGCTGGCCCGGGACGTCAAAGATGTCTGGGCCACGCAAAAATTGCGTGTGGATCCGCGATGGTGAGGGACTTTCTCTGTAAACCTGGCGGTGATCCGCAGCGGCTGTGAAAAAATTAAGTCTCTGATTCCTCTTGCGGCTCAGTCCTGTGAGGATGTGGGGAAGGCGAAGGGCCAAATTCCCCGAGAATGCGTAACGGCTGTGAAAAAAAAAACTGAAGCTGTGTGAAGGACTTGGCAGTTTGGCTTTAGGTGCGGAAGCAGCCCTAAAGTCATCGGGGAAAGCAACTGGTTAAATTCCCATTGTGCACCGTGGCTGAGAAACCCATAAAAAGTCCCGTGTGCGGGCTGCATGCCTGCATCAGGTGCGTGAGCAGCCCTAAAGGTTCTGAGGATGGCGATCGGCCGTGTTTCTCGGGCATGTGCAGCGGCGGAGGACGATGTATAAGTCTGGAGTCGGATTGTCCCTGGTGCGTGGCGCGCACTTGGTGCAGTGACCACATAGCTGGAAATTGCACTGTCCTCGTAATCCTGCGGTGTGCGCGCGGGGTTTCTGTGCGCAGAAAGTCCGCTGTCGGGAGGTGAGTGGAAATCAACGCAGACGGCGCCGATGATCTTCTCCGTTCAGGCTGCTTCCTTCGGTTCGCTCGTGTCGCCATTCATGGTGCGTGCTGGTCCCAGTGCTGCCCGCTCCAGAGAGCGCGCTCCAGTGTGGATGAAGAGGATGCAGGCGTTCCCTGGTCCTCTGGAATCCACAGCGCGGTGAGAGGGAGTAGACAGTCATTCTCTCTCGTCAGGTCACCAGTGTGGAGAAAATGGCATAGTCGAGCGATGCACCATGCACGTCCAGGGTCACCAATGTGGCGGTAATAGATCAGGCAGGATGCAACAAGCTGGAAGGGTACAAAGTTTTATTTCCTCCAACATATTGAGACACGCTTTGTAGCTCAGTGAGCTACTGCGTTGCTGAGGCATGTATAGCAAGCTCTTTTATACACATTATACATACAGAGAGAATGCATGGCACATTAGCATAGTGATATACTGTACATATCAGTCAATACATATCATTAGCGTGACCAACTGGCTCCCGGATGTCCTCTCCCTCATCCAGGGATGTATACACAACAGTCCATTGTTCTGATTGCCCCCTGGGGCTCTCTGTCCATATGTAAATTGTCCTCCATTTCCTCCAGCCCTGATGAGAGTGAAGTAGTGTCAGTCTGCAGTGTGCTGGGTCACCACAATTTAAAGAATATAGCCAGAGTCCCCCCACTTCTCTCTCAAGCAAACACAGAGATATCGATGCATGCTTTTATCACCGGTTTTATTGATTACTGTAATGCCCTGCTCTCTGGTCTTCCCAAAAAGACAATTTCAAATCTACAGTTATTACAGAATTCAGCTGCACATGTTCTGACGAGGACCAGACGGCAGGCTCACATCTCTCCGGTTTTAAAATCTCTGTATTGGCTCCCCATGTCCTTCAGGATTGATTTTAGGGTTCTTGTATTTGTTTATAAATGTCTGCATGGTTTTGGGCCTTCTTATTTATCAAAATTGCTTTTGGCATATGAGCCACAGCGGTCCCTGAGGTCTTCTGGCACTGGCCTTTTAACCATTCCTACTGTCAGAACACACACCCACGGTGAGGTGGCTTTTAGTTACTACAGCCCATGTCTGTGGAACAGCCTGCTGGAGAACATCAGGGCTGCCGAGAATGTCCATGTTTTTAAAAGCACGCTTAAGACCTACTATTTTAACCTTGCTTTTGATTAGTTTCCTATTTTAAAATCTCTTAATTTCTGATTTTAAATCTATTTTATGTCACATTCACTCATCTTACTGCAAATTATTAACATTTATGAACATACACTACTCACAAAAAGTTAGGGATATTCAACTTTTGGGTGAAATTTCAGGATGCACCTAAAATGCACATAATCTTTACAGGTGAACTTAATTTGACCTTCTCTAACCTTCTGACCACATGACCAGCTGCTCAGTGTTTCAGTACTTTTCGCATTACTTGTTCTCTAACAAGGTGTCATGACTCGCCACTCATCAGCGGCGCCAGCTGCGCGCACACCTGCGCCTCGTCAGTGGTGAGGTATTTAACTCACTCTGCCCTGGGCTTCGGCCTGAAGCCGTCTGTTCCCTCATCTCTTTTTCTCCCAGTCTTCTCCCCTGTGCACAGGTGGATTCCCCGGCGGCGGACCTCGTCACCTCGCCGCTGCCTCCTCGCTGCTGCTGCAGGCGCTCCAGGTTGCTGTCTCCCGGGCTACGCCCTTGTTAACGCCAGCCACCAGCCTAACCAAGTAAGCCAGCAAACTGTCTTAGTCTTCTGTATTGGTGTGGTGCCCGTTACCCTTCTCCCTCTGCTTCCTCCCTTAGGGTTGTCCGGCTGAACGGCTTCCTGCCCCCGTGCCTGACGCAGACGCCCACCACCAATACATTCTTATCCCACAGACACGCAGCGACGCACTCTTGTTGTTCAATAAAGCTATTAAATCTACTCTGAGCCTGCGTGTGTGTCTCCTGAGCCGTGCGGTATGTCAGTACGGCTTCAGCAGAGCGGCTCGGCAGACAGCGGGCTCACACGCCGTCTTTCCACCCTCGAGGCTCGGGTGGATCTAATAGCCCACCAACAACAAGTGATCCTTAATCAATTAACAATAATTACTAACCGATTAGACCGCCTGGATCCCCAACAACCGTTCCCCCCGGTTCGTCTGGGTGGCGCAGCTTCCGCTGCTCCGGCGGCCGTCCAGCCTGCTCCGGGTGCCCCGGCACGACTCACACCCATCCCCACCCCCGCCCGCTTTAGCGGCAAGCTCGGTGGAGCGCGGGGGTTTATCATGCAGTGTGAGTCCGTGTTCCACCGCGTCCCCGGAGACTTCCCCTCAGACCACAGCCGGATTGGCTATATAGGTAACCTCTTGGAGGGTCGAGCGCTTACCTGGGCTTACGCCGTAATGGCAAAGCCCAGCTACGCCACCCTCACCTATGGCCAGTTCGTGCGACAATTTCTGGAAGTGTTCGATCACTCGCGTATGGATAGTGTCCAGGTCGATCGCCTTCTCAGCCTCCAGCAGGGGAGCCGATCGGCGGCCGATTACGCGATCGACTTCCGGGTTACCGTGGAGGAAGTCGGCTGGGAAGAGCGTTCGCTCTGCGGCATCTTCCTTCGCAGTCTTAACTCTGGTCTGAGGGATGAGCTGGCCGGCCGGGATATCCCGGAGACGCTAGCAGAGCTGACTTCCCTTACTATTAGCTTGGATAACAGGCTGCACGAGCACGCCTCGGAGCGGAAGTCCTCTTCTCGCTCGCGGGGTGCCTCGGCGCGCCTGCCCCAAGCTCGCCCCCTGGCGTTACCGCCACCGGAGCCCTCTGAGGAGTCGGAGCCGATGGTGACGGGCCGGACGAAGCTCCCCCTAGCGGAGAAACAACGTCGCTGTGAGTTGGGCCTCTGCATGTATTGCGGGGGCAGCCAGCACACGGTGGAGCATTGTCCGGAGAAACCAAATGGGGAGGTCCGTGAGTCACTGTAGGGGGCCTCGCGGACGCTAATCGGTTAACTCCCCTCACACATTTGACGCTGCCCATCCGCTTCTGCCACAACCCCACAGGGCATCTCACTCACGCACTGGTGGATTCAGGCACGGAGGGTAGCTTCATATCTCAAAGCCTGGCAACCCGATTGGGCATCCGTTGCCACCCTCTCGATTCTCCTCTCACCCTAGTCAATCTCTCCCGTGTCTCCCTGGGAAAAGTGACTCACCGGACGTCCCCGTCCTGGTTATCATCTCGGGGAACCACCGGGAGGACATCATCTTCTACGTCCTGCCTTCCTCTACTACACCTGTCATCCTTGGATACCCATGGTTCCGCCTCCACAACCCCGTCTAGGACTGGAAGACCGGTAGGGTGTCTGCCTGGAGCTCCTTTTGCATGGGCACCTGTCTTCAATCCGCTGCCTGCGCCCCGTCCTCTCCTCCCTCTGCTAAGGACGCCGCGCCTCCGGATCTCACCCTGGTGCCTTCGGAGTTCCATGACCTGGGCGCGGTCTTCAGCAAGTCCAAGGCGATGTCTCTTCCTCCACACCAGCCCTATGACTGTGCCATTAACATCCGCCAGGGGGCACCTCTACCCTCGGGACGCCTCTACAGTCTGTCAGCGCCAGAGAAGGAGGTGATGAACACGTATTTGAAGGAGTCGCTCAGTGCTGGGATTATCCGCCCATCATCATCACCATTAGGTGCAGGGTTCTTCTTCGTGGGCAAAAAGGATGGCTCCCTTCGTCCTTGTATTGATTACCGTGCCCTCAACGACATCACAGAGAAGGACCGCTACACCCTGCCCCTGATGGACACCGCCTTCCACTCCCTCCAGGGGGCGACCTGGTTTACCAAGCTGGATCTCCGCAGTGCGTACCACCTCGTCCGGATCCGGGAGGGAGATGAATGGAAGACTGCCTTCCGTACCCCAAACGGCCACTTTGAATACCTAGTCATGCCGTTCGGGCTGACCAATGCTCCAGCCGTCTTTCAGCGCCTCATAAATGACGTCCTCCGGGATTTCATCGGCCTGTTCATGTTCGTCTACCTGGACGATATCCTCATCTTCTCCAGATCCAGGGACGAGCACCGGATCCATGTGGGGCGGGTCCTTCAGAGGCTACTGGAGAACCAACTATATGTGAAAGCGGAGAAATGTGAGTTCTACGCCAAGACAACTTCCTTCCTGGGGTTCGTCATCTCCCATGACCAGGTGCTCCCGGACCCAGCGAAGGTCAAAGCGGTGGTAGATTGGCCCACGCCAACCTCGAGGAAACAGGTGCAACAGTTCATCGGGTTTGCCAATTTCTACCACCGCTTCATCCCTAATTTTGGAGCCATCATCGGCCCTCTGACCCGCCTCACCTCCCCTAAGGTCCCGTTCCGGTGGACTGAAGAGGCCGCAGCTGCCTTCCAGGCGCTGAAGATGGAGTTTTCCTCCTCCCGGGTCCTCAGCCAGGTTGATCCCACGCTGCAGTGCATTGTGGAGGTGGACGCTTCGGATACGGGGGTGGGGGCGGTGCTGTCCCAGCGGTCACCAACCAACGGAGCCAAGCAGCCCTGCGCCTTCTTCTCTCGGCGCTTGTCCCCGGCGGAACATAATTACGACGTGGGGGACAGAGAACTATTGGCCATCAAACTCATGCTTCAGGAGTGGCGCCACTGGCTAGAGGGGGCCGCCTTGCCGTTCGTGGTACTCACCGACCATAAGAACTTGGAGTATTTAAGAACTGCCAAGCGTCTGAACGCCCACCAAGCGTGTTGGTCCCTGTTCTTCGCAAGGTTTAGGTTTAACATCACCTACAGGCCCTGCTCCAAAAACGGCCTGCCCGACGCCCTCTCCAGGCAATTCGCCCCTGAGGCGTCAGAAGATGCGGTCCACACCATCCTGCCCAGGTAGTGCGTCGTGGGGGCCGTCTCCTGGGACATTGAGAGCAAGATCTGGAGGGCGCAGGAGTCGGAACCGGACCCTGGCGGCGGACCGGAGGGGAGGCTCTTCGTGCCATCTGCTGTCCGGGGGGAGGTTATCCACTGGCTCCATACCTCGAAGCTCACCTGCCACCCTGGGTCCTCCCAGATGATCGACCTCCTCCAACGGTCCTTTTGGTGGCCGGGACTGCGGAAGGACACCGCCCGCTACGCCTGGGCCTGCCCCGTCTGCGCCACCAGCAAGTCAGGTAACGCTCCCCCCACGGGCCTGCTCCAGCCCCTGCCCGTCCCTGGTAGGTCCTGGTCACACATCGCCCTAGACTTCGTCACCGGTCTCCCCGTTTCCAACAACTTCGACACAGTCCTGACCATCGTTGACCAGTTCTCCAAGGCCGCCCACTTTGTGCCTCTACGGGGGCTCCCCTCTGCCTTGGAGATGGCGGACCTCCTCATCCAGCACGTGGTCAGACTGCACGGGATACCGGTTGACGTGGTCTCCGATCGGGGTCCCCAGTTCACTTCGGACATCTGGAGGTCTTTCTGCAATGCCCTGGGAACCAAAGTAAGCCTCTCCTCTGGCCATCACCCCCAATCCTACGGGCAGTGTGAGCGGACCAATCAGGAGCTGGAGGCTGCGCTCCGCTGCATTACTGCATCTAAGCCCGCGTCCTGGAGCACACATCTCGCCTGGGTGGAGTACGCCCACAACACCTCCCGCTCTTCTGCCACCGGGATGTCCCCCTTCAAGACATCCCTGGGCTATGATCCACCTCTATTCCCCGCGCAGGAGGGCGAGTTGGCTGTCCCCTCAGTCCAGGCACACCTCGGGCGGTGCCGCTCCCTTTGGACCACGGCGCGCAATGCGCTTTTACGCACGGCGGAGCGCAACAAGTCCACGGCGGACCGGCGCAGGAGACCTGCCCCTGCCTACCAGGTGGGCCAACAAGTCTGGGTGTCCACACAGGACGTTAATTTAAAGGGTGAGAGGAGGAAGCTGGCACAACGATTCATCGGCCCATTTCCCATTACCCAGATCATCAACCCGGTGGCTGTGCGTGTGGCTATTTCCCCCTCCCTCCGCATCCATCCCACCTTCCACGTCTCCAAGGTTAAACCGGTGGCCTCTGACCCCCTCTGCCCTCCACCTGCAGCGCAGCCCGCGCCCCGGATGATAAGTGGCCATCCGGCCTGGGCAGTCTCCGCCATCCTGGACTCCCGGCACCGGGGTCACGGGTTGCAGTATTTGGTGGACTGGGAGGGCTATGGACCTGAATGGAGACAATGGGTGCGCTCCTCGTTTGTGTTGGACCCGTCCCTCATCGCTGAGTTCCACCGAGCACACCCGGAGAAACCATCGCCAGGAGGCGCTGATAGAGGTGGGAGTACTGTCATGACTCGCCGTTCATCAGCGACACCAGCTGCGCGCACACCTGCGCCTCGTCAGCGGCGAGGTATTTAACTCACTCTGCCCTGGGCTTCGGCCTGAAGCCGTCTGTTCTCATCGGCATCTCTTGCTGCAAGGAACCCCCTTCTCCAAGCAAGGAAATCTGAGTAAGCTTCCCTCACCTCTTTTTCTCCCAGTCTTCTCCCCTGTGCACAGGTGGATTCCCCGGCGGCGGACCTCGTCACCTCGCCGCTGCCTCCTCGCTGCTGCTGCAGGCGCTCCAGGTTGCTGTCTCCCGGGCTACGCCCTTGTTAACGCCAGCCACCAGCCCAACCAAGTAAGCCAGCAAACTGTCTTAGTCTTCTGTATTGGTGTGGTGCCCGTTACCCTTCTCCCTCTGCTTCCTCCCTTAGGGTTGTCCGGCTGAACAGCTTCCTGCCCCCGTGCCTGACGCAGACGCCCACCACCAATACATTCTTATCCCACAGACACGCAGCCACGCACTCTTGTTGTTCAATAAAGCTATTAAATCTACCCTGAGCCTGCGTGTGTGTCTCCTGAGCCGTGCGTTATGTCACAAGGTGCTTAACTGCAAAATTCACAACAGGTGTTTGATCCATGAACTGACCAATGCATTTTCTGGTTCAATTAGAATTGGTATTTAAACCATCCTCTTCATCATGCTATCCACATTTTGACATCATGAGACCAAGACAACACCGAAAAATTGATCAACAGTACCTTGCCATTGTGAGGCTTCAGACAGGATGTTCTCAGAGGGAAGTGGCCACTGAGCTTAGAGTGTCACAGAATGTCATCAGCAGGTTGCAAGAGAGATAAAGAGAGACTGGAAGAGTCACAGAAAGGCATGGAAGTGAATACCCTTTGGCCACATCCCACGCTGATGACCGCTTCATTGTGAACAGTGCCCTGCAGAGCTGGATGATGAATGCCACTTAACTCCAAGTACATTTAAGGGAGGTGAGAGGCACCCAAGTGTCACGTCAGACCATTCAAAACTGTCTACATCAGTGTGGCCTGCGTGCTAGATGACCTGCAAGGGTACCTGGCCACACCACCAGGCACAGGTGTCATCATTTGCATGGGCCAGGTAGCATTTCCGCTGGACAAGGGACCAATGGGCTTCAGTGCTGTTCTCTGATGAAAGTCGATTCACATTAAGCAGAAATGATGGCCACCAACGATGTTGGAGACATCAAGGACACTGCTATGCATCAGCCATTGTTGTCACCAGATGAGCCTTTGGTGGTGGTGGTGTTACAGTCTGGGCAGGTGTGTCTAGTCATTGCAGAACTCTCCTACACCTTGTGAATGGTGCAGTGACAAGCCAATACTACCTGAATACCATCATTAATCCAGTCATTGTGCCCCTGCATGAACAACACAGGCCTAATTTCCTCTTCATGGACAACAATGTTGCAGCTCATTGAGGTTGCATCATTAGGGAACGGCTGCTGGAGGCTGGGGTACCTCACATGGAGTGGTCTGCACTTTATCCAGACCTGAAACCCATAGAAAACCTATGGGATCGGCTGAGTCACTGTGTAAAGGCTTGTAACCCTGCACCCCATAATCTCAATGACCTGAGGGCCACCCTTCAAGGAGAGTGGAATGTCATACCTCAGCAGACAATAAGTCGACTTAGGAACAGAATAAGACGTCGCTGTCAAGCTGTAATTGATGCTCAAGGGCAAATGACATACGATAATGACATTTTTTGTTGTGATATACACACCACTGTTATTGGCTTTTTTTCAATAAATTGTTTGAGATGAGGAAATCACCATTGCATGCTTCTACTTAAATGCTATACTTTCACAATATTATATCACTGTAGCATGAACCTTTTACATTTTACATAAATTTCAGCAGCTTACAGGGAACCAACAAATCCACTTTTTCTTAAACTAAAAGCTCTCAAGTTGAAAGATCTGGTAGACTTTAAAACTGCAATAATAATGTTTAAAGTGAAGAATTTATCACTGCCCGCAAATATCCAAAAGTTGTTCCAAATAAGGGAGAAACGATATCACTTCAGAGGAACATGTATATTTCAAAAGCCTTCAGTCAGAACTACCACCACGCAACACTGTGTTTCAGTGCAAGGAGTCAGATTATGGAACGATTTTGGACCTGAATTAAAATCATGTACAACGCTTGGACAATTTAAGCAAAAACTAAAGGAAGAAATACTCCAAACATATATACAAGATGACATGTAAAATCACATAAGGATTGTCATATACAGCCTGTGCTGTGTTGTTGCCTAGTTTTTTTGTATTTCTTTTTTTTCTACTTTTTTCTGTCACACTTGGTCTTAGCTTTGTTCTGAATTGTAATCGCTCTTGTTTTGTTTTTTCTTTTGAATTCTTGGATGGAATATGGGTGGGCAATATAAGTTGCGGCTTCAGCCATCACCCATTTCGGATAACTTTTGTTGAACTGTATAATCAGAGGAGTTATTGCCTAATTTGACCTTGTTGGATTTTATTTCCCCCCTTTTGCTATACTATTCAGTTCCTTTTAACCTGTACCATCCGAAATACATAAAGATTCATTCATTCATTCAAATTTCACCCGAAAGCCAAATATCCCTAACTTTTTGTGAGAAGTGCATGTTTGACTGTTTTTAGGTGCTGTTTTATTTTTCTAGTCATCTTAACTGCCTAGTCTTTTTATCAGCAAACTATCTTATTATTTATGCAGCTGTGGCGCAGGTGTACTGTGGCCGACTACTGATTGGAGGGTCAGGGGTTTGATTTCTGCTCTGTCTGCAGTCTGCATGTCGAAGTGTCCTTGAGCAAGTTACTGAACCCCCAGTTGCTCCTTGTGGGTCAGGCCAGCGCCAGTGCTTGGCAGCTCTGCTGCCATGAGTGTGTGAATGTGTGTGTGAATGGGTGGACAGCAGGATCTGTAAAGTGCTTTGGTCATCCAGAGATGAGAAAAAGCGCTATATAATTGAATACCATTTATCAGTGACTTTTTATCACCCTGTCCAAGCTCCGGTGTTTCCTCATGGGAGGCCCTCCCATGGGGGTTGTGCCTGTTTTCTGGCTGCGGGGCGCTGGCCTGTAATTGCCCTGGTCTGCCCAGCTGAGGGGGTTGTGTGTTGCGGCACCACGCCTGCGATGTCGACCCCTCGGGTTGGACTTGGGTGATCTCAGAGGTGGTGTTCCTGTAGCCGTGGACTTGGCACTTTACCTGCTGGTGATGGCTCCCTAGTGATGGTGCTTCCACACTTGGATCCTTGGTGCCCAGCTATAAGCCTTAAACCATAAGTTTTACACTGATGAACATTTCTTTGTGTGTGTGTGTTTGTGTCTATGTGTGCGGGGGGAGGGGGTAACGTGTTTTGTTTCAATGTGTGAAGCACTTTGTGTTGCATCTTTTTGTATGAAAAGTGCTATATAAATAAAGCTTTGATTGATTGATTGATTGATTGATTGATTGATTGATTGAAGTCCTTCTATGCAAACAGCTGAGGTAGGGTTATTGTGTAGGTGAGTGTGTTACGTCCAGGGGCAGAGGGCATGGGGAGGGTGGGAGCGGGTAGAGCTCAGGGTCCTGATGGCCTGATGAACAAAGCAGTCTTGTGGAGTGGGTCCGTAGGCTCTGGTGCCTTCTCCTTGAGGGCAGGGTGCTGAAGAGGGAGTGTGAGGGGTGGGAGGTGTTGCCTGCGATGTTGATGGCTCTGCGGGTGAGGCGGGTGTGGTAGATGTTTGAAAGGGAGGGCAGAGAGGCACCAATGATCTTGGTGGCTGCTTTCACTGTGCTTTGTAGAGTCTTCTGGCAGGAGGCGGTGCAGCTTCCGTACCACTCAATGATGCAATTGGTGAGTATGCTTTCAATGGTGCACCGGTAGAGTGAGCACATGATGGGGGGTGGGATTCATGCTGGCCTCAGTTTGGGAAGGAAATAAAGGCGAGTTTGAGCCTTCTTGGCCAGTGATGTGGTATTGTTAGACCACGAGGGGTCGTCAGAAATGTCCATCCCCAGGAACTTGGTGCTGCTTACCCTCTCCACAGCTGCTCCATCAATGATCACAGAGGGATGCCGTGTGTGTCCTCTCCTGAAGTTGACCACAATCTCCTTGGTTTTTCCCACGTTCAAGAAGAGATTACTGTTCTTACACCACTGGACCAGTTGGCTCACCTCCTTTCTGTAGTTAGCCTCTACAGTACATTGTTTGTGATGAGGCTCACCACCATCATGTCGTCTGCAAATTTGATGATGTTGTTGGTGCTGTAGGCTGGTATTTTTTTTTTTTTGTTACTTATTTGTACCCGTAGGTAGACTTGGTTTGCAGTCTGGTGACAAGCCACCGGCTGCTGGTCGCTGCGTGCGCGAGCGCCCTAAACCTACATGTTTTTGGTATGCGGGAGGAAACCAGAGAAATCCCGGAGTAAACCCGCGCAACACGGGGAGAACATGCAAACTCCACACAGCTCACTGTTGGTCGGGGGCTGGGATCGAACCCACGATCTCATGATCCCCGCGGTCCCCCGGCCGAGGGTAAAACTGTGCTGCCACAGTGCTAAACCACTGCGCCACCGTGCAGCCCACTGGTATGCAGTCATGGGTCAGTAGGGTGAAGAGCAGCAGGCTGAGCATGCAGCCTTGTGGGGCCCCTGTGCTCAGTGTGATGGTCTTGGAGGTGTTGCTGCTGACCCGCACATTCTGTGGCCTCCCTGTGAGAAAGTCCAGCACCCAGTTAAAGAAAGAGGTTTTGAGTCCCAAGTGTCTGAGTTTTTGTATTAGGTGATAGGGGATGATTGTGTTGAATGCTGAATATAAGGTCTCCCTCCTCGCTCACCAATGCATCCACGGAAATGCCCCCTTATCTCAAAGAACTGCTCGCTCCATTAACAACAACACATTCCCTCCATTCCACTCACTCAAACTGCCTTCATACACCCAGGACAAAACTCAGCACCATGGGGGATAGGGCTTTTTTGTGCTGCTGCTGCCCCATATCTGTGGAATGCCCTCTCTGATACCTTGAAGGCATCACAATCCACAAACTGTTTTAAAAGAGGACTTAAAACCTTTCTTTTTTAGCAGGATATTTGATCACTGAGTTGCTGTTTTAACCTCTTCTCTTATTATTTTTGGTTTTGTCTCCTAATCCACTTTTTCCCTTTTATGAATTTGAGTTTTATGCTCTTTACATGTAGCACTTTGAGATTTTTTATGTAAAGTGTATTACAAATAAAATGTATTATTATTGTTATTAATGAACTGAAGTCCAAGAACATCTTTTGTACATAGGAGTTCTTTGAGTCCAGGTGAGTGAGGGCCGGATGGAGAGCAGCAGCAGTGGCATCTTTAGTGGATCTGTTTGAGCTGTATGCAAACTGAAATGGGTCATGGGAGTGAGGCAGGGTGGACTTGATGTTTTGCATGACCAGCCACTTGAAGCACTTCATTATGATGGAGGCCAGTGCTACTGGCCAGTAATCGTTGTAGCTGGATGGGACGAGCTTCTTTGAGACTGGTATTATGGTAGCAGTTTTGAAACATGTGGGGACAATGGCTTGACTCAGGAAGATGTTGGAGATGTTGGCCAGGACGTCGATGTGCTCCTCCACACAGTCCTCCATAATGCGACCTGGTATGTTGTCTTGCCCAGCTGCCTTGGGTTGATCCTGAAGAGGGTCCTCTTCACGCTAGACGGATCCAGACTTATAGCCTACTCATCTGAGGGAGGAGTGGTCTTCTGTGCTAATATGCTGTTTTCTGCTTTAAAGCGGCCAAAGAAGTCATTTAAGTTGCTAAGCAGTGTGATGTCACTTGTACAGGTCTGAGGTGGAGGTTTGTAGTTGGTGAGGGTCTGCATGCCACACCAAAGAGATTGTTCATCTTTGGTGTGGCTGAAATGTCCGGATATTTTCTTGCTGTACTGTCGTTTTGCTTACTTGATACCACGGGACAGGTTGGCCCTAGCTGTTGTTAGTCCTGCGGTGTCACCAGCCTTGAAGGCTGCATCCTCAGGCCTCGGGAACCTGTGAACGTCTGCTTTCATCCATGGCTTCTGGTTAGTACGAACAGTGACTGTTTTGCAGTGAGTGACATCATCAATGTATTTAGCTATGAATGCTACAACAACCTCAGTGTACTCCTCTGTGTTTGTGTGTTCATTGTGAGTGGCTGTATGCTTGAAAGTGTCCCAGTCTGTAGTGCTGAAGCAGTCTTTCAGAGCACCGGAGGCCCCCTCTGGCCACACATACCTGCTTTTTAGTTGGCCTGATGGTGTTCACTCTGGGTCTGTATGCAGGCCTTAGCAAGATGGTCACGTGATCAGAGAGACCAAGGTGGGGGAGGGGGGAGGCCTTGTGTGTTCTCTTGTGGGTTGTGTACACCAAGTCCAGTAAGTTGTCTCCTCTTGTTGGAAAGTCCACATGTTGGTATAGTTTTGGTAGGATTGCGGCGGCATGAAATAATGCGGCGTTGTTGGAGGTTTTAAGTAGAGTTTTATTATCATACCGCCGTCACGAGCTCCGCTCCCGGCGCCGTGCATGAGCGCCGAGAGCGAGCCCACGGCTCTCAGAGAAAGGACACAAAGTCTGTGTCCTGCAGCAGGGTTGAAGTCAGATTGAGAGTGAGAGGAAGTGTTACAGAACCTGTGCAGTATTTATACCCAACCCAAACAATACATCAAAGCAGATTCACAACGGTTGGTCTGATCAAAGGGACTGCAGGACAGGCATGAGATATTTGCATTTGTGAGACATGCATCACAATAGGCAGATTTGCTAGACTCTGCTCTAGCTGCAGAACAAAGAGGTTAACAGGCACATCTACATATTGATCTGAGTCTCTAGGTCACAGTAAGGACAGGACGCATGAACACAATGCATGAAAGGTAACATTATCACAGTAGTGTAGCGGAAAAAACCAGAAGTAGCGAGCTGTCTGTCCTTAGTCTGTTGTGGGGGTTAACCGAACCGCCACACGCTCCCCCCCAGAGGGCGCGGCAGGGGGCCGAGACCTCGATAATCCATCTGTGTGAGCGAGCTGTGGGAGAAGCTTGCTGCAGGCGGAGGGGGAGGGAGGGGAGGGGTAGTAAGTGCCGGCAGGGGCTGTAAAATCGTCCTGAGCCGCCCAAAAATTGCTTGCTGCTCCGCGACGTCGAGGAGCTGTCCCGTTGCGCGTGCGGAGATCACAAGAAGAAAATTAGTCTCTGACTCCTCTCGTGGCCATGAAGAAAAGCAGGAGCGGCTGTAAGAAAAAAAATAAACAAAAGCAGAGGGACTGGCGTGTTGGCTTTAGGGGCAGGAGCAACCCCAAAGCCCCCGGGAACAGCTGACGGCTGAAATCCCTTTGTGCCGTGGCTGAGACCATTAAAAAATCCAGTGGCGAGCTACGTGCTTGCTTCAGGTGAACGAGCAGCCCTGAAGGTTCTGTGAGCAGCGGCGGAGGATGATGGCGGTCTCTGGAGCCGTTACTTGTCCCGTGCTTGATGCGCCGTCCTCGTAACTCCCCGGTGCGTACGCGGGGGTTCCGTGCGTGGGTGGGCCGCTGGAGTGGCGAGTCAGGGTGCAGAAACTTGGTGGAGATTGGCGCAGACGGCGCCGATAAAAATCCAGGTTGAGCTGTGGCTGTAGATTGGCCATGGTGCGTTGGAGCGGTGAGAGGAAATAGACGATCTTTGTTCCTCAGGCTCGGGCGTGGTGCGTTCAGGTCCACGCGTTGCGTTCTCCACTGGCCATGGAGGACGCCGTCATGGAGAAGGGATGAGGTGCCCGCGCTCTCGTGTGAAGGAGCTGCGAGCGCGGCCGGTCCAGCGTGGATGAGCAGATCTCAGATGTGCAGATCTCATCCTGAAGAACGGGTCACCAGTGCAGCTGTCCAGCTCAGAAGGTTGCTTCGCACAAAGCGTGTGCGTGTCCGGGTGCTGCGTTCGCTGGCCGCTCGTTTTTTTCAGCGTCGGTTCGCCAGCGTGGCCGTCCAAATCAGAAGGCTGCGTCGCACAAAGTGCGTGCCTCTTCAAGGGGTCACCAGTGCGGCGGCATGAAATAATGCAGCGTTGTTGGAGGTTTTAAGTAGAGTTTTATTATCATACCGCCGTCACGAGCTCCGCTCCCGGCGCCGTGCATGAGCGCCGAGAGCGAGCCCACGGCTCTCAGAGAAAGGACACAAAGTCTGTGTCCTGCAGCAGGGTTGAAGTCAGATTGAGAGTGAGAGGAAGTGTTACAGAACCTGTGCAGTATTTATACCCAACCCAAACAATACATCAAAGCAGATTCACAACGGTTGGTCTGATCAAAGGGACTGCAGGACAGGCATGAGATATTTGCATTTGTGAGACATACATCACAATAGGCAGATTTGCTAGACTCTGCTCTAGCTGCAGAACAAAGAGGTTAACAGGCACATCTACATATTGATCTGAGTCTCTAGGTCACAGTAAGGACAGGACGCATGAACACAATGCATGAAAGGTAACATTATCACAGTAGTGTAGCGGAAAAAAACAGAAGTAGCGAGCTGTCTGTCCTTAGTCTGTTGTGGGGGTTAACCGAACCGCCACAGGATGGCCTTTAAATCTGTATGGTTGAAGTCTTCTGCTGTGATGAGGAATCCGTCTGGATGTACTGTTTGTGTCTCACGTTTAGCCTGATAGAGTTCATTTAGTGCCTTTCTTCTCTCACCTATGGCGGTGGGTGGGACATACACAGCGATTAGCAGGATAGATTTAATTTTCCTCAATAACGGTCGGCACTTGATGATAAACTCCACCAATGGAGAACAGTGTCTGTGCACAACAGTCGCATCTCGGCACCAAGCGTCATTGATGTAAACACACACGCCTCCTCCTCGGGCTTTCCTTCCTTCTCCCTCGGGTTTTAAGTGTGTCGCAGTTGTGTGGCACTGTTTTTGCCTTAAACAGCAGGAGCACACAGCTGCAAATTCAGAAACCATTTGAAATTATTTCAGTTAATGTATTTTTCTATAATGTGTATTTATTTTTTTGTTTGTGTATTCATCATTTGTCCGATATACCCACTATCCTTCCTCTGCACATGTCCAAACCATCTCAGCCTTGCCCCTCTTACTTTGTTTCCAAACCACTCAACCTGAACTGTCCCTCTTATATACTCATTTCCTTTTCATTTCCTCTCCCTCCTAGTCCCTCCAAATGAGAATCTTAGCATCTTTAAATGTGCCACCTCCAGCTGTGTCTCCTGTCTTTTTGTCAGTGCTACCATCTCCATACATCATAGCAGGTCTCACTATCATCTTGTAAATTTTCCTTTTTACTCCAGCTAATATTCTTCTGTCACACATCCCACTGACACTCGTCTCCACCCGCTCCACCCTGCCTACACTTTCTTCATCACCTCTCTTGTGCACTGACCATTGCTTTGGATGGTTGACCCCAGGTATTTAAATTCATCTACCTTCACTACCTCTACTCCTTGCATCGTCACCATTGCACTTACCTTACCTTTCATTCACACATACATCTATCTTTCTTCAATTGACATTCATTCCTCTTCTCTCCAGTGTGTACCTCCACCTCTCCAGGGTCTCTTCCACGTGCTCCCTACTCTTGCTACAGATCACAATGTCCATCTGCAAACATCATGATCAACGGAGACTCCTGCCTGACCTTGTCTGTCAGCCTGTCAATCACCATGGCAAACAAGAAGGGTTTGGAGCTGATCCCTGTTGTAATCCCACCCCCACCTTGAATCCAACACACCTCACCACCGTCTCACTGTCCTCATACATGTCCTGCACCACCCTCAAATACTTCTCTGCCATTCCTGACTTTCTAATACAGTACCACACCTCCTCTGCTTGGCACCCTATCATATGCTTTCTCTAGATCCACAAAGACACAGTGCAACTCCTTTGGACCCTTTCTGTACTTCTCCATCAACACTCTTAGAGCAAACATTGCATCTGAAGTACTCTTTCTTCACATAAAACTTTACTGCTGCTCACTGACTGTGACCTCCCATCTTAAACTGGCTTCAACAACTCTTTCCCATATATTCATAGTGTGACTGATCAACTTTATGCCACAGTAGTTACTACAGCTCTGAGCATCATCTTTGTCCTCTAAAACTGGTACCAAAACACTTCTTCGCAACTCCTCAGGCATCCTCTCACTCTCCAAGATTGTGTTAAATAATCTGGTTAAAAAGTCCACAGCTATCTCTCTTAAACATCTCCATACCTCCACAGGTATGTCATCTGGACCAACCGCCTTTCCACTCTTTATCCTCTTCATAGCTGCCCTCACTTCCACCTTGCTAATCCTCTGAACTTCCTTGTTGACTATTTTTCCTTTGTCCATCGTCCTCTCTCTCATTTTCTTCATTCATCAACTACTCATAGTACTTCTTTCACCTTCTCAGCACACTCTCGCCACTTGTTAGCATATTACCATTTTTGTCCTTAATCAACCTAACCTGCTGCACATCCTTTACAGCTCGATCTCTCTGTCTAGCTACTCAATACAAGTTCTTTTCTCATTCCTTAGTTTACAGCCTCTCATACAACTCACTGTATGCCTTTTCCTTTGCCACCTCTCTCTTTGCCAAACACCGAGATTCCAAATACTCCTGTCTACTGTCTTCATCTCCCTGACTATCCCACTTTTTCTTTGCCAACCTCTTCCTTTGAATACTTTCCTGTACATCCTCATTCCACCACCGTCTCCTTGTCTTCTTTCCTCTGTCCAGATGATGCACCACATACCTTTCTACCAGTTTCCCTCAATACTTACGCTGTACTTGCCCAGTCCTCTGGTAATTTGTCCCTACCACCCAGAGTCTGTATTAACTCCTTCCTGAACTCTGTGCAACCTTGTTCCTTCTGTAACGTCCCCCACTTAATCTTTGGCTCTGCCTTCATTCTCTTCTTACTTTCCAAAGTCATCCTACAGACTACCATCCGATGCTGTCTAACTACATTCTCCCTGACACCACCTTGCATTCTCCTATCTCTTTCAGATTTCTCCTTCTGCATAAGATGTAATCCACCTGTGTGCACCTTCCTCCACTATTGTAAGTCACCCAGTGTTTCTCTCTTTTTTTGAATGTGTTAACTACAGCCATTTTCTTTTCAGAAATAAAATAAAATAAACCTTTGTTAGTCCCACAATGAGGAAATGGCAGCATTTTCAGCAAAGTCTACAAGCATCTGTCCTTCCACATTTCTCTCCTTAAGACCATGCCTACCCAGAACTTTCTCATCACCGCTGTTCCCTTCACCTACATGTCTATTAAAATCTGCTCCAATCACCCCCTCTCCCCCCTGGGAACACTCTCTATCACTTCATCCAACTTACTCAAGAATTCCTCTTTCTCTTCTACCTGACATCCAACTTGTGGGGCTTATGCACTGACAACATTCAGCATCACACCTTAAACTTCTAGCTTCAAACTCATGATCCTGACCAACTCCCTGTTCATGTCCTGAACACTTTTCACATACTCTTCCTTGCTTCCCTTCCATCTGGTTTCTTGAACACACAGTATAAAGCTGGGAAAATTAGTATTGAGCACATCAACATTTTTCTCATTAAACATATTTCTGATGGAGCCATTGATCTGAGATTTTCACCAGATATCAGTAACCACCCAAATAACCCATACATACAAAGAAATTAATGCAACTGTGTTCACAAAACAAGTTATATTTAACAAAATGGAATGACTTGGGGAATAAGTATTGAACACATGAAGAAAAAAGAGGTGCAAAAAGTCATAGAAAGCCAAGAAACCAGCTGAAATCTATCAGTATTAAGGAAGCCATCCCATCCCCCATCAGTGAAAATTAATGTCAGCCAGTTAGGTCTTGACTGATAGCCATTAAAAATGACTGTGAATATCAGATTGTCACACTACAAAGAACTTATGATGGGTAGAAGCAAAGAGCTCTCTCTAGACCTTTGCAACCTTATTGTTGCAAAACCTAATGATGGTATTGGTTACAGGCGCATTTCTAAACGGCAGAATGTTCCAGTGAGCACCGTTGGAGCCATCATTCGGAAGTGGAAAGAACATCATTTTACGATAAACCAGCCACAACCAGGAGCTCCTCGCAAGATTTCTAACAGAGTAAAAATAATTATCAGAAGAGTTATCCAATGCACTCATGGAGCATTCCAGAAAGACCTGGGGTTAGCAGTTACTGCTGTTCCAAATAAAACCATAAGCAATACACTCAACCAACAAGGGCTCTATGTCCGCTCACCTCGCAAGACTCGATTGCTGAAGAAAAAGCACGTTAAAGCTCACTTAAAGTTTGCTGCACATTTGGGCAAGCCAGTAAATTACTAGGAGAATAAAGTCTCGTCAGATGAGACCAAAATTGAACTTTTTGGATGGCACAACATACAGCATGTTTGGAGGTGAAATGACACTGCACATCCCATCATGGTGTGGGGGTGTTTTTCAGCACAAGGTATCGGCAGACTTCATATACAGTGGTGTGAAAAAATGTGTGTCCCCTTTCTAATTTCTCATTTTTTTTGTTTGTCACACTTAAATGTTTCAGATCATCAAACAAATTTAAATATTAGACAAAGATAACACAAGTAAACACAAAATGCAGTTTTTTTAAATGGAGGTGTTTATTATTAAGAAGAAAAAAAATCCAAACCTACATGGCCCTGTGTGAAAAAGTGATTGCTCCCTAAACCTAATAACTGGTTGGGCCAGCCTTAGCAGCAACAACTGCAATCAAGCGTTTGCAATAACTGGCAATGAGTCTTTTACAGCGCTGTGGAGGAATTTTGGCCCACTCATCTTTACAAAATTGTTGTAATTCAGCCACATTGGAGGGTTTCCGAGCATTAAAGCACGATCCACGTGATCTGTGTGGAGTTTGCATGTTCTCCCCATGTCTGCGTGGGTTTACTCCGGGATTTCTCCGGTTTCCTCCCACATGCCAAAAACATGCAGGTTAGGTTAACTGGAGACTCTAAAGTGGCCCTAGGTGTGAGTGTGTGTGTGAATGGTTAAGGGATAGCGCCGTATCGTGGCTGCTTCATCCATCCAGGTGGTGGATGCCCTCAATTTCCCCTCTGGGGATCAATAAAGTATGCTAAATCTAAAAAAATCTAAAAATTAACAACCTTTTTAAGGTCATGCCACAGCATCTCAATCGGATTCAGGTCAGGACTTTGACTAGGCCACTCCAAAGTCTTCATTTTGTTTTTCTTAAGCCATTCACAGGTGGACTTGCTGGTGTGTTTTCGATCATTGTCCTGCTACAGAACCCAAGTGCGCTTCAGCTTGAGATCACGAACAGATGGCCGGACATTCTCCTTCAGGATTTTATGGTAGACAGCAGAATTCATGGTTCCATTTACCACAGCAAGTCTTCCAGGTCTTGAAACAGCAAAACAGCCCCAGACCATCACACTACCACCACCACATTTAACTGTTGGTATGATGTTCCTTTTCTGAAATGCTGTGTTACTTTTATGTCGGATGTAATGGGACACACACCTTCCAAAAAGTTCACCTTTGTCTCGTCAGTCCACAGAGTATTTTCCCAAAAGTCTTGGGGATCATCAAGAAGTTTTCTGGCAAAACTGAGACAAGCCTTTATGTTCTTTTTGCTAAGCAGTGGTTTTCATCTTGGAACTCTGCCATGCAGGCCATTTTTGCCCAGTCTCTTTCTTATAGTGGAGTCATGAACACTGACCTTAACTCAGGCAAGTGAGGCCTGCGGTTGTTTGGATGCCGTTGTGGAGTCTTTTGTAACCTCTTGGATGAGTGGTCGCTGTGCTCTTGGGATAATTATGGTCGGCCGGCCACTCCTGGGAAGGTTCACCACTGTTCCATGTTTTCGCCATTTGTGGATAATGGCTCTCACTGTTGTTCGTTGGAGTCCCAAAGCTTTAGAAATGGCTTTATAACCTTTTCCAGACTGATAGATCTCTATTACTTGGTTTCTCATTTGTTCCCGAATTTCTTTGGATTGCAGCATGATGTCTAACTTTTGAGGATCTTTTGGTCTACTTCATTTTGTCAGGCAGGTCCTATTTAAGTGATTTCTTGACTGAGAACAGGTGTGGCAGTAATCAGGCCTGGGTGTGGCTAGAGAAATTGAACTCAGCTTTCCAAAGATGTGATAAACCACAGTTAATTTATGTTTTAACGGGGGGGGGGGGATCAAATTTTCACACAGGAGTTTGCATTTTTTTAACTTTAATAATAAACACCTTCGTACCCTTAATAATAAACACCTTCATTTAAAAACTGCATTTTGTGTTTACTTGTGTTATCTTAGTCTAATATTTAAATTTGTTTGATGATCTGAAACATTTAAATGTGACAAACATACAAAAAAAATGAGAAATCAGGAAGGGGGCAAACACTTTTTCACACCACTGTAATTGAAGGAAAGATGAATGGACAAATGTACAGAGACATCCTTGATAAGAACCTCTTGCCATCTGCCAAGATGCTGAAGATGAAATGAGGGTGGCCATATCAGCAAGACAGTGATCCCAAACACACAGCCAAGGAAACTCTCAACTGGCCCCAGAGAAGGAAAATAAAGCTGCTAGAATGACCCAGTCAGTCACCTGACCTGAATCCAATTGAAAATCTACAGAATGAACTGAAGATCAGAGTTCATAGAAGACACCCACGGAACCTTCAAGATTTGAAGATAGTTTGTGGGGAAGAATGGGTTAAAGTCACTCCTGAGCAATTCCTGCACCTAGTTTCTCCATACAGGAGGTGTCTAGAAGCTGTTATTACCAACAAAGGCTTTTCTACTAAATATTAAATTAATTTCACCAAGCGTGTTCAATACTTACAGTATTCCCTGTGTCATTCCACTTTTAACTTGTTTTGTGAACACAATTACCTTGATATCTTTGTATGTATGGATTACTTGTGTTTGTTATTGATATCTGGTGAAAATCCCAGGTCAATGGCGCCATCAGAAATATGTTTAATGAGAAAAATGTTGACGTGTTCAATACTTACTTTCCCCAATGTATTTATCTTCCCTCTCTCCATCATATCAGCAAACTCTCCCTTTACCTGTCATAGTCCCTATATTTAAAGTCCCTCCTCTCACCTCCACACTCCTGCTTTTCCCTTTCTCTCTCTTCCTCCAAACACACCTTTCCCCTCACTTTATCCTCAATCTTTGAGCACCAGTAGCCCAATTTCCACAGTCACACTGTACCCTATGCAGTATAACAGAAGGTTATCAAAATGTCCAGTTGCATACTTAGAGTGTCAACAGAGCATGTGCCTTTCTTCACATACAAATATAATTTCTGCTCCAAGTACTGCTGATGACAGCCAGATCGAAGGGGAATACCCTACAAAGGTCTAGGTTTTCTGCTTTGAGAGTCTGTTTTCTTTCACTTCTCTTTAGAGGGTGTCTGTGATCATCTTGCAAGCAGTTGCTACTGTCTTGGAGTACAGCTGGAGAAGCTCCTTGTTCTGTTTTGCAGTGGGTGTTCGTGAATTTGGTACAGATTACAACAGTATTTACTGTAAATTATAAAAAAAAAAATATAAAAATCAAAGTTTTGTTTCATTATGAACAAGACCGGACTTCAGAATAGATAGATAGATAGATAGATAGATGAGTATAAAGTACTCTGTAATGTGCAATTAATACAATTAATAATTAATAATAATCTTTTATATTGCGTATTTCAGGAATAGCCCACAATAAATTGACCCCTTTCAGCAAAGTATACTGGAATTGAAATTAATATTAAAATTAAATTAATTGCCTTAAAATTTACACTATTAAAATGCTTTTTTTTTCAGTGAGGAATAACAGCAACCTTATTGAGGAAAAAGTGGCAGTTCATAGACAATCCAGCAGAATATGGAGATACAGATGAAAACAATATTGTTTTCATCATAACTAATAAAGAGTCAAAAGGCTATCAATGTACATACTGAAAGTCAGTGAATATTTTTTTCTTTATGTTGCAAAAATTAAAAAACAAAAATATACAGATTTTGGATTTATGCCACAGCCATGCCTACTTTTGTTCTGTTTAAAAACAACAATTCTAGATTGAATTTGAATTTTTAACTGAACAGAATTAATCTGCCATGTACAAGCAGCCAAGTATCATTAATATCATGTGTAACTTTAAAATAACCACCTATTTTAGTTAATGTTCTACATTATATTAATTTTGCACATTATATTAATAATTATTTTATAATGAGAGATTGAGCTTTTTAGGTATTGTATCGCAGATTCAGATATAATTAATAGGGATTTTATTTATTATCTATTGTATATTATATCATACTAATATTATTGCTATTCCCTGTCAATGAAGTAAATCTTTCCCAGAGTCGTACGCACTTTTTTGTACACCAGCAAATTCTTTTAAATCAAAGTTTGCTGAGGTTTAAAATGCTGACTTGCCTTTTTGAACTGTGACTGGAAGTAGCATCAAAATTGTAGCCCTTTAAATGGTATGGATTATTCCCCAAGTTTTTCACAGAACAGCAGGACAATTAAAGGGGTACAACTTCTGCAGAGCTCAGTTCTCAAAATGCTGCTGAAAGTCAGTATTTGTATCCTGATGGAATTGCTCCATGTCAAGTCTAATGTTCCAAAACCAAGTTTAAAAAAAAAAATTCTGAATGTCTAAATACACACAGACATCTATACTTTACACGGAGACATAATCAAAGAATTGTGGCAGATTATTTTTGAACCACCCTTCTCTCTCTCCTATCACTGTATTGATTTCCTGACAGAGGATTGAGAGTGGAACATGCGACCTATTAAACACAGTGTCTGGTGTCTTAAAGGTTAACTAATCAACAGTAATGGCAAATAGTCAAACACTTCCACCTCACCACATACTTTATTTTTTCATCGCGCTAAAAATTTCATATATTTATGATAAATTCCCTCTACACCTATGTGTGTAAGTGTTTGGTGCCCTTATATTCTCATTTGTATCAAATCCATGTTTTGCAAAACTACATGAATTTAAAGTGGGGGTAGCATTGCGCGTGTATATGTCCACGCAGGGGTTTGTATGGCTGTAAATTGAAGCGAAGGCACGTGCATTGCATCAGATGTTTAAGTGCATTAAATCACATTTGGTTTTGAATGGTGTAGATGTGATGTCCACGACTGCGTTTAAATGTCGCAGCACTGATAAGGTGTGACTAGGCCCAGTCGACTGTAAAGCTTTTGATGTACCATTATAGAGTGTTTAGTTCTGTGTTAATGGGCTGCTGCACAGGAAAATGTTACATTCACATCAGTCAATGCAAGTCATGTATAGGGCACAGAGAAGATGTATTTCATAGTGCATGTTTTAATATTGTATTGTCTTCACTGACTTATTATTATAGGGTACAGCAACGTGAAATATATCCAACACATTATTCAGAAAGCACTCAGTCCAAATTAAATGTTCCGTCTCCTTTGTTCTGTTCTTTCAATCAATCAAGCAATCAAACTTTATTTGTATAGCACTTTTAAAACATTAGATGCTGAGCAAAATGCTTTACATAGATAAAAACAATAAACACATTTAATTACATATTTTGCATGATACAGCCCCACCCTTTCCAACCCTCCCATAAACATACCCACAAACACAACACACACAGGCACATACATCACCCCCTACTTCTCTTACACACATATAAAATAAAGGAGACATTGCTCGGCACCGAGGCACCACGTGAAGGAGCAACCATCCTGAGGAAACACTGGAGCTAAAACACATAAATACAAAATGAAACTAAGAACACAAAGAGCAAAGGGAACTGAAGACCCATGCTTAGAAACTGAGCTAAGAACACATCAAAATAAGAACATCTAAAAGCAAATGGAGCTAAGAAGAATGTAAAAACAATGGAACATAAATGACTACTTCAATAATAGTTAAACAGTTTGTTAAAAGCCAAAATTTAAAAAGGTACAAAAAGAACTAAGGACACATAAAAACAGGTACTAAAAAAACCATACTTAAAAAAAAACCTGAACTAAACACATCAATAAGAAGATGAGAAAATCTAAGAACAAATGGCACCAAAAAGAACATAAAACAATGGAACATAAATGACTACTTCAGTAATAGTTAAACAGGTTTATTAAAAGCCAAATTAAAAAGGTGGGTCTTGAGCCTGTTCTTAAAAACATCTATTGACTCTGCGGCCCTGAGGCTCTCTGGCAGGCTGTTCCACAGACCAGGACCATATAGTTAAAGGAAGCTTCACCAAAGGTCTTGGTCTTGACTTTGGGAACCATTAAAAGAACAGTACCAGAGGACCTCAGGGTTCGCGAGGGCTCATAAGATAAGAGCAGCTCAGATAGATAAGAAGGCCCAAGACCACTGAGGCATTCAAAAACTACTGAGAGAACCTTAAAATCGATCCTAAAATGCACAGGGAGCCAATGCAGTGATTCTAAAACTGGTGTAATATGCACCCTTTATCACAACCAATCTCCCACAATGATTTGATTGTGAGTTATAAATCACACTTGTGTTCATTTGTGCACCCCAGATCTCATATATTCATGTTTGGGTCTGTGTACCTGCACCAGGCTGAACTGTGCGGTGCTGTAAACCCCGATTTTAAGCAGCACAGCTGCAATATGTCCTTGAACCAGCAGGTGGCAGCTTTTATACTCTTTCCACAAGCATCTGAGTCTACTGGATTCACCTATCAGCCTCATCACGCTATAATAACCAGATGTAATTTGCGGAATTAATACTGGGAATTAATAGGAGATTTTTGTTTTTCAACTGTGCCTGATTTGTTGTGGTTTATACAAAAAGATATTTCTGAATTCATTCCATTTATTCCTTCATTTTCAAGGAAATAAGCTGACAGAGAAAGTAACCATTTTAATCAACTGAGCTCATTTTCTTCACTTGGGTAATTTTGAAAATAACTCACATGACTTTCAAACCGCTTTGCAAGCCCTGCTATCATCATATTTTTGAAATGCTGTGCAACGACAGACTCGGGGGCATGCTGAAGAACAATCAGGCATTCCCACGCCCCACACTAGTACCAGTTTTGATTACATTATAGAAATTGAGAACCTTCCCAGAGGGTGTTTTGTGTCCATTTAGTCGCCTTTCCTCTTCTTTGAGAGGTCACACACCCACACGGCCAGTTTACATTTCCTCTGTCACCAAAGCAATCCACTGCAATTTCCCTGCATGAAATACCCCCTCTGGTCACTACCAGCAAAACGACCTTTTCTCTCCCTCCTTTTTCTCTCCTTCACGTCTTTCTTTCCTCCTGGTGTGATTTAAACACTGACAATCTATCTTCAAATAAATATACACACTTACATGTTTTTCCCCCCTTTTCTCTTTCTCCCTTAACCTCTGCAATCTCCTTTATCCATAAAGGAATGAAGGACAATCCTCCTGAAAGAAACATGGAGGGGTTAGAAACTGAGGCACAATATGTGTGCGCGCATCTAGAAAGCAGAAGAGGAAGAATTTAATGCGTACCTGCAGCAGCAGCCATGGCTGGGCAACACAAGCTATTCCCCCTTGACTTCTCCCACTCCTTTCCACACTTCTTCTCTACTCACACCTTTTCCTCTACCTTCCCTTGAGTTTGTCCCACGTCTTCCCTTAACCCACTCTCTTTCCCTACAGTTTCCCCCCACTCCCTTCTCCCACTTCATTTATACTAAATTACTAACTTCTTCTGTTCTGTTTCTACACAGTATTTTTTTCTTAACTCTAGATTTCCGTGTTGCGTTGTCTTCCTTTTCTCACTTTGGCCCCCTCTGCGTCTAGATGCCATGCCTGCTTTTTTCCTTTCTCCCAGTCCTGGCCTTTCTCCTCCCTTCCCTTCATCATCCAGCCCACCCTGCTCCTCCAACAAAAACCACACACACACACACACACACACATAGAGCACTGCACCCTCTCTTACCCTCTCTCAGACTTACACGGGGTCTTTCCAGCCCACTGGCTCTCCTGTTCGAATGTAACAATGCTCAGCGTGATTTGATGATGGCCTCAGTTCAACCGGCCCACTCGTGTGTGAGTGCATGTGTTTACTAACTTTGTGTGTGTGTGTGTGTGTGTGTGTTTTCATACATCTGAACTCCTCCTATATGGAAGCGGATGGTGCATCTACTTGAGTTTTTGTATAATGAGAAGAACACAAAGCTTTGATGTGTCTTTTCAATTCTAAATTTGTGTTTTTTATTCTATAAGTCCACATGTTTGTATCAATCCCTCTTTTATGAAGTTAACCTTATTGTCATTCAATCCGTACATAATGACGTTTCTCCTATCTAGCATGTTAATCACATCCAGAATCAGAGGGGTCGCTGCCATGAAAGACGCCGCCACAAACAACTTTTCCTTCCTCCATTCTGTTATACTGGGCACCAAGCTAGAAGGCGGGAAGTACCACTTTTGTAAGGTCTTTGGTATGACCCGGCCGGGTGTTGAACCCATGACCTCCCAGCTGTGGGGCGGATGCTCTACCACTAGCCCACCACGATTTACATTTGTGCACACCAAATAGGCAAAAAAATAAATAAATAAATGTAAACAGCAATGCACAACTCAAAACAAAAAAGGCAATGTTAACTTTGATAACAGGGATTTGTTTGTAAGTTTGAAGGTGTTCAGTCACCTCTGTGTGCAAGCACCTCATGAGGAGCTGGGAGGAAGTTGGGGGAAAGGGGGTGGGGTGGGGTATTGACTAGGCTGTGTCTCCCTCACACTCATGTTTGGTCGGCAAGCAATCTACGAACCGTCAATCAAGCAGAGGCAACCCAAGTTGGGAGCCATCAAACGGTGTGACTCGGGGTGTCAGTGCTGAGGGGGGATCTATTTCAGTGTGACACGCCATGTAAAGAAGGCTCCGTTGTCAGAGCAGGGAAACATGCAAGGATACACATATTCATGAATGAGCACTGCAATGAAGAGTGTACGGGCTACACTATATATGCTCGTATAAATACTGATTTCAGCATAATTCAATATTTATAAGCAATGCAGATTTTTCAAATCTTTTCTTATGAATTACAAAGTGTGCATGAGAAGCATATATTTCAGTCTTTACCTTTGTTCTTTGAATGGTTTGGTTAAAGCAATAATAAACTATCAGTGGCCTGCAGGGCATTTGATCATTTAAAATCGACTGATAGAAAATTACTTTTTCTCCTGTAATAAAGTGTCACCCTTTGCTCAACCTTTGAACTCTTGTCCCCGCTGCCCCCAGCTCTATAGCACCTATACACTGTAAATTTCAATATGACATTCAGACACATTTATGAGCTCCCATGCTTGGAATAAAATTCAAAGGCTCTCTTGTGTTTGGTTCCAGAAAGCTAATCTGGGAAAAACAAGTTAAAACTTTATTGATTAAAGAGATACAAGAAAGAACAAATGAAAGATCATAAATTCAAACAATTTCACTAAAATTGTGTTAAATATCTGCATCCTTGCAATTTTAACATATTCCTCGTTTAACATTATAACTCGTTCATAATAGCTTTATCTGATTAACATTCTTATTGTAAACTCATGAGGACAGTTTAACACTGTGTAAATTACCTAATGACATGCCTCGTTAGCATAAAGTATTACTTGAGCAAAGCATATTGATCCTAATTTGAATGTACAACTATATGCATATTGATTATCTGAAAACCATTAACACAATGAATAAACAGAGGCATATCTTATGGTTAATTATTTCTTAGATACAGATAGCAGGATGGGACAGTCAGTAAAGTGGTTAGCCTAATGATTATGCGAGGGGGAAAGAGAGGAGATAAATGTATATTGTTTATGATTCATGGAGGATTGTGCTCTTGAAAAGTCCTTGTGGGTGACTCGTCATTTGTGAGTGGTGCTTAGAGTAATATGCTGTAAAAGAGACTCAGTTCTTAAATAATTTGGGTAATGAAAGAAACTGCAACCTTATAGATTACTTTCAATGAATGAAATATGTTTCTAATTTGGTAGTGAATATAACATACTACTCCACTACAAAACACATTAACGTGGCAAACAGATAAGAAATAGTTATAATTCTTGTAAAAATATTGTACAACATTCTCCACAATTACCAAAAATACCAGCAGGGCATGCTGTATCTCATATAGAAATGAACAAGCCTCCATCAGGACTGATTGTTGACAGAATGAGACATTGCACTTTTGAGCCATGAAATTGCAGGCTGGTAAGCCCAAGGCAGTCGCCAGGTGTGACTGATGCAATCAGGGCCTGCTTGGACAAATGCAACGTTGTTCAACAACGTGCCTGCTTGTCAGTCATATTAGAGATCTCTGGGATATAACTCATAAGGATGAATGATGAATGATGAATTTGAGTTATGAAAAGATTTACGTTGTCATTTTTTTCTTTGAATTTGAAATGTCTCTAATGCATACTTGTTATTGGCCATGCAACCTTTAGTTTTATCAGTGGATCATTGGTCACATGACCAGTCTTTTTTTCCTTTGCAATTGCTGTAACATTTTTTTTTTTTCCTGAAAGCACAGTGCTTTGAACGCATGCAAAAAAAAACAAACAAAAAAAACTTCTTGCACCTAGAAATCGTGCCTGCAAAAATCATGAACAGGAATGGAGACAAAGGACAGCCCTGGCGGAGTCCAACTCTAACTGGGAATGAGTTTGACTGATTGTTGGCAATATGAACCAAACTGCACAATTGTCGTACAGAGACTGGATAGCTCATAGCAATTAGCCTGATGCGCCATACTCCTGAACCATCCTCGACAAGAAACAACAAGGGATGATCAAAAGCCTTCTTCAAGTCCACAAAACATGCATAGATTGGTTGGGAAAACTCCCACGAACCCTCCAGAATTCTTGAGAGGATAAAGTTAGCGAAAACTGCATTACTCCTCCAGAATTTGAGGTTCAACTAACGGCTGGCCTTTCCTGTCCATTATCCTGGCATAGACCTTCCCAAGGAGGCTGAGTAGTGTGATCCCTCTAAAGTGGGAACACACCCTCTGGTCCCACTTCCTGAAGAGGGGAACCACCACCCCGGTGTGCCATGCCAGAGACACTGTCCCCAAGCTCCATGCTACATGTGTTGCACAGACATGTCAGCCAGAGCAGCACTGCAACATTCCTGAGCCTTGAGGTACTTGGGGCGAATCTCAACCACCAAAGAGGTTTTTAACAATTACATCAACCTCTGCCACATTGATGGGTGTGTCATCCTCCTTGTCCTCCGGCTCTTCTTCTTCTGTGAAAGGCCTTGGCAAAGTATTTTTCTTTTAATACATTTTTTTTTAAATTATGCATCTTTGAGCATAATGACAGAATGGAATGAAATTGTCTGTATGAAACCAGAAGTCTAAATTTTGCCCACTGTCTCCATAGGCTTATTCAGCAATTAGGGCAAGCGCCCTTATTGTACAGACAATTACACAAAGCAATTAAACTTGAGGTATTGTAACTCTAAGAGTTAGATAGAATTACAGTGCGCCCTGCTTTTTTAATAGAGGAATATGTTTCCTTTCATTTGCGACTTCAACAATTGAACAACTTCTGAGGTAAACTCTCTGCAGCGGTTGAATGGGGGTGGTCTCTGTAGAGCAGTTACTGTGCTGTTCTTTACTGTACAATGACAATTACAATGAATCAAAGCCGCAGTGTGGTGGTCTTTAAACTACTCCCTCCCTGGTTCTAACACCTGTCCTCAGGGCGCCAAGATTTATGTCTCTGTCCTGCATGTGACCTGCTGTCGCCCTGGCTTTCTACTAGTGTTGTGTGCACTCCTGTGTGAGAGCAAATGTATATGAGTTTGTGCTACAACTCAGTCGAATCTTGGGACAGTTTAACTTTAGAATTGGCTGAGCACTCAATTTTGTGGTGGAACTAACAATGTTCAACCCTCCTCTATTGGGATACCAACAGTAAATCTCAGGCAAAAAAAAAAAAAAAAAAACATATGACAATACAATGACTCATTGCTTTGTTTTCTAGAAGGCATGGACATCAATTTTTTAAATTAACTATGCACCAAACTGGCTTACTCTAAAAAAAAGCCCTCACACTGATAAGACTATCAGTGCATATTTGTATAAAGAGAGAACCAGTGACACACTGATACATCATTCCGCTGATGCAAAGAAAATTATTCAACTTTTTTATCAAATCATTCTATGGAGTACAAAATAATGTACAGTTACAAGCGAAATCATTCATCCCCTTTGCATTTTAGGTTTATTGGCAAAATTTTAAAAAATCAGGTATTTGCAAGAAACAAATTACACAAGAACAGTTTAAACAGTTAAATAAAACTAATATTATAAAGATTTTATCCAAATTCAACTCTAAATCCTACTCCCAGTGACTACTGCAGTCTCAAAATTATTCAGCCCCTGAAAACGTAGAATTTCTGGTGACAGCACACATTTGCAAATCAGGTCTGGTTTCAAGCACACCTGATGCAACCAATTAAAGGCTTCTTTAATTGCATCAGGTGTGTTTGAGAGAGAACACCTCAAATACCTGGACAGTTGATGGTGATGTTTGATTGCATGTTACAAATATGGCTAAGTCAAGAGAATTGTCCAAAAAGTTCAGAGAAGAAATCATTGTCTTGCACTAGCAAGGAAAATGATAGAAAAAGATAGCAAAGACACTGAATATTACTACAGATACAGCTGGAAGCATAGATCACAAGTTTAAAGTTAAAGGAGTGGCTATACTACCTGAACGTGGCAGAAAGAGGAAACTATCAATAGCTGCCACCAGACTCTTGTGGAGGCAGGTGGTCAAAAATGGTCAACTGACTGCAAAAGACCTACAGCAAGACTTGGTAGCAGCAGGCACTGAGGTTTCAGTTTCCATGATAAGGCACATACTAAACGCTGAAGGGCTCCATGCCCGAACCCCAAGACAAACACCACTACTGACCCAAAAGCACAAGAAAAGTGGGCTCCAATTTGCTCAAAACTATATAAATAAACCAAAGAGGTTTTGGGATTATGTTCTGTGGAGCGATGAAACAAAACTGGAACTTTTGGGCCTATGGATCAGTGGTATATCTGAGGGGGAAGAATGAAGCATACGCTGAAAAGAACACCCTGCCTAAAGTGAAACATGGCGGTGGCTCAGTGATGCTGTGGGGCTGTTTCACTTCCTCTGGCACTGGAAACATGCCAGTGGATACCTGGTGGATTCAATCAAGTATCAGAAAATCCTGGGAGAAAATGTCACACTATCTGTGAGGAAGCTGAAGCTTGGGAATCGTTGTACCTTCCAACAGGACAATGATCCCAAGCATACCTCAAAGTCCACTAAGGCCTGGATTCAGAAGAAGTCCTGGAAAATACTGTAGTGGCCATCACAGTCACCTGACTTGAGCCCCATTGAAAATCTCTGGTGGGATTTTTGCATCATGTTTGCAGCAGGTCATAACAGCAGAACGGGACTTTATTAAGTACAGGTACATCTCAAAAAATTAGAATATCATGAAAAAGTTCAATATTTTTTGTCATTTCAGAAAGTGAAACACATATATTATATACAGTAGATTCATTACGCAGAGAGTGATATATTTCAAGTGTTTATTTATTTTAATTTTGATGATTATGGCTTACAGCCCATGAAAACCCCAAATTTGGTTTCTCAAAAAATTAGAATATTACATTAAATTAATTTTAAAAAAAATAGTTTTTTAATACAAATGTGGACCGACTGAAAAGTATGTCCATGTACACACTCAATACTTGATCGGGGCTCCTTTTGGATTAATTACTGTACCAATGTGGCGTGGCATGGAGGTGATCTGCCTGTGGCACTGCTGAGGTGTTATGAAGGCCCAGGTTTCTTTGATAGTGACCTTCAGTTCGTCTGCATTGTTGGGTCTGGTGTCTCTCATCTTCCTCTTGACAATACTCCATCGATTCTCCATGGGGTTTAAGTCAGGAGAGTTTGCTGGCCAGTCAAACACAGTGATGTCATGGTCAGTCAACCAGGTTTTGATACTTTTTGCAGTGTGTGTGGGGGAGGGTGTGCAAGTCCTGCTGGAAAATGAAATCAGCTTCTCCATAAAGCTTGTCAGTAGAGGGAAGCATGAAGTGCTCTAAAATTTCCTGGTAGACGACTGCACTGACTTTGGTCTTGATAAAACACAGTGGACAAACACCAGCAGATGACCTCTGTTCAGATAAAAGTAAATTTTGCATTTCATTTGGAAATCAAAGTCCCAGAGTCTGGAGAAAGAGCGGAGAGGCACAGACTCTACGTTGCTTGAGGTTTAGTGTGAAGTTTCCACAGTCAGTGATGATTTGATAAACCATGCCATCTGCTGGTGTTGGTCCACTGTGTTTCATCAAGACCAAAGTTAGCGCAGTCGTCTACCAGTAAATTTTAGAGCACTTCATGCTTCCCTCTGCTAACAAGGTTTATGGAGAAGCTGATTTCATTTTCCAGCAGGACTTGGTACCCCCACACACTACCAAAAGTATCAAAACCTGGTTTAATGACCATGGCATCACTGTGTTTGATTGGCCAGCAAACTCTCCTGACCTAAACCCCATGGAGAATCGATGGAGTATTGTCAAGAGGAAGCTGAGAGACACCAGACCCAACAATGCAGACGAGCTGAAGGTCACTATCAAAGCAACCTGGACCTTCATAGCACCTCAGCAGTGCCACAGGCAGATCACCTCCATGCCACGCCACATTGATACAGTAATTAATCCAAAAAGGAGCCCCGACCAAGTATTGAGTGTGTACATGGACATACTTTTCAGTCGGTCCACATTTGAATTAAAAAAACCTATTGTTTTAAAATTAATTTAATGTAATATTCTAATTTTTTGAGAAACTGAATTTGGGGTTTTCATGGGCTGTAAGCCAGAATCATCAAAATTAAAATAAATAAACACTTGAAATGGTTCACTCTGTGTGTAATGAATCTACAGTATATAATATATGGGTTTCACTTTCTGAAATGAGTGGCAAAAAATATTGAACTTTTTCATGATATTCTAATTTTTTGAAATGTACCTGTACTAAAGATGCTAGTCATGAAGGGGTTGAATAATTCTGAGACTGCAGTAGTCATTAAAAGTGGAATTTTGTGTTGAATTTGGAGATACCAATTGTTGTATTAATTGTGTTGAGCTATTCAAATTGTTCTTGTTTAATTTGTTTATTGCACAGGGGCCAGCCCCCCGTGGGGCCCCTGTGCCTTGCTGCCACCTTCTTTGGGCGTTGGGCATGCGGGCCCCCGGGGTGTGCGGCAGTGGTGCTGGGGTAGGGATGGGCCCTCTGTGGGGGTGTCTGGGGGGGCTCGCACCGGGGACACAGGCTGGTCTCTGCCCCGTGGGATGTAGGCACTGGCCTCCTGGTGCCTGGGGCCCGGGGGCTGGTGTTGGCCCCGCTGGGGGCGGTGGTTGGCTGGTCCGGGGGCATGGGTCCACCGTGCCAGATGCTTAACAGCCCAGCCTCCCTCAGCCATCCCTCCTGGGGTGGATGCCTGGCTGTCCTGGGGCTTGTTGACCTCGGGACCTTGGGGGTTGGTGGCATTGGTGGCATTGTCCTGCTTGCTCGGGGTTTACCGGGGGGGGGGGTGTTGCTGTGACCCTTTTTGTATGTTTCCTGGCAAACTACTGACATGCACGCACTTATTTTGTGTGCGCTGTCATGCACACACACATATGCACAGACACATATGTCTCTCGTTTAGCAGGTGCAGATACCAGACTCGTGTTGAGACCTCTTCAGTAGAAGAAACAGTCTGTCTTCTGTTTGTCTCAGTTGTGTTTGTCTGTCTTCTTTATCTGTTCCTCCCCCCACCCCCCGGTCGGGTCCTTCATGGGTAAAACAATTTAAATAAAGTATTCAAAGTTATTACAAGAAGAGTTTATAAGCAATATACAGTACATATATATGTACTGTATAAAGCTCTTTTTGGCAAAGTAAATCTGTTTGTTATGATTTTCTGCTGTTTTGAGGCAGAAAAGATGAGACCCACGCGCAGGAGGATGTTGTGTGTAATTTATTGTGAAAAAGACAAACAGTCCAGCAAAAAACAACAGGAGACACAAAACAGTGAGGAGGCTCTGGACAGCTCATGAGACCCTCCTCAGCTCACCAGTGAGTAAGTCCAGGGTGGATCCATAGCGCTGCAGAACAGATGAACAGCGGAGAGAAGGCAGCCTGGACACCCGAGCGCTTCCTAGATGGGACTGGAAGCAGCGGGTACCGGAATACTCACTGGGCCGGGAACAGAGACGTCCATGGAAGGAATCCCAGAGCCAACCTGCGTAAACAGACGAGGGAAACAAAAATGACATGCAGAGTGATGCGGTGCGAAAAAGACAAGCAGGGCATCTAGTCTTGCATGCGAAGAACAACAAGCTGTGTAGTACAAGGCAGTACAAACACTGTGGAGGAAACAATAACAGGCCTTAAATAATGCCAAAATAATGAGGAGGGTGATAGCCGCTGTGTGTAGTGTGAGTGAGACCATAGGAATGAGTGGGCTGGACAAAGTGGAAACAGGTGTGCAAGTGAATGTCTCTGAACATGTGAGTGGGGATGAGTGTGTGTGCGTGTGTGTGTGCAAGAGTGTGCATGAGTGAGTGCAGGATGAATGTGGGCAGGCATGTACGTGTGTATGTGCGTGCATGAATGAACAGAGAATGAACACAGTGTGGAGTGTGTAAATGAAGAGGCAGATTCATGACAGACGATTTATTACACACACATCTCACAAGCACAGAATGGACTGACTGGTTACAGCAAGCTCTCCTCTCTATATCACAAGTCACACTTCACAAGTTTTATGGCACTTCACATCACACAGCATGATATTTACACTACACTGCATTCAACCCCCTCTGTCCTTCCTGGGCATTGTTCTCCCATGCTTATTCCCTGTCTCTGTCTGAGGTGCTAAATAACCTGACTTCCCCAAGGTCCCAAACCGCTCCCCCCCCCAGCATCTAAGACAGAACATCAGTCCACACTCGCTTTTGGCTTCAGTCTCCTCCCATAACTGCTGTAACTGGGGTTTACCGCCTCCGTGGCGCTGCTGTGCCGGTGGGGGGCTGCTGGGAGTGTGTCTGACTGCGGGTGAGCCGTGGTGAGGTGGGGGGGGGGGACTTCGCTCTGTTCGTGTGGCTGCTCTGGTGAATCGTTTCCCTGGGGAGTTCTCCGTGGGGGTCTTCCACGCCGAGGGGCCCTAGCCAACAGCACTTGCTCATCCGCCACTACAAAGGCGGGTTTGAGTCTGTCTATGCCAGTTTTCTCCCGTCTACCCCCCAAGTGTAGCACAAAATGCTTATCCCCTGTTTCCAACACTCTGAACGGTCCATCATAGGGTAGGCGCAATGGAGGGCGTTGGGCGTCGTGTCTGACGAACACGAACTGCGCATTCTTCAAAGTTTTAGGCACGAAGGCATGCGGAAAACTGTGGTGGGCAGGGCCCGGCAGCGTGCCTGTGTTTGCGCTACGCTGCAAAAGCTGAGACGGGCAGCTGCCCAGCGTGGGATTATCTGGTAGAAATTCCCCGGGCAGCCGTAGGGGCTGCGCAAAAACGAGCTCTGCCGGGGAAGCTTCCAAATCCTCTTTTGGCTCGGAGCGCAACCCCAATAAAACCCACGGCAACCTGTCTACCCAATTTGCATCCGTCAGTGAAGCCCTGAGTGCTGCTTTCAGTGATCTATGAAAACGCTCACATAACCCATTGGCCTGTGGGTTGTACGCAGTTGTGCAATGAATTGCAACACCCAGGCTGCGGGCCATCGCGGACCAGAGGTCAGAAACAAATTGAGGGCCCCTGTCGGACGTAATGTCTGACGGGACTCCAAAACGTGCCACCCATGCTGTTAAAAAAAGCACGTGCTACGTCCGCGGACGTGGTTGCCGCCAGCGGGACTGCTTCTGGCCAGCGCGTGGTGCTGTCCACCACTGTCAGGAGGTGCGTGCACCCCTGTGATGGCGGGAGGGGGCCCACGAGGTCCACGTGCACATGGTCGAACCTTTTAGCCGGTACCGGAAACGGCTCCAAAGGAGCCTTCGTGTGCCTGTGTACCTTGGCTCGTTGGCACACCACGCAGGCTGCAGCCCACTCTTTTACTTGTTTGCGTAGGCTTGGCCACACGAACTTCTCTCCCACCATTTTGACTGGCGCGCGCACTCCTGGGTGTGCCAGAGTGTGAACCGACTCAAACACGCGGCGGCGCCACGCGACCGGGACCACCGGACGTGGGCGTCCCATGGAGACCTCGCAGACTGAGGGGGGCCGCCATCTTGCAGCACCCTGCTCTCCAGCCTTAACCCTGTTGGTCCAGACTGGAGCATGCGCACGTCTGCATCGCTAATCTGCTCCGCGGCCATGGCTGCGTAATCTATCCCCACATAGACCGGGGCCACCACGGTGCGCGAGAGGCAGTCCACCACCACATTCAGTTTACCCGACACATGCTGTATATCGGTAGTAAACTCTGAGATCGTGGCCAGCTGTCTCTGCTGCCGGCCCAACCACGGTTCTGAAACCTTGGCCATCGCGAACGTTAGTGGCTTGTGGTCTACAAACGCAGTGAAGCTGCACCCTTCCAGCCAGAACTGGAAGTGGCGTATGGCCAGGTGGAGAGCCAGCAACTCTCTGTCGAACGCACTGTATTTACGTTCGCTGTCGCGCAAAGTTCTGCTGAAAAAGGCGAGCGGCTGCCAAGCCCCAGCGATGCACTGCTCCACGACGGCCCCTATGGCCACGTCTGAAGCGTCGGTGGTGAGCGCTATCCGGGCCGTCGGGTCCGGATGCGCCAGCAGTGCAGCGTTTGCCAGGGCTGCTTTAACTTCCGAGAACGCCCGCTCTCGCTCCGGGGTCCATTCGACTCTATCCGCGGGTTTCTGTCTCTTCAGCACGATGTACAATGGTTGCATGAGCCGCGCCGCGCGGGGAAGGAAGCGGTTATAAAAATTCACCATCCCCCAAAATTCCTGCAGTGCCCAGACCGTCTGAGGCCAGGGAAAATCTGCTACGGCGCACACTTTGTTGGGCAACGGGATCGCTCCTTCCGGAGAGACGCAGTGCCCCAAAAAAATCAATCTCCGTCACGCCGAACTGGCATTTCGCCGGGTTGATTATCAACCCATGCTCCTCCAACCTCCGGAAAACCGTCTTGAGGCGGGTTTCGTGTTCGTCTTCGGACGTACTGGCTACCAGGATATCGTCCAGGTGGACGAACATGAATGGGAGATCACGCAGTACTGCATCCATCATGCGCTGGAACGTCTGTGCTGCGCCTTTTAACCCGAATGGCATGCGCAGGAACTCGAATAAACCGAACAGAGTTATTACCACTGTTTTGGGTACGTCCTCCGTGTGCACTGGTACCTTGTGGTAACCGCGGACCAGGTCTATTTTGTAAAAAAACGCGTGCTTCGGCGAGGCGAATGGAAAAATCCTGTATGTGGGGAATTGGGTAGCGGTCGTGTGCTGTGGCGTTGTTCAACCTGCGGAAATCACTGCACGGTCGCCACGATCCATCAGCCTTAGGGACCATGTGTAGCGGGGATGCCCATGGGCTGTTCGAACGCCTGATGATACCCAACCTTTCCAGGTTGGCAAACTCCTCGCGCACTATGGCCAGTTTAGCTGCATCCAAGCACCGAGATCTTGCAAAAACGGGTGGCCCGGTGGTGGTGATAAAGTGCTCCACCCCGTGTTTAGCGATGGCCGCCAAAAACGTCGGGACCGTGAGTGCTGGGAACTGAGTGAGCAGTGCGTGGAACTTACCGCCTGTAGCTGTGACGCTGGCTTGTGCTGTTGGCCGGGTCCCTCGAGCTATACAGGGGAGAGATTCAAAGGACAGTGCATTAACCAGGCACCTGTTAGCAACATCCACAAGTAAACCATGCGCACACAGAAAATCAGCGCCCAGGAGCAGGCAACACAGTGCTGCTATGATAAAAGTCCACTCATACGAGTGGCCATGTAGGGATAAGGTCAGTGTTCTCTCACCGAACGTCTTAATCTCCGAGCCGTTTACTGCCACCATTCCGGGGCCTCTAGGTCCTGCCAGCCGGTCAGCGTAGGACGGCAGGATGACTCTCTTCTGGGCTCCGGTATCGATGAGGAAGCGTCTCCCCGAGCGCGAGTCCGTCACGTAGAGCAGCCTGTTCTCTTCACCGGCGGTCGCAGCTGCTACCGACTGCCGGCCTTGGCGTTTCCCGAGTGCTTGAACTAGCACGGTGGCGCACATCTGCGTGCATTCTCTCCGAAGCGGCGGTGGTAGAAGCAGAGCGTGTCTCTCTGGTGCTCCTTGGCCCCTGCTGCCACTACCGTCGGTGGCTCCTCGCCTCCCCTGGTCGTCTCGCTGGGCTCCGCCACCGCCGCGTCGACTGTGATTGCTCTGGTGGTGAGGATGATCCGGTCTGCCTCCTGGGCTAGCGCACGGTAGTCACGCGCGGCCAGCAACGGTGAATTGGCCAGAACCGCTCTTGCCTCTGTTGGAAGGTTCTGGAGGAAAAGATGGGCAAACAGAAAGTGCCCGTCGTCCGTGCCCATCAACACCAGCATCTTCTCCATCAGGTCGATGGCCGACCCATCTCCTAACTCGGTCCGCGCCAGGAGCCTCTCCGCTCTCTCACATTCCGAGATCGTGTAACGCTGGGTGAGCGCAGCCTTGAGCGCCTCGTATTTGTTGCGGGCTGGTGGCTGATCGAGCAGGCTTGCTACCTGCTGAGCTGTGCGGGAGTCCAGCGCTGCTACCACATGGTAGAACTTGGTGGTGTTTGCCTTTACTCCCCGGAGGGCGAACTAGGCCTCGGTGTGGTGGAACCAAGAGCGCAGGTTGTGCTGCCAGAAATCCGGTAGCTTGACTGAAACCGCACACGCGTTGCTGGGGGTTCCAGTCCGGGCTGTCTGTGGAATGGCTGCTGTGTCGCTGGGGCTTCCCGACCGGGCCGGCTCCGGGGTTCTTGCCTCGTGTTCCATAATATGTCTTGGGTCACCAGTGTGGAGTGTGTAAATGAAGAGGCAGATTCATGACAGACGATTTATTACACACTCACATCTCACAAGCACAGAATGGACTGACTGGTTACAGCAAGCTCTCCTCTCTATATCACAAGTTACACTTCACAAGTTTCATGGCACTTCACATCACACAGCATGATATTTACACTACACTGCATTCAACCCCCTCTGTCCTTCCTGGGCATTGTTCTCCCATGCTTATTCCCTGTCTCTGTCTGAGGTGCTAAATAACCTGACTTCCCCAAGGTCCCAAACCAGCAATAATGGCAAGCAGCTGGGAGGTGCTGGCAGGAGAGGGGGCATGGCTGTCGGCTGTCAGGGAGCCGAGCCAACTTCAAAGACTCCCAGCGGGCTGACTGACAGCAAATAAGGAACCCAAAATAAACTGGAGACTAGACAGCCACCGTGCCATGTAACTGGGTTGGAAAGGTCTAACCCAGTCCATGACACTGTTTGGCACAATAAGTGAAGCAGATTTCTGTTCTGCTTACCTAGCTGCTTGACAGGACAAGGAGGGAAAAAAATTGTTTATTGCGAACAGCAGCTAGTTTGTACATTTTTGCCGATAAACCTAATTTGCAGTAGTGGTTGAATGATTTTGATTGAAACTGTATGAATTAAAATCAACAAAAAACAACAAATGAAAGGGGATATAACTTCATGTAACCATTTTTATTAGAGCACAATGTTGAAACTGCGCTCTCCAAATTCCAGCAACTGTTATACTCATCTACTATCAGCTTCTGTGTGACCCCATTGATGGCCATGGATTTACACTGCAATCATTTTATTACATGTATTTAATTTTAAAATTGCTTACAGAAATACCAATGTTGATTTTTCACACTGTGTAAAAACTAAATCTGCATGAATGTGTGAAACTTGAATATAAGGACTCAAAAAAAGAACATCAAACCATCTGTCAAAAAAAACAAATTTTCAGTTGTGTACTTTGACACACTGTTATGACTTTGATGTTTCCACCATGGAAGTGAATAAAGTTTCACTGCTCAACAAAGCAGAAAGAAAGGACTCTCATAGATCTAGATCCCATGCCATTGAGGAATTGAGTTGAAAAGGAGTATTGAGCTTTAAACTGTAGCTTTTAAAAGGTAAATGGAGTCAAAATGCTTCAACCAATAAATTTGCCCCCGGAGACAAGAGGGAATGAGTAGCGAGCAGAATAATACATTTGGGCAAGGGGGTAATGAATTGGAAGGGATGTGGAGACCGTGCTGCTGTGCAAGACCCTTTGAAATTGATGGGTAGTTCTCAGAAAATACTGCTCAGATGCCCCCTGAAAACTCTTTCCCAGAGAGATGAGTACCCTCCAGTTACGGATGTGATGACTCTCTGTATGCACTTGATAGAATTGGATATGTACACTTGTTTGTGCCATTCTTTAGCAACTGCTAGCTGTAGACCAGGAGCTTATGCTTTGGGACCTTTAATTTGAATTCCACTGATGGTATTTACAAGAAAACAGTATGGTCTTTAAAGGAAGCCACAAAGCTTCAAATTCAAGCCGTTCTTCCACTGGCCAAAAAAAAAAGAAAAGACTTTAAAACTTGACTGTTCCCAACTTCACCGGTTTTAACGGATGTCCTGATGAATGCCATTAGGCTGAAACATTAGCATGATTTGTTGATAAGGCCAAAAAAACTGGTAAAGTTGAGAAGAGGTAAGTCTTGAAGCTTTGTGTGCTATCTTCTTTCATTTGGGTATTCAGCACTTGAAAGTTTTTGTTGTCCACAAAAAAAATCCACAGTATGTGCATTTGAGTAGGAAAAACAGAATGAAAATCTCAGACTGACAGCAGTTGCTTGATAAGTTAAAGGAGTCTTTGTCAAGCTTATAAATAATAGAATAAGCCCAAACAATCCTCCATATGTTAATAAAAAATAAATAAAAAACAGGTGCTACATTGAGCTGTGCAGCAGCTGGATCTAAATTCTTATGATGGCCTGCCTGCACAGTGGATTTTTTTTTCAACATTCATAGAAAGTCTACTTTTTAGGGCATTTCATTTTGTTCTTTTACTTCTATTTTCTACTTGTAAAGCTGCATCAGTCTTAACATGTTTTTTCAATGCTTGTTAAGAGAGCTGGGTTTTTAACTATACATCTGTGTTTTTTATACAATAAACTAAGAATGCACAATATTAGGTTTTTTTGCCGATAACCAATATGCCAATATTTTGAACATAGTTTTTGCCAATTGAAGATGCTGATACCATGAAAGCACCAAGGTGCTGATGCCTCAGTGCCAGAACCTTGGTGGAAGTATGCGTTCCCGGCTCATCACCAAAATGTTATGGGTTTCTCTCTACCCCAAGGACCCCCTCTGGTAAAAATTTCATCCAAATCCATCAACAGTCATGTGAAAAAATTAGGACACCCCATTAAATATTCAGTTCTTTATTAAGAAATATTCACATATCTATGTCTAACCTTGTTTTTGTTTTTATTTGCATTTTTTAACATTTATTTTAGCCATTTTAAGTGGGAATGAATGTGATGGTGTCCTAATTTATTCCTCACTATTTGTTTAAAATTACATTTTTAACATTGATATTAAATATCCATATGTCTAAATATGTTAAAAAAAACACAGGCTTATACAAGATGTCCAAGTTTTCCACATGACTGTAGTAGTTTTGGAGTATTCTTGCTAACACACTGTAAGAAGATAAGAGCCTTGGTGGAGGTATGCACACTGGTATCATGACAAAAATGTTATGGGTTCCTCTCTAGCCCAAGGACCACCTCTGGCAAATATTTCATCTAGTAAATTTCATCTATCCATCTAGCAGTTTTGGAGTACACGCATGCGCAGTGAAAATAATCTGCAGTACACATGTCTTGTTGGCAACAGCCAAGAGCCACCAAACTGATCTGAACAGCTGCAATCCAAACACAGAAGAAAAGCACGGTGGCAGACGTTTTAAATGGTGGAAGCGATGGAGGTACGTGAATACAATGACAATCAAGCTGAACAGGAGCTTTTGCTGTTTAGTGGCAGAGGAAGAAAACAGAAAGGCAAAAAGATGGACATCTGTTCACAAGGTATTGGCGGATTGCTGAGTACTAGTGGTGTGCGATACTCCAAGTACTGCAAGCAAGTACAGGGCCATTATCATCGATAAGATGCAATACTGATACTCTTTAATCATTAAGGTGGATGGCATCATCACATTACTAAATCTGAATGAATTTTCATGACCTTCAAGTGTTTTGTGATTTTTCCTTTGGATTATTAATTAGTTAAAACCCAGGACAGAATCTGGCCAAAGTTCAGAGGTAAATACATACAGTATCACTTTCCCAGTTAACACAAAAGGGTAATTATATTCAACCAAATCTGAGCCATATTATATTCAGTATATTTGTTAATTAATATCAGCTAATGCCGAACATGACTAAAATACCTTGAGATTCTCTGCCATACTGAAAGGCCTCTGCCAATGATCTCTGTCTCTGGGTTGGGGTCTGTCGGGGCCAGGGGGTGGGGTATTTCTCCCCTCCTCTCTCCATTTCTGTAGCTCAGTGTTGTCTTTTGGATGATTTTTCATATGCTTGTATAAATTAGTTGTGTTACCTCTGTATTTCACAGCTTTTTTTTACTAGGGATGGGCATATTGATACTAAAGTATCAATACTTTGATACCAGCCTGTCGATATTTTGGAGTTGATACTTTTTTAAATATCGCAATTCCACCGTGTTAATACAAAACCTGCAATTTGTTTTCACTTCTGAGAGTTTTAGGCATTAAATGTCATAAACTCTCTGTGAGCTTTTCCACAGCGCATGGAGGAGGAGAAGGATGGATGGATTTACGTGCAGGGTTTCACCACACACACATTTATTGACATGACACAGTTCAAAACGTAAAGACCTACAAGAAGTTAATAATGTACACAAAATGGCTGGCACAAAGTGGACAGTGGGCAGACCACTGTGTACTGTGGCCACAGGAAAAATAATACAATATACACACAAGCGCTCGGGAGAGCAAGAAAGACCTTAGGTGGCTCAACTAAAACAGGGAAGTAAACTGGGCGGCAGCCAAAGCGTAGCGGTTGAGCTCCGGGGAGAAACGCTATCAGAACGTGTAGCAGCTAACCACACAGAGAAACGCTAACAGTTTTCTCACGAGTAGGAGCAGTCCAAAAAGTCCAGTTTTCCCCTGGAGCATGACCAACAAGTCCTTCTCGACCTGACGGTCACACCACGGAGAACGAGAGTGTGACTCATATAATGGCCCAGTGGCGTTTGTCTAGCGAAGAGCCGCTTAAATACAAACGCCGCTGGCCACACAAATTGAGCACACCTGGGTGAGCTGCGGGAAAGATAATTACCGGGGCTGGGAACAGCTGATGGAACTAAGGAGTGCAAGAGGGCGTGGTTAGACCAGCAGACTGTCAGCAGTGTGGGAGAAAATATGTCACAGAGGCTGTCTAACAACTGCTGGTCAGGCAGTGGCTATGGATAAGGGAATAAGTACCAAAAGGTGCACATAAACGGCGAAACCAAAACCCACAGAGAGATCGAGGCCGAGCCAGGGAAAGCCAAGCCGGCTCGGCTCGTGACATTAAATTTATGTTTGAAAACCAGTGATAAACCAGCCCAGGCATGTCTTCAAGATGGTCTGCCATGTCACATGATTATGGCAGCCTATCAGATGTCAGAACCCAAGACTCACTGCACACTGACAGCCTCAGTCAAGTAGTGGTGTGCAATGCTGCAAGATTTGGAATCAATCCGATACCAAGTAAATACAGGGCCAGTATCACCGATACGATATGATACCAATACTTTTTAACCTGTTGAACTCTGTTCAACTTCCCTAAAAACGCCTAAAAATAACATGCCCAAAGTAAATCAAAAGCTGTTCTTCAACCCTTTGCAGCATCTTCATGGGGTTAGTCTCATTTAAAAGAAAACACTCTGAATTTTTTGGCAAAACAGTCATAATCTCTCTAAGTGCTCCTGCCACTGAGTAACAAGAAAGTTTGCCTGGGTGTTTTTTTTTAGATACAAATGCTTGCAAATAACATACAGCTGTCAGATACTGGCTGGAAAACACAACAGAAATGTAGAACCAAGTGTTTTCAAGCTCAGGTCAAAATTTTGTAAAAAATACCACAAAAAATGAATATATTACACAGCTTTTTTCTCAGGTTGTAACAAGGCTGTGTCTGTACTGGAAGACCGGAAATACAGCTTTTTTTTTTCAGTGCGCACTGAGACGCACTAAGATGCAGAGACGTGACCGCCCGTGGAATTCACAGAGTTCAAGGGGTTAATAATTTACGTGGATGCATCTATGGATCATTACTAAATCTGAATGAATTTTCATTGCCTATATGTGTTGTGTGATTTTTCCATTGGGTTATTAATTAGTTAAAACCCAGGACAGCATTTGGGCAAAGTTTATAGGTAAATAGAAAAGACTTTATTATTATAATAAAACTTTTTGTTCAGAAACAATAAAACAGTAAGAAAACAGGGTTTTTTTGTTTGTTTTGTTTTGTTTTCTGGTACATTGTCATGTCTGGATTTTTTGCTTAAATAAACAAATTGCACAAAATTATCACTCAAGGACAAATTAAAACAAATTCTTTTTTCAGGTACAGTGTTCAGCAACTATATTACAAAAAATAAAATGTCTCCCTTCATTTGAAAATATTGCCACACAGCGCTCCTCTTCTTCTCTGCCATTCTTCTGCTCCATCTCTGTGCTGTGAGTGCACGCTATGGTAGCGCATCTCAATAAGTAGCATAGAATTATAGAACACTGGCACTCTGGCAGCTGGCGGCTGCTGCTTGCTAGTTTGTTTACCTGGCGCTGCTGAGTCACGTGATGGTACAAGAGGGAGGAGGAGGGAGGAGGTAAAACCACAAGAAGAAGAGGAGCAAAGTGTGGCTGAGTGTGCCTGCTCCATGCTGTGACGGGAGCGGCAACACAGACACAGAGTATCGATCTTGTTACACTGGTATTGATCAATATCAAAACCAACGTTGGTATTGATATTATCAATATTTGGATCAATCCGCCCACCACTACTGAGTACTTGCCTCTGGAGAGTTTTCGGGTACATACGCAGTACCGTTCCATTGATGGTAAAGGTGAGCTATTGTTGTGTTTATTTAAAAAACAAACCGTTATTTCAAAATTCTGGCAAATTAAAAGTCAAGAAAATATGGCGATACAGTGATACAAGTCTTTAGTTCCATTTAATTTTGACCGGGCAAGCTGAAACAGAGGGGCAGACAGACAGACGGACAGATACACAGAGGCCCAAACAGACTCACTAACTGACTACCGTACAGTGCATCCGGAAAGTATTCACAGTGCTTCACTTTTTCCACATTTTATGTTACAGCCTTATTCCAAAATGGATTAAATCCATTTTTTTCTCAAAATTCTACACACAATACTCCGTAATGACAATGTGAAAAAAGTTTTTTTGGGGGGGAAATTTTTGCAAATTTATTAAAAATAAAAAATGAAGAAATCACATGGACTTAAATATTCACAACCTTTGCTCAGTACTTTGTTCATACACCTTTGGCAGCAATTACAGCCTCAAGTCTTTTTTAATTTGATGCCACAAGCTTGATACACCTGTCTTAAGGCAGTTCCACCCATTCCTCTTTGCAGCACCTCTCAAGCTTCATCAGGCTGGATGGGAAGCGTTGGTGCACAGCCATTTTCAGATCTCTCCAGAGATGTTCAACTGGATTCAAGTCTGGACTCTGGCTGGGCCATTCAAAGACATTCACAGAGTTGCCCTGAAACCACTCCTTTGATATCTTGGCTGTGTGCTTAGGTTCGTTGTCCTGCTGAAAGATGAACCATCGCCCCAGTCTGAGGTCAAGAGAGCTCTGGAGCAGATTTTCATCCATAATGTCTCTGTACATTGCTGCATTCAACTTTCTGTCTATCCTGACTAGACTCCCAGTTCCTGCCACTGAAAAACATCCCCAAAGCATGATGCTGCCACCACCATTGGCGTGGTTATGAGTGGTGCCTGGTTTCCTCCAAACATGACGCCTGGCATTCATGCCAAAGAGTTCAATCTTTGTTTCATCAGACCAGATAATTTCGTTTCTCATGGTCTGAGAGTCCTTGAGGTGCGTTTTGATAAACTCCAGGAGGGCTGCCATGTGCCTTTTACTAAGGAGTGGCTTACGTCTTGCCACTCTACCATATAGGCCTGATTGGCGGATTGCTGCAGAGATGGTTGTCCTTCTGGAAGGTTCTCCTCTCTCCACAGAGGAACACTGAAGCTCTGACAGAGTGACCATCGGGTTCTTGGTCACCTCCCTGACTAAGGCCTTTCTCCTCCGATCGCTCAGTTTAGACGGCTGGCCAGCTCTAGGAAGAGTCTTGGTGGTTCCAAACTTCTTCCATTTACGGATGATGGAGGCCACTGTGCTCATTGGGACCTTCAAAGCAGCAGAAATTTTTCTGTACCCTTCCCCAGATTTGTGCCTCGAGACAATCCTGTCCTGGAGGTCTACAGACAATTTCTTTGACTTCATGCTTTGTTTGTGCTCTGACATGCACTGTCAACTGTGGGACCTTACTGTATATAGACAGATGTGTGTCTTTCCAAATCATGTCCAATCAACTGAATTTACCACAGGTGGACTCCAATTAAGCTGTAGAAACATCTCAAGGGTGATCAATGGAAACAGGATGCACCTGAGCTCAATTCTGAGCTTCATGGCAATGGCTGTGAATACTTATGTACATGTGATTTCTTAGCTATTTATTTTTAATAAATTTGCAGAAATCTCAAAAAAAAAAACTTTTTCACATTGTCATTATGGGGTATTGTGTGTAGAATTTTGAGGAAAAAAATGATTTAAATTCCTTTTGGAATAAGGCTGTAACAAAACAAATGTTGAAAAGTGAAGCGCTGTGAATACTTTCCAGATGCACTGTAATCCTGTTCCAGAGCACTTTTGATCTCAGACTGGGGCGACGGTTCATCTTTCAGTAGGAGAACGGCCCTAAGTACACGGTCAAGATATCGAAGGAGTGGCTTCAGGGCAGCTCCATGAATGTCCTTGAGTGGCCCAGCCAGAGCCCAGACATGAATCCAATTGAACATCTCTAGAGAGATCTGAAAATGGCTGTGCACCAACGCTTCCCATCCAACCTGATGGAGCTTAAGAGGTGCTGCAAAGAGGAATGGGCGAAACTACCCAAAGATAGGTGTGCCAAGCTTGTGGCATCAAATTCAAAAAGACTTGAGGCTGTAATTGCTGCCAAAGGTGCATCAACAAAGTACTGAGCAAAGACTGTGAATATTTAAGTCCATGTGATTTCTTCATTTTTTATTTTTAATAAATTTGCAAAAATTAAAAAAAACAAAAAACTTTTTTTATGTTGTCATTATGGGGTATTGTGTGTAGAATTTGAGGAAAAAATGGATTTAATCCATTTTGGAATAAGGCTGTAACATAACAAAATATTGCAAAAGTGAATCACTGAATACTTTCTGGATGCACTTTAGCTGACAACAACCTACTTTAGAAATCTTTCCTGGCTTATGGGAGTTAAAAAAAAATTATATTTCTGCTGGCCATTATCATCTTTTTATGAGATGCTGATGGCTACTTGAACCAATGCTGCACCATTTCAGCATATTCCTAATTTAAAAATAACTGTCCGTTCCATAGAGATACATTGAGATCTCAGGTTTGTTTGCACCTTGCTTTGCCGCAAAGGTCACATGATTGGTGATGTAAGTGTAGACAGCTCTATAGATGTCTAGGTGGACACGCAACATGACCGTCTCCGGAAGCTGTGGCATGACATCAGCCTGTCCTGGTTCAGTTTCCCTTCAGCTCCACTCTGTGCTCGTTCATGCATCACGACCCTGCACTAACTTTTACCCTGTGATGCTCTGCTCCTCTTTTCCGTGACAGCCCCTCAGGAAAAAACAAAAAAACAAAAAACAAAACATACCCCACTTTGTGTGGCGTTGGAGACAAAACCCAACGCAAAACACATAGTCCTTTTTTTTTTTTTTTTTTGACTTGTTGCCGATCTGTGAAGCAAAAACAGTTGGGGACTGCTCTATAAAGTGAATTCTTCCCGGTTAAAGCAGGTGTGGAAGAGGCCTTTATGAGTTTAGAGGGACAGATGGGAGGAGAAGGGTCAGATTGTGCTGCAGACAGGGAGAGGAGTGTCCTGCCTGCAGACAGCACCCATTTGCCACAACTGAGATGAGCACAATAAATATGAATATTTTTTTTCTCATTCTCATGATGCCCCCTAGAGAATGCCACCCTGAGCAACCGCTCATGTGGTCCATATCAAAAACCGCCACTGGTTGTAAGGTGAGAATGAGATAAACTCTCACTACAGAATGATGAATATTATCATGAAAAGAACTAATCAGAGAGTACAGACGTTTTCTCTGTGCTTGTTGCCAAGATGGTGGGTGGGTTTGCCTTGTGTGTTACCGTTCTTGAATGGAGGTTGTGACGGGGCTGGTGCTGCCTCCAGTGGACGGCAATCATCTGGCTTTGGTCCTAGTCCTGGTGTGCTGTTGAAGGTTTTATTGTCTTTCCCGTAGTGTTTTTCTCTTGTTTGGACTTAGTGGATTCCTCGTGTTGTGTTTTTTTTCCTCCTGACATGGCTGTGTGGAGGTAGCAGTGTTTGTTTTGGGCCCACACCTCATTCCCTCAGACCACAGTAACACTGTTATATTTTATCTGTTGTAAATGTTAAATTTTGCTGATGATTGAATCATTTTAAATGCTTCATCAGCATTTACCGATAATGTGCTGATACTGTAAACACATCGGGCTTAAAACTTTAAAAAGATGTTGGTCAGAGTTGTTGTTTGTTATCTTACTGAAAGCCAAAAAAGATCTTGGTTTTTACAGTAAACACATTTTGCCAAGTTACACAATGACGGGTGGTGTGTTAGAAAGAGTTAACTATGGAGCTCAGTTTCAAATGTTTGTGTTTTCACACTCTACCTTAATCCAGGAATCACAGAACACATAACTGCAACAGAAGTTTGCTGCTTTGGGCTATGGCCAATACATGTAAACACAGTCCTACAGCTATTGTGGTGTTTATCCAGCTGTGTTCTAAATGATGATTGTCAATGATTTTGTAATGTTTATTTTTTACTGTGAGAAGAGAACAGTGATTAAAAATGTGTCTTAGATGAGGATAAGCAACACTCTACAAAAGTCAAAGAACCTAAGAAGAAAAAAAGACTCTTTAGTTCAATGACCATCCTGTTGTAGCTTGAAATACACCACGGCTGTTGTTAGAATGTCAAGAAAAAAAAAACTATGTTTACTGTATGGAAATATTCACAGAATACAAAGCAAAGCATGACATAGGAATAAGATAGTTTCTTGGTTTCTTCTTTTTCTTTTTTGAGTGTTAAAAAAGAGATGGAATTGAGGACAATGCAAGGTGTTGCATTCAATAAATGGGCTTTCATGTGATAAATTGAATGTTATTCATAAATGAGTGCACACTGTTTTTGGTTATTCTAGAGAGAAGTTGCCTCTTGCTGCCCAGGGACTCTTTTCCTTTTAACTGAGAGGTGGTTCGGGAGCGGTTTAGAAGGGTTTGTGTGGTGGTGGTCGGGGTTGGGGTGGGGGTGGAGAGATGGTGGGGGAATCTCTACAGACCTTGATACAATTACTGTGCCTTCCCCTCTCCTTCCGCACCACTTCTGGCCATGCTCTCGCTCCACCGTTGGGAATAGAAAGGCCCAGCTATCTGGCAGAAGATTTGGTCAGTCAGGCATCAAATGCAGGGCTCTCTTCTCACACTCTTGTGCTGGGATGGGCACACCAGGGGACCTGCATTGTGCATTTTCACACACTTCTCTCTGAGGGGCTGCAGGAATCCTGAGTCTTAGGAAGGAAAAGTGGACCAAAAAAGAGAAAGTGAGAGAAGCAGGAAAGTGCAGCTGGGAGGAGAGCAATGGGGAGAATGAGGGAAAAGATGCAGCAAGACTAAGAAATATCAAGGGAGGAATATTCGGAGAAGACAGTGAAATGGGTCCAGAGGCTAGACAAAAAAGCATTAAGACTGCAGGCACCGCCACAGAGACGAACAACAGCATATCAGGCAAAGGATTGTTTGTGTCTTTTTTTTCTGTCTGCCTGCAGAGCTTTGCCTTAACCTCTCTCTGAAAGGTAGAAAAGGTTTTATTCAGGTGGTCTGAGAGTTGACCCTTTGTGGGTGTGTGACAGTAATAGCCATGGGCTATGGGGATCAGGGTCAGGGTAGAAGCAAGGCATGTGTTTCTATTCATGGTTTCAGGGCACAATACTTGTTCAAAGACTAATGTCACACAAACACTTTCTTTATTATTATTATTTTTGGAAAAAGGTGGAAAGGTGTAAACTCCCTTCTAGCCACAAATCTCCATCATCAAGTCATGAGACACTGTCATTTTCCTCAAACTATTTCCACAGAAAATATGATTGTTTTTCAGATCAGCTTAAGCTATTTTGAAGCACAGGGCAAAAGGGCAACACATTATTTGTCTGTGCGCACTGGGGCAAAAATGAACAGAGGCGATTGAGTAGTGTGTGAAGTACAGAGCAAAGAAATAAAAAGAAAGTCACCTACGTATATGCAAATACCAAAATATCTGTGCTGTCAAATGACAGGTCAAAGCTTCCTGGTGCTCCACTATTTAAATGGTTGTTTATCTATAAAATAAAACAACACAATACCAGAGTTTAGTTGTCTAGTTGTCTGCCAAGACCACATGAAGAATGTTCTCATTTATCATTTTAGCCACAGACATATGTCAAAAGCATTGTGTACCCTAATGAAAAAGGGAATGATAAGGGAATAATGAGACACCTCTTCTAACCTGAGGTGTACATGTGTGTTAGTTTTTAAATGTATGGAGACCCAGGCAGGGTCGTGAAGATACTCGAGGTGTGGGAATGCAAAACAAGAGGATGCTGCACGGTGCAGGTAGTGAGTGAATTAATTAGTGCAACAGTGATATACTGTACCATCTGGTTGTCCATTATATAATTAGAGCAGTGTAATAATAATAGCATAGCCTGGCAAAGACAATTAATTCTTGAAAAAAAGACATAATGAAAACTAAAGTGGGGCATGAAGAACATTCTTTCTGTGCGCTGCCAGACAATGTTCTAGTGGTAGTATTTTATTTAAATACATTAATTTGTTTTCATGAAATATATACGGTGGTGTGAAAAAGTGTTTGCCCTCTTCCTGATTTCTCATTTTTTTTGTATGTTTGTCACACTTAAATGTTACAGAGCATCAAACAAATTTAAATATTAGACAAAGATAACACAAGTAAACACAAAAAGCAATTTTTAAATGAAGGTGTTTATTATTAAGGGTAAAAAAAATCCAAACCTACATGGCCCTGTGAGAAAAAGTGACACCCCCCCCCCCCCCACCACCACCACCACCATGAGAACATATATTAACTGTGGTTTATCACATCTTTGGAAAGCTGAGTTCAATTTCTGTAGCCACACCCAGGCCTGATTTCTGCCATCCTTGTTCTTAATCAAGAAATCACTTAAATAGGACCGGCTTGACAAAATGAACTAGACCAAAAGATCCTCAAAAGCTAGACCTCATGCTGCGATCCAAAGAAATTCTGGAACAAGTGAGAAACAAAGTAATTCCAATCTATCAGTCTGGAAAAGATTATAAAGATATTTCTAAAGCTTTGGGACTCCTGCAAACCACAGTGAGAGCCAATATCCACAAATGGTGAAAACATGGAACAGGGGTGAACCTTCCGAGGAGTGGCTGGCTGACCAAAATTACCACAAGAGTGAACTCATCCAAGACATCACAAAAGACCCCACAACAACATCCAAAGAACTGCAGGCATCACTTGCCTGAGTTAAGGTCAGTGGTCATGACTCCACCACAAGAAAAAGACTGGGCAAAAATGGCCTGCATGGCAGAGTTCCAAGACGAAAACCACTGCTGAGCAAAAAGAACATAAAAGCTCATCTCAATTTTGCCAGGAAACATCCTGATGATCCCCAAGACTTTTGTGAAAATACCCTGTGGACTGGTGAGACAAAAGTTAAACTTTTTGGAAGGTGTGTGTCCCATTATATCCAGCGTAAAAGTAACACAGCATTTCAGAAAAGGAATATCATACCAACAGTAAAATATGGTGGTGGTAGTGTGATGGTCTGGGGATGTTTTGCTGCTTCAAGACCTGGAAGACTTGCTGTGGTAAATGGAACCATGAATTCTGCTGTCTACCAAAAAATCCTGAAGGAGAATGTCCAGCCATCTGTTTGTGGCCTCAAGCTGAAGCGCACTTGGGCTCTGCAGCAGGATAATGATCCAAAACACACCAGCAGGTGCACCTCTGAATGGCTTAAGAAAAACAAAATGAAGACTTTGGAGTGGCCTAGTCAAAGTCCTGATCTGAATCTGATTGAGATGCTGTGGCATGACCTTAAAAAGGTAGTTCATGCTCAAAAACCCTCCAAAGTGGCTGAATTACAACAATTCTGCAAAGATGAGTGGGCCAAAATTCCTCCACAGCACTGTAAAAGACTCAATGCCAGTTATCACAAACGCTTGATTGCAGCTGTTGCTCCTAAGGCTGGCCCAACCAGTTATTAGGGGACAATCACTTTTTCACACAGGGCCATGTAGGTTTAAATTACTTTTTCCCTTAATAATAAACACCATTTAAAAACTGAATTTTGTGTTTACTTGTGTTATCTTTGTCTAATATTTAAATCTGTTTGATGATCTGAAAAATTTAAGTGTGACAAACATACAAAAAAATGAGAAATCAGGAAGGGGGCAAACAGTTTTTCACACCACTATATATATATATATATATATATATATATATATATATATATATATATATAGTATATATATATATATATAGTGGTGTGATTTGAGGATGCACCAAAAATGCACTATAACCTTTACAGGTGAACTTAAATTGACCTTCTCTAATCTTTTGAATGCACATGTCCAACTGTTCAGTGTTTCAGTAGTTTTTGCATAACTTGCTGTTCTCTAACAAGGTGCTTAATGGCAAAATTCACAACAGGTGTTTGATCCATGAATCAACCAATAAATTTTCTGGTTCAATTAGAATTGGTATTTAAACAGTCCTCTTCATCATGCTGTTCACATTTTGACATAATGAGACCAAGATAATACCTAACAATTGAATCGGTGAATTCAAAAAGGGCCCAAGTCCACACTTTTTCAATGGGGACTTGGGCCCTTTTTGAATTCACCTATTCAATTGATCAACAGTACCTTGTCATTGCCAGGCTTCAAACAGAATGTTCTCAGAGGGAAATGGCCACTGAGGTTGTTGCAGAGTGTCATCAGCAGGCTGAAACAGAGACACAGAGAGACTGGGTGAGTCACAGAAAGGCATAGAAGTGGACGTCCTTTGGCCACATCCCACGCTGATGACTGTTTCATTGTGAACAGTGCCCTGTGGAACCAGATGATGAATGCCATTCAACTCCAGGCACATTTAAGGGAGGTGAGAGGCACCCAAGTGTCACGTCAGACCATTCAAAACTGTTCACATAAGCATGGTCTATGTGCTAGACGACCTGCAAGCGTACTTTGCAAGGGTACTTGACCACACCACCAGGCACAGGCGTCATCGTCTTGCATGAGCCAGGGAGCATCTATGCTGAACAAGAGACCAGTGGGCCTCAACGCTATTCTCTGATGAAAGTCAATTCACGGTGAGCAGAAATGATGGCTGCCAACGATGTTGGAGACATCAAGGAGAGCCCTATGCATCAGCCACTGTTGTCACCAGATGAGCATTTGGTGGTGGTGATGTTACAGTCTGGATATGTGTGTCTACTGAATACAGAACTGCCCTACACCTTTTGAATGGTACAGTGACAAGCCGATACTACCTGAATACCATAATTAATCCAGTCATTGTACCCCTGCCTGAACAACACAAGCCTAATTTCATCTTCATGGACGACAATGCTCCAGCTCATCAAGGTTGCATTATTAGGGAATGGCTGCTTGAGGCTGGGGTACCTCAAATGGAGTGGCCTGCACTTTCTCCAGACCTGAAACCCATAGAAAACCTATGGGTTCAGATGAATCACTGTGTAGAGGCTCGTAACCCTGCACCCCACAACCTCAATGAACTGAGAGCCGCCCTTCAAGAAGATTGGGAAGCCATGCCTCAGCAGACAATAAGTTGACTTGTGAACAGCATGAGATGTCGTTGTCAAGCTGTAACTGATGCTCAAGGGCACATGACAAGTTATTGAGAAATTGACATTTTTAGTTTTTGTGTAACCACCATTGTTATTGGCTTTTGTGTCACAAGTGGCCCTCTCCGAGGGCAAACAGAGACACCAAATGCAGGAGCTGTGAGTTGCAACATTTATTAAAGGAAAAAAAAGTAACAAAAATGCACACTTATGAGACAGGAAATGTGGCATGAATATCAGGCTTGACTTCAGTAAGACCGCAGCCAAGACAAAGTCTTCCCAACAGTCTTGAATAGTCCACACACAAATGAAAACAGCTGTGGGATCATGAGTGAGGGAAATTACCAAATTGGAGGCGGCTGTGACAGCCCGTGAGCAGAACCTGACACCCGGAAATGATGCATGAACTGTCACAGTGCCTCCATGGCCGGGATACGAAATAAACACAACTAGTAAAGAAATAACTATAAACGAGTTAGAAACCAAAGAATACAAACTAACATAACACAACCCCCACGAAACATAAATAGGGATAAGGGACAAGAATAAGGCCCTGTACTTATATAGCACTTTTCTAATCTCAAAAACCACGCAAAGCGCTTCACTAGTACTAACCCTCTATTCTAAGGGAACCTTCTAGTTGTTAGGCAACAGTGCTAACCACTGCACCACAAAGGACAATAAAGACGTGACTACAACAGATATGAATGAACAAGGAAATAAGAAAACAGCAAGACTAAACTATAACAATAGACTGGGCACGGTGCCCACCCATGCCCCAAGATCATAACAGAGCCCCCTCCTCAAGGGGTGGAACCCAGACACCCCAGGGTAATATCACAAAAAAAAAACCACACACCCCACACCGAAGACCTCCCACAACAAGAAAAACAACCCACCCCGGGGGGGAGGAGGGGGAACCCAGGCACGGAGGGACCGAGACCAAACAAACAAAAAAAAAGAAAACACTCATGACCCACAGAAGAACCAAAAACGGTGGTGACAGCCTCTAGGAGAGTAGCTGGAACAAGTGAGGCATTTCAGGGGGTCTCCCAGAGACCCAGGACCACCAAAGCTTGTGATAGCATGAATTGGGTGGTCTTGCTGAACTCCAAAGCCACCACAGCCAGAGATGTAGTCCGTCGGGTGGCCTCCCATCATCCCAACACCAGTGGACTACCCTGGAAGACCTGTCGAGCAGTCTCCCAGTGCCCCTGAGCCACCAAACCGCAGGGCATGGCACACACACCCCCGGAGGTGGCAGCTGGAACCCCTGCCTCATATGGACCACAAGGACTGCGCCGTGGAAGGCCGACCATAAGGGTGGCTGGTCAGCGGTGACCTCAGGCGATGATGGACGACCCCCGGTGACCTTAGGTGCAGACGGGGGCGCAGCACCCATGGCAGCCTTGAACTGGGGCATAGCTGCACCCACGGCAGCCCCGGGCTGGGACACACAGTAGCTGCACTGCGGTGGCCCCGGGCTGAGGCATAGCTGCACCCGTGGCGGCCCCGGGCTTGGGCATCGCTGAACCCACGGCGGCCCCGGGCTGGGGCATTGCTGCACCTGCGGCAGCCCCAGCCTGGGGCATAGCTGCACCCACAGCAAGCACAAACGGTGGGACAGCAGCACCCTCGGAGACCATAGACGGCGGGACAGCAGCACCCGCGGTGGCCTTGGACTGAAGCGTGGCACCCGTGGCGGCCCCCGGGCTGGAATGCAGCACCTTCAAAGGACCCAAGCTGGGACACAGCATCCACGATGGTCCCATGCTGGGGCGTAGCACCCATGATGGCCCGGACGAAGGGGGAGCAGCACCCATGGAGACCTCAACCAGAGGGGGAGCAACGCCCATGGAGATCTCGACCAGAGGGAAAGCAGCACCCACAGAGATCTCGACCAGAGGGGAAGCAGCACCCACGGAGACCTCGGTGACCCTAGATGGTGGCTCAGACAAGGGAACAAAGACAGGGACACACACCAGATCAGGGTCACCGGCAGCAGTGGAGCCTGGTGGGGGAGACTCAAGTGCGGCTGAGGGCTGCATCTGATTCCCCCCAGCAAGAGCCAGGCAAGATCTCTAGGGGCTACATAAGGAAACTTGTCTGCGCTCGAGCTTCACCACCGTTCAGGACTCTGGCGACTCTGCTGCGGCAGCCCAAGCAGCAGGTGGGATGGCAGGCAGTGCTGGCGTGACCTCATCCTTGGCGGTTGACTGTGGTGGAGCTCCAGGTGTGCCGGCTGGCACTGGAGGGCATGTCACCAAAGGCATCAAGTCCTGCACAGCCAAAACCAAGGGACTCTCAGCAGTTGGCTCAGGCTTCGGGTTGCAGAGCACACTCCTCCCTCTTCCATCCAGTGACTGCTGGACCCAGACCAGTGTCTCCAGAATAGCAGGCTCCTCCACAGTCAGGTGGCTCCCTCCCAAGACAGGCAGATGCACAGAGGAAACAGAGGGAGACACAGAAGAAAGAGGTGAGGTAGACGCAGAAGCAGCAGATGGGGAGAGCTCAGCCAAATTATGTGGCTGCCGCTGAGCCCCCCTACCAGTAATAAGGCAAGGCAATTCATCAGTGAGAGCTTGACAAAGAGAAGTTACTTGCCTTATTTCCCGGGCTGAGGTGGAAGCTGCTGCTGGAGGCCCATACGATTTCCTTTCACTATGTGCCGTGAGCAGGGGCACCAGTGTCGACCTGGGAGGAGCCGGCCCTGCATGCATGGTGCCGGTGGCCAAATTCACAGCTGCAGAGGGGGAGTCCCTCTGTCGGACTACACTGGGTGGCAGCAAGAGGCTGGGCGTGTCCATCTCGGAACTGGCGAGCAGCGGGAGGCACAAATAAGACTTCAAACAGTTGCCCAATTTTCACTGGCACCCTGTTGGTTTACAGCACCAGTCGTTAACCCAGGCCTTGACTGAGCAAGTATGTAAGTCTCATTCGTCATGATCTGCGTAGTTGACTAGACAAAAATTTTATGTTGGATGCCCTTCCTGACACAACCCTCCCCATTTACCCGGGCTTGAGACTGATGCTTGGAGTGCACTGGCTTGTGCTTCCCCCATGACTAAGTTACATAATGGCTGAAAAAACTCTAACATACACTACACAAGTGGAAATAGTGCAACCAAGAGAAAAGCCATGAAATGAAGAGTATAGACTATTGGGAATAATTTAATACATTCCTCATAGAACAAATATAAAGCCCAACTCATGGTGGCAAAAACGCATTGGTACACAAGCGAGCACAGTGGACACATTCATGTGCAAACCCTACACAGAGGGTGAGCACTGACAGAGCGCATGCAGCCCCAAAAAAGTGAGTGCATGTACAAGTACGCAAGTGGTCACAATGAACTGTACATACACCAGGAAATTGTTGCAGGGGAGAAATTACTGAGCAATCCGCCAAAACTGGGAGAACATACTGTATGTTCACCTTTTTGCCTGTCTGTCTTCTTCCTCTGCCACTAAACAGCAAAAGCTTGTGTTTGTCTTGACTAGTGCATGCCCATAGAAAGCACGTATTCGTGTCTGAAACAAGTAGGCCAATTAGGCTTTACAGGCCCAAATGTAGGCTGTGTTTGAAAGTGGGCCAGAGGGGCTGGGAAGGTCACACCCACAAATGTGATATTTTACAGCTCCACTTGTCTACTCTAAGGAACAGCAGGACTTAACAGAGTGTTGTGTATAGTATGAGAGATATGCGATAAAATATAATGCCAACTACAGAGGACAAAGATGAATTTCCGGGTTTTAGTAGCTTAGGCAAATATTCAATAAGCCAATCAATTTATCTCTGTTATGATCTCTCGTGCGCCATTAGCCATTACGTGGCAAACAGAGGGCAGAATGAAAAACCCACACGCAGGAGTAGATTCATGCACTTTATTGAACATAACCCCAAAATAACAAGTCCAGCAAACAGTCACGCAGTGAACAGCGAGATGAACAGATGCAATTACAATTGAGGCCACCAAACATACAGGGACACCTCCTGGATGCTCTACAGCCCGGAGGATGGAATGCCTAGTGCCGCAGGGCTGCTGTCGGCACGGGGAGAAAGGCAAATATGAATTTACGGTGCTAAAGTGATCTGGGGCTGTCCTTGTAGTCCGGTTGATGAGGATGAAACAGGCTGAAGATAATCCGTAGGGAATGATAACTTGCATACACGGAGGTACACACTGCCGTGTATGAAGCACAATGCTCCTGTGTATTGAGTTATGATGTCTCCTTGGTGGTTTATCGTTCTGTTAGTTATTTATGTCTTTAGTATTAGTACTAGTTTGTCAGTTCCTGTAGTTGTGGATTTATATTTTGTTTCTATGTGACATGACTGCCTTACCTCCTCTTCCAGACACTCCCACCCTGTCATCATCTCACTGCCTGTTCCTTAGTCGTCTCAGCTGTGAGTTGTTGTTTAATTAGGTCACCTGCCCACTTATGCAGCCCGCACCTGTCGCCCATTGTTTCATCCTGTTCCCCAACTATTTAAAGACTGTCTGATTGTTCTCTCACTGTGGCAGCCTCAATGAGAATCCTCTCTCTTCGCCACCAGAATCCCATCCCTGTTCTGTACTAATCTGTAAGTTTACCTCATTTTCTGTATTTGGATTTTTGCTTTGCTGAACTCTGGCACTTCATGTGCTTTGTTAATAAAAACCACAAACTGCAGTTGGTGCATGGGTCTGTTTCTTTCTGCCCCGAGAGGCAATTCATGACAGTTGACTGCCGCCAGTAAAGACCCAGCCGCTGCAGTTTGTGGATTTTTGCCCTTTTTGTATGTTTTCCACTCACTTGCCTGTGGAACAATTATGTCCCCAGTGTGCTGACCTCCGTCAGCCAAGGGGAGATGGGCAGCTGAATCTCCAAGTATTGAGGAGCAGTGGGCCGTCGAGTTCCTCCTAAGCTTTGTGGACGAGGCTCTCGCCTCCCACAGCCCAAATAAAATCTGGAAGAGCGTGGATTCAGCAGTCGCCATAGTCGAGGCACATCCCGGGTTGAGAAAGTATCCCCAGTTCACGGAGCTGTTGTCCACGCTCGTCGTCCTGCAGCAGTCCATCCCCAGGCTGAGATGGGGCCTTCCTCCAACAAGCTCAAAGCTGAAAAGGAGGTGCGCTAGCGCACCTCCTTCCTTCACTTCCAGTGCGCACGTTCCTACTCCTGCTCCACCGGCTCCATGCACTCCTCGATGCCGACATCCAGCTCCGGGTTGCCGGAGGAATACTTCCACCTCTCAGAAAGCAACTCCGCCTTTGCCGAGGCTGAAGACCCCTGCAGCAGTGCCCCCTCAGTATTTTTCTTCTCTGGTTGCTTCGCCAGCTTTGTCTTTGTCTGCTGCTATTCCTCACTTCTCCTCGCTATTCTGTCCTGCTGCTGAGAGGTTGGCTGTTTTCTCGCCGGCTCCGTCCATCACTGGAGCTGCAGGGGCAGCTCTTCAAGGTTCTCCTGGGGGGTCCTCTTCAATGGAAACCATGGAGAGGGTCATGCAGCAGGAAACATCATGCTCTGGGAACACAGGCAAGTATCTTTTTATTCTCCCACATTTTGTGATATGCTCTGCCTGATTCCCGGTGGTAAGGCTTAGTGTTTGCAGTCCCCTGAGTCTTCACTGCCTGCTGCATCCACTAATTTCTCACCTGCCCTCTCTGTGTCTCCTCCAATTCTCCCCGAGTGTTCGCCGGCACCAGAACCAAGCAGCCGGACGGTGGAGGAGACTGTGACTCTGGAGGATCTGGTTTCAGTCCTGCAGCCATGCTCTGGATGGAGGGGAAGCGCTGTGACTGAGCCGACGCGTGCTCCGACGAAGGTGCGTCCGCGGGCCTCAGCTGAGCAGGATCCAGGGCTAGCTAGTAGTTGACCTCCAGAATTCACGCCGGCGAGCCATCTGTGTGGGTCACATCGCTGGGGGTCTCAGGACTCAACCACCATGCCTGCTGCAGGGGCTGCCACAGCGGAGCTGGAGCTGGACCTCCAGAGGACCGGGCCCAAACATCCATTGTCTGGATCGACGGAGTCCTGGATGGCAGTGGAGCTCGAGTTCAGGTAAGTGCTCTCTTTCATTTTTCTTGTGTCTGTTTTGGAGAAATCTTGCCTGGCTCTTGGTGAGGAGAGTCGGATGCAGCCGTCAGCTGCACCTGAGCTCACCTAGCTGGGTTCCACTGCTGCCGGTGACCCTGACCCTGTCTTTCTGCCTGTTTTGTCTGAGTTCTCCCCCAGGGTCGCCGAGGAGATTCCAGATTGAGATTGAGATTGAGATTGAGATTCAACTTTATTGTCATTACACATGTATAAATACAAGGTAACGAAACGTGACTTGGCATTTGGGCACGCTCTGCAGAGCGCATCCAAGGCCGGGGCAGCCGCTAGGCGCCAGTCATAAAGAAGAAAAGAAAAAAAGAAAAGAAATGATATGACACAATAGGCGAGAGAAAAAAACATGTTTTATCAAATTAACGCTTAATGGGTAAGCGAAATTTTGATTGCAGGCAAAAAAACCCTCAATGCATATTTAGCAGACATTTAGTGGACAATCACACAGCAGAGGGAGGGAGAGCAGTGTGTGTATATTTGCATGTCATTGTGTAGTGTAAATGTAACAGTTGTTAGTGAGCAGCAGAGGGCGCCTCCTGGCAGTGGATAGATGTTATAATCATGTGACTTATAAACAAGTCCAGAATTCAGAGTCTATCTCTCTCTCTCTCTTGCTTGCAGAAGGCACATGGGCATTATCCTTGAGAGTCCAATCCGCTGACGACAACAACTGATTGTTGATTGTATGGGTAGACATAAGAGCCGGTTCTTCCGCTAATCTCAGTCAGGAGGAATGTAAACACGGGGCAAACAAGGTCAGATCAAATCAAATCAGCACAGTGCACTCAGAGAGTAGAATTTTGTCCTCACCCGTGTAATTCTGTGCTTCCATTATATATGCAGGCTTAAACTGTTTTTCCATAGAGAGCACAGGGCTTCAGATGTATTCCTTCACTGAATCACTGTCATTCAGTTCACCGTTTGCCGCTACTCGTGCCCTCCCCAACTGGTTGAATTTGATGAAGGAGCTGGCTGGGTCCGCTTGATCCGCTCTCTCACCTTCCTTCAATTTCTGATGCATCAGGGAACTCCACAGCCAAAAATAGAAGTCCTGAGATCATAACCAATAATATTTCCATAGACGCATGGATTCCAATGTCCATGAGTCTCTCGTAGGTTCCAATTCTTGGGCTCCCCCTTGGCCCAATTCTTGTTGAAAAATAGTGACAATAGCACATTTAAGCCGCTTCCAAATCCATCATTTCCATTTAGATTAAGATTCAGCAGAAGAAGAGCGACTAAACACAGACAAAAACGCAACATTGCAAAAGCTTGGAATAGATCAGGAAGGCAGGGGAGGAGGGAAGAAAAATGCGACTGCTCTCTCTCAAGGCAAGATGGAAAAATCTGCCAGATGTCTCCGTAGGTCCAGGTCCACTGCCAGAGCTCATCGTGGGTCCAGCTCCTCCTGCTGAGGCCGTCGCGGGTGCTCCGTCCCCGCCCGGGACTTCCGTGGGTGCTACTCCCCCTCTGGTTGAGGTTGTCACGGGTGCTCCATCCTAGCCCAGGTCCGCCGTGGGTGCTGTTCCCCCTCCGGCTGAGGTTGTCATGGGTGCTTTGTCCCAGCCCGGGACCTCCGTGGGTGCAACTCCACCTCAGTCTGGGTTTCCGTGGGTGTTGTGTCCCAGTCAGGGACCATCGTGGGTGCTGTGCCCCAGCCTAAGACCAACTTGGGTGTTGCGCTCCAGTGTGGTCTCACCATGGGTGTTACGTCCCAGCCCAGGGGCCACTGAGGGTGCAGCTTTGGCCAGGTCCGGGCCCACTGACGGTGCAGCATTGGTCCAGTCCGGACCCACTGAGGGTGCAGCCATGGCCCAGTCCGGGTCCACCGCGGGTGCAGCGTTGCTCCAGTCCGGAGCCACCGCGGGTGCTGCTTTGCTCCAGCCCAGAGCCACTGCAGGTGCTGCTTTGCTCCAGCCCAGAGCCACCAGGCTGGAGCAATGATTAGAGATCCCCTCTCCATGGGGGAGCCGCCTCCTGGGCCACCTCTCCTATTCAGTGGGCTAAAGAACTCTGGTCAGCCGCCTGATGGACTGTGACGTTGGATTGAGCTGCTCTTATTCTCCGGTAGGCCACCCGACTCGCACTGCCTTGCCATCTGTTAGGTCTGGGACTTTGGTGGTCTGTCTGAACTGTTTAGTTCTGTGGCCTAGGGGGCCCAGGGGTCTGGTATTGCCGGGGTGCAGGTCATGAGTGGGGTTTGGGTTTTTTGTTCCCTCCTAAGCCTGTTCCCCCCACCTCCCACCCAGGATGGTTTATTGTTATACTTTTTTTTTGGGGGGGGGGGTTCTTTTTTGGGTGTTACCTTGGGGTGTCTGGATTCCACGTGGGTCATGGAGCAGCAATTAGTTCCAAACAATGTAGTTTTTCCCATAGACCACCATCCATTTCCCAGACTGTCTGCTTAATAATCCCTGATAAATTAATGAATTAACTTTTTTTTTTTTTTAAGAAGATGGCGGAGTGAGTGGTCTCAGTCTTGTAGGCTCAGCTTAAATAAATTTTTTTAGTTGTGGTTCAGCCGGTCTGGATTCGGGGGTCAGACTTGATCTCTGTTTTTAAGAGTTGTTTTGCGCTCGCTGTGAGAATTGGACTTTTGGGACTGCTCTCATTCGTGAGTGAACTGATTGGCGTTTCTTTTCGTGGTTCGCTGCTACGCTTTACCTGAAGTGTTTGCTAGGCTAACTCTATTGCTATAGCTAACGCCATAGCTAGTCGTAGCACCTGGCACCGACACGGAGAAGCGACTCTGTCCCCGGTGATTGGGGCTCGCCGGAGGAACTAGCCGAGGCAGCAGTTGGACGAGAGCCGGATCGGAGTTCAAGTGCAGCGGTGGTGGGAGACGGGGACCAGTGGAGGACCACCAGATAAGGATAAGAGCCGGAGTCGGAGCCCAGTTGCAGCGGCGGGGCTCGGCGGAGGAGCTACCGGGACCCCAGCTGGACAGGAGCAGGATCGGAGCTCGGCTACAGCGGCGGTGGGCGGCAGGACTCGGTGGAGGAGCTGCTGGTACCCCGGCTGGACAGGAGCTCGGTTATGGCTCGGTTATGGCGGCGGTAAGCAGCGGGACTAGCAGCGGAGGGGGCTAGCTGAGGCCCAGCTGGATTCGAGGTCGGTCGGATCGGATACCGGCGACACCAGCAGAGATTGTTTTACTATCCACAGGTTAGTAAAAATGCCACCAAAGAAGGAGGAAATGGAAGAGATCAAAAAATCTCTGAACTTCTTGTCAGAAGAACTGATCAAAGTGGCTAGTCAGCAGGCTAAAATATTAGGGCTAATGGAAGAAGTCCAAGAATTAAAATTAACAATTAAGGAAAAAGACAAAAAAATTGCAGACGTGGAGCGATGCGTCGAGGATCTTGAACAATATTCTCGTATGGATGATCTAATTATAAGTGGACTAGACATTAAATATCAATCATATGCTCATGCTACAGCAGGAATGAGAGGTGAGGAGGCTCCCCTGGGCAAATCAGTCTCCCTGGAAAACCAGGTGCTTCAGTTCCTTGATAGTAGAAATATAAAGGTCGAAGCAAATGCAATTTCAGCCTGTCATGCTTTACCCAGAAAGGATAATAAAACAAAGAAATCAATTGTGATGCGCTTTGTGAACAGAAGGGTAAAGAATGACATACTGAGGCAGGCCAGAAAGCTACTGGGAACAGAAGTTTACCTAAATGAACATCTAACAAAAACTAATGCTGAAATAGCACGGCAAGCACAGATGCTGAAAAGACAAAATAAGATACAGGCAACATGGACAAGAAATTGTAGAGTTTGGATCAAACTAAATGAAACACCTGAGGAAGCAAAGAGTATAATAATTAGAGAGATTACTCACTTAAATAAATGTAGATGAACACTGATTAAGAAAATTAAGAGACTGTGGAGCGTGTAAATAATGAGGCGGATTTGACTCAGACGGTTTATTACACATCTCACACAAGAAGCATAGACAGAATGAATACTCAGCAGAGACTCTCCTCTTAAAAAGCATGGCATTCCACTAGAAGCTTCTAACACACAAAAGGTCACATTGCATTCACTTCCTTAATCCTTTAACATTCTTCTAGAAGTTTCTAACACACAAAAGGTCACACTGCATTCATCCTTCACACCTCCCTGTTATCTCCCAGGGAACCTCTGCTCTTTGTTCTTGTCTAAGATGCTATACAATTATGCACTCCCCATGTGTCACCAAACGACCCCCCCCCCGAGCATCTTGCATAGAACAATAGAATAACAGTCCGTATGCTGTGGTAGAATCATTAAACATCAATCCACATGCTGCTTGGGTTTCAGTCTTCTCCCGTATCTGCTGTAACCAGGATTCACCGCCTCCGCGGCGCTGTCATGCTGGAGGGTTGATGTTTGAGGGGTAAAAGTCTGTCCGTGTGGGTGCTCTAGGGAATCTTTTCTCTGGGAAGCTCCCCGTGGGGGTCTTCCAAGCCGAGGGGCCCTCGCCAACAGCACTTGCTCGTCCGCCACCACAAAAGCGGGTTTGAGTCTGTCTATGCCAATCTTTTCCCTCCTATCCCCCAAATCTAGCAAAAAATGCTTGTCCTCTGTTTACAGCACTCTGAACAGTCCATCATAAGGGGGGGCGTAGTGGAGGGCAATGGGCGTCATGTCTGACAAAAACAAACTCCGCGTTTTTCAAAGTTTTAGGCACAAAAATGCGTGGAAAACTGTGGTGAGCAGGGCCCGGCAGCGTGCTTGTGTCTATGCTACGCTGCAACAGCTGAGACGGGGAGCTGCCCGGCGTGGGATTATCTGGAAGAAACTCCCCGGGCAGCCGAAGTGGTTGCGCAAAAACGAATTCAGCCGGGGAAGCTTCCAGATCCTCTTTAGGCGCAGAACGTAACCCCAATAAAACCCACGGTAGCTTGTCTACCCAATTTGCATCCGTCAGTGACGCCCTGAGAGCCGCTTTCAATGACCTATGAAAACGTTCGCATAACCCATTAGCCTGTGGATTGTACGTGGTTGTGCGGTGAATTGTGACACCCAGGCTGCGGGCCATTGTTGACCAGAGTTCGGAAACAAATTGAGGGCCTCTGTCAGACGTAATATCCGACGGGACTCCAAAACGCGCCACCCATGCTGTTAAAAAAGCGCACGCCACCTCATCGGCTGTAGTTGCCGCCAGTGGAACCACTTCCGGCCAGCGCGTGGTGCGGTCCACCATTGTCAGAAGGTGCGTGCACCCCTGTGATGGCGGGAGGGGGCCCATGAGGTCCACGTGAACATGGTCGAACCTCTTAGCCGGGATGCGAAACGGCTCCAAGGGAGCCTTCGTGTGTCTGTGTACTTTGGCTCGTTGGCACGCCATGCAGGCTGCCGCCCACTCTTTCACTTGTTTGCGAAGGCTCGGCCACACGAATTTCTCCCCTACCATTTTGATCAACGCGCGTACTCCTGGGTGCGCCAGAGTGTGAACCGACTCAAACAGGCGGCGGCGCCACGCGGCCGGGACCACGGGACGTGGGCGCCCCGTGGAGACATCACAGATCAGGGGGGGCATGCCGTCTTGCAGCACCCTGCTCTCCAGCCTTAACCCTGTTGGTCCAGACTGGAGCGCGCGCACGTCCACTTCACTAACCTGCTCCGCGGCCATGGCTGCGTAATCTATCCCCACGCAGACCGGGGCCACCACGGCGCTCGAGAGGCAGTCTGCCACTACATTCAGTTTACCCGAGACATGCTGAATATCAGTAGTAAACTCTGAGATCGCGGCCAGCTGTCTCTGCTGCCGGCCCGACCACGGTTCTGAAACCTTGGCCATCGCGAATTTTAGCGGCTTGTGGTCAACGAACGCGGTGAAACTGCGCCCTTCCAGCCAGAACTGGAAGTGGCGAATGGCCAGGTGGAGAGCCAGCAACTCCCTGTCAAACGCGCTGTATTTACGTTCACTGTCCACTGTTCACTGAAATACCCATTACGGCACCTATGGGTGATACAATAAGCAAAAACACTGCTATAAAAGACTCCATTTTCATAAAGAACACAGATGAGAGAGAGGTCATTGAAATTGTTAAATCGTTTAAAAGTAAGACATCTACGGACTGTGATGGTATTAAATTAAATTAAATCACCCTTATTGTCATTCAACTGTACAACCAATCATGTACAGTAGAACAAGATTGTGCTTTACCTATCTACAGTGTCAATCACACACACCCCAGTGCAGAATCAGAGGGCCGCTGCCATGCAAGGCGCCGCCACAGATTTCCCTCCTCCATTCCGTTATTGCTGAGCACCAAGCTGGACGGCAGGAAGTTCCACTTTTACATGGTCTTTGGCATGACCCGGCCGGGATTTGAACCCCTGCCTCCCGGGTGTGGGGCGGATGCTCTACCAACTGAGCCACCATTGACATGCTCTTAGTCAAAACTATTATTGAATGCTTAGTGAAACCACTGACGTATATTTGTAACCTGTCTATCCAAACAGGTATATTTCCCAATGCAATGAAAATAGCTAAAGTTATTCTGATATACAAGACGGGTGACAGAGGGGAACTTTCAAACTATAGACCAATTTCACTATTGCCGCAATTTTCCAAGATACTTGAAAAAATATTCTGTGAGAGAATTGACAACTTCATAATGAAGAATAACTTATGGTGTGAGCAGCAATATGGGTTCAGACACAAGAGGACAACTGCATTTGCTCTAATGGAATTTATAGAAAAAATATCAACTGCCGTTGAAAATAAAGAGTATTCAGTTGGGGTATTCCTGGATCTTAAAAAAGCATTTGATACAGTGGATCACAATTTATTATGAAAGAAACTACAAAATTGTGGCATTAGGGGGGTAGCACTGTCCTGGTTATGTAGTTACTTAAAGAATAGATATCAGTATCTATGTGTTGGTAACAAAAACTCACAGTTACTGAAGGTTACTTGTGGAGTCCCACAGGGTTCAGTTTTGGGGCCATTGTTATTCAATATGTATATAAATGATATATGTAAAGTCTCGGAAAAAATGCATTTAATATTGTTTGCCGATGATACTAATCTATTGTGCAGTGGAAGCAATTTGGAACAACGTTTGGATACACTCAGAAAAGAATTAGGAAAGCTTAAACTGTGGTTTGATTCAAACAAATTAACGTTCAATTTAAGTAAGACAAAATTTATAGTTTTTAACAACCATCACAACAACTTAGTATCTAAACTCAGTGTAAATGGTGTAGAGATTGAAAGGGTATCTGAAACTAAATTTTTGGGAGTAATAATTGATAATAAACTGTGTTGGAAGTCACATATTAATTATATTAAAGGTAAAATATCTAAATCAATCGCAATACTACACAGAGTGAAATATTTGCTGAATCAACCCACATTATATACTTTGTATCATTCATTAATACTCCCATACATGACATATTGTACTGAAGTATGGGGAAATACATATAAAACAAACATATATCCGTCTTTATGCTTCAGAAGAGAGCTATTAGAATAATAAACAAAGCTGCTTACAGGGAACCAACAAACCCACTTTTTCTTAAAATAAAAGCTCTCAAGTTGAAAGATCTGGTTGACTTTAAAACTGCAGTAATAATGTTTAAAGTGAAGAATCTATCACTGCCCGCAAATATCCAAAAGCTGTTCCAAATAAGGGAGAAACAATACCATTTCAGATGAACATGTATATTTCAAAAACCTTCAGTGAGAACTACCACCAAGCAACACTGTATTTCAGTGCAAGGAGTAAGATTATGAAACGATTTTGGACCTGAATTAAAATCATGTACAACGCTTGGACAATTTAAACAAAAACTAAAGGAAGAAATACTCCAATCATATATATAAGATGACATGTAAAATCACATAAGGATTGTCATACAGTGGGGTAAAAAAGTATTTAGTCAGCCACCAATTGTGCACATTCTCCCACTTAAAAGATGAGAGAGGTCTCCAATTTTGATCATAGGTATACCTCAACTATGAGAGACAAAATGAGAAAAAAAAAATCCAGAAAATCACATTAAAGGATTTTTAAAGAATTTATTTGCAAATTATGGTGAAAAATAAGTATTTGGTCAATAACAAAAGTTCATCTCAATACTACTTTGTTATATACCCTTCGTTGGCAATGACAGAGATTAAACGTTTTCTGTAAGTCTTCACAAGGTTTTCACACACTGTTGCTGGTATTTTGGCCCATTCCTCCATGCAGATCTCCTCTAGAGCAGTGATGTTTTGGGGCTGTCGCTGGGCAACACGGACTTTCAACTCCCTCCAAAGATTTTCTATGGGGTTGAGATCTGGAGACTGGCTAGGCCACTCCAGGACCTTGAAATGCTTCTTACAAAGCCACTCCTTCATTGCCCGGGCGGTATGTTTGGGATCATTGTCATGCTGAAAGACCCAGCCACGTTTCATCTTCAATGCCCTTGCTGATGGAAGGAGGTTTTCCCTCAAAATCTCACGATACATGGCCCCATTCATTCTTTCCTTTACACGGATCAGTCGTCCTGGTCCCTTTGCAGAAAAACAGCCCCAAAGCGCAATATTTCCACCCCCATGCTTCACATGGTGTTCTTTTTCCTCCAAACACGACAAGTTGAGTTTTTACCAAAAAGTTCTATTTTGGTTTCGTCTGACCATATGACATTCTCCCAATCCTCTTCTGGATCATCCAAATGCTCTCTAGCAAACTTCAGACGGGCCTGGACATGTACTGGCTTAAGCAGGGGGACACGTCTGGCACTGCAGGATTTGAGTCCCTGGCGGCGTAGTGTGTTACTGATGGTAGCCTTTGTTACTTTGGTCCCAGCTCTCTGCAGGTCATTCACTAGGTCCCCCCATGTGGTTCTGGGATTTTTGCTCTCCGTTCTCGTGATCATTTTGACCCCACGAGGTGAGATCTTGCGTGGAGCCCCAGATCGAGGGAGATTATCAGTGGTCTTGTACGTCTTCCATTTTCTAATAATTGCTCCCACAGTTGATTTCTTCACACCAAGCTGCTTACCTATTGCAGATTCAGTCTTCCCAGCCTGGTACAGGTCTACAATTTTGTTTCTGGTGTCCTTTGACAGCTCTTTGGTCTTGGCCATAGTGGAGTTTGGAGTCTGACTGTTTGAGGTTGTGGACAGGTGTCTTTTATACTGATAATGAGTTCAAACAGGTGCCATTAATACAGGTAACGAGTGGAGGACAGAGGAGCCTCTTAAAGAATAAGTTAGAGGTCTGTGAGAGCCAGAAATCTTGCTTGTTTGTAGGTGACCAAATACTTATTTTCCACCATAATTTGCAAATAAATTCTTTAAAAATCCTTCAATGTGATTTTCTGGATTTTTTTTCTCATAGTTGAGGTATACCTATGATGAAAATTGGAGACCTCTCTCATCTTTTAAGTGGGAGAACTTGCACAGTTGGTGGCTGACTAAATACTTTTTTGCCCCACTGTATCCAGTCTGTGTTGTGTTGTTGCTTAGTGTTGGGTTTTTTTTTGTCACATTTTGTCTTAGCTTTGTTCCGAATTGTAATCGCTCTTGTTTTGTTTTTCTTTTGAATTCTTGGATGGAATATGGGTGGGCAATATAAGCTGTGGCTTCAGCCATCACCCATTTCGGATAACTTATGTTGAACTGTATGATCAGAGGAGTTATTTTTTAATTTGATCTTGTTGGATTTTTTTCCCCTTTGTTATATTATTCTGTTTCTTTTTAATCTTTACTTTTAATCTTTATCCCAAATAAAGATTCATTCATTCATTCATTCACCCCCTTGGGGGGGGGGGGGGGGGGCTCTGTCATGAGGCTGAGTGTTGTGTTTCACCGGGCTTAGGCTCTTAATTTATTTCTGAATATTTTCTGTATTTTTCCAGCTTTGTGTTATTTTCCTGTGTATTGAGTTATGATGTCTCCTTGGTGATTTATCGTTCTGTTAGTTATTTGTGTCTTTAGTATTAGTATTAGTTTGTCATTTCCTGTAGTTGTGGATTTAGATTTTGATTCTATGTGACATGACTGCCTTACCTCCTCTTCCAGACACCCCCACCCTGTCATCATCTCACTGCCTGTTCCTTAGTCGTCTCAGCTGTGAGTTGTTGTTTAATTAGGTCACCTGCCTGCTCGTGCAGCCCGCACCTGCCGCCGATTGTTTCATCCTGTTCCTTTACTATTTAAAGACTGTCTGATTGTTCTCTAACTGCAGCACTCTCAATGAGAATCCTCTCTCTTCGCCACCAGAATCCTATCCCTGTTCTGTACTAATCTGTCAGTTTACCTCATTTTCTGTATTTGGATTTTTGCCTTTCTGAACTCTGGCACTTCATGTGCTTTGTTAATAAAAACCACAAACTTCAGTTGGCGCGTGGCTCTGTTTCTCTCTGCCCCGAGGGGCGATTCATGACAGAACCAAACAGGGCCAAGCGGGTACTAGTGGAAAAGCCCCATTAGTGTAGCTACTAATTAAATGCTTTAACAAATCACAAAGTGATCTCTAACCACAAAGTGGTCTTTGTGATTAGAAAAAGCACTATATAAATACAGGTCCTTATTCTTCCCCTCCCCCTCCCTGACCCGGTGCTGCTGCTGACCTGCAGCTGAATGAGTGCATGAGAGAGAGCATCACTGACAGCATGGCAGTGTGAAAGATGAGTATGTTTAGAATTATTTTACTTAAATAAGTGACAATGTAGCAAATTGCACTGTGTGTATAAAAGGACCCACTTGAGGTGTTTCAGGCACGTTCCACTGGGAGGAGACCCCGGAACAGACCCAGGACTCACTGGAGAGACTATATCTCCCAGCTGGTCTGGGAACGCCTTGGTATCCTCTCTGAAGAGCTGGAGCAGGTGGCTGGGGAGAGGGAAGTCTGAGCTTCTCTGCTTGAACTGCTGCCTCCGCGACCCAGACCTCCGGAATAATGGTAGAAGATGGATGGATGGATGGATGTATAAAAGGACATTCAGCACTGTAGTGACACCACTGATCTATTAATGTATGTTAGAAAAAAATCATGAAAAGGAGCTTTGAGCTCCAAAAGAAATGAAGAGAGGAAAACACAGATTCCAAAGAGAAAAAGTCAAAAGACAAAAGTTTCTGGCAGTCAGTTCAGAGAGGTAACAAACTATATACAGATACCTTGTATATAGTAGTGGTAATAATGTTTTTGTCTCTCGGAATTTAAGTTTTAAAACATTCATTTCACCAGTAATATTTTTATACAGATTTCATGGTTGCACATTATTACAGAACAGTATTTTTTAACATGCACATAATTAACTTATTAATAATGGAAAGGGGAAAAATAAGCACAAAATCATTTAATTGTCATGGTAATTAATGTCACAACTTGGCTCACCAGTTATGACGAAGTTACACGGAATGATGATGCATCAAGTTTATTTTAATAATGTGGAAAAACAAGATAATGCATGGAGTGTGTTTCAGTCGGTGGCATCAATAGTATCAGTGTGCATGAGTGAAATATAGTGTAGTGGAGGTGTTGTAGGAATGTTGAACCAAATTGCAGGTGCAGGTGCTGGTGTGGACCAAACAGGGAGAGAGCAGAGAACCAAAGAGAGAGGGAAACAAGTGAGAGGCAGCGACCAGGGAGAGCAACCATGGCCACATGGAATGTGGTATTTATTGTCTTTCCCAACTGATGGAAAACAGCTGAGCTCTGTGCTTCAGTACGATCTCATCAGCTGATTGGATCAATCTCTTCTAGCACACCTTGAAACAAGGAGTAATTAGTGAAGGTGTTATCCAGTATACAATGTATTCAGATTTACTATACTGATGTTGCATTCATCACAAAATATCACACACTATTCTCTCCAAAATGAAGGTTTTCAAGTCAAAAATATCAGTGTTGATATTGATATTGGCCTTGCCAATTTAGTATTGTTTTGAAACCAAACTTTGCAATATTACACAACACTAATTTTCATTGTTTAAACGATACAAATATCTGACCACGGAAAGACTTGCTGATGAACAAAAAGAGTAATCTTAATACAATGAAATCTGACGTGTGAGAGAAAAGATGAGTGTAGGCCCATTATTTGGCAAGAAACAAGCCACTATTTCCCTTTTTATCTCATGAGTTTGAAGAGATTATTCATGATTTATGAAGTGTTTACCTCTTAATAATTCCCTACTTACAAACTATTTATCAATCCTTTGTTAGAGAAGTCTTACTGTAAAGTGGACTCATATGTTCCCCAGTGTATTTTCATCTCAGCTTGTATTTCACTATGTTGTGGTAAATAACACTGCAACTAATTGTTAAAATGTGTCAAAAGGTGTTTTTTTAATTATCTAATAAAGAAGAAACAATGTAACTTACAGTGAACAATTCTCTGCTGCTATCATGCTTATCTTTGAAAGGATTATAAAATTAAACAAAGTATCCTTCTTCTGCAGGCAGGTAATGTATGAATACTATTATTGTTGTGCATTCCTATGAAAAAGGGAGAGTGACTTCCTAGCCATCTTTATTGCAGTGTTAAGGCCCAGGTAATGCCTCAGAATAATGCATGATAAGGCAAACACAGGCACTCCTTTCAAAATATTCAAATGTGGTCGGCGGAGTGGAAAATAAAGGAACGTGGATGGGTGGAATGACTTCCCTCTTCTCCCCACTCCATCATAATATTCATATCACTGCTCATTTTCTTCCTTACTTTGTTTTTCAAAGTGACCCTAACACAGCAGGAACAAACAGTGTGTTGTTTTAGTGGCTTAATGAAGCTACAGTACATAAAGCAGTTTCCACCCAAAGCCTATAGGTGTAATTTGATGCAAAGTAAAGCAAAATTAATCCATGTAAAAGTGGCCATGTGGTCTTCTTAGAATTCACTGACTTTATTTCTCTGTTTTTTTAACCATTGCTGAAAAAACTAAAGTGTACAACTTCAATGACTAACTGGAATAAGGGATTTATGTCTCCAACTAACATAGACACACAGTCAATATCAGTTTGACACTGAGGAAATTAGCCATCACTAGCATTGCTCTATTGAGTTTTTACTCTTTGCTCTGTCTGAATAGTCATGTCTTCTTTCATTTATGATGAAAAAGTGGGCATAGTTGGAATGGATTAACAGCTTTAAACATTGACCTTTTATGACAGTTGCCCTTGGTTTATAAGTTTCTGATATAATTCCTAGCTCTGGTTACTATTAGGGATGCATGATTATATTGGTACTTTTAAAAACATTCAAAATTAGTGACTGACACCGGCACAAATTAATATTTACAACAGATAAAATATAAGCGGAGTTCAGGAGTGACGCTCTGCTGCTGCTGACGATATCCTTTTTCTGCAGCATGATGGAAAGACGTCATCATGTCGAAGTCAGTGAGTGAGTATGTCTTCCATGCCTTGTGGAAGTTTTTTTTAAGGTGTCTGAAACTGCAAGAGTTATGCGAGGAGGAGCAAAAATGCATTTCTTTAACGCTACACATGTAATTTCTCATCAACAGAATTGAACCAGTATGAGGCGATAGAACAGCACAACAGTGACTGTGACCATCCAAGGGCTAAAGGCATCATTCAGAAACTTACATCTATCGCTCTTGAAAACTTGCAGTTTTCAATTTTGTCAGGTTCAGCAGGTTAGTAGACTTCATTGAGCCTTTTTTTAAAATTTTTTTCATTTAACCTTTATTTATGCAGGGTAGTTCCATTGAGAGGCAACCTCTCTTTTTCAAGGACGCCCTGTTCACACTCACACATTCACACCAGGAAGCTGCCCAGTACAACCACAGACCGACCTGTGGCCACTGAGCAGCTCCACTGGAGCAACTGGGGTTAAGGGCCTTGCTCAAGGGCACCACAGTGGGGTTAAGGAGGGTGGGGCAAACACTGCTATGTTATCTATCCCACCCAGATCTAATCCTGTCGGTCTAGGGATTGAACCCTCAACCCTCCGCTTACTAGTCCACATCCCTAACCATTAGGCCACCACTGCCCACGCGACTGTGACGGCCCCCTGCATGAAATTGGTCAGTGGTGCAGGTCCTGACACCATAGAGCAGGACTATTCAATTGGCGGCCCGCAGGCCACATGCAGCCCAGAACCAGTCTCCGAGTGGCCCAGGCCCAGTGTGTGGTCCAGCCAGAGAAGCAAAAGCCAGCATGTTTCACAGAATTGCAGAAATCCATTAATTACTACAGACCATAAATGTAACACTCCATGTAGCCTAGCAACTGTCAACCTACAATGCAATGCATTTGTTTTGAAGTGTGGGCTCTATGACTGTGGCTAAAGGTGCCTTCAGACCAAACGCAAATACATATAAAGTCAATGGAAATAGGCGAGCTCCCGGACCTTCTGTTTCCAGGTGAGTGTCAGTCTCATTTTCAAACTAGTTTACTCTCCAATATTGATACTTTTACTCTGGAGACGACAGAATGTCAGGGCTAGTGCTATCCTTTGTATGTGAATGCGTGAATGTGCAAGATTCACACATGCTCGCCTCTTTCCATTGACTTTGTATGTACACTACCGTTCAAATGTTTGGGGTCACCCAGACAATTATTTTGTGTTTTCCATGAAAAGTCACACTTATTTACCACCATGAGTTGTAAAATGAATAGAAAATATAGTCAAGATATTGACAAGGTTAGAAATAATGATTTGTATTTGAAATAATAATTTTTTCCTTCAAACTTTGCTTTCGTCAAAGAATCCTCCATTTGCAGCAATTACAGCATTGCAGACCTAACATGATTGCACAAGGGTTTTCTAATCATCCATTAGCCTTCTGATGCAATGAGCAAACACATTGTACCATTAGAACACTGGAGTGATAGTTGCTGGAAATGGGCCTCTATACAAATGTAGATATTGCACCAAAAACCAGACATTTGCAGCTAGAATAGTCATTTACCACATTAGCAATGTATAGAGTGTATTTCTGATTAGTTTAAAGTTATCTTCATTGAAAAAAGTCCTTTTCTTTCAAAAATAAGGAAATTTCTAAGTGACCCCAAACTTTTGAATGGTAGTGTATTTGCATTGCTTGGCATCTTGCCACTAGCACTGTTAAGATAAGATAAGATAAGATAACATAAGCCTTTATTAGTCCCACAATGGGGAAATTCCAGGATTGCAACAGCACAGGGATAGCAACACCCAGAGCAACAATCAGAAGGCAAGAAAAAAAAACAAGCAAGCAAGAGCAGCTAATATACATATGTACATATTACTATAAAATATATATATATATACACACACACACAGACACACAGTGCAGAGCATTGTAGCTGGATGGAATAAATATATGAATATATAAACACACAGTGCTGAGCATTGTAGCTAGATGGAATAAATATGTAAATATATAAACACACACAGTGCAGAGCATTGTTGCTAGATGGGATGAAACAGCAGAACCATCTACTTAGTTATCCTACATGGTATGATTATGTGCCCATACATATTCTCACCCTCCATAGCGACCGGTATTTTCCTAGTTGTATGCCGGAGGGGACCATTGTGTAAGTCTATTGCATCTTTTGCATTCAAAAAACTATTAGTTTGTTACGTCTTTTTGCTATCTCTGCGAGCAGCCCTGCTTAGGTTGTACAGTCTGACAGCCGTTGGTAGGAAGGACCTGCGAAACCTGTCGGTTGTGCACCTGGGATGATGTAGTCTGCTGCTAAATGAGCTCCTCAGTGCATTCAGTATGTCCTGCATAGGGTGGAACTCGGACTCCAGCAGAGATGACAGTTTAGCCACCATCCTTCTCCCTCCTATCTCCTCCACCGGATCAAGGCGCTGCCCCAGGACAGGGTTACATGTCATTGTCAACTCTGAAGCGTAAAATTGAGGATGAAAATCCCTGTCTGGACTGATATGTGTATGTAATGGAATGTGCAGTTATAAAAAGTGGTTCCTAATCACATGTGGTGATTTAAAACAAAACAAACCACAACAGTGGATGTTCAGTGTTTGTTAATGTTATCATTTTTTTCTTGGGGGAAGGGGGGTACACTGAAGTGTTTGATAGTTCTATTTTTATTCAGCTAAAGGCACTTTGTGATGTGCCAAGGTCAGTTATGACCAGGATGTGTAGTATATTTTATTTCAAAACAGAAAAAAATGTTAATGCTACTAACAGTGCACATTGAGTTTTTATGCACTTTGAGGTATGCTTGAGTAAGATGTGACCAAAATGGTTATTTACAGAATGTTGCACCCCCATTCTATTTATTTAATTGTTGTTCAAGAGGAAAAATATTTCTACTGTTTCAAGTTCTGCTCAACCCCAGCACGGTTATTTTGTTTTTATGCACTTTTGATGTGCCTTTGTCATGTGCCAAGCACACATTTAAAACCAAAACAATGAATAAAAAGTGCATTTTTTTTTTTTCATATTGATCTGTGTTGGTTTGAAATTTGTCATAGTCAACAAATCGCTGAACATGTGCGGCCCAGTTACATATCTTGATTTCAAATTGTGGCCCAACTGACTTTGTAATAGAATAGCCCTGCCATAGAGTACACCTCCGTTACTAGCCGAGAGCTAGTGAGGAATTCCTCTTTGCCTCAGTAGTAGAGCGGAGGTGTTCAGATCATGGTGTCATGGGTTCAAATCCCAGCCTGGAATATTGGTGAATGTCTACCATACCCAAAGAAGGGGGTGAAAATTACCAGGTTTGTACACCTTGGCGTAGGGGCTGAGACGGACTTGAAAATCCTAGGATAATATAGGCAATTCTGGCCTTGGCCCAGAAGGGGGCTGTAACGGCGACACAGTGCCCAGTTGCAGGTAATTTTCAGATGTGGCCTTACCCGAGTTGCCCTTGGCCAGGCAGGAACGTGATCGCTCTCGGTGCAACGGGGAGCCACAGTTACCGTATGAATGGTGTTTCACGGTGTTCACCTCAGCGTCCTCTGAGAAGGTCGCAGTGTGACCGAGTTCTTTTGCTAGGGTAATTGCATGTGCTAGCGGGGCTCGTTGTTGTGGCTCACCTAGTTGTGATGTTAGCTTGTTGGTGGCCTCCAGCTGGAATGCCAACTCCACCGCCTTTGCCAGTTGTAGGTCGTCCGGTGCCATGATTAGCTTCGCCGGCAACCAAGGGTTGCTGGTGTATTCCGCTAGTTGGTTCCGCACCATTTTGTTTTCTAACTGTCCAAAACCTGCACGTGCTTGCTAGACAGCAGAGGTCCACCACGTACTGCTGGGTCGCTTCTTCCACTCCCTGTCGGCGTTGGTGGAGCTTGATTCATCTAGCCACCTCATTCACTGGCTGGGAAAACAGACATGCTTCCATTCAGGAAAAACATCAAATTTTCCTCCAGAAGACCAGTTATTATCCTTGTCGCCATTGTTATGTCTGTAAATTGGGACAGTGGAGGCGGTCGCTGTATTGAACAGTAACTTTATTAAAGGGCACTGCTAACAGCACGTGTTACAGCAGCATAGTAGCTATGCTAACCAAGAGTGAGTACAGGCTGGTATTGGCATAGAGGCGGAGCACCAAATAGGCAGTTTCCCATTGTCAGTCCCCTATTATAGGCACGGCGTGATGACGCCATCCATGCCTGCGCCTTCACGTCCTTGCTGCCTGTTGTTAATATGTGAATATCTAACACTCAGATTTTTGAGGATGTGGGGTGCAGGGTTACAGGCCTCTACACGGTGACTCAGCTGATCCCATAGGTTTTCTATGGGATTCAGGTCTGGACAAAGTGCAGGCCACTCCATTTGAGGTACCCCAGCCTCCAGCAGCTGTTCCCCAATGATGCGACGCCGATGAGCTGGAGCATTGTCATCCATGAAGATTAAATTAGGCCTGTGTTGTTCATGCAGAGGCACCATGGCTGGATTAATGATGTTATTCAGTTAGTATTGGCTTGTCACTGTACCATTCACGAGGTGTAGGGCAGTTCTGTATTGATTAGACACACCTGCCCCGACTGTAACTCCACCACCACCACCACCACCACCAAAGGCTCGTCTGGTGACAACAGTGGCTGATGCATAGCACTCTCCTTGACATCTCCAACATCATTGGTGGCTTTCATTTCTGCTCAGCATGAATCGACTTTCATCAGAGAACAGCACTGAGGCCCACTGGTCCCTTGTTGAGCATAAATGCTCCCTGGCCTATGCAAGATGATGACATCTGTGCCTGGTGGTGTGGTCAGGTACTCTTGCAGGTCATCTAGCACACAGACCATGCTGTAGTACAGTAGATGTGTGTAACAAATGCTCCTTTAGTCATAAAAGCATGAAATATGGCACAAATATCAATAAATACTGTATATGTTATTGAATTTCAGATATAGACCCATTGTGAAAATGACCAGCGGTGGATCTGGCAGCCATCTTTATTCGCCATTATTGAAAAATGCTGATTTTGCGATGTCTTAGCAACTAATACTGATAATTGAGCATTTTTTTTCTTCCAGACCTATATTTTCAATGTCTTATCTTTTGAACATGTGTATTTTTCAGTTGATGATTACACCTTGCTGAAATAACCTGACTCCAACTGTCAAATACTGACATAATATTCGGCCCAGGAAACACGCATGCAGGCTCAGGTAGATCTGAAAGCTTTATTTTCAATCAATGCAACGTGTTTGGATGCGTGTGTGCGATATATGAATGTATTGTGGGTGGAGGATGTAGGCCGGGACAGAGCAGCACACCGTACAGCCAGGCAACCCTATGAATGAGAAGAGAGCAGGGGGGTTAGCTGGGCAAACCACACAGGAGAGTGACAAGGTAATGTGCTTACTTGCAGTAACTGTGGTGGCTGGCGTTGGCAAGATCCCAAGCCTGGGAGACAGCGTCCTGTTGTGCGTCCTAGGAGGAGCAGTGTGGCAGAGGAGTGATGAAGACGAGGGAGAGGATGTCCGCCGCCGGGGAATCCACCTGTGCACAGGGGAAGGCTGAGGGGACAGGTGAGACAAAATAGACAGCTTACGTGTTGTGATGCAGATCAGCAGGCCTGGAGAAAGGAATCCGCTGAGGGTTAGAGCACGAAGGAAGACAGACGGCTCCAGGCCGAAGCTCAGGGCGAGGAGGATTAAGTAGCTGTGCACTAACGAGGTGCAGGTGTGCGCGCAGCTGAGGTGGATGCCCGTGAGCGTCGAGTGGTGTCAAATACCTTCATTTCATAAAAAAATGAATCATCTTATGTATTTGCTTCACTGTGTATGAGTGCTGCAGTTTTGTTATTTGAATTTTTGTATACTTTATTAATCCCAGAGGGATTATCTACAGTCATGCGAAAAAATTCGGACATCCTGTATCAGCCTGTGGTTTTTTTTTAACATATTTGGACATATGGATATTTAATATCAATGTTAAAAATGCTGGGAGATTCATGTAATACAACTAAACAATTAAAAATGAATTAAAGACTTTTTTTTCAAATATTCTGTAAAATGTAATTCTAAACAGTGAGGAATAAATTAGGACACCCCCCATCTTTTGTAGGACACCCCCACATTCATTCCCACTTACAATGGCTAAAATGAATGCTAAAAAATGCAAATAAAAACAAAAACAAGGTTAGACATACTGTAGATATGTGAACATTTCTTAAAATAACAGTATTTAAAGGGGTGTCCAATTTTTTTCACATGACTGTATATGTCATGATGAGCACTGATCAGTAAATCAGTGAAAATGAATGGAGTTGCTCATGTATGACTATACTCATGGTGAATATAGCACACCAGGTTACTCTGGCTGCCCTGTACATATTGATGAAAAGGGCATATGATAAACGTTAAAGCAATTCCTCAACTGATAGTTTGGCATTTGAAGAATGGACAGATAACCAAAGACAAAATTCTCCACCGTTTTTCTTCTGGCACACAGCAATGCATTTAGAACTTCTTATGTTAACATTTGTTTGGTCACTTCAAACTGGGGACTTCAAGTTTTATGTGTCCGTACTGAGACAAATTGCCCCATGGTGCTTCAGGCTGGATCACACTAACTGCCAGTAGCGGATCATGGTTGATGCCACCGAGGAGGCAAATTAATCATGAACAGACGCACGCCTATACTTGTGAGGACCCTAAGTCTTTAGCGCCACAGATATTAAATGCAGCTCTTGCAAAGCCCTAAGAAAACATCAGTATGCTGAACACAACACCAGCCTCACACAGCATGATAAAATCTGACCAAGAAAAGATGACAACACATCCTCACCCCAGCACCAGCAACGAACAGGATCAAATGGATCATAAAAAAGCCAACATAATGACATCAAATTAAAAGGAATGCATTGCAAGTATTTATAAAAGTGTCACAAGTATTTGTAAAGGTGTCCCTTTTGTTGACTTGATGTCACTTGTTCCTGTTACATATGATTTAATGCGTTATTTAAGAATTGTGTGTCTTGTTAGTTACTACAAGAATGGCTATTTGTTGTTAGATATTAACATAAAAATAATTTGATTTTTTTGGGCGGGAGCGCTTGGTGGGCTTTGTCATGACTGGTCCTGTTAGTGAAACTGAGCACCAATGAAAAATATTTCCCACTGTGGAGTGTGTGAAATCAGAGGCAGATTCATTTCAGACGATTTATTACACACTCACATCTCTCAAGCACAGAACAGACTGAACATTTAAGCAGAAACTCTCCTCTTAAGTTTCATGGCATTAACATCACACACAACATGACATTTGCATCACACTGCATTCAACATCTTTCATCCCTGACTCCTTCCTGCTATCTCACCAGGAACCTCCTGCTCTTTGTTCTCCCAAGCTTATCCACTGTCTCCTGTCTGAGATGCTAGATAATCTGGCTCCCCCAAGGTGCTACCCCCCCCCCCCAGCATCTTAGATAGGACAATAGAATAACAGTCTACATGCTGTGATAGAACAATTGAACATCAGTCCACATGCTGCTTGGGCTTCCGTCTCCTCCCGTATCTGCTGTAACTGGGGTTTACCGCCTCCGCGGTGCTGCTGTGCCGGTGGGGGGCTGCTGGGAGTGTGTCTGACTGCGGGTGGGCCGTTGCTGGGGGGGGGGGGGCACTTCGGTCTGTCCGTGTGGCTGCTCTGGTGAATCGTTTCCCTGGGGAGCTCTCTGTGGGGGTCTTCCACGCCAAGGGGCCTTAGCCAACAGCACTTGCTCGTCCGCCACCACAAAAGCGGGTTTGAGTCTGTCTATGCCAATTTTTTCCCTCCTACCCCCCAAGTCTAGCAAAAAATGCTTTTCCCCTGTTTCCAGCACTCTGAACGGTCCATCATAGGGTGGGCGCAATGGAGGGCAGTGGGTGTCGTGTCTGACAAACACGAACTCCGAGCTCTTCAAAGTTTTAGGCACAAAAACACGCGGAAAACTGTGGTGGGCAGGGCCCGGCAGCATGCCTGTGTTTGCGCTATGCTGCAAAAGCTGAGACGGGGAGCTGCCCGGCGTGGGATTATTTGGCAGAAATTCCCCAGGCAGCCGTAGTGGCTGCGCAAAAACGAGCTCTGCCGGGGAAGCTTCCAGATCCTCTTTCGGCGTGGAGTGCAACCCCAATAAAACCCACGGCAGCCTGTCTACCCAATTTGCATCCGTCAATGAAGCCCTGAGTGCTGCTTTCAGTGATCTATGAAAACGCTCACATAACCCATTGGCCTGTGGGTTGTACGTGGTTGTGCAGTGAATTGTAACACCCAGGCTGTGGGCCATCGCGGACCAGAGTTCGAAAACAAATTGCGGGCCCCTGTCGGACGTAATGTCCGACGGGACTCCAAAACGCGCCACCCATGCTGTTAAAAAAGCGCGCACTATGTCCGCAGACGTGGTTGCCGCCAGCGGGACTGCTTCTGGCCAGCGCGTGGTGCGGTCCACCATTGTCAGGAGGTGCGTGCACCCCTGTGATGGCGGGAGGGGACCCACGAGGTCCACGTGAACATGGTCGAACCTCTTAGCAGGAATATGAAACGGTTCCAAGGGAGCCTTCGTGTGTCTGTGAACTTTGGCTCGTTGGCACGCCACGCAGGCTGCAGCCCACTCTTTCACTTGTTTGCGTAGGCTCGGCTACACAAACTTCTCTCCCACCATTTTGACCGACACGCGCACTCCTGAGTGCGCCAGAGTGTGAACCGACTCAAACACGCGGTGGCGCCACGCGGCCGGGACCACCGGACGCGGGCGACCCGTGGAGACATCACAGTTTGGGGGGGGGCACCATCCTGCAGCACCCTGCTCTCCAGCCTTAACCCTGTTGGTCCAGACTGGAGCGCGCGCACGTCTGCATTGCTATTCTGCTCTGCGGCCATGGCTGCGTAATCTATCCCCACGCAGACCGGGGCCACCACGGCGCGCGAGAGGCAGTCCGCCACTACATTCAGTTTACCCGACACATGCTGAATATCGGTAGTAAACTCTGAGATCGCGGCCAGCTGTCTCTGCTGCCGGCCTGACCACGGTTCTGAAACCTTGGCCATCGCGAATGTTAGCAGCTTGTGGTCCACGAACGCGGTGAAGCTGTGCCCTTCCAGCCAGAACTGGAAGTGGCGTATGGCCAGGTGAAGAGCCAGCAACTCTCTGTCGAACGCGTTGTATTTACATTCGCTGTCGCGCAAAGTTCTGCTGAAAAAGGCGAGCGGCTGCCAAGCCCCGGCGACGCGCTGCTCCACCACAGCCCCTATGGCCACGTCTGAAGCGTCGGTGGTGAGCGCTATGCGGGCCGTTGGGTCTGGATGCGCCAGCAGTGCGGCGTTTGCTAGGGCTGCTTTAACTTCCGAGAACGCCCGCTCTTGCTCCGGGGTCCATTCGACCCTATCCGCGGGTTTCTGTTTCTTGAGCGCGGCGTACAATGGTTGCATGAGCTGCGCCACGCGGGGAAGGAAACGGTTATAAAAGTTCACCATCCCCAAAAATTCCTGCAGCGCACTGACCGTCTGAGGCCGGGGGAAATCCGCAACGGCGCGCACTTTGTCGGGCAACGGGATCGCTCCTTCCGGAGAGACACGGTGCCCCAAAAAATCAATCTCCGTCACACCGAACTGGCATTTCACCGGGTTGATTATTAACCCGTGCTCCTCCAACCTCCGGAAAACCGTCGTGAGGTGGGTTTCGTGTTCGTCTTCGGTCGCACTGGCTACCAGGATATCGTCCAGGAAGACGAACACAAACGGGAGATCGCGCAGCACTGCATCCATCATGCGCTGGAATGTCTGTGCCACCCCTTTTAACCTGAATGGCATGCGCAGGAACTCGAATAGACCGAACGGAGTTATTACCGCTGTTTTGGGTATGTCCTCAGTGCGCACTGGGACTTGGTGGTAACCGCGGACCAGGTCTATTTTGGAAAAAATGCGCGCTCTGGCGAGGTGAACGGAAAAATCCTGTATGTGGGGAGTTGGGTAGCGGTCGTGCGCTGTGGCGTTGTTCAACCTGCGGAAATCCCCGCACGGTCGCCACGATCCCTCAGCCTTAGGGACCATGTGTAGCGGGGATGCCCATGGGCTGTTCGAGCGCCTGATGATGCCCAACCTTTCCAGGTTGGCGAACTCCTCGCGCGCTATGGCCAGTTTAGCTGCGTCCAAGCGCTGAGGTCTTGCAAAAACGGGCGGCCCGGAGGTGGTGATAAAGTGCTCCACCCCGTGTTTAGCGATGGCCGCGGAAAACGTCGGGACCGTGAGTGCTGGGAACTGAGTGAGCAGTGTGTGGAACTTACCGCCTGTAGCTGTGACGTTGGCTTGTGCTGTTGGCTGGGTCACTCGAGCTATACAGGGGAGAGAGTCAAAGGACAGTGCATTAACCAGGCGCCTGTTAGCAACATCAACCAGTAAACCATGTGCACACAGAAAATCAGCCCCCAGTATATGGTAATTCAGTGCTGCTACGACAAAAGTCCACTCATATGTACGGCCGTGTAGAGATAAGAGCAGAGTCCTCTCACCAAAGGTCTTAATATCCGAGCCGTTTGCTGCCAACATCCCGGGGCCGCTAGATCCTGCCAGCCAGTCAGCGTAGGTCGGCCGGATGAAGCTCTTCTGGGCTCCGGTGTCCACAAGGAAACGCCTCCCCGAGCGTGCATCCGTTAAGTAGAGCAGCTTGTTCTCTTCACTGAGGGCAGCAGCTGCTTCCGACCCCCGGCCTTGGCGTTTTCCCGAGCACTTGAATTGGCACGGTGGCGCACATCTGCATGCGTTCTCTCCGAAACGGCGGTGGTAGAAACAGAGCGTGTCTCTCTGGCGCTCCTTGGCCTCTGCTGCTGCTACCGTCGGTGGCTCCTCGCCTCTTCTGGTCGTCTCGCTGGGCTCCGCCACTGCCGCGTTGACTGTGATCGCCCTGGTGGTGATGATGATCCGGTCTGCCTCCTGGGCTCGCGCACGGTAGTCCCGTGTGGCCAACGACGGCGAATTGGCCAGAACCGCTCTCGCTACTGTCGGAAGGTTCCGGAGGAAGAGGTGGGCAGACAGAAAGTGCCCGTCGTCCGTGCCCATTAACTCCAGCATCTTCTCCATCAGGTCTACGGCCGAACCATCTCCTAACTCGGTCCACGTCAGGAGCCTCTCTGCTCTCTCACAGTCCGAGAGCGTGTAGCGCTGGATGATCGCAGCCTTGAGCGCCTCATATTTGCTGCTGGCTGGTGGCTGATTGAGCAGGCTCGCTGCCTGCTGAGCTGTGCGGGCGTCGAGCGCTGCGACCACATGGTAGAATCTGGTATCATCTGCCGTTACTCCCCGGAGGGCGAACTGGGCCTCGGTGAGGTGGAACCAAGAGCGCGGGTTGTGCTGCCAGAAATCCGGTAGCTTGACTGAAACCGCACACGCATGGCTGGAGGTTCCAGTCCGGGCTGTCTATGGGATGGCTGCCGCCTCGCTGTAGCTTCCTGACCAGGCCGGCTCTGGGGATCTTGCCTCGTGTTCCATAATACATCTTGGGTCACCAGTGTGGAGTGTGTGAAATCAGAGGCAGATTCATTTCAGACGATTTATTACACACTCACATCTCTCAAGCACAGAACAGACTGAATATTTAAGCAGAAACTCTAAAGAGTTGAAAAATAAAACAGCATACAGGAGAGAGACGGATTTTAACTCATGGTTACTGCGTCTTTACATGGATCTGGATGAATCTTCCTGTCATCAAATCCAGTTTTAAATTAGTGGTTGCAAAATACAAAGCCAAGGCTAGTGGAGCATTGCTAAATGGGTTAGCTCCACTCCTCCAGATCTGCTGAGAGCCATCCAGCTGCATGCTGACTTCTTTATAAAGTCCAGTTTAGGGGAAGGCTTTGGACTGTTTTTATCCGAAGCTGGTGTTCAAATTGTAGTTTCTTAAACTTGTTAAAAAAGTAAATGGTCAGTCCCTCCAGGATTTCACGGGATGTTTTTATGATTGTTGTGGGCCAAAAAGCTTGAATTTGCGGGAGTGTTTTTAAAAAGTTGCGATAAAAGTTGCAATGTTTTTAGAGTGTTTTTTGCACTAAAAGTTGTGGGAAGAATTACAAATTTTAAAGCAGATGTTTGTTTATGTTTTTGTTTTTTTTTCCAGTTTACTGCAGTGATATGCTATATAACAATACAAGAAAAGCACAGGATTGTCAAAAATTTCCTATTATAGTGAGTTGTAAATTAAGTAGAAACTTCTGTTATACAAAAAAACTCTTGTGCAACAGCAAATACAAACATTAACACATTATCCATTACAACAGCTAAATTGCATTGAATGCATGTTAAAGAGTAGAGATTTTGAGATTATTGGCAGCACTTTCATTTGAAAACTCCCTACGGTCCCCAACCACTCAGTACAGAGCGGAGAGGAAAAAATAAATTATTCATTCTGTTGCACTGTATTGGCTATTGAAGTCTGTGTTTTTCTGAAAAAAAAAAAATACAGAGAATATTCTCTCTCTTTCCATGCCTCCCTGTCTGTCTGCTGCATGTTGGTCTTCACACACACACACGCACGCGCGCACACACACACACACACACACACACACACACACACACACATCTTTCATTTACAGCGGAACGGCGGGGGGGGGGGGGGGGTCGTTTGCCCTTCCTCACCGAAGATTGAGTTTTAAAGCTCATTGATCAGATGTAGTAATGATTTTACCTCTAAAGATGTATAAATGTTCAAACACTGGCTGTAGTGTAGTGTACTCTCTTCCCGCGCGCTCCCGCGACGGGGTGCTTTTGGACAGGCACATGTTTTTCAACACAAACCCAGTGCTTCTTACACGCGGTCAGGACGGAGATGTGGCGAGGCATCCAAAGGCAGGCTGGGGGAGACGGAGGAAGGGACGGTGTTGAAAACCTCACGGGTGAGTGTTTTCTTTTAAATCACACACTCTGTTTGCTGATGTGTTCCGTTACTCACTGTAAACTATAAACTTACTACTCACTGTAAACATGGAAGTAAATGTGGTGCAGTGATGCCTGTTTCAGCGCCAGTTAGAGACAAATTTGACTGGTGAAACTGACGGAAGTTGACGAGGATTGGCCAAAATTGTGGGAAAGTTGCAGTGATTGGACAAAGTTGCAAGATCGCACAATAGTTGCGCTGATTGGCGGAGTTACAAAAATGAACTAATTTCTGATTGGCTGATTAATGTTCCCACAGTGGCAAGCCCGTTTCAATCCCTGCAAACTTCTGACAGGATTTTGACTACATGTTACACAATAATATACATATAATATCAAATATATTTACTATCACAATGTTTGAATCATTTCTTCTTTTCTTCTCAAATTTCTGAGGAAGTGCCACCTCCCTTGCCTCCTCCCACAAGCCACTAGTGGTGGCTTGTGGGAGGAGGTGCATGCTGGCTTCCAGTACACATCAGGGATATGGCATCTCAATCCAACTGTATTCCAGCAGTTTCTCTTGGGCCAGTTCACCGTCCAAAAGACTTTTTTCCTCTATGGCCATCAATCATTCCCTGGCTTTTGGTACTGAACATACATTACTTGAAATCTATTTCATGTTCAATTTTTGATTATTTTGTAACATTCTGCTGCAATCAGTAGCTGTTCTTTTCAGAATGTTTGCCAATGCTCAAAAGATCTGTTGAGTAAAGTAAGCAATGGTTTACTGCAGCTGTTGTAGCTGCATGAAAGTTAAGTTGTTGCGATGAATTCAAATGATAAAGGCTTTTTGAGGAAAATCAAGGATTTACAGCTTTGTTGAGGCTTTATATAGCATGGCAGACCCCCCCCAAAATGGGCTTGGGATAAAAAATGATGTTGATAGCCACACCAGTTCCAAAAATACTGTCATAATCCTGGGCATGGTTGGGCACCGTGCCCAGCCTTCTGTAAAGTTTGGTGTTTTTCTGTCTGATGATTTATCTGTTGATCTGGTCTAGTTATTGTGTCATTTTGTATTTGTAGTTTTGTTCACATTTTTTAGGTTGTGTTGTTGTTTATTATGGTTTCCTGTTATGTGTTTATTTTGACAGCGCTGTGCGGCTTCTGGCTGTCAAACTGGTCGGAGCTGCACACCTGTCATCAGTTCTGTTATTTTCGCTACTCATGTATCCACACCTGTCATTGATTAAGGCTTGCATATAAGGGCACGGCAAACCTCTGTGGTTTGTCGTGGCCTTCTTCTGCGTTACCCCGTCCTCAGGAGCAGAGCTGTCCATCCTGAGTGTGTTTGTGGCCGCTGTTGAGGAGAGTAGGAGAGCTCTGTCCAGGTATGTTTCCCTTATTTCCAGCTGTGAGTCCCCACAGCCTTCGGGAGAGCTCCAGCTGGATTCTGCCCCTTGCTCGGTGTTCTCAGCTTCATGTCCCCCTGGACGTCGAGCCCCACTCTCCTCCAGTGTTTGTCATTGTGTATCTGTTTGTTAGTGCCACACACTTTATTATTTAGTATTTGTATATTAGTGTTTTGTCTGTCTTTATGTTAAGAAATGTGCCAAACCACAGCGTGCACTTGGTGTCCTTCCTCTGCCCTTTAAAGGGCAGATTCATGACAAATACTGGGTAAAATATCTTTCTTGGTTATGGCAAAACAAATATGGCTGTCACACCCATAATTCATCATTTTTAAGAAGGATCTATATCTAAATATTTTCACCATACACTTGTCTACCACTGTGCCAAATTTGATGCTTTTGTGATAAAAGGAGCAATTCTTATGGTACTTTACACATATCTACTGATCTACTGATGCACTACTGATATAAACAGTTTTGAATGGTCTGACGTGACACTTGGGTGCCTCTCACCTCCATGAAATGTGCCTGGAGTTGAGTGGCTTCATCATCCAGTTCTACAGGGCACTGTTCACAATGAAGCGGTCATCAGCGTGGGATGTGGCCAAAAGAGGTCCACTTCTATCCCTTCTTGTGACTCTTTGAGTCCCTCTGTATCTCTCAACCTGCTGATGACACTCTGCAACACTCTAAGCTCAGTGGCCACTTCACTCTCAAAACATCCTGTTTGAAGCCTCGCAGTGGTGAGGTACTGTTGATCAATTGTTAGGTATCATCTTGGTCTCATGATGTCAAAATGTTAACAGCATGATGAAGAGGACTGTTTAAATACCAATTCTAACTGAACCAGAAAATATATTGGTCAGTTCATAGATCAAGCACCTATTGTGAATTTTGCTGTAAAGCACCTTGTTAGAGAACAGCAAGTTGTGCAAAAAGTAATGAAACATTGAACAGTTGGACATCTATCCATCCATCCATCCATCCATCAATTTTCTACCACTTTTCCGGAGGTCCAGGTCGCAGAGGCAGTAGCTCAAGCAGAGAAGCCCAAACTTCCCTCTCCCCAGCCAACTGATCCAGCTCTTCAGAGAGGATACCAAGACGTTCCCAGGCCAGCTGGGAGATGTAGTCTCTCCAGCGTGTCCTGGGTCTACCCCGGGGTCTCCTCCCCATTGGATGTGCCCGAAACATCTCAAGTGGGAGGCGTCCAGGAGACATCCTGATCAGATGCCCAAACCACCTCAACTGGCTCCTTTTGATGTGGGGGAGCAGCAGTTCTACTCTGAGCCTCTCCCGGATGACTGAGCTCCTCACCCTATCTCTAAGGGTGAGTCCAGCAATCCTACGGAGAAAGCTCATTTCAGCCGCTTGTAGCTGCAATCTCATTCTTTCGGTCATTACCCAAAGCTCATGACCATAGGTGAGGGTAGGAACATAGATTGACTGATAAATCGACAGCTTTGCTTTAGAGCTCAGCTCCTTCTTCACTACAACAGACCGGTACAACGTCTGCATCACTGCAGAGGCTTCTCCAGTCTGTCTGTCAATCTCGTGCTCCAGTCTTCCCTCACTTGTGAATGAGATCCTGAGATACTTAAACTCCTCTACTTGGGGCAGGAGCTTGTCTCAACCCAAAGAGGACAATCCATCTTTTTCTGGCCGAGAACCATGGACTCGGCTTTGGAGGTGCTGATTCTCATCCCAAGGGCTTCACACTCAGTAGCAAACCATCCCAGCAAGGTCTGTAGATCATTGCTTGATGAAGCCAACAGGACAACATCATCCACAAACAGCAGAGATGAAATCCTGTGGTCACCAAGCATGACACCCTCCAATCCTTGGCTGCACCTAGATATCCTGTCCATAAAAATTATGAACAGGATCGGTGACAAAGGGCAGCCCTGGCGGAGACCAGCTCTCACTGGAAATGAGTTTGACTGGGTGTTGGCAATACAAAGCAAATTCTTGCAACGGTCACATAGGGACCGGATAAGCTCGTAACAACAAGCCCAGTACCCCATACTCCAGCAGCACCCCCCACAAGAGACCATGAGGGACATGGTTGAATGCCTTCTCCAAGTCCACAAAACACATGTAAACTGGTTGGGCAAACTCCCATGAATCCTCGATGATTCTTGAAAGGGTAGAGCCGGTCCGATGTGCCACGGCCAGGACCACATTGCTCCTCCTGAATCTGAGGTTTGACCAGTGGTCAGACTCTCCTCTCCAGTACCTTGGCATAGACCTTCCCAGGGAGGCTGAGAAATGTGATCCCCCTAAAGTTGGTACACACCCTCCGGTCCCCCTTTTTAAAAAGAGGAACCACCACCTCGGTTTGCCATGCCAAAGGCACTGTGCCCAACTTGCACACAGCATTGCAGAAGTATGTCAATCATGACATCCCTACAACATCCAAAGCCTTGAGGTACTCAGGGCGAATCTCGTCCACCCCTGAGGCCCAGCCACCAAAGAGTTTTTTTAACCACTTCGGTGACCTCAGTTCCTGTAATGGGCGAGTCGTCCCCCTCATCCTCAAGCCCTGCTTCCTCTATGGAAGGTGTGTCAGTGGGATTGAGAAGCTCCTCAATGTATTCTTTCCACCGCTCGAAGATATCCACAGTCGAAGTCAGCAGCGCACCATCCGCACCATACACAGTGTGGACATGGAACTGCTTCCCCCTCCTGAGTCGCCGGACAGTTTGCCAGAATCTCTTCAAGGCTGCCCTAAAGTCTTGTTCCATGGTCTGACCAAACTCCTCCCATACCCGGGTTTTTGCTTCTGCAACCACCCGACCTGCACTCCACTTGGCCTGTTGGTACACCTCAGCTGCTTCAGGAGTCCCACAAGCCAACCAAGCTCGATAGGACTCCTTCTTCAGTTTGATGGCGCCCCTCACTACCGGTGTCCACCACTTGGTTCAGAGGTTGCCACCATGAGATGCACCAACAACCTTGCAGTCACAGCTGTGGGCAGCTGCTTCAACAATCGAGATGGAGAACATGGCCCATTCAGGCTCCATGTCTCCAGACTCCCTCGGAATGTGGTTGAAGTTATTCCAGAGGTGGAAGTTGAAGACCTCCCAGACAGGGACCTCAGCCAGATGTTCCCAGCACACCCTGACTATACATTTAGGTCTACCGGGTGTGAGTGGCGTTCGCCCCTGCCATTGGATCCAACTCACCACCAGGTGGTGCTCAGTTGACAGCTCTGCACCTCTCTTTACCCGAGTGTCCGAGACATGTGGTCACAGGTCTGTTGACACAATAACAAAATCGATCATCATCCTGTGACCTAGGGTGTCCTGGTGCCAGGTGCACATATGGACACCCTTATGCTTGAACATGGTGTTTGTTATCAACAAACTGTGATTGGCACAGAAGTCCAATAACTGAACACCACTCGGGTTCAGATTGGGCACGCTGTTCCTCCCAATCACACCCCTCCAGGCTTCACTGTCATTGCCCACGTGTGCATTGAAGTCCCCCAGTAGGACATGTGCATCGAGTTGGACATGTGCATTCAAAAGATTACAGAAGGTCAAATTAAGTTCAGTTCTAAAGGTTATAGTGCATTTTAGGTGCATCCTGAAATTTCACAAAGCCGAATAACCCTAACTTTTTGTGAGTGGTATACATACAGTGGGGCAAAAAAGTATTTAGTCAGGTTCAGGTTCAGGTTACTTTATTTGTACCCGTAGGTAGATTTGTTTTGCAGTCTGGTGACATCCATATTTACAAGCCACAAATTACATTCAACATAGACACAGACACAGGCACATATGAAGCTGACTATAAACATGATAAGAATACTCAAGGCTCCATCAATCAGGGTATAAAAAGACAAAGAGATGGGAGAAAAACCAGAGGTAAGAGAGAAGGGTCATATTAAAAGTTAAAAAACTAGTCAAAGAGGTTAAAAACTTAAAGGTCTAAAACCCAATAAAATATTTAGAACCCAAGTGACATCCTACAAAAATAAGTAAATATAAAATGGAGTTAATAAATAGGTACCTAAATTATGTGCAATATATTGTTACAGCTTGTTCAACTCTTTGACAGCAGCAGGGACAAAGCTGTTTTTGTAGCGCTGGGTTCTACTTTTTAGGACAGCAAACCTCCGTCTTGAGGGAAGAAGCTGAAAGTGGCAGTGCAAAGGGTGGGAGTCATCATTTAAAATGGAGGTAGCCATCCTCTGTACTTGTCTGGTGTACAGGGATGTCAGGCTCAGCTGTGGCTCACCAAGCAAACGACTGGACCATCTAACTACCTGATCCAAGGATTTCCTCTGTTTCAGTTTTATCTGACCAAACCATGACACTAAAGAAAAGGATAAAACAGATTCAATAAAAGCCCGATAAAACATTGTCATTATGGTTCGGTCAACTTGGAAGCGTGCAAGTTTTCTCAAGCAATGCAAATGTTGCTGACCCTTTTTGCACACCCTTTCACAGTTCTCTTCAAACTTTAAATTACTATCAATAATCGTCCCAAGATATTTGTAGGAATTTGACAAATTCCCAGGACAAATATCCCAGGATATTTGTCAGCCACCAATTGTGCAAGTTCTCCCACTTAAAAGATGAGAGAGGTCTCCAATTTTCATCATAGGTATACCTCAACTATGAGAGACAAAATGAGAAAAAAAAATCCAGAAAATCACATTGAAGGATTTTTAATGAATTAATTGGTAAATTCCTCGGTAAAATAAGTATTTGGTCACCTACAAACAAGCAAGATTTCTGGCTCTCACAGACATGTAACTTCTTCTTTGAGAGGAATGGGTCTCTGTCCTCCACTCGTTACCTGTTTTAATGGCACCTGTTTGAACTCGTTATCAGTATAAAAGACACCTGTCCACAACCTCAAACAGTCAGACTCCAAACTCCACTATGGCCAAGACCAAAGAGCTGTCAAAGGACACCAGAAACAAAATTGTAGACCTGCACCAGGCTGGGAAGACTGAATCTGCAATAGGTAAGCAGCTTGGTGTGAAGAAATCACCTGTGGGAGCAATTATTAGAAAATGGAAGACATACAAGACCACTGATAATCTCCCTCGATCTGGGGCTCCACGCAAGATCTCACCCCATGGGGTCAAAATGATCACGAGAACGGTGAGCAAAAATCCCAGAACCACATGGGGGGACCTAGTGAATGACCTGCAGAGAGCTGGGACCAAAGTAACAAAGGCTACATCAGAAACACACTATGCCGCCAGGGACTCAAATCCTGCAGTGCCAGACGTGTCCCCCTGCTTAAGCCAGTACATGTCCAGGCCCGTCTGAAGTTTGCTAGAGGGCATTTGGATGATCCAGAAGAGGATTGGGAGAATGTCATATGGTCAGATGAAACCAAAATAGAACTTTTTGATGAAAACTCAACTTGTCGTGTTTGGAGGAGAAAGAACACCATACCTACTGTGAAGCATGGGGGTGGAAACATCATACTTTGGGGCTGTTTTTCTGCAAAGGGACCAGGACGACTGATCCATGTAAAGGAAAGAATGAATGGGGCCATGTATGGTGAGATTTTGAGTGAAAACCTCCTTCCATCAGCAAGGGCATTGAAGATGAAACATGGCTGGGTCTTTCAGCATGACAATGATCCCAAACACACCGCCCGGGCAACGAAGGAGTGGCTTCGTAAGAAGCATTTCAAGGTCCTGGAGTGACCTAGCCAGTCTCCAGATCTCAACCGCATAGAAAATCTCTGGAGGAAGTTGAAAGTCCGTGTTGCCCAGCGACAGCCCCAAAACATCACTGCTCTAGAGGAGATCTGCATGAAGGAATGGGCCAAAATACCAGCAACAGTGTGTGAAAACCTTGTGAAGACTTACAGAAAACGTTTGACCTCTGTCATTGCCAACAAAGGGTATATAACAAAGTATTGAGATGAACTTTTGGGATTGACCAAATACTTATTTTACAGAGGAATTTACCAATTAATTCATTAAAAATCCTTCAATGTGATTTTCTGGATTTTTTTTTTTCTCATTTTGTCTCTCATAGTTGAGGTATACCTATGATGAAAATTGGAGACCTCTCTCATCTTTTAAGTGGGAGAACTTGCACAATTGGTGGCTGACTAAATACTTTTTTGCCCCACTGTGTATATATATATATATATATATATATATATATATATATATATATATATATATATATATATATATATACACTACCGTTCAAACGTTTGGGGTCACCCAGACAATTATTTTGTGTTTTCCATGAAAAGTCACACTTATTTACCACCATGAGTTGTAAAATGAATAGAAAATATAGTCAAGACATTGACAAGGTTAGAAATAATGATTTGTATTTGAAATAATATTTTTTTTCCTTCAAACTTTGCTTTGGTCAAAGAATCCTCCATTTGCATCAATTACAGCATTGCAGACCTAACATGATTGCACAAGGGTTTTCTAATCATCCATTAGCCTTCTGACGCAATGAGCAAACACACTGTACCATTAGAACACTGGAGTGATAGTTGCTGGAAATGGGCCTCTATACACCTATGTAGATATTGCACCAAAAACCAGACATTTGCAGCTAGAATAGTCATTTACCACATTAGCAATGTATAGAGTGTATTTCTGATTAGTTTAAAGTTATCTTCATTGAAAAAAGTGCTTTTCTTTCAAAAATAAGGAAATTTCTAAGTGACCCCAAACTTTTGAACGGTAGTGTATATATATATATATATATACAGTATATATAGATAGATAGATAGATAGATAGATAGATATAGATATTTTTGCTTGCTTGCGGTTGTCCATCGAGTCCGATGATGACGTCCACTTCTATCGGTGAGTCCTTTGATGGCTGTATAGTCCTATCCTGGACCCACATGTCCTGTTGCAGGTAGGGCATGTAAAAGTTGTAGTAGTGGCAGCAGGGGCTGCAGGTGCATTCCTCCTCAGTCTTCTCTCCTGTCTCCTGGCTGTCCTGTCCTCCTCCATCATACAGGTCCCCACAAGGCACTGCTGTCGCCAGGTGTTCCAGTCAGCAGCAGCATCCTCCAGAACCTCAGGTCTGATCCTGCACTTCTTTAAGGCCATCTTTAGCTGGTCCTTGTAGCGCTTCTTCTGCCCTCCAGCAGAGCGTCGACCATGGTGTAGCTGGCCATATAACACCCTGTGAGGCAACCGGTTTGGGGGCATCCTCACCACGTGTCCCAGCCAGCGTAGCTGGTGCTGGGTGATCGTTGCCTCAATACTCCTACAGCTGGTCTTAAAGAGTATCTCAGAATGAGGCACATGGTCACGGCAGGTGATTCCCAGGATGCGCTGAAGGCAGCGTATATGGAACCGCTCTAGATCCCTAATGTGGCGGCTGTAAGTCACCCAGGATTCACAGCTGTAGAGGAGAGTAGTGACACAGACTGCCTGGTAAACAGAGATCTTTGTTTGGAGATGGAGGTTCTTGTTCTGGAAGACCCGACGCCGGAGTCTCCCAAAAGAAGCTGATGCCTGCCTGATCCTGTTCTGGACCTCACTGTCAATGGTGTTGTCTACAGAGAGGATGCTCCCCAGGTACTTGAAAGATGAAACAACAGACAGCTGTTCACCAGCAACAGTGAAGGTAGGTGGAGTAGATGGGATATTGGTGCTCCACTGGCAGACGACCTCTGTTTTGATGGTGTTCACCATCAGTCCCATCCTGCTGTATGCTCTCACCGCAGCAGTAAGAACAGACTGGAGATCTTGTGGGCTATGAGATACCAGAGCACAGTCATCTGCATACTGTAGCTCAATGACTCTCACCCTTTGCAGTTTGGTGGTTGCCTGGAGCCTCCTTATATTAAAAAGGTTGCTATCTAGACGGAAGTCCACTGTTACACCGCTGCTGTCCTCAATCTCCTTGTGGAGAAGTTGGGTGACACAGAGCAGGAAGATGTTAAAAAGTACGGGTGCTAATACACACCCCTGCCTAACCCCTGTACAAATGGGGAAGGAAGGAGATTCCTGTCCTCCTATAGTCACCCGAGCAGTCATACCATCATGAAATTGGCAGAGGATATTGACAAACTTACTAGGGCAACCAAACTTAAGAAGAACTTCCCATAGGAGTTCTCTATGGACAGTGTCGAAAGCTTTGGAGAGATCGACAAAGGCCATGTAAAGGTCCTGGTGTTGCTCCCGACATTTCTCCTGCAGCTGCCGAGCTGTGAAAATCATGTCCACCGAGCTCCTGCCCTTCCTGAAACCACATTGCGATTCAGGCAGCACTGATTCTGTGATGTTGTTGATCAGCCTGTGAAGCATCACCTTCGCCAGGACCTTACCAGCAACAGCAAGGAGCGAAATACCCCTGCTGTTGCCGCAGACAGCCTTGTCACCCTTGTTTTTATAAATGATGACAATTGTGGCGTCTCTCCATTGTTGTGGGATGTTATCATCGGCCCAGACCTTGGTGATGTACTTATGCAGGGTTTTTGTACACAAGTAGCCTCCTTATTTCAACAGCTCGGCAGGGATGTTGTCATTACCAGAGGACTTGTTGTTTTTGAGAGAGCGGGTAGCTGATAGAACCTCCAGGAAGGTTGGGGGCTGATCCAGGTCTTGCATTGGAGGAAGAGTAGGCAAGTCGTCGAGAACAGTGGGGTCTGCATCTGAGTCCTGGTTAAGCAGGGTACTAAAGTGTTCAACCCATCTCAGCAAGATGTTAGGCTGATCCTTTAGGATTCTCAGCCCATCTGCTATTTTCAGGGGAGTGATGCAGCGATTTGTTGGGCCATAAATCTTCTTGACAGCATTATAAAAATTATGCATGTCATTTTTATCGGCAAAGGCCTGGATTTCATGTGCCTTTTTTGTCCACCACTCGTTCTGCATTGTCCGAGTAGCCCTTTGTACATCCCGCCAAGCTCTCTGCCACTGATGCCTGATGATAATGGATGAAGGGTTCCTTAAGGTTGCCTGATGTGCTCTGTGCTTGTCCTCCAACAAGTCGTGGATGGTGTCCGAGTTGTCATCAAACCAGTCTTGGTGGTTCTTTCTCTTATAGCCAATCGTTTGGGCTGCTGCCTCACAAAGAGCCGAGCTGATAAAGTCCCACTTCTGGTCCATGGTCTTCTGAGGCAAACTCAGGAAATGCTCCACCCCCCCACCCCCCCCAGTTTCTCAACCAGGGAGCGCCGAAAATCATTTCTTACATCCAGATTTGCCAGACGGGAGCAATCAAGTTTCCTCCTTTTGGGCCCTTGTAGTCGCAAGGGGGGGCACACTTGCATGTGGACCTTGGCCACGATCAGCAAATGACCACGTTTTGCTGGTCATTAACATCTGTTTGTTCTCTCCCATAGATTGAGTCCCCATCGTGCTGTTTGCTCTCTACATGTCTGTTCTTTTCTTCTTCTCTATCCCCTCACCCCCCAGCCAGTCGCAGCAGATGACTGCCCCTCCCTGAGCCTGGTTCTGCTGGAGGTTTCTTCCTGTTAAAAGGGAGTTTTTCCTCTCCACCGTCGCCAAGTGCTTGCTCACAGGGGATCGCCTGATTGCTGGGGTCTTTCTGCAACTGTGGGGGTTCCCCCCTACAGTTGATAGTGCTATGAGATGACTGTTGTTGTGAAATGGCGCTATATAAATAAAGTTGAATTGAATTGAATTGAATTGATCAGCCGGTGATCTGTCCAGCATTCTGCACCTCTCATGGCACGGGTGATGTGGACATCTCTGATGTCACTGCGCCTCACAATGATGTAATCAATCAGGTGCCAGTGTTTAGAGCGAGGGTGCATCCTTGATGTTTTGTACTTGGCCTTTTGCTGGAAGATGGTGTTGGTTATGGTCAGGTTATGCTCAGAGCAGAGAGTGAGCAATCTCACTCCATTTGCGTTAACCTGGCCAACTCCGTGTCTGCCAAGCACTCCACTCCATATCTGATTGTTCTGACCCACTCTGGCGTTAAAATCTCCAAGTAAAAAGATCTTGTCATTCTTGGGGATCCGGCGAAGAGTTTCGTCCAGTAACTGATAGAAGGAATCCTTGGCCTCACTCTCCGATGGCAGGGTTGGTGCATAGGCACTAAGAAGTGTAGCAAAGCGATTCTTAACCAGGGGGATATGGAGTGTCATCAGTCTCTCACTAATTCAATTCAATTCAATTCAATTCAACTTTATTTATATAGCGCCATTTCACAACAACAGTCATCTCATAGCACTATCAACTGTAGGGAGGACCCCCACAGTTGCAGAAAGACCCCAGCAATCAAGCGATCCCCTGTGAGCAAGCACTTGGCGACGGTGGAGAGGAAAAACTCCCTTTTAACAGGAAGAAACCTCCAGCAGAACCAGGCTCAGGGAGGGGCAGTCATCTGCTGCGACTGGCTGGGGGGTGAGGGGATAGAGAAGAAGAAAAGAACAGACATGTAGAGAGCAAACAGCACGATGGGGACTCAATCTATGGGAGAGAACAAACAAATGTTAATGACCAGCAAAAAAAAAAATATTTCATAGAGAGTGAGGAAAGGAGTGAGGCCCAGTGCATTACTGGAGGTCCCCCGGCTGACTAAACCTATTAGCAGCATAACTAAGGGAGGGTTCAGAAAACACATGATCCCTCCCTAATTGTAGGCTATATCAAAAAGGTAGGTTTTAGCCCTATTCTTAAAAACAGAGATCGAGTCTGACTCCCGAATCCAGATTGGCAGCTGATTCCACAGGAGAGGAGCTTGATAACTAAAGGCTCTGCCTCCCATTGTACTTTTGGAGATTCTAGGTATTACAAGTAAACCTGCATTTTGGGAGCGTAGTGCTCTGTTAGGATGATACGGTAGTATCAGATCTTTTAAATAAAAAGGAGCCTGATTGTTTAGAGCTTTGTAAGTAAGAAGAAGGATTTTAAACTTAATTCTAAACTCTATGGGAAGCCAATGAAGGGAGGCCAGAACCGGAGAGATATGATCTCTCTTTCTAGTACCTGTTAAAACTCTTGCTGCAGCGTTTTGGATCAGCTGAAGACTTTTTAAAGATGTTTTAGGACAACCTGATAATAAAGAATTACAATAATCTAATCTCGAGCTAACAAAAGCGTGGATCAGCTTCTCAGCATCACTCTGAGACAAGATGCTCCTAATCTTGGCAATATTACGCAAATGATAGAAGGCAGTCTTAGAAACAAATTTAATATGTGAATTGAAGGACAAATCCTGATCAAAAATAACTCCAAGGTTCCTCACAGAGCTATTAAGAGAAAGAGTAACTGCATCCAAACTGAAAGTTTGATTTGGAAAGGAATTTCTAAGGTTTTTTGGACCAACAAGAATGACTTCAGTCTTATCTGAATTTAATAGCAGGAAATTACAAGTCATCCAAACTTTGATTTCCTTAAGACAGGCTTCTAACTTGGCTAATTGATTAGTATCATCTGGCTTCATTGACAGGTATAATTGTGTGTCATCTGCATAACAGTGAAAATGTATACAGTGCTTTCTAATAATGTTGCCTAACGGAAGCATATATAAACTAAAAAGAGTAGGGCCAAGCACAGATCCCTGTGGAACTCCATGACTAAGCTTTGAGCTGAGAGAAAACTCATCATTTACATGAACAAACTGGAACCTATCAGATAAATAAGATCTAAACCACTGCAACGAAGTTCCATTAAGTCCAACATAGTGTTCTAATCTATCAAGTAGAATATTATGATCAATAGTATCAAAAGCTGCACTAAGATCTAAAAGGACAAGTACAGAAACTAGTCCATTATCAGATGCAATGAGGAGGTCGTTAGTGACCTTCGCTAAGGCTGTTTCAGTGCTATGATGGATTCTAAACCCAGATTGAAACTCCTCAAATAAACCATTTCCCTGCAGGTGGTCAAATAATTGCATAGCAACAACTCTTTCTAAGATTTTTGAAATGAAAGGGAGATTAGAGATTGGTCTATAGTTAGCTAAAGCTCCTGGATCTAGCGTTGGCTTTTTGAGTAAGGGTTTAATTACAGCCGTTTTAAAAGCCTGCGGTACATGGCCTAAAGTTAATGAAGAATTGATTATATGAAGAATAAAGCTACCAATAAGTGGGAAGACTTCTTTAAATAACCTGGTAGGAATAGGGTCTAAAAGACAAGTTGAAGGTTTGGATGAGGAAACTATTTTGTCTAACTCACAAAGGTCGATTGGAGTAAACTCATCAAGACAGACATCAATAGAAGGAGTTGTAGTAGTTACAGTATTTAAGTTAACTGTGGGAAGAATCTGATTGATTTTATCTCTGATGGATGAAATTTTATTATTGAAAAAGTTCATAAAGTCCTGACTAGTAAGCTCTAAGGGGATGCTAGGATTGACAGAGTCCTGACTCTTTGTCAACCTGGCTACAGTACTGAAAAGAAACCTGGGATTATTCTTGTTCTCTTCTATTAATGCAGAGTAATAACTCGTTCTAGCTTTTCTAAGAGATTTTTTATAAATTAAAAGATGATTTCTCCAAGCTAAATAGATTTCATCTAAATTAGTAGAGCGCCATTTTCTTTCTAATTGACGAGTCTTCTGTTTTAAGCTACGAGTTTCTGTGTTGAACCAAGGAGTTAAAAATCTCTGATTAGACTTTTTCTTTTTTAAGGGGGCCACCAAGTCTAGAGCCTGATGCAGAGAAGCTGAAACACTATCCACCATGTTATCAATTACAGAAGGAGCAAGCTGTCTATAGCTTATTTCCGTTGTGTTGACACATGGCATAGAGGAAACAATCTGCATAAATTTGGAAACAGCATCATCTGAGAGGCATCTACTGTGATAATATTTTTCTTTAGGAGCCAAATAGTCAGAAATAGTAAAATCAAAGGTTAACAGACAATGGTCTGACAGTACAGGGTTATGAGGAAACACTACCAGATTTTCTATTTCTATGCCATATGTCAGAACAAGGTCCAATGTATGGTGGAGGTAATGAGTAGAATTTCCTACTTTCTGAGAAAACCCAATCGAGTCTAATATTGAATTAAAAGCCACATTAAGGCAGTCACTATCTACATCCACATGTATATTAAAGTCCCCTACTATAATTATTCTATCAGATTTCAGCACTAAATCAGCTAAGAAATCAGGAAATTCGGATAAAAATTCTTAATAGGTTGATGGGGAACGATAAACTATGGCAAATAAAATTGGGTTTAACCTGGGATTGCTAAAGTGTCCAATGCTGAGGACCAGGCCCTCAAAGGAATTATAACATGTTTTTTGCTTTACATTAACTAGTAATTTGGAATGGTAAATTGATGCTACTCCTCCTCCACGACCAGAACTTCTGGGATTTTGACAGTTTAAATAACCAGAGGGAGTTGATTCATTTAAACCAACATAATCCTCTTGTCCTAACCAAGTCTCTGTAAGGGAAATTAAATCAATCTGATGATCAATTAACAGATCATGGACTAACAGAGACTTGGGAGTTAGAGACCTAATATTTAATAAACCACATTTAATTTTTAAATTATGAGGAGGAACAGAGGCCAAATCATTCAATTTAGAGGCTTTATGTTTAATTTGAGTTTTACCAATATTTTGCTTTATCACTTTGGGATGCTTATACATTATATTTTTATTCACTTTGGAGGGAGCAGACAACGATTCTCTGATGGGGAAGACAGGGGCTAAGTTGAGGGGTGGCGGATGAAGAGGAGCTGCAGAGAGGCGTGTAAGACTACGACTCTGCTTCCTGGTCCCAACTCTGAGTAGTCATGGTTTTGGAAATTTGGATAAAAAAGATGCCAGATTGTTAGATAAATGAGAAGCACCATCCAAAGTGGGATGAATGCTGTCTCGTCTCATAAGACCAGGTTTTCCCCAAAAAGAGCTCCAATTGTCAATGTAGCCCACGTCATTTGCAGGACACCACACAGACAGCCAGCGGTTCAAGGATGACGAGCGGCTGAACATGTCATCACTGGTCAGATTGGGGAGGGGTCCAGAGAATACTACAGTGGCTGACATCGTTTTTGCAAAGTCACACACCGATTCTACATTAAGTTTCGTGACTTCCGACTGCCGGAGACGGATGTCATTAATGCCGGCGTGAATAACAATTGTGGAATATTTACAGTTACTTTTAGCCAGCATTTTCAAATTTGACTCGATGTCGCCTGCTCTGGCCCCAGGAATGCATTGGACTATGGCCGCTGGAGTCTCTAGGTTCACGTTTCTGACTACAGAGTCGCCAATGATCAGAGTTTTTTCCTCAGCGGGTGTGTCGCTGAGCGGGGAAAAACGATTAGAAACGTGAACAGGTTGGTGGTGAACCGGGGCTTTGCGACTAGGCTTCCTTCTCACCGTCACCCACCCAGTCTCCTCGCTGCAGAGGAGAGCCGGGGAACCGGTGACAGGGGGACCTAAGCTAGCTAGCTCCGCTGCAGCTAAGGGGCGTCCGTCGAGATTAACTGGCGCAGACGGTGTTTCAATGCAGCGGAGCCGGGATTCCAAATCAGACAACCTCGCCTCGAGCGCCTCAAAAAGACAACATTTATTACATTTACCGTTATCACTAAAAGAGGCAGAGGTGTAGCTAAACATCTGACAGAGAGAGCACACCAGAGGAGGAGAGGAAAGAGAGCTAGTAGCCATAGCTAGTGGCTCGAGAGCTGGAGAGCAAACCACACAGGCAGACAGCAAAACAGGAAGTGACGATACGTTACCACAAGGAAGTGACTAATTTTTTTTTTTTTTTTTTTTTTTTAATTTTAACTTTTTTAACAGTCTTACAAGAGATAAGAAGGATAAGATAAAGTAATAAGAATAGTAAATAATAATAAGATAAAGTAACTAAAAGCATAATAAAAGTAGACAAAAAGAGAAACGGGGGGTTCTTTTCAGTCCAGAGTGTCCAGAGTTCTAGGGGTTTTCCATGAGTTTCCGATCATCGACCAAACAGTGGAGTTTCACAGCATTCCGCTTCTTCATGTGTTTCAGTGATGAGAAAAAAAGGCAGAGTTCTTTATGAAATACATTAAAATTTGGCTTGCATTTTAAAAATCTATTTTTGTGTACATAAAATTTTCCCAAGATTACGAGGGTGTTAATAGACATATCATGCAATGAGTTCTTAATAATAAAGCCATACAAAATATTCTGACAGTTAAAAACAGGGGTTGGTACATGTTTAGATAACCAGTGATGAAAATCATCCCAAAACGCAATGGTGTACATACAGTAAAAGAAAATGTGATCTGTACTTTCTATATGTTCATTACAAAAGGAACAGTTATTGTTCTCAAAGCCAAAGCGTTTACTTAGAAACTCAGCAGAAGGATAAATTCCATTTAAAACTTTATAGTGGATCTCTTTTGCTTTTGGTGAAATAGGAAATTTAAAGAATTTAGATCTTAGAATTTGAGCTTCTTTTTTGGAGAAAAAATTAAGAATAGCAGCTCTAGAAACTGTTGCTGGGAAGATTTCTTTATTAAATATTTTCCTAATCGTTAAATTGTTTAATTTTGAGTCATCTAGGCGGAAACCATTCACCAAAAGCAAAGGGAGGTTTGGGCAAGAGCCAAATCTATTTAAAGTTGAGGCCATTAGTATAACTGTCTGAGGTATTGCCTCCATTACTTGGTTATATTCTCGTTTATCATTTATGTTATATTTAGCACAGAAGTTCTCAAAAGTTAAAACATTCCCTGTGCCGTCTAATAAGTGTAGTACAGACCAAATGCCCTTATTTTGCCAGTTTTGTAGGAATATTGATTTGTGTTTATATAGTACATATCTACAATTCCACAGAGGGGTCATATGAGGGCTAAAATTATGTTTATAAATCAATCTCCAATATAGTAAGACCTGTTGATGAAATGAGGAGAGTTTATAGGGGAGCTTTTTTAGGTCATAGTCACATCTGAGCAGGAATTCAATGCCCCCAAATTTAGCAAAAATTTCATTGGGAATATGAAACCAGAAATGTTTGGGTTGTTTAATAAATTGTCTCAGCCAGTTAATTTTAATGGTGCCATTAATGCATTCAAAGTCTATTGCTTTAACACCACCTTCCTCATATTCTTGAATCATGGTACTGTAGCGAACTCAATATGAGCACCCTACTTGGCTTGCCAAGTGGGTTGACCCTATTGGCGACACAGGTAGGGTGCGGGACTCCGGAGCGGGAGGCGTGAGTTCGAATCTCCCGGTGGGACGTCGCCATGTCGAGCAGCACGTTACACTGGTGTCAGAAGTGGGATCTCCTGTCCAAAGCAGTAATGGGGCGCTGATGTCGAGAACCAGAGGGGAGTAGTGTAGCGAACTCAATATGAGCACCCTACTTGGCTTGCCAAGTGGGTTGACCCTATTGGCGACACAGGTAGGGTGCGGGACTCCGGAGCGGGAGGCGTGAGTTCGAATCTCCCGGTGGGACGTCGCCATGTCGAGCAGCACGTTACAGTACCTTTTTTAATATAATGTGTTTTCCCTTTCCAGATATAATTGAAAATGGTTTGGTTGATGGCTTTAACGGCATCTTTGGGCATTGGTAATGAATGGGCTGGATAAATAAATCGGGAGATGCATTCCATTTTTGTCAGAAATGTTCTTCCTATGATGGAAATATCTCTTTGAGACCAGGAGTTGAGATAAGTTTTTGATTTCTCCAAGCAATTCCATATATTGAACTTGACTAATTGATCAACATCTTTAGTGATATGCATGCCCAAATATTTCACTGTTTGTTTGACGGGAATGGTATGAATGGCTGATAGACTGCAATCATGAATAGGTAATAATTCACATTTACCTAGATTCAGTTTAAGTCCAGAGGCTTTAGAGAAAACATCTATATAATTAAGAATTTTAGGGACTTGATCAGAGTTGTGCATGAATATGGCTGTGTCGTCAGCCAGTTGGCTGATTGTTAGTTGTTTTCCAAATACTGTTAATTTATCAAAGTCAGAGTTTTTTATAAAAATTGAGAGCATTTCAGCTGCTGCAATGAACAACAGAGGCGAAATCGGGCAGCCTTGTTTTATTCCTTTGCCTATTGAAAATCTAGGGGAGGTACCATGTGGTAATAGAACTGAGCTGTTGGTATCCGTGTAAATTAGTTTTATAAAGTCTAAAAAGTGCTCCCCAAAACCAAAAAGCTCTAAGGTCCTAAACATAAATTTGTGTTCAATCATATCAAAAGCTTTAAAAAAATCCAAAAATAAAATAAACCCCTCGTCAATTAGGTCCCTATAGTCAAGTAAGTCCAATACCAGGCGTATATTGTTGTGTATTGAGCGCCCTTTAATAAAACCTGATTGTGTCTCTGAGATAAGATCAGTGATGCCAGTTTTGAGTCTGTTGGCATAAATATGTGTTAAAATTTTGTAATCATTATTAAGTAAAGTAATTGGTCTGAGATTATCAATCAATTTTGGGTCCTTGCCAGGTTTGGGAATTAATGTGATGAGTCCTTGTTTCATAGTATTTGGTAAAACTGATGTAGCACGGATTTCCTTTAACATATTAAAAAATAAGTCTTTTAGGTTAATCCAGAAGTGCCTGTAAAAATTGGCTGTCAAGCCGTCTGAGCCAGGTGATTTGTCTAGAGCTAAGGATTTTAAAGCTTTCTCAACTTCCTCCATGTGGATCTCTGCGTCACATGATTTTCTAAAATATTCATCAATTTTCGGTATCCGTCCTGAAATGGATTCAAAGAAACCCTCTGCATTAGTATGCGAGTAAGAGGAGGAGTATAATTCACTGTAAAATTTAAATATTTCTTTAGAGATCCTCACAGAATCAGTACATTCTTTACCATCAATTATAAGAGACTTAATGGCATTTCGTTCTTGTCTTCTTTTCTCAAGCCTACAGAAGTATGCTGAGCTTCTCTCTCCCTCCTCTATCCATTTCGCTCTTGACCTAATATATGCTCCTTTGGCTTTATTAATATAGATGTTATCTAGGGAAGAGTGCAATAAAATCAGTTTTTGTTTGTCCTCTTCACATAAGGAATGTTTGTTGCATATTAAATGGATCTCTTTTACAATATCCATTTCTTTTTGTTTATTGGCTCGGCTTATGACTTTGCTGTATGAAATGGAAATCTGACGGATTTTAAATTTAAGAAATTCCCATTTCTCCCTGTAAGTTGACAATAATGTATCTTTAGTTATACTGTCGATTGTCCTTTTAACATCCTGACAGAAAGGGTCATGTTTTAGAAGATTTGAATTAAATTTCCAGTAGCCTTTATTTCTTCTGACTGCACTAGTGGGAGTTATGGTTAACTTGATCATACAATGATCTGTAAGCGGAGCTGCAGAAATTGAGGTATTTATGTCTATATTAGGTTGGAATTCAGAAATAAGCCAGTAGTCTAATCGCGATTTAATGGTGCCATCAGGTTTAAACCAAGTAAAGGTTTGAGTATCTGGATTTAACGCACGCCATATGTCACTAAGCTGAAATGTGTTACAGAAGTCTAGTAAAGTGGTATTATACTGATGATTAGGAAATCTTGAAGGTTGCCTATCAAGCCATTCATCCATAACCATATTGTAGTCGCCACCCAACACAAAAACAGGATTGATATATATTTGGGATAATTCCTTCAATATGTTAGTCACGTCTGTAATTAATTGTTTGTTCTGACTGCGGTTAATAAATCCATAAATGTTAACAAGAATCAAGAATTGTTTGTGTATTTCAAAAACGCAAATAATCCAGTGTCCTGTGTCATCTCTTTTGGTTGCAACTACTTTCCCAGGAAAGTTATTTAGGAGTATGGCGACCCCTGCTGATCTATTTGTGCCATGACTATAGTATATTTTTTCTCCCCATTGATTTGTCCACATTTTTTCATCTGTATTGTTGCTGTGAGTCTCCTGAATAAGATAACAATGTGCTTTTTCATTTTTAAGGAATAGAAATGTAGCCTTTCTTTTTATAGAGCCTCGTAAACCCCTAGCATTAAGTGATGCAAAAGAAAAGGTTGTAATAAAAGACATAAAGGATGAAAAAGAATAAGGAAAAAATTAAAATAATAATAAAATAAAAATAACAAGTAGATAAACGGTTTAGGTTGTTACTTTGGACCAAGTACACTTGAAGAAAGCCCCTGATTAAATTGCTAAATATATGTTTTAACTCATAACTTTTTTCCCCTTTTTTTTCCCTTCCCTTTTTTCCTTTTTCTTCCTCTTTTTTCCTTCTCCTTCTTTTCCTTTTTTCCCTTTTCTTTCCCCTTTCCCTTCCTCCTTTTCCCCCAAGCTGCACGCTTGTTATGACAGAATCCAAAAACCAAATCTATAAAATTATCGAAAATATGTAATGCAAATTATCAAAATGGCATTGAAAAGGAGCTGCCTTATAAATCTACCCTTCAAAAAAAAAAAAAAAAAGGATTCAGGAACCTGAGTAAAAGTAGCATGTAAACATATCCAAATGCCAGCTGCCAGGAACACAGCGTACTTCAAAAGGGGACTATGAAATGACTCCCTATAAAGTAAACATTGAAGTAGCTTAGCAACATGTACAGAACATTAAAGAGTCAAAGTGCTTGTTCAGCCATAGTTGTGAACCAGACCCTTAGATGCTGACTCTTCTACCATCGATGTATCCCACATGGCCTTTGTACCAGACGTTTTTCCCAGCTGCACGGGCTTGCTCCATCTGTGGCCATGCTGCTGCGCGGGCATCCCTGTCGGCTTTACAGAAATCTTGCTTGAATCGGATCCCGGCTACTCTGCAGAATTTGGAGTTTTTGGTCAGCCTCCAAATTTCTTCACAGTGGTATCTCATGACAAACTGAAGAATAACCTGGCGGTTTCTCCCATTTTCACGTTTTCCCAGGCGGTGGACATTATCAACAATAGTGCCCATGGTCGTTGCCCACTGCGGTGCAATTTCTGACAGAATGTGGATTACCTCCTCACGGATCATTTCGTTATTCTTTTCTTTGATCCCGTGTATTTTAAGGTTCCAGCGCCTCTTGTACCTCTCCAGCTCAGTAATCCTTTCCTTTAGCTCTTCGTTTTCTTGTATAAGCTTGGGGATGTCTCTCTCAAAGCTCTGTAGTTTGGTCTGGCAATTTTTGATGTCAGCAGTATTAATTTCAACAAGACGGGTGATGCTGGCTACCATTGTGGCGGTCTCCCTTAACTGCGCTCCAAAATCATCAACTTTGGTGGTTAGTTTTGTGATAGCATCTACCAAGTTGTCGTAAGATTGCTCTTGGGCGGTTTTCATCTTGGAAAGTGGCGGAGCAGAGGACTTAGTTGGAGTGACGGGAGAACTTTTTCTCTTACCAGGACCGCTACTAACAGAGGTTTCCATCGGGGTGTAGTCATGGTCAGTAGTAGCTGTTGTTAGCTTAGCGTTCGTTTTCCCGCCGGACATATTAGTCGGATTTGATTAGTTTCCTGTGACAGAAACTTGCGTTCAAAATCACCAATTGAACTTACTTGCTTTGAAGCTGTCAGCTCTGAAAATGTTTTCAGTCTGAATATGAGTTATTGTCTAAGTTTCGGGGCTGGAGAATGCGGGTTTAGAAGAGCGAACTGGTCCGGATCGCCATCTTCCGGAAGTCCCCCATTCTGAGTGCTCTAAGGAAGTGACTAATGCCAACAGGTGTTTCACTGAGTCTTGGTAGAAGGGTGTTTTTGATGGCCAGTCCTACACCATGCAGATGTTGTTCTCCTGAGGGGTAACCCCTCCAGAAGAATGTGTAGCCCATCCCTTCCTCTGTTAAAGAGCCCTCATCTAGGAGCCTGGTCTCGCTCAGTGCAGCAATATCAATGTTGTAGTGACTCAGTTCAGCAGCAACCAGAGCTGTTCTCCTATGGGGTCTATCAGAACCTCGATCCAGGAGTGTCTTTACATTCCATGTTGCCAGTTTTAGGTTGCATGTTTTCTTTTTATTATTTCGACCGCAGAGGTGGAATGACCCAACTGGCGCGGTAACCTGTTCAGGCGAAAGATGGGTGGGCAATTTTTAGGCCACCTTTTCTAGACCCCTCCCCAGTTGGGGTGAGCAGTGCTGTCCTAAATAGGGCTGCTCAATCACACAGGGGTCTGCCGAAAACAGCTGCCACCCCAGCTGTTAGCGACCATAATAGCCCTGTGCTGCTGACGTGCAGGGTTATAGCTAGGAGCTCCCAGTAACATTCATACCTGCTCCCGTCGCCACACACCCTGTCGCCGCCAGACTCCAACCAGATGTCCAGGAAGGTAAGGCCCACCATGGTCAGAGGTGGACACCTGCGCACTGAATTATTTAGAGTGCCGTAGGGGGCGCGCTCTCACCAATAGCACTGTCTTCACAATGATGAGGTAAATCCGGTGGCGTTGGTAAGCCCATGACGACCAGTCCCTCAACATGGCTGCAGGAGGCTGCCGGGTCCTTGGTCTTTTAAGTCCCGCCTTTTGCGCACCACCAGCACATTGCTTTTCTGTCAGGGGTTGCTCCCTTAGCCTTCACCTTAATAGATTACCCACAAGGCAGTGGGGCTATTTACCCATAGTTGGGGCAGGGGTTGACGGGCGCCAGGGCGTGTCCACACAGGGTGGGCCTATACGCCACATCTCTGGGGCCCCCTGCTGCTCCGAGATCCCCTCCAGTTTAGCCTGGGACCGCAGGGTACCCATTTACCATGTGTGGCCACGAGGAGGCACTGCAGGGGTCTTGGTGGTGGAGAGGCTATGTACCAGCAGGAGGAGACTTACGCACTCGGCTCCTCTTTTCACCCCCGATGAGGGCTAGCTGGTGGCGGTAGCTGTAAGCAGAGCAGCAAGCAGAGAGCAACATGCAACATATGTCATGCAACATGCACTATCTGCAAACATCTCTACGTTGCTATACTACTGTACTAGACGCTTCACACGCACCCTGTGTAAATGGGATATACACACACATACATATATACAGTATATATATATATATATATATATATATATATATATATATATATATATATATACACACACACACACACACACACGCACAGCGGGGAAAATACACGTCAGCATTTTTCTTATTCAATATATTTCTGATGGAGCCATTGACCTGACATTTTCACCAAATATTAGTAACAATCCACGTAATCCATACATACAAAGAAATCAAGGCAAATGTCTTCACAAAACAAGTTATACTTAATAAATTGGAATGAGACAGGGAACAAGTATTGAACATGCTTGGTGAAATTAATTTAATATTTAGTTGAAAAGCCTTTGTTGGTAATAACAGCTTCCAGATGCCTCCTGTATGGAGAAACTAGGTGCAGGTATTGCTCAGGAGTGATTTTAGCCCATTCTTCCACACAAACTGTCTTCAAATCTTGAAGTTTCCGTGGGTGTCTCCTATGAACTCTGATCTTCAGTTTGTTCCATAGATTTTCATTTGGATTCAGGTCAGATGACTATCCGGGTCATTCTAGCAGCTTTATTTTCCTTCTCTGGAGCCAGTTGAGCGTTTTCTTGGCTGTGTGTTTGGAATCATTGTCTTGTTGAAATGTCCAACCTTGTTTCATCTTCAGCATCTTATCAGATGGCAACAGGTTCTTATCAAGGATGTCTCTGTACATTTGTCCATTCATCTTTCCTTCAATTATATGAAGTCTGCCTGTGCCATGTGCTGAAAAACACACCTACACCATGATGCGGTGTGCAGTGCCATTTCTTCTCCAAACATGTTGTGTGGTATGGCATCCAGAAAGTTCAATTTTGGTCTCATCTGACCAGACTATATTCTCCCAGTATGTTACTGACTTGCCCAAATGTCGTGCAACAAACTTTAAAAGAGCTTCAGCATGCTTTTTCTTTAGCAATGGAATCTTGCAAGGTGAGAGGGCATAGAGCCCATGTTTTTTTTGTTTTTTTTTTGGGGGGGAGGGGTTGCTTTCTGCACATTTCATGATGGGGTTCATTACTAATGTCATGACCATCATTTCAAAGCTATTTTTTCTAGTTGCATTACTGCGTTTTTTAAGGATATCCAAATAAAGAACTGCTATTTATCACCTGCAAACCTACCTTCAGCATCTGCACTTGGGCTCTATGCTGTTCACAACTGTGAAAGTCATGCCTCATTGATTGATTAACCTTTTTTTTTTTTACTACACCTTGATTCGTTTTTCAAATACCCATATGAGGACATACCGCAAAATAAGCTTCATAGGCTGAACTTTCTGGTCGAGATTGTTTAGCCATGTCTTGTGTGTTAAAAACTCAAATATCAGTTCTATATCCAAACCTTTACGTATGCCCTAATCACAAAAATAAATCAAATACATTTTAAAAAATCTAAGTTGTGTATGCTTGATGATCAGTGGTGATGAATCATCAAAAATTCCATCCATTGGAAACATGGGACATGTACTCACTTTCTTGCATATGTACAAAAGCTAAGCTGAACATATCAATGTGAACTCCATGCAGTTGTATTTTTTTCTTTTTTTAACCCCCTTAGAATTCCAACCTATTTTCCTGAAATGCCTAAAGACAGCATATACAAAGTAAATAAAATTTCTTCACTGAGTGGTAGCAGAAAATTTGAAACATCCCACAGGTGTGGTGACGTGCAGTCAGGGTAGTCATCATGAAAAATAAAAAAGAAATAATGAAAAATAAATATTATTATTTGTTCTCTGATCTGTCTTGTAGGCCTAAATGTAGTTTCTGAATTATTCTAATCAGTTCATTGATATTTATATTTAAGATCCCTGAATCTACGTATTTCCTGTTCAAATTCAAGGGAGAGGCGAAGTGATGCAGCAACAAACACTGCCTCAAATGGATTGTGCAATCCTTCCCAAACTGGATTGAACACTTGCAATACAGCCATGGACAAAATTGTTGGTACCCCTCTGTTAATGAATGAAAAACCCGCAATGGTCACAGAAATAACTTGAATCTGACAAAAGTGGTAGTAAATACAAATTCTATGAAAATTAACCAATGAAAATCAGACAGTGCTTTTGAATTGTGGTTCAACAGAATTACTTTAAAAAACAAACTCATGAAACAGGCCTGGACAAAAATGATGGTACCCTTAGAAAAGATTGAAAATAATGTGACCATAGGGACATGTTCAACCAAGATGTGTCCTCTAATTAACATCACAGGTGTCTACAAACTTGTAATCAGTCAGTCGACCTATTTAAAGGGTGACAAGTAGTCACTGTGCTGTTTGGTGACATGGTGTGTACCACACTAAACATGGACCAGAGGAAGCAAAGGAGAGAGTTGTCTCAGGAGATTAGAAAGAAAATTATAGACAAGCATGTTAAAGGTAAAGGCTATAAGACCATCTCCAAGCAGCTTGATGTTCCTGTGACTACAGTTGCACATATTATTCAAAAATTTAAGATCCACGGGACTGTGGCCAAACTCCCTGGACGTGGCCGCAGGAGGAAACTTGATGAAAAATGGAAGAGGCGGATAATACGAATGGTAACAAAAGAGCCCAGAACAACCTCTAAACACATTCATGGTGAACTCCAAGGTCAAGGTACATCAGTGTCAGATCGCACCATCCGTCGTTGTTTGAGCCAAAGTGGATTTCATGGGAGACGACCAAGGAGGACACCACTGTTGAAAACAAATCATAAAAAAGCCAGACTGGAATTTGCCAAACTGCATGTTGACAAGCCACAAAGCTTCTGGGAGAATGTCCTATGGACAGACGAGACAAAACTGGAACTTTTTGGCAAGGCACATCAGCTCTATGTTCACAGATGCAAAAATGAAGCATACCAAGAAAGGAACACTGTCCGTACTGTGAAACATGGAGGAGGTTCTGTTATGTTCTGGGGCTGCTTTGCTGCATCTGGCACAGGGTGTCTTGAATCTGTGCAGGGTACAATGAAATCTCAAGACTACCAAGGTATTCTAGAGAGAAATGTGCTGCCCAGTGTCAGACAGCTTGGTCTCAGTCGCAGGTCATGGGTCTTGCAAAAGGATAATGACCCAAAACACACAGCTAAAAACACCCAAGAATGGCTAGGAGTAAAACATTGGACTATTCTGAAGTGGCCTTCTATGAGCCCTGGTCTAAATCCTATTGAACATCTGTGGAAGGAGCTGAAACATGCCGTCTGGAGAAGGCACCCTTCAAACCTGAGACAACTGGAGCAGTTTGCTCATGAGGAGTGGGCCAAAATACCTGCTGAGAGGTGCAGAAGTCTCACTGACAGTTACAGAAATCGTTTGATTGCAGTGATTGCCTCAAAAGGTTGTGCAACAAAATATTAAGTTAAGGGTACCATCATTTTTGTCCAGGCCTGTTTCATGAGTTTGTTTTTTTTAAAATAATTCTGTTGAACCACAATTCAAAAGCATTGTCTGATTTTCATTGGTTAATTTTCATAGAATTTTTATTTATTACCACTTCTGTCAGATTCAAGTTATTTCTGTGTCCAGTGTGAGTTTTTCTTTCATTAACAGAGGGGTACCAACAATTTTGTCCACGTGTGTATGTGCGTTCCCATTGCCATCTCTCTGTATGTCACCAGTGTAATATTTGTAGGCACTTTTATTGTGTCCTCGCTTTCCATGGTCTCGATAATGTCCTTCACATGTGTTTATTACATAGTCTTCCTAATTTGACATAAAACTGCAGCTAAAAATCACAATAAGAGGCTGCCAGTACTGTTGTCTCAACAAGGGGGGTGGGGTTGGGTGTGTGTGCTTGAGCACCACAATCACAGGATTTTTTAAACTAAAACAAATGGTAAATGGCATTCACTTGTATAGTGCTTTCTACTCATCTCAGGATGATCAAAGCACTTTACAGATCCAGAGGAGCTGTCATGCACACAGGCACTGGCCTGACCCACCAGGAGCAACTGGGGGTTCAGTGTCTTGCTCAAGGACACTTCAACATGCAGACTGCAGGAATCAAACCACTCACCCTCCGATCAGTAGTCAGCCACACTACACCTGTGCCACAGCCGCCCCCAGATTGTTTAAGAAGATAAGGAGTACTTTTTTTTTAGCAAAGTCACAGTGACTTTTGTCCAGAAGAATAGACAAATTTATTTAACTTACAAGTAAAGGTAAGACCATGCATGCATAGTTGGTGTAAATACTTGAATTTGTAATAAATGAGTGTAAATTGTGGAGCTGTAACACGCAGAGAGATGTGACTCTATGAGCCATTATAATTTATGTTCTTCCTTGGACAAAAACAAAGTAAAATGAGTTTCATGCCCCCCAAAAACTTTTTTATAAAATAACTTGATACATTATACTTGTGTAACCGAAGATTTTTGCATTTTATCTGTACTCAAGGAGAGTTGTAAAATGAAAACATGGACTTTTATTACTGCCTTTTCTGTGTTCCATTTAGAGGTAATTCAATAAAATACTTCACACTTGTTTTGATAAAATTATTTTTAAAATCAGATTTTCAAAATGTAAGATTAGCAGATTATAGGACCATGCAAGCTTTCAACTACATGTTGCAGGGGTCAACTTTTGTTTTTTTTCCAGTGGGCCGTAGGTCCGGAGCAGTGCCAGCATGCTGAATGGGTGGATATTTCATTTCCATGTTGGGAGGGACAATAAACGGAACATTTTCTCCAGAGTAAATATTGAGAGGACATTATTATTGTAGTCAGTCACAAATTTATGAGAAAGAATGTAAAAGTGTGCACTTATGGGAAAAAGCTGAACATTTATGAGAAAGTCATAAATTTACGAGAAAGAAAACTGCAAATTTACAAGAAATAGTTGCAAATTTACAAAAAGTCAAGTTTCCTAGAAAGAAATTGAATCGGTGAATTCAAAAAGGGCCCAAGTCCACACTTTTTCAAAGGGGACTTGGGCCCTTTTTGAATTCACCGATTCAATTGTCCTCCCCTGAATCCCCTTGATTTACGCCCATGTCACCAGGCTGTCCTGCTGTGGGAGCATCTGGGTGAATGCCGTGACTTTCAGCGGCAGTGAGTGGAACATTAGTGCACATAATTGCACCAGAGGTGGGCGCATGCACACACAGGCAACAAGCGTGCTCTTTGAGTTTCGGTAGCAGCAAGGCCAACTTGGTAGTAGCGGTCAACGGTGTTTGGAATGGAGTGCTCACGAGCACAGGTGTTGTACAATGCACGTACACAACACTGATTTAGTCACACACAGGCAGCGCAGCAAAGTTGATAAGCACAGGGAAGCAAATATATTAAAGGTGAAATAAAATAAATAAGTATTGTAGTCCTTCAGTCAAAAATACACAGAATTCATAACATTTGAATATCAGACTTCTAATGAAATCTGGAAACAATCCTACCACTGTCTGACAGTTGCTCCCTGGTTTTTGTTTTGCATGATATCTGGGTCTGTGGAGTGTGGTGGTGTGGGGTGATGTGGTGCGGAGTGGGTAGGAGCAATGATTATCAAAAACGAAATGCGGGTGCCCTTTCCAGGTGGTGGTCCTCTGGTCACCAGTGGCGGTCACGACTGTTTTCTTTCTCTCCTCGGGGTGGGGAGCGTGGTGTGATTTCTCATGCTTGCCTGGCTTCACAGAGCACTATACCCTAGTCTGACCGGGCCTCACTCCATTCAGGGTCGTCCTGACGTCATAAACTGTCTGTCTGGCAGCCATTACAGTGTCTGAGTTTGGGGGTCTGTAATTTTTTTTTTCTTCAAATGGTATCAAAAGGCGTTGGGGTCTGGAAGGAAGACCCTTTGGGTCCAGATGTGGACCGGGGTCCGCCATTTGAGGAGCCCAGCTTTATTGGGGTCATATACAGTATTTGTAAATCTGACAGTGAAAGCGTCAGTGTCTCACCAGACATCAACCTCACCACATGTCACTGCATGGGCGGAACACTAGAATTTTAAGAGGTTAAAGAAAAAAAAAAACTTTTTTTTTCTGCTACGAAGTTCACTTCTATAAACACCAATATAAAGAGCAAACTGCATTGCATGGCCCACTTTTTGAAGAATAACAAAGGTAACGAAAGGGGAAAAATCCCAGATAAGTCTGCTGGGAGAGAGCCGTCCGCTTGGTGGGTAAGATCTTAATGCAGTGATTAAAGCCAGCGAACACTGCTGATCTGGCTGCTTGAAAAACCATGTCATGCTCAAAGCTGCCACAGTTACTCCTGCATTACCTGCCTGCTTTTATGCAGAACTGCAAAAATGAGAGGCATAAAAAGCAGCTACATGTTAAATAGATATTAAAATTGTATAGTTTTAATATTTCCAGACAGAGGAAAGTATTTAAATGCATCCATTCCCTCTTGTTCCTGTTTTGAGTGATTGAAGGAACTTGTGATTGAGTTTCCACATTGTGCTCCCATCTGCACATGCCAGCCCTTATCTGCCTTGATATTAACATGGCTCTTTCATTAGAAACTGGGCCCATTTTCTGGTTTATGGGTAACATAAGATGCAGAATGAGACAATAAAGTGCATTTGTGTTTTAGTGGATGCATTATGAATAAATAATTGTAAGTGCCTGGCCAGGCTGCGTTGTCTTCAAGAACATAATCACTGCCTATAACACATTCTCTGGCCCTTAAGATGGCTACACTAGATGTAATAGTTCTATTATGTGGGTGAATTCTGAAAGAGCATCATGACTTTATAATATCTATGTGCCTCACAATCAGAAACAAATGGAAATATGGAGATAGAGGATAAAATGGGGGTCATTTCTGCTGATGCCTCCTCTGGTTATTTCAAAACAATGCCTTGAGACACGAAGATCAAAGACAGAAAAATACATGAAAAAAAGAGGCAGACAAAGATTTTTGGTGCAACCCGTCTTAACAGGTGCAGCGACTTTGGTTTCCAGACAGTATTTGGAGGTTTGGTTTTTTTTTTATTATATTATTATTGCCTGAACAAAGTTTGTAATTATCCATATAATGAGTTATCTGTCACTTACTTGGTTTCCATAAAAAAAAGCAAAATTTTGCATGACTTCAAAGCAGTGTAGCATTAAGATTTTAACTTCTTAAGCCATAACATATAGTAGAGGTTGCCTATCAAATTCTGGTTTGACTTTGAAGTTTTCATTTTTTAGTCAAAATTAACAGAGTTATATGAAGAAAATGTAGCTTTTAAGTGCTTCTGCAACTGAATTTGGGCATCTTGAATGGCAACCAATGCAAAAATCAGAAAACAAAGCCCCCATTCCCGTCTGTCTTAGGGTCTACCCTGGTCTGTTTTTGGTCTCATTTAGTGAGTCATTCTAATTTGCTTCCAGTTGTAACACAAGAACTAGAGGTCACCGGAATGACACCGCCCTTGGTCCAACCAGCTTCATGGTGGTGGGAGTTAAAGATTTAATGATACAGCTTTTTAAATCTTATCAAATTAGGGTATCGGCCGATACGATACAAAACCAATATGTGGCCTGAATAAATTCAGTGTTCTCCTTTCCTTGATATTTCTGCAAGTGTTCAAGGTTGGAGATGTTAAAGCTGTAAAACCACTCTTACAACTGAACTTGTAAGGGCTTTTTATATGTACTGTACATTCTGTCATTCAGCAAGCATGTAAATTCACATTCATCTCTATTTTAAAAAAATCAAACAGAAGTTAAGTGATAACATTTATATATATGCAACAGACTGTTAACAGCAGAAAGTTCCCTGTCCTAATTTTAATACCACCAAAAAGCAGCATTAATATAACTGATTAAAATTTAGATCAACCATTAGAGTAAGCCTTGAGGTACTCGGGGCGGGGGGGGGGGGGGGCTTGAGGTACTCGCCCCGAGTACCTCAAGGCCCTGGATGTTGTTGGGTTGTCATGGTTGACACGCCTCTGCAACATTGCGTGGAGGTCGGGGGCAGTGCCTTTGGCATGGCAAACCGGGGTGGTGGTTCCTCTCTTCAAAAAAGGGGACCGGAGGGTGTGCTCCAACTTTAGAGGGATCACACTCCTCAGCCTCCCTGGGAAGGTCTATGCCAAGGTATTGGAGAGGAGAGTCCGGCCGTTGGTCGAACCTCGGATTCAGGAGGAGCAATGTGGTTTTCGTCCTGGCCGTGGCACATCGGACCAGCTCTTTACCCTCTCGAGAATTCTTGAGGGTTCGTGGGAGTTTGCCCAACCAGTTTACATGTGTTTTGTGGACTTGGAGAAGGCATTTGACCGCGTCCCTCGTGGATTTTTGTGGGGGGTGCTTCGGGAGTATGGGGTATCGGGCTTGTTGTTACGAGCTATTCGGTCTCTGTACGACCGTTGTGAGAGTTTAGTTCGCATTGCCAACACTCGGTCGGAGTCATTCCCAGTGAGAGTTGGACTCCGCCAGGGCTGCCCTTTGTCACCGGTCCTGTTCATAATTTTTATGGACAGGATTTCTAGGCGCAGCCAGGGAATGGAGGGTGTCATGCTTGGTGACCACAGGATCTCATCTCTGTTGTTTGCAGATGATGTTGTCCTGTTGGCTTCATCCAGCAATGACCTACAGCTCTTGCTGGGACGGTTTGCCGCTGAGTGTGAAGCGGCTGGGATGAGAATCAGCACCTCCAAGTCCGAGTCCATGGTCCTCAGCCGGAAAAAGGTGGATTGTCCTCTCCGGGTTGGGGACAGGCTCCTGCCCCAAGTGGAGGAGTTTAAGTATCTTGGGGTCTTGTTCACGAGTGAGGGGAAAATGGAGCGAGAGATCGACAGACGGATTGGAGCAGCATCTGCAGTGATGCGGACGTTGTACCGGTCTGTTGTGGTGAAGAGGGAGCTTAGTTCTAAGGCAAAGCTGTCGATTTACCAGTCAATCTACGTTCCTACTCTCACCTATGGTCACGAACTTTGGGTAATGACCGAAAGAACGAGATCGCGGATACAAGCGGCTGAAATGAGCTTTCTCCGTAGGATTGCTGGACTCACCCTCAGAGATAGGGTGAGGAGCTCAGTCATCCGGGAGAGGCTCAGAGTAGAACCGCTGCTCCTCCACATTGAAAGGAGTCAGTTGAGGTGGTATGGGCATCTGATTAGGATGCCTCCTGGACGCCTCCCACTTGAGGTGTTTCAGGCACGTCCCACTGGGAGGAGACCCCGGGGCAGACCCAGGACTCGGTGGAGAGACTATGTCTCCCAGCTAGTCTGGGAACGCCTTGGTATCCCCTCTGAAGAGCTGGAGCAGGTGGCTGGGGAGAGGGAAGTCTGGGCTTCTCTGCTTGAACTGCTGCCTCCGCGACCCGGACCTCCGGAAAAGCGGTAGACGATGGGATGGATGGCATTAGAGTAAGCAATATGGACCCATATCAAATAACATCTAATTAACTTTATCATTTTTAAAATCAGTAAATAAATTACAAAGGACAGTCTGAACTCTGAGAAAACATCACAGGAAAAATAGATGTATGAAAGATGAGAGTTTTTGACCAGCATGATGGTGATGATTCTGATATTTATGAAGCCCTAATAACAGCCACAGACATGTGCTCTCCATCACAGCTCAAACATAAAGTGATATTTTAGTCAGTTTCTGTAACATGTAATTATAATTGAGGAAATGTCTCAGAAGAAATGACTGCTGTATTATACCTGAACAACATAAAAACCAGGGTTTTATGAATAAATTGATAACTTCTTTATAAGAATTAACAGCGCACCTCACCATCACAGCCATCAGAGAGATGTAAACTTCTCTTGAATCAGTTTGTTTCATGTTATTTTAGAGTATCTTTATCCTCAGGAAGACAAAATTTAGCACTGCCTGAACAACCAACAACGATCTTCTCTATAGTAAGAGTGTTCACTGTCAGTCTAATTTTCAGAAACATTTTATAAAGAGTTAAATACACAGAGCAGATAAAATCAGTTTTCTATTTGTCTGTAAGTCTTCCATTTTGTTTATTTATTACCTCCTCCAAGGAGGTTATGTTTTTACCGGGGTTTGTCTGTCTGTCTGTCTGTTACCAACATAACTCAAAAAGTTATGAACGGATTTTGACGAAATTTTCAGGACAAGTCCGAAATGGGACAAGGAAGAAATGATTACATTTTGGGAGTGATCCGGATCACTGCCATTACCGAAAAAGTGATTTTTGTCAATAACTACTCAACTAATAAAGATATCAACGTGAATCCAATTGCTAAAGGTATGTTTTGATGGTCAAGGAATCTGAAAATATAGATAAAATAAATGTAGGACTTTTCGAAGTCCAGCAATTACATTTTTGAGTAGATCACAGCATGGGGGATTGACCTGCCTTGGCGGAGGTCTTCGCTCTCCGAGTGCTTTTCTTTTTTAATGACGCTTTTTTTTGCAACGATATATAAAGTCTGTTAACAACCGTCTTCCCTCTAACATTACATCTCTGCATGCAGACTCCACACGCACAAGGCAGAGCTGCAGCTCTGAGGGAGCACCAGTGATGTAGAGATGTTTGTTTGTTGCATTTGTTGGCTTGTTTATGATTTAATGATATTTATGATTTAATGCATACGATCCATCATTTTTGCCTGGATTGAACCCGATACAAATACTAATAAATATCGGATTGGCTCATCCCCAGTGGGAGTCGTGTCCCTGAGAACATGTGAACCCTCATATCAACAGTAGCCATGTTTACATGGACACAAGTAACCGGATTAAAAGCCTGATCGGAATAAAAATGCTTCATGTAAACACGCCAATCTCTGACCCAATCACACTCAATCGGATCAAAGTTTCCTTCCAATTGAGATGGGTGGGTTATGCCGATTGTTAATCCGATTGTCGCGCATATAAACACTTATTCCAAAGTTTGGGTAGAAAATATGTTTACTGCGCATGTCTGTACATCAACCACACGTCGACATGACATATTTCCGCCTCTACAGCAGCTAGCGGAAGACATGGTGGGAGTAAAACAAAAGTGGTCTGTATCGTCTTGCTGTCTCCCTCTGTTCGTCATATGCAGAAGTATGTACTGCTGGGCTTGTAGCTTCATTACAGAGACCAGCAGAAACAAAAGTACAGTCTGAATAACACGATACAGGTCCATTTCAAAAAGACACGAAGCAGGGTTTGTTTACATCAGAAGTTGCTTCTTCTTCTACTATTTCCGGAATGTTGGATAATTGTGCGCATGTCAAAATGATTTAGTCCGTTCAAACGTGATACATGGAAACGCACGTCTTAATTGGATCAGCTTTTTCAGGATCCATGTAAACAGTAAAGTTCTGATCTGAATTGTAATCAGATTGAAGAAACTCTGCACATGTAACCATGGCTAGTGATGGTAACAAGTAAGCAGCATGATTTTATGGCTATTTTCTATTATTCTACGCGCCCAAAGTGACATCCCAGCCATCTGTTCGCAGCTGGTTTTATTAATCCACAGTTAATAATATCAGTGTTTTAGAGGTTCCATGAATGTTCAGGTTTCTGTGAGAAATTGTCTATTTTTACTTCTTAATTGGTCCAAAAAATTCCAAATTATTTGCAGTTGTTTTACATGGGTTCTCTAGGCATCTGTGCAGAACAATGACAAATTATTTTCAAAGTATGATGTGAATCCATATGAATGGACTTAACATTTAAAATCAAAAATAGAATATATATATCAAAACCACTGGTTCATGTACTTAATCTGTTTAGCTCTGTGTACTAGAAAATTCCCAAATAAGATGAAAATAGCTGTCATTCCACTACAAAGCTGGAAATCAGCATTTACTTTCTAATTATAAACCCGTTTCTTTGCTCTCACAGTTCTCAAAAATATAGATTTTTTTTAAAAGATTAAATGAAATAATCACCAAATATAAAATACTGTGATCAACAGTATGGTTTCAGAGAACAGAAGCTCCCCATTAGACTTGACTGACTTTGCTGAAAAAACATTGGCTAGTATAGATAGAAAAGAATATGTAGTTGGATACTGCTGATCACAAAGTTATTAAGAAAATTTGAAATGTATGGTATTAGAGGGACTGCACATAAAGCAGTTAATGTTTGTACCAAAAGGGTGTGGATTATTGGTTCCATGTGTTATAATTATCTAAAGCAGCAGTTCATTGTTCCTCTGGCTTCTCCAGCAATCTGTGAATATAAAGCAAAATGTTTTTTGCACATTTTAATATGGTGAAAATGTATTCAATAACTGGTGGCTGCACATGGTTGCAGATGGCTTGGCTGCACTTTTGGTGGTCGCAGGTGTTGGGGTAGTCGAGGAAGTCACTTTTCTGGTCTGAGGTCTGTCACAGCAGAGAAAGCAGCCACCTGGACCCTGCCTGTGTGTGTGCGTGTGTGTGTCTACAGCAGACCGTGATCAGTGTGATTCCAGTGTCTGACATGATGGATCTGCTGTTAGTGACATGTGCGACTGCACACACACATGCATGCACACTGATTGACAAGTGTCAGTCTCTGGCCAGTTAGCCTGTTTGCGTTTTCCTCCCTAAGAAGACTGTAAAAAGCTTCATTGGATACATAAAAAATATACCATGTATCTGACACATGTATACGTACTTTAAAATTTTAATTGTATCATCCCATAAGTGTAAAAGGAAATGGGCAGAATGCATTATATAATGAAACACAGCTTACCTTAATGAACATAATAATAATAATAATAATAATAATAACTTGTTTATATAGTACCAAATCATAACAAGAGTTATCTCAAGGCACTTTACAGAATAAAAATCTGATAATACATAATACATACACACAATGCAATACATAATACAAAAGACAAGAGTAAGATAATGACAGCATAACTAACTATAGGCTTTATCAAAGAAGAAACTTTTTAGCCTACTTTTAAATGTGCCGAGTGTGTCAGCCTCCCGGACAGAGGTTGGAAGAAAATTCCAAAGGAGAGGAGCTTGGTAGCAGAAGGCTCTACCTCCCGATCTATTTTTGGAAACTCTTGAAACCACAAGTAAACCAGAACTTTGGGAGCACAGCATTCTAGTTGGATGATAAGGCACTAAAACTTCTTTAAGATATGAAGGTACCTGATTGTTTAAGGCTTTATAAATAATAATAAGATTTTTAAAGTTAATTTTATATTTTATGGGAAGCTATTGCAGAGAAACCAAAACAGGGGAAATATGTTCTCTTAACCTAGTCCTGGTCAGTAAATGTGTGGCATCATTCTGAATGAGCTGAAGAGTTTTTGTTGACTTATTAAGACAACCTGATAAAATAGTTGCAATAATCCAACATGGAAGCAACAGAAGCATGAATTAATTTCTCCGCATCATTCAAAGACAGGATTGGCCTGATTTTAACAATGTTGTTCAAGTAGGAGTAGGCAGTCCTACAGATTTGTCTTAAATGTGTATTAAAGGACAAATCCTGGTAAAAAAAAAAAAAAAAAAAAACTACACCTAGGTTCCTTGCAGGGGCACTAGGGGCCTGAACAACATCATAGTTTGACTACTTCTTTAGATAATGTGTTACTTGCATTGTTGTGCCCAAATACAATAAATTCAGTTTTATCTGAATTTAGCAACAGGAAGTTAGACGCCATCCAATTTTTAATGTCCCGGAGACACTCCTGAAGTGAAGCTAACTCGTTAAGATCATCTGATTTCATTGATAAGTATAATTGTCATCCCCATAGCAGTGGAAGTTGATGAAAGGATTTGTCATAATGTCACCTAAAGGTAGCATATATATATATATATATATACACTACCGTTCAAAAGTTTGGGGTCACCCAGACAATTATTTTGTGTTTTCCATGAAAAGTCACACTTATTTGCCACCATGAGTTGTAAAATGAATAGAAAATATAGTCAAGACATTGACAAGGTTAGAAATAATGATTTGTATTTGAAATAATCATTTTTTCCAGATACTCAACCTGCTGAAAGGAAGGTCAGTTTTATAGCTTCTTTAACCAGCTAAACTGTTTTCAGCTGTGCTAACATGATTGCACAAGGGTTTTCTAATCATCCATTAGCCTTCTGACGCAATGAGCAAACACATTGTACCATTAGAACACTGGAGTGATAGTTGCTGGAAATGGGCCTCTATACACCTATGTAGATATTGCACCAAAAACCAGACATTTGCAGCAAGAATAGTCATTTACCACATTAACAATGTATATTAGATATTAGAGTGTATTTCTGATTAAAGTTATCTTCATTGAAAAAAACAGTGCTTTTCTTTCAAAAATAAGGAAATTTCTAAGTGACTCCAAACGGTAATATATACAGTGGGGCAAAAAAGTATTTAGTCAGCCACCAATTGTACAAGTTCTCCCACTTAAAAGATGAGAGAGGTCTCCAATTTTCATCATAGGTATACCTCAACTATGAGAGACAAAATGAGAAAAAAAAAATCCAGAAAATCACATTGAAAGATTTTTAATGAATTAATTGGTAAATTCCTCAGTAAAATAAGTATTTGGTCACCTACAAACAAGCAAGATTTCTGGCTCTCACAGACCTGTAACTTCTTCTTTAAGAGGCTCCTCTGTCCTCCACTCGTTACCTGTATTAATGGCACCTGTTTGAACTCGTTATCAGTATAAAAGACACCTTTCCACAACCTCAAACAGTCAGACTCCAAACTCCACTATGACCAAGACCAAAGAGCTGTCAAAGGACACCAGAAACAAAATTGTGGACCTGCACCAGGCTGGGAAGACTGAATCTGCAATAGGTAAGCAGCTTGGTGTGAAGAAATCAACTGTGGGAGCAATTATTAGAAAATGGAAGACATACAAGACCACTAATAATCTCCCTCCATCTGGGGCTCCACGCAAGATCTCACCCCGTGGGGTCAAAATGATCACGAGAACGGTGAGCAAAAATCCCAGAACCACACGGGGGGACCTAGTGAATGACCTGCAGAGAGCTGGGACCAAAGTAACAAAGGCTACATCAGAAACACACTATGCCGCCAGGGACTCAAATCCTGCAGTGCCAGACGTGTCCCCCTGCTTAAGCCAGTACATGTCCAGGCCCGTCTGAAGTTTGCTAGAGAGCATTTGGATGATCCAGAAGAGGAATGGGAGAATGTCATATGGTCAGATGAAACCAAAATAAAACTTTTTGGTAAAAACTCAACTTGTCGTGTTTGGAGGAGAAAGAACACCATACCTACTGTGAAGCATGGGGGTGGAAACATCATACTTTGGGGCTGTTTTTCTGCAAAGGGACCAGGACGACTGATCCGTGTAAAGGAAAGAATGAATGGGGCCATGTATCGTGAGATTTGGAGTGAAAACCTCCTTCCACCAGCAAGGGCATTGAAGATGAAACGTGGCTGGGTCTTTCAGCATGACAATGATCCCAAACACACCACCCAGGCAACGAAAGAGTGGCTTCGTAAGAAGCATTTCAAGGTCCTGGAGTGGCCTAGCCAGTCTCCAGATCTCAACCCCATAGAAAATCTTTGGAGGGAGTTGAAAGTCTGTGTTGCCCAGCGACAGCCCCAAAACATCATTGCTCTAGAGGAGATGTGCATGGAGGAATGGGCCAAAATACCAGCAACAGTGTGTTAAAACCTTGTGAAAACTTACAGAAAACGTTTGACCTCTGTCATTGCCAACAAAGGGTATATAACAAAGTATTGAGATGAACTTTTGTTATTGACCAAATACTTATTTTACCGAGGAATTTACCAAGTAAATTGGGAAGACTCAAGATGGCGACCGGGATGGTCACACTTTTTCAGTGCTGAGACAAAGTCACTGATTTTGCCATTAAAAGTGGCTGGCCTGCAGCGATCGGCGCTCGTGGCGAACACGCACGGGCTGAATTGCCACCTCCGTTGGATTGCCCTTTAATCGCCTTTCTCCAGCGACTTCCTGCGCCTTCCTGAAGCGATTGCTCAGCTAACACTAGTTAGCTTAATGCTACCTGAAGCGATTGCTAAGCTAACACTAGTTAGCTTAATGCTGGCGCCAGTCTCTAAATAACTACCTACAGCGATCGGATATACCTCCGGTGGATTACCCCTTTGATCGCTTTTATCCGGCCACTGTGAGTAAACTGACCAGCGATTCCAGCGCTTCCTTGTGATTCACTGATGTGCCCTACCTGAAGCGATTGCTAAGCTAACGCTAGTTAGCTTAATGCTGGCGCCAGCCATTCCACCTAACACCAGCCTGAATCAAAGCCCAGCTGCGAGGCCCAGCGGGGATACTACCAGGCAGGCGGCTATTTGTTTGACGGGGCTCAGCAGAGGTTTCACCCAGGCAGACGGCGGTAGGCGGCGGTGCCCAGCGGAGGACTTACCGTGACTGCAGCGGCGGTGTGCGACGAGACTACCCGAAGCGATTGCTAAGCTAACGCTAGTTAGCTTAATGCTGGCGCCAGTCATTCCACCTTACACCAGCCTGAATCGAAGCCCAGCTGCGAGGCCCAGCGGAGATACTACCAGGCAAGCGGCTATTTGTTGATGAGGCTCAGCAGAGATTTCACCCAGGCAGACGACGGTAGGTGGCGGTGCCTAGCGGAGGACTTACCGTGACCTCAGCGGAGCTCGGTGGCAGCGGCGGTGTGTGACGAGACTCGGTTGGAGGAGCGGGACGGGAGACCAGTTACGGCGACTATGAGCAACGAGACCAGCAACGGAAGGGGCTAGTTGGCTAGCTGAGGCCCAGCTGGATTCGAGGACGATCGGATCAGATTCTGGCGATATAAGCAGAATTTATTTTACTATCCACAGATTTTCTTTTTCCTTCTTTCCAAGAAAGACTGAAGATGGCTGCCACCGGATTAAAAAGTGGGCTGATGGGCACCACTAATAAGCCTTCTCTACTTCTCTACTTCCTCTTCGTTTTGTCTTTGTGTTTCTGGACCTGCAACAAGAAGGATTTTCCGACAAACTCAACCAAAGGTGAAGTTAAAAAGTTTTATCTGTATGGATTTGGGCTTGGACATCTCACCCTACACTCTATGTGGTCTTTAAAAGCCCTGAGCAAAAACTTCCAAATTAAGGCAAACATGGCTGTTAAGCAAAAATCACAATATGGCAGAGGATATACAGTTAAAGTTCTGTTAGTTCTGCTACTTCTGGCAGGAGATATTCACCTTAACCCTGGACCTGCCACTATTAAACAGCAGACCACTGGGTTAGCACAAAACCGAGCTGTACAAAAGCAAAAACAACATTTATTTTTCCAAACTGTTAATCATGCACGAGTTCTTTGGGACACCAAGGCTAAACCAAAGGGGATCCTCGGCGGTCATTTAAACATACGGAGCATAATCCCCAAAAGAGATGAGATTTCGGTGTTGCTGTTGGACTCAAATCTGGACTACCTTTGTCTCTCAGAAAGCTGGCTACACAGTAACATAGACACTAATATGATCGATATTGTGGGCTACCAGTGTTTTAGAAAAGACAGGCAGGTAGGGAGGGGAGGAGGTGTTTTAATTTACATCAAAGAGAAATATAAATGTCAACTGGTTGATTTGAATACTTCACTTGAATGTTTAGCTGTTAATGTATGTCTCTCTCCGGTAATGAATTTCAACATTGCAGTAGTGTACAACCCACCATCACACAACTCTTCCTTTTATAATGAATTAAGTGATCTGGTTAAACAACTTGAGAAGAACAGAGAAACAATAATTCATGGTGACTTTAATATCAACTGGTCTGATAAAAAAAACAAACAAAAACTGAAAAGCCTCATGACTAAATTTAATTACCAGCAAATCATCAAAGGACCCACCAGGATAACCAAACAATCCAGAACACTTATTGACATGGTATTTACTAATAAACCAGAACGAATAACCAGAACCTATAATCTTGTAACTGGTCTCTCAGATCATAACATGGTTCTTGCTGTCAGGAAACTTACTAAAAAGCGACTACAGTATTTTGGGGGAGTCGATATTGACAAATCAAATTTTATTATCCCCAAATCAAAAAATGAGGAGTTTGAACATTACTTAGAGAATCAAAATTGGGAGCAGCTCATGGCAACATGTGAAGTAGATGATTGTTGTAATTTTATAACTGCAACAATCACAAAGTCTATAGAAAAATTTTCAAAGCAAATTAAAAGTAGACAACAGAAGATTAGCCTACCATGGTTAAATAATGAAATAAGAAAACTTATGAAGAGGCGAGACTATGCACTGAAAACATCACTAACCTCCAAACTACAAAATGATCACCTTGTGTACAAAAGTTTAAGAAATAAAGTGGTACATGAGCTGCGAAAATCAAAAATATCTTATTACAATAAACTGATAGATCATGCAAAGGGTAACAACAGTTCCCTATGGAGGCATTTAAATAACTTAACTAATAAAAAAAACGATCAGAAGGGGGTAAAGGAACTTAGAATCAATGGCAAGACCGTCAGTGACAAGGCTACTTTGGCAAATGAATTTAATTCACACTTTGTGGGCTCTGTGGAAGACTTAACAAAAATTTTTGTGCTGCCAAATGTGCTCAACAACACAAATTCCATACTCCCAACAGATACTTTTCACATCAATGAGGTAAATGAGAAGTTAATTGCTGGTATTGTTAAAACACTGTCAAACTCAAAAACTAGTGATATCTACAATATGAGCACCTCCTTTCTCAAAATGCACAGCAAAATATTAATCAAACCACTGACTCATCTCATTAATCTCTCCATTAGGTCTAGTACATTTCCATCTGGCTGGAAAAAAGCTGTCGTCATACCAGTTCATAAATCAGGCAGTAAAGACGATATATGCAATTACCGCCCAATCTCTATCTTACCAGTCCTATCTAAGGTTCTTGAAAAAGTTGTAGCTACACAGCTGATAGACTACTTACAAGACAGTCAACTTCTTCATCCACATCAATTTGGTTTTAGACCAGGATACTCAACAGAAACAGCAAATTGTTGCCTTATTGAAAACGTCAAACAGTCCTTGGACAGGGGTAATGTGGTAGGAGCTGTTTTTCTAGATCTCAAAAAGGCTTTCGATACTGTAAACCACAGTTTGCTTTTATCCAAAATGGTATCTTTTAACTTCTCCCCAAATACATTAGAATGGTTTGCATCTTATCTCCAGAATAGAGAACAGTGTGTAAAAGTTCACCAGGATAAATCCTCATTTTTAAACAACCGCATGGGTATCCCACAAGGGTCCATTCTTGGTCCTTTACTTTTCAGCATTTTTATTAATGACTTGCCGTTACACTGCTCAGCTGCAACATGCCAACTTTATGCAGATGATGCAGTTATTTACACAGCTGCCAAGACTCCAGCACAGGCTGCAGATGTACTGTCTACAAGTATGGTTGATGTCCAAGAGTGGCTCCTCAAGAACCATCTATTGCTGAACCTTCAGAAAACAGTCTCAATGTGCTTTTCAATCAAAAAATGTAACCTGCAACATTTTAAAGTTAATATACATGATCATGACATCAGTTTAGCTACAGAATTCAAATACCTTGGCATTGTACTAGATCCTCAACTCAAATTTAATCTTCATATAAAGAAAATTTCAAAAACAGTAAAAAAAAATCTGAACTGCTTTAAATTAATTAGATATTACATACCTTACGAAGCAGCTGCACTGTATATGCATTCTATGGTTTTTTCTCATATATCATACTGTTTGACAGTCTGGGCTCAAGCAGCCCCTTCCACAATAAGACATATAGGTTCATTATATAATCAAACCCTAAAAATCTTGGACAAAAAGCCCATTAGGTGGCATCACTGTAATGTTTTAAAAAAATACAACCTATTGAGTTTTGAGAGCTTCATTGACCTCTGTCTTCTGAAATTAACGTTCAAATGTTTCCATAAATCAGCACCCGAGCCACTTGCTGGTTTCGTCCAAAGACAGGACAGCAGCAGAGCCACCAGGAGTTCTGTTAACAATAACTGTAAAATATTCCACCGCAGAACCACATTTGGACAAACAGCTTTCTCTATAAAGGGCAGTCACATCTGGAACACAATGCCAAATGAAATTAAAATAATAACGGACTTTAAAACATTCACTAAAAATGTTAAAAACTGGCTGAAAAATAAACAAGAATGTACTCATGTATGAATTATTTGTCTGCAAAGTGAGAGTGAATGAAGGGAAGGAATAAATGTGTTTGTTTATAGTGAGTGACGGAGGGAGGAAGGCCTGAAATAGGCAAATGTGAGTTATGTTATATGTGTTAAATGTGAGTCAGGCTGTTATATTTGTGTATTTATAATATTTATGTTAAAGGTGAGTCAGGCTGTTATATTTGTGTATTTATAATATTTATAATATTTATAATTGTGTATTTATAATTTTTCTGCATTGATGTATGTGGTTATTGTGTATATTTTTATCTTGATTCTTTTTTCTAAAGCCCATCCAGGGACAAGAGTTGCAAATTAGCTAATAGCTATACACTCTATGTGCAACACATCAGATTGATTGTCTTTGATTAATTGTCTATGTTTATTGCACTGTCCCTGTCAAATAAACTAATCTACCACTACTACTACTACTACAATTAATTCATTAAAAATCCTTCAATGTGATTTTCTGGATTTTTTTTTCTTATTTTGTCTCTCATAGTTGAGGTATACCTATGATGAAAATTGGAGACCTCTCTCATCTTTTAAGTGAGAGAACTTGCACAATTGGTGGCTGACTAAATACTTTTTTACCCCACTGTATATATATATATATATATATATATATATTGTGGGACACATATGTGGGCTTCATATGCTTCACATGTATATTACTGTATGCTTATTGTATGCTTCACGTCTCAGAGGAACAAAAGGACTGAGCCTCCTAGGAAATAACAGGAGGATGTGAAATGTGGCCTTTTGTATGCAAAGAGATGACCTTGAGGGATTTCCTGACCACCAGTGACTTTAGGTGGAGGTGAGAAGACCTGGAAGAAGACGCATTGTGATTTGGGATTAAAAGACAATGTGACTGTGTGCTTTGATGTCCTGGGGTATAAAAGGGACAGATGTTGGGGGATTCTTTCTCTTTCTGTTTTTGATGATGTTGGAGAATGGAATAAACCTGACTTGTGAGATAAACCCAGCCTCGTCATTTCCACATTCTCCACACTGGTGACCCTAAGACGTATCATGAGTGGAAGAAATTCTCCCGAGCCAGACTCGTCAGGAGCCAGCCAAATGAATGCAGCCACAGTTCAGCTACCAGACTTCTGGCAGAACAATCCGCGCTCCTGGTTTAACGCGATCGAGGCGCAGTTCAACCTCCGGAGGATTTCGGTAGACAACACAAAGTTCTACCATGTGGTTGCAAAGCTGGACAACCACACAGCCCAGCGGGTGGAGAGCCTGATCAACCAGCCGCTGGACAGCGACAAGTACGGCGCGTTGAGGGCTGCACTCATCCAGTACTTCACCCCCTCGGTGGAGGAGCGAGCAGAGGGGCTCCTGGCGGTGACTGAATTTGAAAGCGACAGGCCTGCGGACCTTATGGAGAAGCTGTTGAGGTTGAAAGACTCTGACGATGATCACTTCATCTTCACCCACCTTTTTCTCAGGACCCTACCGTCAGCGGTGAGAGTGACCCTGGCCAGTTCACCACTGTTGGCCCGACGAGACTACCGCGAGCTGGGCCAGGAGGCGCAGCAACTCGTCAACGCCAATAAACGGCACGCGGCCACGGCCGCGGCAGCAGAGCTCGGCGCAACGTCCGGAGATGGCAGGGGGCCAGAGGCTGCAGTACCAGACTCAACGACGACGGTGGCGGCAGGGGCCAAGAAACACGGAGCAGACGACGTCCTTTGTTTCTACCATCGCCGCTTCGCAGAGAGGGCACGCAAATGTATACCGCCGTGCCATTTCAAGCGCTTAGGAAACGCCAAGACCGGGGGTCAGTAGCAGCTGTGGCCCTTGGGGAGGAGAACAAGCTGCTCTACTTGAAAGATGCGCGCTCGGGGAGGCATTTCCTCGTGGACACAGGCTCCCAGCTGAGTTTCATCACACCTTCCTCCGCTGACCGGTTGGCGCCTTCCAGTGGTCCCGGGGTGTCAGCAGCGAACGGCTCGGCGATTAAGACCTTTGGTGAAAGGACTCTGCTTCTGTCCCTACACGGCCGTACATTTGAGTGGACTTTTGTCATAGCTGCAGTCAATTTCAACATGTTAGGGGCTGATTTTTTGTGCTCACATGGTTTGTTGGTTGATCTTGCTAACAGACGCCTGGTTAATGCACTCTCTTTTTATTCTATTCCCTGTACAGCTCGAGTGGCCCCGCCAACAGCACAAACCAATGTCACAGCTGCAAGTGGTAAGTTCCACACACTCCTCACTCAGTTTCCAGCACTCACGGTCCCAACATTTTCAGCGACCGTGGCTAAACACGGGGTGGAACATTTTATTACTACCACCGGGCCGCCCGTTTTTGCAAAAGCTCGGCGCTTGGATTCAGCTAAACTGACCATAGCATGCGAGGAGTTCGCCAACCTGGAAAAGTTGGGCATCATCAGGCGTTCGAAAAGCCCATGGGCTTCACCGCTTCACATGGTCCCGAAAGGTGATGGCTCGTGGCGACCTTGCGGTGATTTCCGCAGGTTGAACAACGCTACAGCGCACGACCGCTACCCAATCCCGCACATCCAAGATTTTTCAGTTCATTTGGCGGGGGCGTGCATTTTTTCTAAGATAGACTTGGTACGCGGTTACCACCAGGTCCCAGTGCGCGCTGAGGACATACCCAAAACAGCGGTAATAACTCCGTTTGGGCTATTCGAGTTTTTGCGCATGCCATTTGGGCTTAAAGGCGCGGCGCAGACGTTCCAACGCATGATGGACGCGGTGTTGCGCGATCTCCCCTTCGTGTTCGTCTACCTGGACGACATATTGGTAGCCAGCGCGTCCAAAGACGAACACGAAAACCACCTCACGGCAGTTTTCCGGAGGTTGGCAGAGCATGGGTTAATAATCAACCCAGCGAAGTGTCAGTTCGGGGTGACGCAGATTGATTTTTTGGGGCATCGCGTCTCTCCAGAAGGAGCGGTTCCTCTGCCTGACAAAGTGTGCGCAGTAACAAATTTTCCCCAGCCACAAACGGTCAAAGCGTTACAGGAGTTTTTGGGAATGGTGAATTTTTATAACCGTTTCCTCCCCCGCACAGCGCAGCTCATGCAACCATTGTATGCTGCACTAAAAAAACAAAAACCCACAAATAAAATCGAATGGTCTCCGGAGCGAGAGCGCGCATTCTCTGAAATCAAAACAGCCCTGGCTAATGCTGCGTTGTTAGCACATCCAGTCCCAACGGCCCGCATAGCGCTCACTACTGACGCGTCAGATGTGGCCATAGTGGCGGTCGTGGAGCAGCATGTAGCCGGAGCTTGGCAACCGCTCGCCTTTTTCAGCAGGACCTTGCGCGATAGTGAACGAAAATACAGCGCATTCGACAGGGAGTTGTTAGCTCTCCACTTGGCCATTCGCCACTTCCAGTTCTGGCTGGAGGGACGCCGTTTCACCGCGTTCGTTGACCACAAGCCGCTGACTTTCGCGATGGCCAAGGTTTCAGAACCGTGGTCGGGCCGGCAGCAGAGACAGCTGGCCGCAATCTCGGAGTTTACTACCGATATCCAGCATGTGGCGGGTAAACTGAATGTAGTGGCAGACTGCCTCTCGCGCGCCGTGGCGGCTCCAGCCCGCGTAGGGGTAGATTTTGCAGCCATGGCCGCGGATCGGGTTAGCGACGCAGAAGTGCGCGTGGCCCCAGTCCGCGTGGGGATAGATTATGCAGCCATGGCCGCGGATCAGGTTAGCAACGCGGACGTGCGCGCGCTCCAGTCTGGACCAACAGGGTTAAGGCTGGAGAACAGGGTGCTGCAAGACGGTATGCCCCTGCTAATCTGCTATGTCTCCACTGGGCGACCGCGTCCTGTGGCACCGGCCACGTGGCGCCGCCGCGTTTTTGACTCGATCCATTCTCTGGCGTGCCCGGGAGTGCGCGCGTCGGTCAAAATGGTGGGAGAGAAATTTGTATGGCCGAGCCTGCGCAAACAAGTTAGAGAGTGGGCAGCAGCCTGCATGGCTTGTCAACGAGCCAAGGTACACAGACACACGAGAGCTCCCTTGGAGCCGTTTCACATTCCGGCTAAGAGGTTTGATCATGTTCACGTGGACCTCGTAGGCCCCCTCCCGCCCCCACAGGGGCGCACACATCTTCTGACAATGGTCGACCGCACCACGCGCTGGCCAGAAGTGGTCCCACTGTCGTCAACCATAGCCGAGGAGGTGGCACGCGTGTTTTTAACGGCATGGGTAGCGCGTTTTGGAGTCCCGTCGGACATTACGTCCGACAGAGGCCCTCAATTTGTTTCCGAACTTTGGTCAGCGATGGCCCGCAGCCTGGGGGCAACGATCCACCGCACGACCGCATACAATCCGCAGGCTAACGGGTTATGCGAACGTTTTCACAGGTCATTGAAGGCGGCCCTCAGAGCGTCGCTTACAGATGCAAATTGGGTGGACAGGCTACCATGGGTTTTATTGGGGTTGCGTTCTGCACCTAAAGAGGATTTAGAAGCCTCCCCAGCTGAGCTAGTTTTCGCACAGCCACTTCGGCTGCCCGGGGAATTTCTCCCAGATAATCCTGCACCAGAGTGCTCCCCAGCTCAGCGGTTACAGAGTAGCACGGACTCGAGCACGCTACCTGGCCCTGTTCACCACAGTTTTCCGCACGTTTTTGTGCCTAAGGCTTTAAAAAATGCGGAGTTTGTTTTTGTCAGACACGATGCCCATCGCCCACCGTTATGACCACCTTATGATAGACCATATAGAGTGCTGGAAACAGGGGATAAGCATTTTTTGCTAGATTTGGGGGGCAGAAAAGAAATGATTGGCATAAACAGGCTCAAACCCGCTTTTGTGGTGGCTGACGAAGGTGTGCAGTTGGCCAAGGCTCCTCGACATGGCAGACCCCCTAGAGAGCATTCCCCAGAATACCCACAGAGATTGACTAACAGTTCTCATCCTCAGACAGCAGCTCCCCAGCAGGAGGGCACCGCGGAGGTGGTAAAGCCTGCTTACAGCAGATACGGGAGAAGACTGAGGCCCAAGCAGCATGTGGACTGATGTGTAGTGATTTTATTATGACATGCAAACTGTTATTACGTTGTTCCATCTTAGACGTTTGGGGGGGGGTCATGTGGGACACATATGTGGGCTTCATATGCTTCACATGTATATTACTGTATGCTTATTGTATGCTTCACGTCTCAGAGGAACAAAAGGACTGAGCCTCCTAGGAAATAACAGGAGGATGTGAAATGTGGCCTTTTGTATGCAAAGAGATGACCTTGAGGGATTTCCTGACCACCAGTGACTTTAGGTGGAGGTGAGAAGACCTGGAAGAAGACACATTGTGATTTGGGATTAAAAGACAATGTGACTGTGTGCTTTGATGTCCTGGGGTATAAAAGGGACAGATGTTGGGGTGTGGTGCACATATGTGGGTTCCATAAGCTTCACATGTGAATTACTGTATGCTTGTTGTAGGCATACATATGCTTGTTGTAGGCGAAGAGATGGCCGTGAGGGATTTCCTGACCACCAGGACTTTAGATGGAGACGAGGAGACCTGGTGGCGGATGCATTGTGATTTGGGATTAAAAGACAATGTGAATGTATGCTTTGATGTCCAGGGGTATTTAAGGAACAGAATGTGGGGGATTCCTTCCTCTGTCTGCTTTTGAATGTTGGAGAATGTGATTGTGAATAAAACTGGACTTGAGAAATAAACTCAGCCTTGTCTTTCCACAAATCTCCACAGGGGGATTCTTTCTCTTTCTGTTTTTGATGATGTTGGAGAATGGAATAAACCTGACTTGTGAGATAAACCCAGCCTCGTCATTTCCACATTCTCCACAATATATATATATTGGTCCTAGAACAGAGCCTTGTGGAACTCCATAAACTTTCATGCTCATGGAGGATTCACCATGAATATATACAAACTGAAACCACTCTGATAAGTAGGACTCAAACCATTTAAGGACTGTTCCTTTAAGACCAACTGAATGTTCTAGTCTTTGCAAGAGAATACAATGCTTAATGATGTCAAACACAGCACTAAGGTCAAGTAAAACAAGCATGGAAGCCAGTCCTTTATCTGACGCCATTAGAAGGTCATTTGTAACTTTCACGAGTGCTGTTTCAGAACAATAAAAAATGAGTAAATACTGCCCCAGTTCCAGTCTGAGAACAAAATGCAAAGCAAGAGAAATAATTCATCCACTTTAAATAACAAGTCCAAAATAAAAATATTTTTAAAGTGGAAAATCTCAGTTTGTATTGTCTGTGCATGTCCAGGCATCATGCAGAAAGAGTTTTACAGTGAACTTGACATGGCTATGCAAATAAGGACCCAATAGCAGACAACAAACATGGTGACCAGAGTATAGCAGCATGGTTTTATTTTTACTGTAGGAACAAGTTATTGTGAGGATTCAGCTGGCCCCACAGGAACACTCCTGCAGGGAAGAGAAATGACAAGGTCTGTCATGGGGGACATGTTAGTGAACATGTCCCACCCTTTCAGCTGTGTATTTGTGTAATTCATTATTATAATCATAAGGTCCCGGGCACCAACCTCCCAAGGAGACAGTGGTCTACACTCAATCGCTTCAGGACTGGACATGGCCCCTGCTTGGCCAGCCTTCACAGATGGGGCAGTAGCCCTAGCCCACTGTGCGCATGTGGAGAGGAGCAAACTATGGAACACATCATAGAGGCTTGCCCGCTCCAAAGACTGGAAGGAGGATTACACACCCTCCATACAGCAAACCAGGAGGCAACTGCTTGGCTTAAGGACTTTGCATTCGCTAAATAAATAAATAAATAATCATAAGTATCCTCTTGGTTCTTGGGTTATCTAGTATTTCTGTCATTATTCCCTGCCTATTCTTAGTTCTGTGGTTGACGTTTATTTTGAATTATTTCCTGGTTTTTGTTTCTGCTTAGTTTTATTGTTGTAATGTGGTGGCACAGCGGGAGGTCTGACTCGCACCCAGGACTTTGGGGAACGGGAGGAAGAAAGGAGACATGGTAATGCGGGTGCCTTAAGGTGCGTTCACACCAAACGCCAATAGGCAAAATTTCGCGCAGCACGATTACATTATAACTCAATGTAAACACGCGAACAGACATGGAATAGTAAGATGCAGACAGGTGAAGTCATCTTTAAAACTTCTGCAGCCGTGTTCAACCTGCTGTGGAAATTCCCAAAATAGCGTCATGCTTAGTTTTACATTATCTGTCCGGGGACTCACCTAAAAAAATTGCCACCAAGCACGCCATGAGTCTGCTCCCAGCCTCTCCAGCTCAGGGGAAGTACAACATGCTGAAACAGCTGTTGTTACGGCATTACACCCTCTCGCATGGAGAGAGAGAAGAAAGGCTCCTCTCCCACTCGGAGCTAGGAGACGGATCGGCTGTGGAGTTGATGGAAAGTATGCTGGCGTTGATGGGCATGAAGGGCGAATCTTTCCTCTTTGCTCACCTCTTCCTGAAGAAGCTACCGACTTTGGCGTGGGTGATCCTGGCTAACTCCCCGCTGCTGGCAGCCAGGGACTACTGCACGCTGGCTGAAGAAGCAGACCACATCATCCTGACAAACAGAAGCTTTGGCGTCCAAGCTGTGAGACCCGGATCGTTGGCGGAGCCCGCAGAGGTCGAGGAGCCAAGGGTGGTGGCCGAAGCGGCCACTCAGAGACGCAGGAACAGCACAACGTGCTTCTATCACCAGTGCTTCAGCGTCGACACACAACGTTGCCTGCCCCCGTGTCATTTCAAGATGCTGGGAAATGGGCAAGCTGGTGGTCAGTAGCAGCTATGAGCACTGGCAACAGCGAGAAGCTGCTTTTCATTGAGGACACACATTCCGGCAGACATTTTTCGGCAGGCTTTGGTTCCCAGAAAAGCCTCATTTTGCCAGTCAGCGCAGATAGTCTGGCAGAAGGCTGCAGCCCGTCACTAACGGCCACGAACAGATCCCTTATAAGGACGTTTGGTGAAAGGTCAGTTACTGTATGTTTGCATGGACGCAATTACAAGTGGGACTTTGTGGTAGCTGCATGTTCAGTTCCCATCTTAGGTGCTGATTTTCTGTGTACCTATGGTCTCTTTGTCGATGTTGTTAACAGACGTTTAGTCGATGCTACGTCTTTTGCTTCACTGTCTTGTATGGCTCAGGGAGTCGGGCCACCAACACATGCAAATTTTTTAGCCTCAAGAAATGAGTACCAGTGTTTGCTTTCCCAGTTTCCTGCATTCATGGTGCCCACTTTTTACGCTACCATAACTAAGCATGAGGTCAAGCATTTTTTCACCACGAAGGGCCCACCAATTTTTGCACGTCCAAGCTGCCTGAACATGGGTGAGCTAGCCATCGCGCGCGAGGATTTCACTAACTTAGAATGTCTAGGGATTGTTAGGTGCTCCAACAGCCCTTGGGCGTCCTCGCTGCACATGGTGCCCAAGTCCAATGGTTCGTGGCGGCTGTGCAGTGATTTCCGTAGCCTGAACAATGTCACAGAACACGACCGCTACCCCGTCCCGCAAATCCAGGATTTTTCCGTGCACCTGGCTGGGATGCATATTTTTTCAAAAGCGGATCTGGTCCGCAGTTACCACCAGGTCCAGGTTTGCACTGAGGACGTTCCAAAAATGGCAGTAATAACTCCTTTCGGTCCTTTCAAGTTTATATGCATGCCATTCGGGTTAAATGGCGCAGCCCAGACTTTTCAAAGGATGATGGACGGGGTGCTCTGTGACTTGCCGTTCGTTTTCGTCTACCTAGACGACATTTTGGTGGCTGGCGCGTCAGAGGAGGAGCACCTCGCCCATCTCAAACAAGTCTTCTGACGGTTGGAAACACATGGGCTGATTGTCAATCCGGTGAAGTGTCAGTTCGGGCTGCCAGTTATCGATTTCTTGGTCTACCACATCTCGCCGGAGGGCACGATTCCACTGCCGGATAAGGTACATATGGTGCCAGATTTTCCGCGTCTGCACACCATGGGGCGTTGCAGGAATTTTTGGGGATGGTCAATTTCTACAACCATTTCCTTCCCTGGGCAACGCAGCTGCTGCAACCGCTGTACGGCATGCTCAAGAAAAAGAAACCCACGGATAGCATCGACTGGACCCCCAATTGGGTCCAGGCACTCACCGGCACCAAAACAGCGCTTGCTAATGCGGCTTTTCTGGCCCACCCAGCCCCGTTGGAGCACATAGCGCTTACGATGGACACATCCAACGTCGCGATAGGAGCTGTGGTGAAACAGTACAGCTACAGTTTGTGGCAACCCCTCGCATTTTTCAGCTGTACTTTGCACGACAACAAGCGTAACTATAGTGCTTTTGACAGGGAGCTTTGGGCCCTCCACCTGGCCACATGTCATTTTCAGTTCTGGCTCGAGGGTCGCGAATTTACCGCGTTTGTCAACCACAAGCCCCTAACCTACGTGATGGCCAAAGTCTCAGAACCATGGTGGGCCCGGCAGCAGTAGCACCTGGCCGCAATCTCGGAATTCACTACTGACATCCAGCACATAGCCGGTAAACTTAATGTTGTGGCTGACTGCCTGTCACGCACGCTAGTTTCCCCGGTCTATGTGGGTATTGATTTTTCCACCATGGCTGCCAACCAACCCGGGGATGTGAACAATTGCACGCTCCAATCTGCAGGTACCGGGCTAAAACTGGAAAGCAGGGCGGTACAAGAGGGTTGCCACCCCTTGCTTTGCAATGTTTCCACCGGCCAGCCCTGCCCGGTAGTTCCGATCACATGGAACCACCGTGTTTTCGAGTCCGTCCACTCTCTTTCACACCCTGGCGTCCGGGCTTCAGTTGAGCTGGTGGGGTCTAAGTTCGTATGGCCCCACTAACATAAGGATGTGAAAGAGTGGGTGGCCGCATGCACCGTGTGCCAATGGGCTAAGGTTCAGAGGCACACCAAAGCCCCCCTTGAACCTTTCCAGATTCCGAGCAGGAGGTTTGACCACGTACACGTCAACTTGGTGGGCCCCTTCCGCCGTGGCAGGGGTTCACACACCTTTAAACAATATTGGACCTCACCACGCATTGGCCAGAGGCGGTTCCGCTGGTTTCTACCACATCTGCCGATGTGACCCGCACATTTTTGTCATCCTGGGTCACACGTTTTGGTTCCCCATCAGATATCACTTCTGACAAAAGTCCACAGTTCGTTTCAGAACTCTGGTACTCGATGGCCAAGAGCCTGGGGGTTAAAATCCACCGAACCACCGCGTACAACCTGCAGGCTAACGGGTTGTGCGAGAGGTTCCACAGGTCGCTTAAAGCTGCGCTCAGAACAACGGATGCAAATTGGGTTGACTGCCTTCCTTGGGTCCTACTGGGGTTGCACTACGTGCCTCAGGAGGATTTGGCAACTTCCCCGGCGGACCTCATTTTTTTGTAAGCCGTTGCAGATCCTGGGTGAATTTTTGCAGGAAAATCCTGTGCCCGGGGCCAACTCGTCCATGCGTATTTTTTCCAGCTCAGGGACTAGCAGCGTTTCGGGGCCGGTGCACCATTGTTTTTTCTGCACCTTCATTACGAACTGTTTGAAAAACGCCGAGTTCTTTTTTGTTAGGCACGACTCCCACCGAGCCGCACTGCATCCATCTTACGACGGCCCCTTCAGAGTTTTGGAAACGGGAGCAAAATATTTTGTGTTAGACCTGGGGAAGCGGAAGGAAACCATCTGCATAGACAGGCTGAAGCCCACTTATGTTTTAGCAGAGGCGCAGGTGGTGCTGGCCCAGGCTCCCTGCTAGGATCACCCACCCACGGGGGGCCCACAAGTTTGTTTTCCCCCTTCAGAGAACCGTTTGCAGGAGACCAAGGTTTTCCCCTCCCCACCTTTTCCCCCTACAGAGAACTGTGCACTAGAGACTGAGTCTGCTCCCTATCCACTGCAACAAGAAAGCCCTTCAGTCAGCCCAGCGGCTCCACGTTACAGCTGTTATGGGTGATTGATCAAGCCTAAGGTATCAGACGGTTAAGACCCCTTCTGGGTGTTCGGGGGGTGTGGGGTGTGGTGGCACAATGGGAGGTCTGACTTACAACCAAGAATTTGGGGAACGGGAAAAAGAAGGAGACATGGTAATGTGGGTGCCTCGGGTGACAGAGAGGAATACAGGTGCTGTGGCACCCTGGGGGGGGAGGGGAGTTGAAAAGATCAGAAGCAGGTTTAGGCGCCAGAGCGCCAGGGGGGAGAAAAGTTCTTAAGACGTGCCTTCACACTGGGAACTGCAGGTGTGAATGTATTGAGATGTAATGTATATATGATAATTACATGTACTCTCGGTGCCAAAGGAGAGAATGAGAAGATGTATAAAAGGTTGGCTTTGACACCCAGACCAGTATTCGTACTTTGCTGTCAGAGGAACAAAGTCTATGTCTACAGAGCTTGTGTCTCGTCTTGTTCATTCCTCTACAGAAGTCACATTTCCAACTTACAAGCTCTTCTGTTTTACTTTCAGTTTGTAATTGTGCTCAGCTGTCTTGTATTAGTTTATTAGTTCACTATATACATATGTATATAGTGAACATATACATATGTATGTACATATACATATGTATGTACATATGTACAGTCATTGACGTTTGAGTTCTGGTTGCAGCAACATCACAGGATTTCCCTCTGGCTCTTTGTTACATTTAAAGATTATTATCGTCGCCATGTCATGAGTTATTCTGCCATTCCAGCTCCCTTTATTTTCCCAGCCCCTGTGTGGTATTTTGTGTTTTTATAAATCGTGTTTAGACTGGAGGTCTTGCCTGCATGAGCCCATTATTCCTGCCTGCCAGAGGTCTGCCCTGCCAGAGTGGCGGGATATTCAGACAGGCAGGTACAGGTGCATCTCAATATATTAGAATGTCATCAAAAAGTTGATTTATTTCATTAATTCAATTCATAAAATGAAACTCATATTATATATGTAGAACCCAACCCATGTAACTATTTAATTAAAAGGTAATAAACCTGTATTAACGTTGTAGTACTGTGGGTGGGGCCCAGGGTTCTTTAAATTTAGACGTTAATATTTTCAGTGCCTTCACTTATTGAGAAATAAATCAATGAAGATGTGTATATTTTCCCAATAAGATGAAAAAACATAATTTACAGCAAGACACAATTTAACTAAATTATATGGAAAGACTTAAAACAATATGACTTAAAACAGACACAAAACAGCCATTTTAAAGTCAATTGAACTGATTTAATGAAGATTTCAACATTTAAAATTTTTTTTACAGCAGTTTTAAATTGAAGTCACTCATTCACACACATCAATCACACACATCAGCCCTATTTTCCTAAAAGTCTCAAAATACTAAAATAATTTTTTTTAAAAAAAATCCCTCCCATCGTTGCAGGCCTGATAGTCTTCAAACAGAAATGTTGGAGTAGCTACTCAATTTTATTAAGGTCAGAAACAGAAAGATCGGTGGGCAAAAACATCATGTGGAATGTTAGCTGAGGAGAACCATTGGTTGGGAAAAACGTTGATGTTGAGAATGACTGTTGGTGGAGTAGCCGTTGATGGGGAAGGAGTCCGTCATTGGAGAGTCAAACCACCGGACTCAGCCATTGGTGTGGAGAAGAGCAGTGGGTGATGACAGAGCTGTTGCTGGGAAAAAAAGATGGGGATCTAGTGTTGTGAATTTTCTGCCTATTTGAGGCAGGAAGGACAAAAACCCAAGTGCAGGAGTATGTTGTGTGTACGTATTTATTGACAGAACGTGATATAACAATCCAAATCAACAGATGGGTAGCACAGGATATACAGGAAATTCCTCCAGGACACTCTACAGAACTCAGGTGAGTACAAAACAGAGAAAAATTGTCCCAAGTCGCAGACAGACTAAACTGATTGCGGGGGGAACGGACGAGTGAGCCCAAGTGTTTCCAGGCGTAACTGGTAAGCAGGGGTGAAGCAACCAGTACTCACAAGGCTGGAGCAGTCCGAGTCAGTCTAAGCAATAATCCCAGCGAAACAGAAACCAAGCAGCTAAAAAGTACAAACGTCATGCAGAATGATGTGGTGCAGAACAGCAGGCAGCAGGCAGGGCATCTAGTCATGCACAACCCAGAACAACACTGAGTAGTACAATAATCCGGCGAGCACAACTGGGCACACAGAGCTTAAATAACACAGTGCCTAATGACCAGACTGATTGCCGGTGTGAGTGCGAGAGTGAAGGTATGAGTATGTGTTGAGTGGAGACAGCTGCATGTGTGTGTGTGTGTGTGTGTGTGTGTGTGTGTGTGTGTGTGTGGAGTGTGCTGAGTAGTGATACAAAGGGATAATGACAAACAGCTGGCAAGTGCTGGCAGGAGGGGGAGGCGTGGCTTTAAGCAGGCAGAGAGCCGGGCAAACCCCAGAGGCTCTCAAAGAACTGCCTGAACAATAAATGCAAAAAAACACTGGAGAATGAGCAGCCACAATGCTATGGAGCTGGGCTGGGAAAAATCCAACCCAGTCCATGACATCTAGGGGCCCTAGACAAGCGATGAAGTCCGTCATCTTGAAAAAAAAAAACAAAAAAAAACAACTGTCCAGTCAGGGTCCAGATCGGTCTCCTTTATCTTCCTTCCTTTCTGAAAAAAGTACATTTGCCTCTCCAGTCAGCTAATAGCTTACTGAATGATAGCTAGAGTCCATTTCTATTTGAACTACGCTCACTTTAAATATTTCAATGTTAACACAGTCTGCTAACATTACAAACTGACAAGAAAAAAAAATAAAATGACAAATGTAATATTTCCCATTGACATTTTGTTATAAAATGAAATGAATTACTCTTTAGCAATTAAAAGAATTTACCTGGCTGTCAGCAATCAAGCCTTTCTAATCAGGTTGTAACTGTGTTATCCCGATGACACAGAGAGACAAAATCACCTTCAGCCTTCTGTGACCAACTGCTGCAGCTCTTCTTCTGATTGGCGGTTGGCAACCAGCTTACAGGTGCATTATCGCCACCTGCTGGATTTCTGCTGCTCTTTTGCTGGCTTCACTGTGGCATCATCACTCTACTGTATATGTCAACTGCTGCCTCTCTCTGAGACTCCAGCCTCTTAAGGCGCAAACTTGTAACCGTTATTAATTGCTCCGCCCATCTGCCTTCTGGACAAAAACTGATTGGTTCCTCAAAACTTACATTTCAAAGCACCTGTCAATCAGAATACCAGGTTACATCGTAAATGAATTATTAACAGCTTTTTGTACAGATGTATCACTCAAACTCATTAGAAAATTATTGCAAAATACAATAACATTTTTTAAAAAAAAAGGAAAAAAGAAAAGAAATAAAACAATGATTTTCAATTTCACGCTTTGAGTTAAAATAAATTAAACCCTTTACAAAGACTATATTTACACAATAAACAGTGTTGTGTCTATAAATAATTATAGACAGGACTACATATAGAGCAATTACCAGTGTTGGGAGTAACACATTACATAGTAACGTTACTTTGTAACTATAATGTTACTTTGTAATGTGTTATAGTAACACCACTACTTTTGCAGTAACGTGTGTTGTAACGAAATTACTGTTTAAAAATTCAGCAATTCATTACAGTTACTGAAATTTGATCAGATGCATTACTCACGTTACTCGCTTTATTAATATGGATAGATATTTTTAGCGCAAATAAATACAAACTGACCCTACATAGCTGACGCAGCCATCAGTTAACGTAACCTGTTTTAAAGGGCCTGTTCTCTACTGAGCGGAAGAAAAGCTGAAGCTACTTTTTTTTTTTGTGGAACTAGACAGATTATTTTTCCTTTGTCACGGTTAAGGACAAAAGCATATTGGTGGGTTGCAAACTAAAGTGCAATGGAGACCGACTGCAATCTTGACAAGCACCTGAGAACAGCAGCAAGGTACGATAAAGCTAGTACTATGCTATGCTAACAACACCACGTTTGTGGATTTACGCTATCTGAACAATAACGGCTGGATGTAAAGGGGAAATACTCTTATCTGTAACAACCACGGGTGGATTTCAAGCACAGGTATGCATCTGGACAGTTTGTGACCCAGCAAGAATTAAACCGACTGATTGCCAGATATGTTGTTACAGAATGAAGATCTGATAACAGTCATTTTCCATCAGACAGCTGAGACTGTGATCCACTGAAGTTAAAATACATTTACTTGCTACCTGGATAAAGATTATTCAAAAATGGATTTGATCTCTAAAAGGAATTTAAGGGACTGGATCATGTATCTGTCACAGCAGACATTTGGACTGTGGATAATGGACATTTTCTTTGGATCACTGCACATTGGATTAAATCCATAATATAAAGTTAAGAATGTTGACAGCTTTATGAAGTGTTGCCAACTCACTCTTTTGGAGTGATTCTCACTCTTTTTCCCTCTCTCTCATGCCACAAACGCTATTTCTCACTCCAAAATGAGGAAATTACTGGCATTTTTATGTTGATTTTCTTCAGATTTTTCCCACAATAAGAGTTCTCAAAGCAGGATAAAGCAGACTGAACATGTTCTAAAAGCTCTGCCTGAAACAGTCTGTTTTCAGCCTGACATTAATAAGCCCATAATGTAATCCATTAATTAAATTATCTTGCTATGTGTGCATGATGATATAAGTATGCATTTAAAAGTAGTGTGAAAGTTACTTTTCCAAGTAACTAGTTATTTTAATCATGCAGTAATTGGTAAGTAACTCAGTTACATTTGAAAAGAAGTAACTAGTAACTGTAACTAGTTACTATTTTTTAGTAATTTGCCCAACACTGTTAATTACACACCGAGTGATATATTTCAAGTGTTCATTTCTTTTAATTTTGATGGTTATGGCTTACAGCTCATGAAAACCCCAAATTCAGTTTCTCAGAAAATTAGAATACTGTGAAAAAGTTCAATATTGTAGACTCATGGTGTCACATTCTAATCAGCTAATTAACTCCAAAATCCAGCAAAGATTTCCTGAGCCATTAAATGATCTCTCAGTCTGGTTCAGTAGTCTACACAATCATGGGGAAGACTGCTGATTGACAGTTGTCCAGAAGACCATCACTGACACCCTCCACAAGGAGGGTAAGCCACAAATGTCATTGCTAAAGAAGGTGGCTGTTCACAGGGTGTTGTATCCAAACATATTAATGGAAAGTTAAGTGGAATGAAAAAGTGTGGCAGAAAAAGGTGCCCATGCAACAGGGATCACCGCAGCCTTGAGAGGATTGTGAAGCAAAGCCCATTCAAGAATTTGGGGGAGATTCACAAGGAGTGGATTGTGGCTGGAATAAGTGCTTCTAGAGCCACCATACACAGACGTATCCAGGACATGGGCTACAACTGTTACATTCCTTGTGTCAAGCCACTCCTGAAACAGAGACAGCGTCAGAAGTGTCTTACCTTGGCTAAGGAGAAAACACACTGAACTCTTGTTCAGTGGTCGAAAGTCTCCTTTTGAGATGACAGTAAATTTTGCATTTCATTTGCATTTCTTGTATATTTGAGACTTTATTATAAACTTGTGGATTATTTTATAGCTAATTTTTGTCTGTTTTTTTATAAAATTACCGGGGGGGGGGGTATATAAATTTGAAATAGATTGTGGTAAAATTTTCCCTTTTTTTATACAATTTACACTTTTGAACATAATTTTGCAGAGCTAGAACAGAACAATAACATAGGGTTACAAAATAATTTTTTGTAAGTTGTCTTGTTTTTTCAGCTGATTTAAGACAATTCTGCACCGCTGAATCCGAAAATGACATCCGTTTCTCTCAATCAGGTACTGGTGATAGACAAGATGGCGACCGGGATGGTCACACTTTTTCAGTGCTGAGACAAAGTTGCTGATTTTGCCATTAAAATAACTAACCAACAGCGATCGGCATTTGTGACGCACACGCACGGGCTGAATTTCCACCTCCGTTGGAATACCTCTTTAATCGCCTATCACCGGCCACTGTGAGTAAACTGACTAGCGTTTCTTTTGTGGTTCGCTGTTACGCTTTACCCAACGCGCTTGCTAAGCTAACGCTAGTTAGCTTAACGCTAACGCAAGTCGTACCACCTAACACCGACACGAAGCGACTCAGTCCCCGGTGAGGGCTCGCCGGAGGAACTAACCGAGGCAGCAGTTGGACGGGAGCCGGTTCGGAGTTCGGGGGTGGCGGTGGTGGGAGACGGGGACCAGTGGAGGACCACCCGGACCCAGCCAGACAATAGCCTGAGTCGGAGCCCAGTGGCGAGGCCCAGCGGAGGAATTACTGAGGCAGACGGCGGTAGGTGGCGGGGCTCAGCGGAGGAACTACTGAGGCAGACAGCGGTAGGCGGCGGAGCTCAGCGGAGGATCTACCGGGACCCCAGCGGAGCTCGGCTGCAGTGTCGGTGTGCGGCGGGACTCGGTGGAGGAGCTGGACAGGAGCTCGGTTATGGCGGCAGTAAGCAGCGGGACTAGCAGCGGAGGGGGCTAGCTGAGGCCCAGCTGGATTCGAGGTCGGTCGGATCGGATACCGGCGACACAAGCAGAGATTGTTTTTACTATCCACAGGTCAGTAAAAATGCCACCAAAGAAGGAGGAAATGGAAGAGATCAAAAAATCTCTGAACTTCTTGTCAGAAGAAGTGGCCAAAATGGTTAGCCAGCAGGCCAAAATAATAGGCCTAATGGAAGAAGTACGAGACTTAAAATTAACAATTCAGGAAAAAGACAAAAAAATTACAGACTTGGAGCGACGCGTCGAGGATCTTGAACAAGGTTCTCATATGGATGATCTAGTTATAAGTGGACTAGAAATCAAATATCAATCATACGCTCATGCTACTACAGGACTGAGAGGTGAGGAGGCTCCCCTGAGTGAATCAGTCTCCCTAGAAAACCAGGTGCTTCAGTTCCTTGACAGTAGAGATATAAAAGTCGAAGCAAATGCAATTTCAGCTTGTTATGCTTTACCCAGAAAAGATAATAGAACAAAGAAATCAATTGCGATGCGCTTTGTGAACAGAAGGGTAAAGAATGACATACTGAGGCAGGCCAGAAAGCTACGGGGAACAGAAGTTTGCCTAAATGAACATCTAACAAAAACTAATGCTGAAATAGCACGGCAAGCACGGATGCTGAAAAGACAAAATAGGATACAGGCAACATGGACAAGAAATTGTAGAGTTTGGATCAAACTAAATGGAACACCTGAGCAAGCAAAGAGTATAAGCATTCTATGGTTTTTTCTCATATATCATACTGTTTGACAGTCTGGGCTCAAGCAGTCCCTTCCACAATAAGACATATAGGTTCATTATATAATCAAACCCTAAAAATCTTGGACAAAAAGCCCATTAGGTGGCATCACTGTAATGTTTTAAAAAAATACAACCTATTGAGTTTTGAGAGCTTCATTGACCTCTGTCTTCTGAAATTAACGTTCAAATGTTTCCATAAATCAGCACCCGAGCCACTTGCTGGTTTCGTCCAAAGACAGGACAGCAGCAGAGCCACCAGGAGTTCTGTTAACAATAACTGTAAAATATTCCACCGCAGAACCACATTTGGACAAACAGCTTTCTCTATAAAGGGCAGTCACATCTGGAACACAATGCCAAATGAAATTAAAATAATAACGGACTTTAAAACATTCACTAAAAATGTTAAAAACTGGCTGAAAAATAAACAAGAATGTACTCATGTATGAATTATTTGTCTGCAAAGTGAGAGTGAATGAAGGGAAGGAATAAATGTGTTTGTTTATAGTGAGTGACGGAGGGAGGAAGGCCTGAAATAGGCAAATGTGAGTTATGTTATATGTGTTAAATGTGAGTCAGGCTGTTATATTTGTGTATTTATAATATTTATGTTAAAGGTGAGTCAGGCTGTTATATTTGTGTATTTATAATATTTATAATATTTATAATTGTGTATTTATAATTTTTCTGCATTGATGTATGTGGTTATTGTGTATATTTTTATCTTGATTCTTTTTTCTAAAGCCCATCCAGGGACAAGAGTTGCAAATTAGCTAATAGCTATACACTCTATGTGCAACACATCAGATTGATTGTCTTTGATTAATTGTCTATGTTTATTGCACTGTCCCTGTCAAATAAACTAATCTACTACTAATAATGATCAGAGATGTTACTGACTTAGATAAATACAGATGAACACTGATTAAGAAAATTAAGAGACAATGATAATCCATATTCACACACACACGGTAAGAATAGTTCTTTTGACATACCATGTCAATGTACTTTAAAAAAAAAAAAGCAAAACAAACAAAAAACTTATGACTGACTTGAGTAGACATCAATTATCCCCAGTTGGAGGAAGTCATTTGACACAGAGTAAGGATACTCAAACTCTGAAAATATGCCATTATGCTGAACATAAACTTCAAGAGATGGAGAACGATATTGATCCTGATAACCACTTTTTCAATAATATTCATAACCATTGTGAATATTACACTGAAAAGCAATTCAAAAGTCAAGTGCAACTAGATGGTAAACTATCAATAATACACTTCAACAGCAGAAGTCTTAACAAAAACTTTCCACAGATTCAGGACTATTTAAAACGGCTAGACAGAAAATTTACAGCTATCGCAGTCTCTGAAACTTGGCTTAATGAAGAGCAGGCTCCCCTCATGGCAATAGAGGGATATTAACAGATCTCAAAAAAAGGGTGGTGGTGTTGCACTGTATATTGATGACCTGTATAGGTGTAAGCTTGTAAATGGAATGTCCTTTGCACTACCAGGGATTTTGGAATGTGTTACTGTTGAGATTGACCAAGATAAAACAAAAAATCTAATTATAAGTTGTGTATATAGAACGCCGGGAACTTGCATTGAGACATTCAGAGATAAATTAGTCGAGCTGTACAATAATATTACTAGTAAAAAAATGGTAGTAATTTGTGGAGATTTCAATATTGATTTACTAAATCCACATCAACAAAATGTAATTACAGAGTTCATGAACTCTGTGTACAGCATGAGTCTATATCCCACAATAACACATCCCAGTAGAATCACAGTTCACACTGCTACACTTATTGACAACCTGTTTGTTAATATTATTGATAAGAAAATAGAAAGTGGATTATTGATAAATGATATAAGTGACCACTTGCCAACCTTTGCACTTATCCATGGCCACACGGGGGCCAATACAGAAAAAAAATTTAAAATCGTTCAGATACAAATCACCAAATGCAATCAGTTCTCTTAAAGAGGACTTGCTGAAGCAAGACTGGACAGAAATCTATGTATCAGATGTAAATGAAGCCTATGACACATTTATAAACATTGTAACCACTCTTTATGAAAAAAATTGTCCATTAGTAAAAAAAAAAGCTTAAACATAAATTTGCCGATAAGCCATGGTTAACCAAAGGATTACAAAAGGCGTGTAAAAAGAAAAATTTATTATATAAAGCTTTCCTAAAGAAAAGGACAAAAGAAGCAGAGCAGCGGTTTAAAACATACAAAAATAAGTTAACATATATAATAAGATGTAGTAAGAGAGACTATTACAGTAAAGAACTGGAGAAAAACAGAGATAATATTAAAAATACATGGACAATACTTAGCAGTATTCTTGGAAATAAAAGCAGAAATACAAGCTACCCAACCGTTTTTTCAAAAAATAATAAAACGACTCAGAGTGTGAATGCAGCTTCACCTGCAGATGAATTTAATAACTTTTTTGTTAACATTGGTCCTAATTTGGCTCGAGAAATACCCATTACGGCGCCTACAGGTGATACAATAAGCAATAACACTGCTATAAAAGACTCCATTTTCATAAAGAACACAGACGAGAGAGAGGTCATTGAAATTGTTAAATCGTTTAAAAGTAAAACATCTACGGACTGTGATGGTATTGACATGCTCTTAGTCAAAACTATTATTGAATGCTTAGTGAAACCACTGACGTATATCTGTAACCTGTCTCTCCAAACAGGTATATTTCCCAGTGCAATGAAAATAGCTAAAGTAATTCCGATATACAAGACGGGTGACAGAGGGGAATTCTCAAACTACAGACCAATTTCACTATTGCCACTATTTTCCAAGATACTTGAAAAAATATTCTATGAGAGAACTGACAACTTCATACTGAAGAATAATTTATTGTGTGAGTAGCAATATGGGTTCAGACACAAGAGGACAACTGCATTTGCTCTAATGGAATTTATAGAAAAAATATCAACTGCCATTGAAAATAAAGAGTATTCAGTTGGGGTATTCCTGGATCTTAAAAAAGCATTTGATACAGTGGATCATAATTTATTATTAAAGAAACTACAAAATTGTGGTATTAGAGGAGTAGCACTATCCTGGTTAAGTAGTTACTTAAAGAATAGATATCAGTATGTATGTGATGGTAACAAAAACTCACAGTTACTGAAGGTTACTTGTGGAGTCCCACAGGGTTCAGTTTTGGGGCCATTGTTATTCAATATGTATATAAATGATATATGTAAAGTTTCAGAAAAAATGGACTTAATATTGTTTGCCGATGACACTAATCTATTATGCAGTGGAAGCAATTTGGAACAACTTCTGGATACACTCGGAAAGGAATTAGGAAAGCTTAAACTGTGGTTTGATTCAAACAAATTAATGCTCAATTTAAGTAAGACAAAATTTATAGTCTTTCACAACCATCACAACAACTCAGTATCTAAACTCAGTGTAAATGGTGTAGAGATTGAAAGGGTATCTGAAACTAAATTTCTTGGAGTAATAATTAATAATAAACTGTGTTGGAAGTCACATATTAATTATATTAAAGGTAAAATATCCAAATCAATTGCAATACTACACAGAGTGAAATATTTGCTGAATCAACCCACACTATATACCTTGTATCATTCATTAATACTCTCATACATGACATATTGTACTGAAGTATGGGGAAATACATATAAAACAAACATATATCCAGTCTTTATGCTTCAGAAGAGAGCTATTAGAATAATAAACAAAGCTGCTTACAGGGAACCAACAAACCCACTTTTTCTTAAATTAAAAGCTCTCAAGTTGAAAGATCTGGTTGACTTTAAAACTGCAGTAATAATGTTTAAAGTGAAGAATCTATCACTGCCCGCAAATATCCAAAAGTTGTTCCAAATAAGGGAGAAACAATATCATTTCAGAGGAACATGTATATTTCAAAAACCTTCAGTGAGAACTACCACCAAGCAACACTGTGTTTCAGTGCAAGGAGTCAGATTATGGAACGATTTTGGACCTGAATTAAAATCATGTACAACGCTTGGACAATTTAAACAAAAACTAAAGGAAGAAATACTCCAAACATATATACTACAAGATGGCATGTAAAATCACATAAGGATTGTCATATCCAGCCTGTGTTGTGTTGTAGCTTAGTTTTTTGTCACATTTTGTCTTAGCTTTGTTCTGAATTGTAATCGCTCTTGTTTTGTGTTTTTCTTTTGAATTCTTGGATGGAACATGGGTGGGCAATATAAGCTGCGGCTTCAGCCATCACCCATTTCGGATAACTTGTGTTGAACTGTATAATCAGAGGAGTTATTGTCTAATTTGACCTTGTTGGATTTTCTTTCCCCCTTTGTTATATTATTCAGTTTCTTTTAACCTGTACTTTTAATCTATCCGAAATAAATAAAGATTCATTCATTCATTCATTCAAGTAAAAACCTGTGCTTACTTAGTACTTACTTAGTACTGTGCATGTACTTACCTTTATATAAAGGTAAGTACGTGTAAATTGAATGTTACATCATCATTGTTCAACATTCAGAGAATTTCAAGACATAAAAAAGAATTTTACATCATATAAAGCGAAAATACCCATACATGTAAACAAAAACGTATAAAACAACATGTGGCCATAATTCAAAAAGTTGACCTAATTGAGTAAAACCAATGTGATTTTTGGATTCATCCATCCATCCATCCATCCATCTTCTACCGCTTTTCCGGAGGTCCGGGTCGCGGAGGCAGCAGTTCAAGCAGAGAAGCCCAGACTTCCCTCTCCCCAGCCACCTGCTCCAGCTCTTCAGAGGGGATACCAAGGTGTTCCCAGACCAGCTGGGAGACATAGTCTCTCCACCGAGTCTTGGGTCTGCCCCGGGGTCTCCTCCCAGTGGGACGTGCCTGAAACACCTCAAGTGGGAGGCGTCCAGGAGGCATCCTAATCAGATGCCCATACCACCTCAACTGACTCCTTTCAATGTGGAGGAGCAGCGGTTCTACTCTGAGCCTCTCCCGGATGACTGAGCTCCTCACCCTATCTCTGAGGGTGAGTCCAGCAATCCTACGGAGAAAGCTCATTTCAGCCGCTTGTATCCGCGATCTCATTCTTTCGGTCATTACCCAAAGCTCGTGACCATAGGTGAGAGTAGGAACGTAGATTGACTGGTAAATCGACAGCTTTGCCTTAGAACTAAGCTCCCTCTTCACCACAACAGACCGGTACAACGTCCGCATCACTGCAGATGCTGCTCCAATCCGTCTGTCAATCTCTCGCTCCATTCTCCCCTCACTCGTGAACAAGACCCCAAGATACTTAAACTCCTCCACTTGGGGCAGGAGCCTGTCCCCAACCCAGAGAGGACAATCCACCTTTTTCCGGCTGAGGACCATGGACTCGGACTTGGAGGTGTTGATTCTCATCCCAGCCGCTTCACACTCAGCAGCAAACCGTCCCAGCAAGAGCTGTAGGTCATTGCTGGATGAAGCCAACAGGACAACATCATCTGCAAACAACAGAGATGAGATCCTGTGGTCACCAAGCATGACACCCTCCATTCCCTGGCTGCGCCTAGAAATCCTGTCCATAAAAATTATGAACAGGATCGGTGACAAAGGGCAGCCCTGGCGGAGTCCAACTCTCACTGGGAATGACTCCGACCGAGTGTTGGCAATACGAACCAAACTCTCACAACGGTCGTACAGAGACCGAATAGCTCGTAACAACAAGCCCGATACCCCATACTCCCGAAGCACCCCCAACAAAAATCCACGAGGGACGCGGTCAAATGCCTTCTCCAAGTCCACAAAACACATGTAAACTGGTTGGGCAAACTCCCACAAACCCTCGAGAATTCTCGAGAGGGTAAAGAGCTGGTCCGATGTGCCACGGCCAGGACGAAAACCACACTGCTCCTCCTGAATCCGAGGTTCGACCAACGGCCGGACTCTCCTCTCCAGTACCTTGGCATAGACCTTCCCAGGGAGGCTGAGGAGTGTGATCCCTCTAAAGTTGGAGCACACCCTCCGGTCCCCTTTTTTAAAGAGAGGAACTGTCATGCCACGCCGCTCATCTGCGGCACCAGCTGCACGCACACCTGCACATCATCAGCGGCGAGGGATTTAAGCCGCCTCGCCCTGGGCTTCGGCCTGAAGCCGTCAGACTTCGCTTGTCACTACTGCTGTGAGTAACTTCTACCTCTTCAGCAATTATATTGGTAAGAAGCCCTTACCTTTTCCCCTTCAAGTCTGCTCCCCTGTGCACAGGTGGATTTCCCGGCGGCGGACCTATCCTCTCCGTCTCCATTCCCTCGCTGCTGCACCGGGCTCTCCAGGTCGCTGTCTACCGGACCCCGTCCTTGCTGTGCCAGCCACCTGCTAACTCCAAGTAAGCTCTTCTCCATTTTATCATCTCCTGTGTTGGTGTGTGCCCGTCACCCTTCTCCCTGTGCTTTTCCCACAGGGTTGTCCGGCTGTACGGTCTCCTGCCTCCGTGCCCGACGCAGACGCCACCACCAATACATCCACATCTCGCAGACACACATCCATACACACTTGTTGTTAATAAAGCTATTTGAGCTACTCTGAACCTGCGTGTGTGTCTCCTGAGCCGTGCATTATGTCAGTACGGCTTCAGCAGAGCGGCTCGGCAGACGGCGGGCTCACACGCCGACTTACCACTCTCGAGGCTCGAGTGGACCAAATAGCTTACCAGCAACAGGTGATTCTCAACCAGTTGATCAGTATAACTAACCGATTGGACCGCTTGGACCCCCAACAGCCGTTCCCCCCGGCTCGTCAGGGTGGCGCGGCTCCTGCTGCTCCAGCGGCCGTCCAGCAGGCTCCGGGAGCACCGACTCGGCTCACGCCCATTCCGACCCCCGCCCGCTTTAGCGGTAAGCTCGGCGGAGCGCGGGGGTTCATAATGCAGTGTGAGTCCGTGTTTCACCGTGTGCCCGGAGACTTTCCTTCAGATCATAGCCGAATTGGTTATATTGGGAATCTCCTAGAGGGGCGAGCACTAACCTGGACTTACGCCGTAATGGCGAGGTCCAGTTATGCCACCCTCACTTATGACCAATTCGTGAGACAATTCCTGGAGGTCTTTGATCATTCTCGTACCGAGACAGTCCAGGTCGATCGGCTTCTCAGCCTCCAGCAGGGAAGCCGATCGGCAGCGGACTATGCGATCGACTTCCGGGTAGCGGCGGAGGAATTGGGCTGGGATGAACGTTCATTCTGCGGCCTTTTCCTCCGCAGTCTTAACGATGATCTGAAGGATGAACTTGCTGGGCGGGACATCCCGGAGACTCTAGCGGAGCTAACGTCCCTAGCTATCAGTTTGGATAATAGGCTGCGCGAGCGCTCCTCGGGGCGGAAGTCGTCTTCTTCTCGCCCTCGTGGAGCCTCGTCGCGCCAGTTCCAAGCTCTCCCCCTGGCGACGCCGCCACCATCGCGCCCCGAGGAGTCGGAGCCGATGGTGACGGGCTGGACACAGCTCCCCCCTGCGGAGAGACAACGCCGCCGTGAGTTGAATCTCTGCATGTATTGCAGAGACAGTCAACACACGGTGGAGCTTTGTCCACAGAAGCCAAACGGCGGGGTCCGCGAGTCACTGTAGGGGGCCTCGTGGACATCAATCGGTTAAGTCCCCTCACCCAATTGAAGCTGCCCGTCCGATTTTGCCACAACTCCACTGGGCATCTCACTCACGCACTGGTGGATTCGGGCGCGGAGGGAAGTTTTATTTCACAAAGCCTGGCAACCCTATTGGGCATCCGCTGCCAGGCACTAAGAACTCCTCTCTCCCTGGTCAACCTCTCCCGTGTCTCCCTGGGGAGAGTAACACATCAGACCATCCCCGTTCCTGTTATCATCTCTGGGAACCACCGGGAGGAGATAACTTTCTACGTCCTCCCCAACTCTGTGTCGCCCGTCATCCTGGGGTACCCCTGGCTACGCCTCCACAACCCCGTCTTGGATTGGAAGTCCGCCAGGGTGTCGGCATGGAGCACATTTTGTATGAGCACCTGTTTGCAGTCCGCTGCCTGTTCTCCGTCCTCTTCCCCAACACCTACGGACGCTGCGCCCCCGGACCTATCCCTGGTGCCATCGGAATTTCACGACCTGGGTATGGTATTCAGCAAGTCCAAGGCGATGTCTCTTCCTCCACACAGACCCTACGACTGTGCAATAAACATCCGCCAGGGGGCACCCTTACCCTCTGGGCGACTCTACAGCCTGTCGGCGCCGGAGAAGGAGACTATGAACGCCTATCTCAAGGAGTCGCTGAGTGCTGGGATTATACGTCCCTCGTCATCACCATTGGGGGCAGGATTCTTCTTCGTGGGCAAGAAGGACGGTTCCCTCCATCCTTGCATCGACTATCGCGCCCTAAATGACATTACGGAGAAGGATCGCTACACCCTGCCCCTCATGGACACCGCCTTCCACTCCCTCCAGGGGGCGACTTGGTTCACCAAGCTGGATCTACGCAGCGCATACCACCTCGTCCGGATCCGGGAGGGAGATGAGTGGAAGACAGCCTTCCGTACTCCGAACGGCCACTTCGAGTACCTGGTGATGCCGTTCGGGTTGACCAACGCTCCAGCCGTCTTTCAGCGCCTAATTAATGACGTCCTCCAGGACTTCATTGGCCTTTTTGTGTTCGTCTACCTGGATGACATCCTCATCTTCTCCAAATCCAGGGACTAGCACCGGGTCCATGTGAGGCGGGTCCTCCAAAGACTGCTGGAGAACCGGTTGTATGTGAAGGCCGAAAAGTGCGAATTCTACGCTAAGACAACATCCTTCCTAGGGTTCATCATCTCCCACGACCAGGTGCTTCCGGACCCAGTGAAGGTGAAGGCGGTGGTGGAATGGCCCACACCTGCATCGAGAAAACAGGTGCAACAATTCATCGGGTTTGCAAATTTCTACCGCCGCTTCGTCCCTAATTTTGGCACCATCGTCAGCCCGCTGACCCGCCTCATGTCCCCTAAGGTCCCGTTCCGGTGGACCGAAGAGGCCACGGCTGCTTTTCAGGCGCTGAAGGCGGAGTTCTCCTCCTCCCGGGTCTTTAGCCAAGTCAACCCAGCGCTGCAGTGCATCGTGGAAGTGGACGCTTCGGACACAGGACTGGGGGCGGTTCTATCCCAGCGGTCGCCAGAAGATGAAGTCAAACGGCCCTGCGCCTTCTTCTCTCGGCGCTTGTCCCCGGCGGAACGGAATTACGACGTGGGGGACAGAGAGCTCCTCACCATCAAGCTCGCGCTGCAGGAGTGGCATCACTGACTAGAGGGGGCGGACCTGCCGTTCGTGGTCCTGACTGACCACAAGAACTTGGAGTACCTGAGATATGCCAAGCGTCTGAACGCCCGCCAGGCGCGCTGGTCCTTGTTCTTTGCCAGGTTCCGCTTTAACATCACCTTCAGGCCTGGCTCCAAGAACGGCCTGCCCGACGCCCTCTCTAGGCAATTTGCCCCTGAGGAGTCTGAGGACACGGTCCACACCATCCTACCCAGGTCGTGCATCGTGGGAGCCGTCACCTGGGACATAGAAAGCAAGATCCGGAAGGCGCAGGAAGTGGAACCTGACCCTGGCAGCGGACCGGAGGGGAGGCTATTCGTCCCATCCACGGTTCGGGGGGAGGTCATCTACTGGTTGCATACGTCCAAGCTCACCTGCCACCCTGGTTCCTCCCGGATGATCGACCTCCTTCAACGGTCCTTCTGGTGGCCGGGCCTGCGAAGGGACGCTGCCCGCTACGCCCGGGCCTGCCCAGTATGTGCCACCAGCAAGTCAGGTAATGCCCCTCCAGCGGGTTTGCTCCAGCCTTTGCCCGTCCTTGGCAGGCCCTGGTCGCATGTCGCCCTGGATTTCGTCACCGGACTCCCAGTCTCAAACACCTTCGACATCGTCCTGACCATCGTAGACCGCTTCTCCAAGGTGGCGCACTTCGTCCCGCTACGGGGTCTTCCATCTGCCCTGGAGACGGCGGACCTCCTAATCCAGCACGTGGTCAGGCTGCACGGGATTCCAGTGGACGCGGTCTCGGACCGGGGGCCCCAATTTTCCTCAGAGGTTTGGAGGTCATTCTGCAACGCCCTGGGAGCCAAGGTGAGCCTCTCCTCCGGCCATCACCCCCAAACCAACGGGCAGTGTGAGCGGACCAACCAGGAGCTGGAGGCTGCGCTCCGCTGCGTCACGGCGTCCAAACCTACGTCCTGGAGTAACCACCTCGCCTGGGTTGAATACGCCCACAACACCGCTCGCTCTTCTGCTACAGGGATGTCCCCCTTTAAGGCGTCCCTGGGCTACGACCCCCTGCTGTTCCCAGCGCAGGAGAGTGAGGTAACTGTTCCCTCAGTTCGGGCGCATCTCAGGCAGTTCCGCTCCATCTGGGCGTCAGCGCGCAATGCGCTTTTACGCACGGCGGAGCGCAACAGAGCCGTGGCGGACCGGCACAGAAGACCTGCCCCAGCGTACCGAGTTGGTCAGCGTGTCTATGTGTCGACCCAGGACGTAATTTTAAAGGGCGAGAGGAGGAAGCTGGCACAGCGTTTTATGGGCCCGTACCCCATCACCAGGATTATCAACCCGGTGGCTGTGCGTGTAGCTATTCCCCCCTCCCTCTGCATCCATCCCACCTTCCACGTATCCAAGGTGAAGCTGGCAGTCTCCGACCCCCTTTGCCCTCCTCCTGCTGCGCAACCCGCGCCCCGGATGATTGATGGCCATCCGGCCTGGCCTGTCTCCTCCATCCTGGACTCCCGGCACCGGGGTCATGGGTTGCAGTACTTGGTGGACTGGGAGGGCTATGGGCCTGAACATCGGCAGTGGGTACCCTCGTCGTTTGTGTTGGACCCATCCCTCATTACTGAGTTCCACCGAGCGCACCCGGAGAAACCATCGCCAGGAGGCGCTGCTAGAGGGGGGAGTACTGTCACGCCTTGCCGCTCATCTGCGGCGCCAGCTGCACGCACACCTGCACATCATCAGCGGCGAGGGATTTAAGCCGCCTCGCCCTGGGCTTCGGCCTGAAGCCGTCAGACTTCGCTCGTCACTACTGCTGTGAGTAACTTCTACCTCTTCAGCAATTATATCGGTAAGAAGCCCTTACCTTTTCCCCTTCAAGTCTGCTCCCCTGTGCACAGGTGGATTTCCCGGCGGCGGACCTATCCTCTCCGTCTCCATTCCCTCGCTGCTGCACCGGGCTCTCCAGGTCGCTGTCTACCGGACCCCGTCCTTGCTGTGCCAGCCACCTGCTAACTCCAAGTAAGCTCTTCTCCATTTTATCATCTCCTGTGTTGGTGTGTGCCCGTCACCCTTCTCCCTGTGCTTTTCCCATAGGGTTGTCCGGCTGTACGGTCTCCTGCCTCCGTGCCTGACGCAGACGCCACCACCAATACATCCACATCTCGCAGACACACATCCATACACACTTGTTGTTAATAAAGCTATTTGAGCTACTCTGAACCTGCATGTGTGTCTCCTGAGCCGTGCATTATGTCAGGAACCACCACCCCGGTTTGCCATGCCAAAGGAACTGCACCCGACCTCCACGCAATGTTGCAGAGGCGTGTCAACCATGACAACCCAACAACATCTAGGGCCTTGAGGTACTCAGGGCGAATCTCGTCCACCCCCGGGGCCCGGCCACCAAGGAGATTTTTAACCACCTTGGCGACCTCAGCCCCTGTGATAGGCGAGTCATCCCCCTCGTCCCCAAACCCTGCTTCCACTGTGGAAGGCGTATCAGTGGGATTGAGGAGATCCTCGAAGTATTCATTCCACCGCCCGACGATGTCCCCAGTCGAAGTCAACAGTGTCCCATCCGCACCATACACAGTGTGGACGGGGAGCTGCTTTCCCCTCCTGAGCCGCCGGACAGTTTGCCAGAATCTCTTTGAGGCCGACCGAAAGTCTTGTTCCATGGCCTCACCGAACTCCTCCCATACCCGGGTTTTTGCTTCAGCAACCACCCGAACTGCACTCCGCTTGGCCTGCCGGTACACCTCAGCTGCTTCGGGAGTCTCACAAGCCAACCAAGCTTGATAGGACTCCTTCTTCAGCTTAATGGCCCCCCTCACCACTGGTGTCCACCACTTGGTTCGGGGGTTGCCACCACGAGATGCACCGACCACCTTGCGGCCGCAGCTCTGGGCTGCCGCTTCAACAACAGAGGTGGAGAACATGGCCCATTCAGACTCCATGTCTCCAGACTCCCTCGGAATGTGGTTGAAGTTCTTCCGGAGGTGGGAGTTGAAGACCTCCCGGACAGGGGCCTCAGCCAGACGCTCCCAGCACACCCTCACTATACGTTTGGGTCTACCAGGTCTGAATGGCTTCCTCCCCTGCCATCGGATCCAACTCACCACCAGGTGGTGATCAGTTGACAGCTCTGCACCTCTCTTTACTCGGGTGTCCAAGACATACGGTCGCAGGTCTGATGATACGATAACAAAATCGATCATCGACCTGCGACCTAGGGTGTCCTGGTGCCAGGTGCACATATGGACACCCTTATGCTTGAACATGGTGTTCGTTATGGACAGACTGTGGTTAGCACAGAAGTCCAATAACTGAACACCACTCGGGTTCAGATCGGGCAGGCCGTTCCTCCCAATCACCCCCCTCCAGGTTTCACTGTCGTTGCCCACGTGCGCATTGAAGTCCCCCAGTAGGACAATGGAGTCTCCAAGAGGAGCACCCTCCAGCACCCCAGTCACAGACTCCAAAAAGGGTGGGTACTCTGAAACATCATTTGGTGCATAGGCACAAATGATGGTCAGGACCCGTTTCCCAACCCGAAGGCGCAGGGAAGCAACCCTTTCATCCACCGGGGAAAACTCCAATATAGAGGCAGCAAGGTGGGGCGATACAAGAATACCCACCCCTGCTCGTCGCCTCTCGCCCGGGGCAACTCCAGAAAAGGCCAAGCTCCAGCCCCTCTCCAGGAGACTGGTTCCGGAACCGGAGCTGTGTGTTGAAGTGAGGCCGACTATATCTAGCCGGTATCTCTCAACCTCGTACACCAGCTCAGGCTCCTTCCCCACCAAAGAGGTGACATTCCACGTACCAAAAGCCAGTTTAGAAAGCTTGGGATCAGTCCACCAAGGTCTCCGCCTTTGACCGCCACCTGATCCACATAGCACCGGACCCCCATGATCCCTCCTGCAGGTGGTGAGCCCACTGGAGGGCGGACCCATGTAACTCCTTCGGGCTGAGCCCGGCCGGGTCCCATGGGTGGAAACCCGGCCACCAGACGCTAGCCTTCGAGCCCCTCCCCCAGGCCTGGCTCCAGGGTGGTGCCCCAGTAACCCCATACTGGGCGGGGTACACTGAATCCTTGATATACAATTCATGAGAGTCTGTTGGATCGTTCTTAGTCTGGCCCTTCACCCAGGACCAGTTTGTCTTGGGAGACCCTATCAGAGGCAAATTGCCCCGGACAACATAGCTCCTGGGATCACTGGGGCACGCAAACCCCCCCCACCACGATAAGGTGACGATCCATGAGGGGGGATTTTTGGATTCAGCGCATTAAAATTGTCCTAACTCAGCTAAAAAAAAAACTTAGACAATAAATTTGGTGTTGACCAGTGTAATTTAAAGGTGCAATGGATAACATTTACATGAAAACAAATATTTTTCAAAAAAATAATACATCAACAAAGTGTTTAGAAATGTGCACAATGCAAGTCTTAATGTTTTTCTAAAAGTTAGTATACTGCTGAAAAAAAAATTATTTTACAGGTCGAAAATAATATAAATATTTACATCCAGCTGCTGGAGGAAGGCAAACACGGAAGTCCAGTGAGGATGTCAAAGCCACTAGCATGCTAGCTTCATGTTACATGCCACCATCTCGTTTTTGGGTTGTTGGGTTGCCAGGTAGTGAATTATTCAGCTAAATACCTGAGTCTCAAGGCAGACATCTGTTTCCCAATCATTCTCAGGTATGGCACGACAAACAAAGGAGCAAGATAAATATTGGTTCTGCTTCTGACGGCTGATGTCTGCTAAAGAGTCTCAAAGGGCTGAAAAGTCACACAGAGGTGACCACTTTTCTTCTGACAGGTAAGGTAGCCAGCCCTGCGTTCAGTTGACAAAACTGTTTGCAAGCGTTTGGAATTGTTTGTTAGTTTCCATAACTGAATGACATGGTCGCCGCAAAACATTTTCTCATTGGCTGAACTCCTCAGAGAAGTCACTCGCATAGCGAGCAAAGATGGCAGCTAGGTAAGATAGTTTGCAACGTCCTTTTTGTTTTCTTTTCTTTTTGGAGCAATTTCATCAATCTAAGAGTAAAAGTTATGTCAGTTTGTAAGTAAAACAATACCACGCATAAAATATCGTTTTTAGTGAGGGTATAACGGAGAATTCTTCGGTAATATGAAGTTGAAGTAGGCTACAGTCTATGCCGTAGTTACCGTATCCTCTAAATGGCTGACAGAGGACCATAGATCTACACAACTACAGAATGTGCGAGCTGAGCAGAAAAACTGTTCACCAAGAACTGCCCATTCATTTAGGTTAGTTTGCCTTGCAAACTATGTTTGGTGAACTGAACTCGTGTCAGTGCTAGCTTTGATGCTAACTAGCGCCATTCATCTTTTAATGTAAATCTGGTGGTTAGGGGGTTTTTTTTGAGAGGGGGTGCAGCGGTCTAAACTCTATGTAACCAACTAAATCTTATTTCTGACATGTTCACATTATAATTATGAGTGTATGATAATATCGTCCAATACATGGCGTGGAATACATCCCACTAACTGCTCCTCACCAAACTGGCATGTATGACAGGTTCATTATATGATCAACATTTACATCTATGAATGTAACAGCACATACTAATTGTGCAGCAGTCATGTTTTACATAAAGTTTTTTTATTATTATTATCAGCTTTGATGTGCAGCTGTTTAGTCTAATAATTTGGTGTACAGTGAAAAAAGTTACAGTTGTTTATTGTTATTACAGTTTAAGATAATAATGTAAAACTTTATTGATCACCATGGTGGAAATTCAGGTTAAAAAGCAGTTTAAGTTCTAAAAGTGAAATAAATAGGTCTTAATTTATTTTCTTACTAACTAATGTTACTGCACAGCATTAGCCACAGGATTTCTTAAGTACTTGTAGTAGCTGTAATTATGTATGGAGAAATCTGTCAGATTTTTGGCTATCCAAGTAATAAACCATAACATTTTTTCACCCTCTGTAAGAACTTCCTCCATCATGAGGTGTATAAGCACAGATGGGTGTTTGGACCATGCCATCATGATGCAGCAGAGAAGAGCTCCACCAGCTTCTGAAGCCCTCACTGATGTGATGGACCAGTGGGGGTTAAGGACAGAACATCAATATCTGACCTTTAGGTGAGTATGATGCAAAGTTTTACATGTAAAAAGTCACAAAAAGGACTGTTAATATGACTGTGTTCTCATAGATCAACATTTAAAAACCACATCCTGATGATGTCAGCAGAAGCTTCTCCTCCACCCAACCTGTGTATGAAGCCTGGAGTCCATTAGCAGCTCAGGACAACAACCATCAAAGGAACCGTCCAGTGAGGAAGACAGCCGTGGCACACCAGTGTAAGTTTTGTCCTATTAAAACATTTTACATACAGTAATGTATAAATCCAAATCCTTTATTTTGAATTTTTAAATGTGTTGAGGAGATTTTTTTTTACTGTTTTTGAAATGCTAAGAAGTAGTTATATATATATATATATATATATATATATATATATATATATATATACAGTATATATACAGTATATACAGTATATATATATATAGTGAGTAACCTTGTCAAACCAGTCATATTTATGGATTATTTTGCTAAAAGTAGATGCAGCAGATATTTGTTTCCTTCTTTTTTGAATAACTTCTCAAGACAACAGTCAAAATTTGGCAACTAAAATGACTTAAGGTGTGTTCACACCAAACGCAAACAGGCAAATTTTTCACGTGGCACGATTACATTATAAATCAATGTAAACATGCCATCAGACATGAATAGTGAGATGCAGACAGGGGAAGTTGTATTTAAAACTTCTGCACCTGTGTTCAACCTGCTGTGGAAATTCCCAAAATAACGTCATGCTTAGGTTTACATTATCCGACCGGGGGCTCACCTGAAAATGTCATCTCAAGCCTCCAAAACTTCACAGATGATGGGTGTTTACGTTGCTAGCTTGCTAGCTTGCTAGGATGTCCGTTGCTGGAAACCGTGGGTAAATAACGCCAAAATTCCAATTCAGCTGAAGAGCTCCTGGTCCTCCTGTCTCCCGGTAAGTGAGTTTCATTTTCTAACAAGTTCACTCTGTAATGGTGATAATTTTACTCCGGTAACAGCAGAATCTCAATGCTAGCAGCTAGCTACTAGCTAGCGGACGCGAACGCACGACTACGCAAATTTGCACATACCTACGTCTTTCCATTCACTGAGTATGGATTCGCGCCTCCCATTCGCGTTTGGTGTGAACACATTTTGAGACTTTTCATTTTTACTGAAACCACCACCTGCCTGTGCACTTGGTGTTCCAAGAATGTGTAATTAGAAAAAATGTTGTTCCTCTTCTTTAATCAGGTCCAGTCTTGCAGCAGAAATGAATATACAACACAGCCATCCATCCATCTTCTATGGCTTTTCTAGGGGTCCAAGTTGTGGAGGCAGCAGTCTAATCAGAGAAGCCCCGACTTGACTTCGCTCTCCCCAGCCACTTCCTCCAGGTCTTCAGAGAGGACACCAAGACGTTCTCAGACCAGCTGGGAGACATAGTCCCTCTAACGTGTCCTGGGTCTGCCCTGGTGTCTCCTCCCTCCTACCTTCTTTCACAGCACACACATAAAAAGTAATTCCATTTCTGCACCTGGTCTTTCCTTCACCTACAGTATATTGTAATTCACATTATGTAGACCAAGGAAACTCTTCACAGTGCTGCTGTAGTGCTGTTAGTCTGTGATGACACTTTCTTAGAGACTGTCCTTTTTACATCAACAATTTGTACCTGACTACAGTAACAAAGGTCAACACTGACTAAGGGGACAACAAAAGCTTACCAGAATGTCCTCATCCCGATTAATTTCTCTATTGCTCTGTCAGATCTGCCCCATGGACCTTGCATCTGGACATTTTTTTTAAAAAAAATGTTTTCCCCAAATTAAATTCCTTTTTGTTACATGTTGACTGACTTGATTTGCAGTTGATTTTCTTTTACATTCTACTCATGTACCTCCAAAAGTTGAATATTGTGGTGAATTTATTTTTAGAAATAATTCAAATCTAAAAAGTAACTTTCATATTGTACAATAATTGAATATAAATTTAGCTATTTTGAGATTTTTTTTTTTTGTTTGAAATTTGGATGAATATGTCTGAGCTGGATTGTCCTCTCCAGGTTGGGGACAGGCTCCTGCCCCAAGTGGAGGAGTTTAAGTATCTCGGAGTCTCATTCACGAGCGCGGGGAAAATGGAGTGAAAGATTGACAGACGAATCGGAGAAGTCTCTGCAGTGATGCGGACGCTGTGCCGGTCTGTTGTGGTGAAGAGGGAGCTGAGCTCTAAAGCAAAGCTGTCAATTTATCGGTCAATCTATGTTCCTACCCTCACCTATGGTCATGAGCTTTGGGTAATGACCAAAAGAATGAGATCACGGATTCAAGCGGCTGAAATGAGCTTTTTCCATAGGATTGCTGGACTCACCCTTAGAGATAGGGTGAGGAGGTCAATCATCTGGGAGAGGCTCAGAGTAGAAATGCTGCTCCTCCACATTGAAAGGAGCCAGTTGAGGTGGTATGGGCATCTGATCAGGATGCCTCCTGGACGTCTCCCACTTGAGGTGTTTCAGGCTCATCCCACTGGGAAAAGACCTCGGGGCAGACCCAGGACACGCTGGAAAGACTATGTCTCCCAGCTGGTCTGGGAAGGTCTTGGTATCCTTTCTGAAGCGCTGGAGCAGGTGGCTGGGGAGAGGGAAGTCTGGGCTTCTCTGCTTGAGCTGTTGCCTCTGTGACCCGGTGTAACAGGAAAATTAACCCCCACCCAGAATAAACCTGGGTCAGAGTATACCCAGGGGATAAACTGGCCTAGGCAAAACTATACCCCAGGGTGTAAAAGAGCCTAGGCCAGACTATACCCCTCCAGGCCAGAATATACCCCTCTTTGTGTGGTGATTTGAGCGCTGATCCTGTCCGTACTCGGGTTACTCAGTATTTCCCCTTTTCCACCATAGTATTCCGGGGTTTGTTATTAGGACCGCAAGGGCTCTTATTGTGACAGTGTCACGGCTGCAGTTCCGGCTGTCAAAGCCGAGCCGGCATCGTGACAGCTGTTTGTCATTTTCACTTATTACTTTACCCGTTTCTGGTTGGCCTTTGTCTGTATTTAAGGGAGCAGCTGAGGCTTACTCCTCGCTGCGACTTACACGCTCAAACACCTCCGTGTTGTTGGACTGGAGTTTCTATTCAGACTCCAGTCTTCCTTCTGTGCCTTACTGTTTGGCATCTGGCATTTCACTAATGCCCTGCAAGGGGCATTCATAACAGTAGGTCGCAGCCAAACAAGACACCAGCCTCAGTAAGTTTGTTTTGGGCTTAAATTTTTCCCCTTTTTGAGTGCCAGTGTACTTCGGGAGATGGTATCATCTAGGGCGGGTTATTCCTTGGACTTGGGCTACGAGCTGATCATGGCTCTCCTGGAGGTTGATGGCCTCCTCTCCAATGCTCGTAGGCTCACCACTCCCAAAAACGCACGCTGGTACCTGGACCTTGCAGAAGTGGCCATTAAGCGCAATCGTCACCTTGCGGGTCACATTGAGGGCAGGGAGAGGATGGCCGAAATTCTGGCACTTCGGCAGAGGATCCGTGGACCAGTAAAAAGTCCCAGCAGGAAGCCAAAGTCGGAGCCGATGGAGAGGCATCGCCGCTCCTCACCTCAGGACCAGGTTCCTGCCACCCATCCAGCCCAAGGTTCTGCGTCACCGAAGGACCGTCTCCATATGCCCCAGAGGAAGAGGTCAGCTGGGGTCCCCTGTGAAGAGACACAGTGGGCAGCTGAGCTCATCAAGGGTTGCGTGGCTGAAGCACGCTCTTCCTCTCATCCAAGCAGAATCCTGAGCAACGTGGTGGCGGCAGTTAGACTGGTGGAGGCTAATCCCGAACTTAATAAGTATCCTGAGTATGCCGAGCTGCTGGCATCCTTTCTGCACAGCAGCGGCGCTTTCCAGACTTAAATCTAGCCTCGCCCTCTGCCGTAAGACGTCGCCGCCCTGCCTGCGATCAGCCTTTGCGAGATCCCCGTCCGGATCCTGTCCCGGGCCACCCCCAGAACTCTGCCTCCCAGCCAGTTGTTTCCCCCGTGCCACGTCAGAGGGTTGAGACAGCAGCTCCAGCCTCTGGGTCACCTCTCCCTGCTGTTCCATCAGCTTCTCGTTCCCGGACTGCCTCAGCTGCTCCTTCCTTCTCCTCGGCATGCTCTCTAGCTGCGGTGAGTTCAGTGAGTCCTGCTCCGGTTCCGCCCATCACTGGTCCCGTGAGAGCGGCTCCTCCTCGTCTTCCCGGGTGGCCCTCAGTCAACATTCTCAGGGGAAAGGGGAGAACCAAGCCCACTGCAGCAGCCACCATCGTCCCGCTGGAGAATAGGCAAGTGTTGTTTCATTCTCACTCTCAGTATAATGAATTACCTTGTCTGACTCCTGGGGGTGGAGCTCGGGGTTCACAGTCCTCTGAGCTCCCACCACCTGCTGCAGCCATTAACATTGAACCTGCTACCTCTGTGTCTACTTCCCCTCTTTCTGAGTGTCCCCCAGTGCCTGGAGTAGACCGTCGGGCGAGGGAGGAGCCTGCAGCCCTGGAGAGCCTGCCTCCAGCCCCGCAGCCACGTCATGGGCAGAGGAGGAGACCTGATTGCTGTTTGGAGCCTGAGCCAATGAGTAAGCGTCCCCGGGTCTCCGTGGAGGAGCGGTCAGGCCCAGCAGGTCACGGATCCCCTGCCACCACGCCATGCGGGCCTTCAGCGTGGGCTTCAGCACCTGGGAGTTCCCAGACTGTCATGACCATCAGGCCAGCTGCGGAGCCCGCAGCAGTGGAGCCGGAAACAGGAATGGACCTCCGGATCATTGAGCCTGGATCATCGGAGTCCTGGACGGCTGTGGAGCCCGAGATCAGGCAAGTGTTCTATTTTGTCTTCTTACTTTCCGTTCTGGAGCATTCTTGCCTGTCTCTTGGTGAGATGAGCCGGGTGCAGCCGACCGCTGCATCCGAGCTCATCTCGCCGGGCTCTGCCGCTGCCGGTGATCCTGATCCTGGTTCTCTTTGTCTTTCTGAGCCTTCTCCCAGAGTCACCAGAGACGAGTCAGCTCCGGTTCTCAACATCAAGGCTCCAGGTTTGTGTTCGGAGGTCATCCCAGGTGCTGCGCTGGCCCAATCAGGGTCCATTGTGGGTGCTGCGCTGGCCCAATCGGGGCCCATCGAGGGTGCAGCGCTGGTTCAGTTCGAGGTCGGTGAGGGAGCTGCAGATTCCCTTCCGCCGGACGCCGAACTGGTTCCTCATCTTCCCTCCTATTTTTCTCCACCGGGTGCTGCTGGGGTTCCCTTTATTCGGGTTGGCTCTCCCCCGCTGTCCCTCTCGGTAGGGAGGCCGCCTCTGAGCTTCCCCCTCTGGTCCTGGTGGTCTAAGGACGCAGGTCGGCCGCCTGAAAAACCATCTTGTTGGGTCGGCGACCTGGTTCGGCCGCCCGAGAGACTGTTTCGCTGGTTCTGCATTCTGGGTCGGCCGCCCAAAGGACTGCCTTGTTGGTTTGGCGACCTGGTCCGGCCACCTGAGGTGCTGTTTCCCCAGGTCTGGGACTTTGGTAGACTGCCCAAACTGTTTTTTTTCCCTTGTGCTAGGTGGAATCGAGATGCGGGTAGAAACCCCTGAATTGTTTTTTCTCGTTCTCTGCTTTCTACCTGCTGGCGCCCCTGAAATTGTGTTTTTTGTTGTTTTGTTCCATGTATATTGAAGGACTCTCGGTTCTTTGCCCGAATTGTGATGTTGTGGAGGGAGGAATAACCAGGCCGAGCGTTCAGAGCAGAGGGAACTTTACTCTTCACTCCTTCACATCCACCAGAATCAAAAGCAATAAGCACTCAGGTTGCAGGCACTCTTTTATATCACAACACTAACACGCCTCTGCTACCTGAGGTGCTGCATTAGCATATCAACCCCCATGACAATTCCCCTTGTCCCCCAGCACCTTTGATCTGCCCTGCTTTTCAGTCTGAGGGAAAACTACTGAGTGGGTTCCCCACAGTGTTTTTTTTTTGTTTTGGTTTTTTTTTTTGTTCCATGTATATTGTAGGATTCTCTGTTCTTTGCCCTAATTAGTTGTGTGTTTTTTTTGTTTGTTTGTTTCATATATTCTGAAGGATTCTCTGTTCTTTGCTGACTCTGCTACATCATTGAAGTTAGGCTCTCTTTGACCTTTGTGCTGAGCTAACTAGCTACTGGCTGCAGATTTACTCTTGCGTTTTTTTTAATCTAAAGACATAATCTAATATCTTGAACTATATTGCCTTAACCCTCATCCTACCAACATATTTTACATACAAATAGTACCAACTGGGGTCCGTTTGGACTCCACACAAAATTTAACTGTTAATTGGATTATTAAGCAATACCAAAGTATTTTTTTCACTTAAAATGTTTTATTTGGTTACAACAAAGAGTTGTGCTTGAAACATGATCCAAAAATCCCGGAATGGGGCTAGTTTGTTGGTTGCCTGCCTTTCAGCACGAGTAGCCCGGTTAAATGTGTTTTTCAACCAGTGTGCCCTGGTGCGTTCAGGTTTTTGTGGGAAATTATCTAATTTCACTTCTTAATTGGTACAAGAAATGCAAATACTTTGCCATTGTTGTGCATGTGTTCTGTAGGGCCTACAGAACACATGCACAACAATGTGAAGGTTATTTCCTCTTACATAACACTGTCTGACTGTTGTGTCACAGAGTAAACGATAGATCCTTGACCTGGTGACCTGCTTTGAGTAAACAGTTTCTCCCTTAAATCTTTTTTTGATCAAACCAAAGCAAGAATATCCCCATATTACTCAAAATGCTTAGTCACTAGAAAGATGTTAATTTCACTGTTGTACAACGGTGCCACGTAAGGAGGTTATATTATTTTCAGAGAACTTTATACACCAGTTACCAAATTAAGACACTCACCTTTACCTCATGAGCATATTCTTTGTCAGTTAAAGTCATATTTTGAATTACCATGTGCACCATGCAGATACGTTTTTCTCCTTGCTTATTCTGTAGTGCTTGAAGGTTGTTTTTTTTGTGTTTTGTCTAGTTGAAGTGTTATTGGGTACTGGGGTATTTTGAAATGCACCTGTATTTTGGTTTCCTCTTGTTTGTCATATCAGGCCGTACCTTACATGTTTTTGTTCATTCTGCCTCACGTTATTTTTTTTTAGTTTGAATATTGGTACTTATGTATGTCGGAAGGGTATCTGTATTTTGTTTAAGTCATCCTGTTGCACTTGAGTTAGTTTTGGTCATTTCTGTGTGTAAGCCACGCCATTTTGTTATCTATATTGTCATCCATTCCTGGTGGGGGTTTTTTTCTTCTTTCTTCCTCTGGGTGTCACTGTGGCCTTTTTTGTTTTTTTGGTTCTCTCCCTCCTGGCCTGTTCCCCCTCCGCCCTCCCTGGGTTGGTCCTGGTAGCCTTCTGGTTGGGGGGGGGCCCTTGGATGTTACGTTTTGACACCTGGAATGCGCCCTTTGAACGGGGGGTACTGTGGTGATCTCAGCGCTGATCCCGTCCGTGCGCGGGTTAAGATAAGATAAGATAAGATAAGCCTTTATTAGTCCCACAATGGGGAAATTCCAGGATTGCAACAGCACAGGGATAGCAACACTCAGAGCAACAATCAGAAGGCAAGAAAAAACAACATCTAGTAAACATATGTCCATATTTCTATAAATGTATATATATAGACACACAGTGCAGAGCATTATGGTTGGTTGGTGAATGTGCAGCAGAAAGTCTAAGCTCTCTCTCCGCGGATGCGGCGAGCCAGCTGGAAGTCTTTGGGCATGATGGTGACCCCCTTAGCGAAGAAGAGACCACCAGGTGGGCCTCGCTGGTCTCCTGCAGAGCCATGACGGCGAAGCACAGGAAACGCAGGACGGTCTTGAAGTCCTGAGCGATCTCCCTCACCAGGCGCTGGATGGGCAGCTTACGGATGAGCAGCTCCGTGGATTTCTGGCAGCGACGGATCTCTCTCAGAGCCACGGGCCTGTGACGGCGAGGCCTCTTCACTCTACCGGTGGCCAGAGCGCCTCTCCGAGCAGCCCTGGTGGCTAGCTGTCTCCTGGGGGGCTTCTTCCTCCAGTAGATTTTATGGGCGGTCTGCTTGGTTCTTGCCATCGCTCTTTATTATTCTGTCTTATATTTCTTGCACGCCGCCTAAACTCCAGCCCGGCACCCGCATCGTTTTCGCTACAGCTCCCGGTATGTTGAGTTTCCCATTAGCACCGGGCAGCAGCCAAGTGCTAGCTAGCACTAGCTCCTCCCCGCTGTAGCGTCTCCCGCTGCAAACCGTGGCTCCGTCCGCCGACCTGGGAGACCCCCGGGGCGATCCGTGCGTCCATGATATATATACAGAGTGAAAGGTGTAGAAAGAAGAAGGAAGATAAAAAAAAAAGGCTGTTGCAACGGGCAGCCTACTCGTGTGGCGCCACCGGTCCGGCGGAACCGGAACCGTTACTCAGTAGTTCCCCTTTTCCACCATAATATTCCAGGGTTTGTTATTAGGACCACAAGGGCTCTTATTGTGACAGCGTCACGGCCGCACTTCCGGCTGTCAAAGCCGAGCCGGCGTTGTGACAGCTGTTTGTCATTTTCACTAATTACTTTACCCGTTTCTGGTTGGCCTTTGTCTGTATTTAAGGGAGCAGGTGAGGCTTACTCCTCGCTGCGACCTACACGCTCAAACACCTCCGTGTTGTTGGACTGGAGTTCCTATTCCGACTCCAGTTTTCTTTCTGTGTCTTGGATTCATCATGTTCGTCTTTGTAAGTGTTTTTGTACATTGCAGGCTCCGTCCTCGCTGCCCCTCCTCGTTTGTCTTCAGAGTCTATTATTTTGTGCTTTAGTATATGTTCGTGTTTTGTCCCACATGGCTGTTTATTTTGTCATTTTGTCTTTTTGTAAATAAACAAGCAAACTTACTGTTTGGCATCTGGCATCTCACTAATGCCCTGCAAGGGGCATTCATAACACTTTGTAAAGAGGTTTTGATTGTATTTACACATTATATTTACAACATGTCACCATGTCCTGACGTCACTACATTACGTTACCTTAAGTTATTATCAGCTCATCTGACCGCTTTTTTTCCGTTTTATAAACTGACATATATATCAAAATAAATGACACGCCTGCCCATCCCACTTTTACGCACAGGTAAATATTTTTCTACTATAATATTGTAACAATCAACTATTAAATAGAGACTATCACAAAAAAAAAAAAAACAGGTTACAAATGATTTCAAATGCACAAGAAAATATGGTGTTAAGATTGTGTTGTAATTCAACTCAGAAGACAAAAAAATAATAGTTAAAAATAATAGTTACACACAAAATTATTTCTTTACAGATTTACCAATACATAAAATTGTTCTAATCAACATCCATCCATCCATCCATCCATCTTCTACCGCTTTTCCGGAGGTCCGGGTCGCGGAGGCAGCAGTTCAAGCAGAGAAGCCCAGACTTCCCTCTCCCCAGCCACCTGCTCCAGCTCTTCAGAGGGGATACCAAGGCGTTCCCAGACTAGCTGGGAGACATAGTCTCTCCACCGAGTCCTGGGTCTGCCCCGGGGTCTCCTCCCAGTGGGACGTGCCTGAAACACCTCAAGTGGGAGGCGTCCAGGAGGCATCCTAATCAGATGCCCATACCACCTCAACTGACTCCTTTCAATGTGGAGGAGCAGCGGTTCTACTCTGAGCCTCTCCCGGATGACTGAGCTCCTCACCCTATCTCTGAGGGTGAGTCCAGCAATCCTACGGAGAAAGCTCATTTCAGCCGCTTGTATCCGCGATCTCGTTCTTTCGGTCATTACCCAAAGCTCGTGACCATAGGTGAGAGTAGGAACGTAGATTGACTGGTAAATCGACAGCTTTGCCTTAGAACTAAGCTCCCTCTTCACCACAACAGACCGGTACAACGTCCGCATCACTGCAGATGCTGCTCCAATCCGTCTGTCGATCTCTCGCTCCATTTTCCCCTCACTCGTGAACAAGACCCCAAGATACTTAAACTCCTCCACTTGGGGCAGGAGCCTGTCCCCAACCCGGAGAGGACAATCCACCTTTTTCCGGCTGAGGACCATGGACTCGGACTTGGAGGTGCTGATTCTCATCCCAGCCGCTTCACACTCAGCGGCAAACCGTCCCAGCAAGAGCTGTAGGTCATTGCTGGATGAAGCCAACAGGACAACATCATCTGCAAACAACAGAGATGAGATCCTGTGGTCACCAAGCATGACACCCTCCATTCCCTGGCTGCGCCTAGAAATCCTGTCCATAAAAATTATGAACAGGACCGGTGACAAAGGGCAGCCCTGGCGGAGTCCAACTCTCACTGGGAATGACTCCGACCGAGTGTTGGCAATGCGAACTAAACTCTCACAACGGTCGTACAGAGACCGAATAGCTCGTAACAACAAGCCCGATACCCCATACTCCCGAAGCACCCCCCACAAAAATCCACGAGGGACGCGGTCAAATGCCTTCTCCAAGTCCACAAAACACATGTAAACTGGTTGGGCAAACTCCCACGAACCCTCAAGAATTCTCGAGAGGGTAAAGAGCTGGTCCGATGTGCCACGGCCAGGACGAAAACCACATTGCTCCTCCTGAATCCGAGGTTCGACCAACGGCCGGACTCTCCTCTCCAATACCTTGGCATAGACCTTCCCAGGGAGGCTGAGGAGTGTGATCCCTCTAAAGTTGGAGCACACCCTCCGGTCCCCTTTTTTGAAGAGAGGAACCACCACCCCGGTTTGCCATGCCAAAGGCACTGCCCCCGACCTCCACGCAATGTTGCAGAGGCGTGTCAACCATGACAACCCAACAACATCCAGGGCCTTGAGGTACTCGGGGCGAATCTCGTCCACCCCCGGGGCCCGGCCACCAAGGAGATTTTTAACCACCTTGGCGACCTCAGCCCCTGTGATAGGCGAGTCATCCCCCTCGTCCCCAAACCCTGCTTCCTCTGTGGAAGGCGTATCAGTGGGATTGAGGAGATCCTCGAAGTATTCCTTCCACCGCCCGACGATATCCCCAGTTGAAGTCAACAGTGTCCCATCCGCACCATACACAGTGTGGACGGGGAGCTGCTTTCCCCTCCTGAGCCGCCGAACAGTTTGCCAGAATCTCTTTGAAGCCGACCGAAAGTCTTGTTCCATGGCCTCACCGAACTCCTCCCATACCCGGGTTTTTGCTTCAGCAACCACCCGAGCTGCACTCCGCTTGGCCTGCCGGTACACCTCAGCTGCTTCGGGAGTCCCACAAGCCAACCAAGCTTGATAGGACTCCTTCTTCAGCTTAATGGCCCCCCTCACCACTGGTGTCCACCACTTGGTTCGGGGGTTGCCACCACGAGATGCACCGACCACCTTGCGGCCGCAGCTCTGGGCTGCCGCTTCAACAACAGAGGTGGAGAACATGGCCCATTCAGACTCCATGTCTCCAGACTCCCTCGGAATGTGGTTGAAGTTCTTCCGGAGGTGGGAGTTGAAGACCTCCCGGACAGGGGCCTCAGCCAGACGCTCCCAGCACACCCTCACTATACGTTTGGGTCTACCAGGTCTGAATGGCTTCCTCCCCTGCCATCGGATCCAACTCACCACCAGGTGGTGATCAGTTGACAGCTCTGCACCTCTCTTTACTCGGGTGTCCAAGACATACGGTCGCAGGTCTGATGATACGATAACAAAATCGATCATCGACCTGCGGCCTAGGGTGTCCTGGTGCCAGGTGCACATATGGACACCCTTATGCTTGAACATGGTGTTCGTTATAGACAGACTGTGGTTAGCACAGAAGTCCAATAACTGAACACCACTCGGGTTCAGATCGGGCAGGCCGTTCCTCCCAATCACCCCCCTCCAGGTTTCACTGTCGTTGCCCACGTGCGCATTGAAGTCCCCCAGTAGGACAATGGAGTCTCCAGGAGGAGCACCCTCCAGCACCCCAGTCACAGACTCCAAAAAGGGTGGGTACTCTGAAACATCATTTGGTGCATAGGCACAAATGATGGTCAGGACCCGTTTCCCAACCCGAAGGCGCAGGGAAGCAACCCTTTCGTCCACCGGGGAAAACTCCAATATAGAGGCAGCAAGGTGGGGCGATACAAGAATACCTACCCCTGCTCGTCGCCTCTCGCCCGGGGCAACTCCAGAAAAGGCCAAGCTCCAGCCCCTCTCCAGGAGACTGGTTCCGGAACCGGAGCTGTGTGTTGAGGTGAGGCCAACTATATCTAGCCGGTATCGCTCAATCTCGTACACCAGCTCAGGCTCCTTCCCCACCAGAGAGGTGACATTCCACGTACCAAAAGCCAGTTTAGAAAGCTTGGGATCAGTCCGCCAAGGTCTCCGCCTTTGACTGCCACCTAATCCACATAGCACCGGACTTCCATGATCCCTCCTGCAGGTGGTGAACCTACTGGAGGGCGGACCCATGTAACTCCTTCGGGCTGAGCCCGGCCGGGTCCCATGGGTGGAAACCCGGCCACCAGACGCTAGCCTTCGAGCCCCTCCCCCAGGCCTGGCTCCAGGGTGGGGCCCCGGTAACCCCATACCGGGCGGGGTACACTGAATCCTTGATATACAATTTATCATGAGAGTCTGTTGGATCGTTCTTCGTCTGGCCCTTCACCCAGGACCAGTTTGTCTTGGGAGACCCTATCAGAGGCAAATTGCCCCGGACAACATAGCTCCTGGGATCACTGGGGCACGCAAACCCCCCCACCACGATAAGGTGACGATCCATGAGGGGGTGTTCTAATCAACAAGTAAATATAATTTCTCAGTCCATTACACTCAGTTGTCATGTGCATATGCCAACTCCAAACATGAAAAACAACAAAAAAAACAGATATTCCATAGCAATGTCCCTACAAATCTTCGTTGGCAAAAATAAAAAATAAAAAAAAAAAATGAATGAGTCCAGATACTCCACCAAAAATAACTGGAAGTTAATGTCTTTAAAATAACGGAAAAGGACCCTGAGCTCAGGAAAAATTGCAGTCCATAAAGGAAGAGAAAAAAAAGGCTCAGTCTCACCGGATTGCAGCCCCGTCACCCCTGGGTCGTTCTGACAGCTCAGCTCAACATAAATAAATGCAACAATACTGTGAAACTTAGCTATAGGGCCACAAACAACAAATGAAGTTTTCTGGATTATGTAGCAGCGTCAATAAAAGCATTTCTACTTAGCTTGCCAAGTGGGTCAATTCTTTTGTTGACACAGGTAGAGTGTTGGATGCTGGAGCCGGAGGTTGTGGGTTCAAATTCCTGATTGGATGTCAACAGTTGGGCTTAACCGCCTGTCCCTTTGGCTACAATTATACTTTATTATTTATGATAATTAGGCCTATTTTTATGCATCTATAATTTTGTTCATAAAGTGCAATGCGTCAACATAATATGTTGATGCATTGCACTTTATGAAGCACTTTATGTGGCAGTGCTACAATATTAAAACCATATCTCAGTGTTTACATCATTTATCAATGTCAAACAAACATAGCTTTTAGAATCCACACTTTCAGTTTTTACTTCTCCAAATGTACACCAAGTTAATTGCTTCCACAGCATGTAGGACACCATGTGGTGTATGGGGTGGTGCCTGTCTCCATTTCACCAACCCTAGGCCACACAGCTACTGTGACTAGTGAACGCTACAGTTGGGGGGGGGGGGGGGGGGGGCAGTCCTCTGGTAGCTCTGTGCATTAACTTTCCTTTCCTTGTTCTATTTTGCTGAGCACCAAGCTAGAAGGCAAAAAGTACCATTTTTATATGGTCTTTGGTATGACCCGGCCGGGATTTGAACCCTTGATCTCCTGGTTGTGGGGTGGATGCTCCACCAACTAGGCCACCACTCTGGTGTACAGCAAACGTGACAAAATAGTCAGAAAAACATGATGGAAATTGTTTATCATAATTCTGGTTTTACTTGCCTTATCAACATAATTTAAAAACTGGGAAATGGTTTTGAATCTGCACTAGGCCAAGGACCACCTCAGGTAAAAATTTCATCCAAAACCATCCAGTAGTTTTGGAATATTCTTGCTTAGCACACTGTGAGAAGATGAAAGTCTTGGAGGAGGTATATATTCTCAGATCATCACCAAAATGTTATGGGTTCCTCTCTAGGCCAAGGACCACCTCTGGTGAAAATTTCATCCAAATCCATCCAGCAGCTTTTGTGTAATCCTGCTGCACAAATACAAACAAGGTCCATGGTGGAGGTATGCACTCTCAAATCATCACCAAAATTTAACGGATTCATCCTTGGCCCACAGGTGACCTCTAGTGAAATTTTCATCAAAATCCATCTAGTAGTTTTTGCATAATCCCTGGGGGGTATTAATTGGCCTAGCCCATAATGTAACTGGGGTACTGTATAATCTAGCCTAGGCTGCTTTAACCCCGGGTACAGTCTGGACTGGGGGTATACTGTGGCCTGTCACACCAGACCTCCGGAAAAGCAGTAGAAAATGGATGGATGGATGGATGGATGTCTGTGCTATTTGATACAGATCTGGATGGTGATGTGCTAATTTGTGGAGATGTAGTACTGTTTTTACACAATATCATTTCCCAAAAAATATTACTCCACAAATTATTTCCAACTTCACTAAGGATTATTGATTACAATGTTATGTATATATCTAATACATACAGTATATTTTAGGTTCTTGTTTATCACTACGTTATACAAAGGTTCAGGTTCAGGTTACTTTATTTGTACCCGTAGGTAGATTTGTTTTGCAGTCAGGTGACATCCATATTTACAAACCACAATTACATTCAACATAAACACGAAACACAGGCACACATGAAGCTGACTATAAACATGATAAAAGTACTCAAGGCTCCATCAATCAGGACATAAGACAAAGAGATAAGAGAAAAAAAAACAAAGAGATAAGAGAGAAGGGTCATATTAAAAAAGTTAAAGACTAGTCAAAGAGGTTAAAAACTCAAAAGTCTAAAACCCAATAAAAGATTTAGAACCCAAATAAAAAAAACCTGCAAAAATAAGTAAATATAAAATGAAATTAATAAATAGGTAACTAAATTATGTGCAATATATTGTTACAACTTGTTCAACTCTTTGACAGCAGCAGGAACAAAACTGTTTTTGTAGCGCTGGGTTTTACTTTTTGAGACAGCAAACCTCCGTCTGGAGGGAAGAAGCTGAAAGTGGCAGTGCAAAGGGTGGAGGTTATCGTTTAAAATGGAGGTAGCAATCCTCTGTACCTGTCTGGTGTACAGGGATGTCAGGCTCAGCTGTGACTCACCAAGAAAATGACTGGACCATCTAACTACCTTATCCAAGGATTTCCTCTGTGTCAGTTTTATCTGACCAAACCATGACACTAAAGAAAAGGATAAAACAGATTCAATAAAAGCCCGATAAAACATTATCATTATGGTTCGTCAATTTGGAAGTGTGCAAGTTTCCTTAAACAATGCAAATGTTGCTGACCCTTTTTGCGCACCCTTTCACAGTTTTCTTCAAAGTTTAAATTACTATCAATAATCGTCCCAAGATATTTGTAGGATTGTACACATTCAGTGGTCTGGCCTTTTAGTACAGTGACTTCGTGCCTGGGAGTTTTCCTCCAAAAGTCAATAATCATATCTTTAGTTTTTGTCGTATTCAGCTGCAGGTAGGAATCCTCACACCAGTGAACAAAATCATCAACTACTGGGCCGTGGCCACTCTCACAATCCTGGAGGAGACTGACAACAACTGAATCATCAGCATACTTTATAATGTGTCTGTTGTCATGTCTGCTCCGACACATGTTTGTGTACAGGATGAAGAGTAGTGGCGACAACACACACCCCTGAGGAGAGCCAGTAGAAGAGCACTTTTGGTCAGACAATGTGCCATTGACCCTTACTCTCTGTGTCCTGTTGGTTAAAAAATCCAGAATCCAACCCGTCAGATTATTACTCAAATCAAATTGTTGCAGGAGCCTTTCAACTAAAGTATGAGGTTGGATTGTATTAAAGGCGGAAGAAAAGTCCACAAATAAAACCCTGGCGTGTGTCCCATTAAAATCCAGATGTTTAAAAAGCATGTTAAACAGAGTGACAGTGGCATCCTCCACTCCTCTGTGAGGCCTATAGGCAAACTGCAGAGGATCCAATGCATGCTCAGTCTGCTTTAGGACCTCAAATCTGACCAGTTTTTCAAAAATTTTCATTAAAATTGAAGTCAAAGCAACTGGTCTAAAGTCGTTTATTGTTTTAGGACAGCTGGATTTTGGAACAGGGACAACCACAGCATCTTTCCAGATCTTAGGCACATGTTGTGTCTGTAAGGACTTATTGAAAATGTAGTGAAATACAGGACTCAATTCATGTGCACAGGACTTTACCAATCACCCACATATATTATCAGGGCCCTGACTTTTGTTCACTTTTACAGCACAGAACGCCCTTTTAACATCCTGCACCTCAATATTAAAGTGCTAATTGTCTTTGAGTTTTTGTTTCAAATCTTGGGTTTCTGTGCTAAAACCAAAGGAGTCAAAACAACCATAAAAACAATTAAGAGCATTAGCCAGCTCTGTGTCTGAATTAAAACCATCTAAAAACACACGATTACTGCGCTCTGTGCTCTGAAGGCCTGCAATAGTTTTCATACTGGCCCAGGTTGAACCGAGCTTCTTTGTTGCCATCTTGCTTTCCAACTCTGATTTATAGTTCTGTTTTGCTCTTAAAATTTCAACCTTCAGCTCTTTTGTGGCAACCTGCAGCTCAGAAACAGACCCCTGTTTAAAGGCAAGTGCTTTCCTCTGTAAGCAGGATTTAACTGATTTTGTAACCCATGGCTTGTTGTTGGGATATATTTTGACATGTTTACGTGGAACGATCATATCTCTACAGAAAGCCATGTATGAGCATGTGATGTCCACCAAAGAGTCCAAATCATCCCCGCAGTCCAGTGTGAACACCTCCCAGTCCATGCAGTTAAAGCATTCCTGGAGGCAGTGCACTGAATCCTCTGTCCACACGTCTATGTCTCTGGTCTTCGGCTTGCCTCTTCTGAGAGCAGTTTTATATCTGGGCAGCAAATGTACACAGTTGTAATCTGAAGATCCTAAAGGAGGAAGGGGAAGTGATTTATAGGCCCTCTCTATGGAGCCGTAGCACAGGTCCAATGTCTTTTTTCGCCTGGTTGGGCAGGAGACTTAAGGCCCTTTTCCACTAGCCTCACTTGGCCCTACACCGCACCACTCAGCCCGCTTTAGGCGCTTTTCCATTAGCCCCAGCACCGGTTAGCAGGTACTTTTTTCGTACCTGATCCAGGGCAGGGTCTAACCGGGCTGAGTAGGGCTGAGTAGGGCTGTGATATGACTTTAAGAGACTGGTCACCGCTGATTGGTCAGGTTGTAACGTCATGAAAGCGACTTTTTCTGCTGAATTTACTCCAAGACCGCCATTTGTAATTGTTCAGCAGTGAACACAGTGCGCCCCTTTAATACAGTATATTATATTAATATACTGTATAATATCATTGGCTCCATCGATCTCGAAAGATCATGGGGGGGTTTTGTGCCTTGGGTCATCATTCAGGGAGCTGCACCATCGGGCGTGGCTGTAGAGGCCGATACGGGATCTGCAGGTCCTGCCGCAGCCGTTGCAGATGAATTCTTCACAGTGTAGTGGGGGTCTCGACAGTCTCCTCTGTCTGCGGAGTCTCTTCTCCCCCCAGCGAGTGTCTCTTCTTTCCTCTGCTGTTCGGATGACATCCTGGGTGATGGTCCGCCAGTTGGAGCGGACGGAGGCGGCTGACTCCAGGTCGGAGGGGTTAAAGCCTCCAGCCTTGAGGTCACGTTTGCAAACATCCTTGAATCTGAGAGTTGGGCGTCCCTTTGATCTAGTTCCAGTAGCCAGCTCCCCATACAGTAAGTCTTTGGGGATGCGGCCATCCTCCATTCGGTTGACGTGGCCAAGCCATCGCAAGCGTCTCTTTGTCAGGATGGCAAACATACTGGGCACATCTGCTCTGGCCAGGACGTCGATGTTGGAGACACGGTCCTGCCAAGTGATGTGCAGTAGTCTGCGAAGGCAGCGCTGGTGGAAGGCGTTCAGTCGGCGTTCCTGGCAGGAGTAGAGGGTCCAAGCTTCACTGCCGTATAGGAGAGTACTCAGTACACAGGCCATGTAGACTCTTATCTTGGTGTTGATGGGTAGCATAGAGTTGTCCCAGACTCGCTTCGCCAGACGGGCCATCACCGTCGATGCCTTGCCGATACGGGCGTTCAGTTCGGCGTCTAGGGAGAGATTGCTGGAGATGATCGACCCGAGGTAGGTGAACTTGTCCACCACCGCAAGTGTGTGGTCGCCGATATTGATATTGGGAGCACTGCTGACATCCTGGCCCATGACCTCGGTCTTTTTAAGGCTGATGGTGAGGCCAAACTCAGAGCAGGCACGAGCAAAGCAGTTGATGAGACGCTGGAGCGCTTCCACGGTGTGGGCAACAAGGCCAGCATCATCAGCAAAGAGCAGCTCCCTGATTAGAACGCTTCGCACCTTGGTCTTTGATCTGAGGCGTGCCATGTTGAAGAGGCCTCCGTCGCTCCTGGTGTGGAGAAAGACACCGTCTTCAGAGCCCCGGAAGGCGTAGCACAGAAGCAGGGAGAAAAAGATGCCAAATAGGGTAGGAGCCAGAACACAACCCTGCTTCACACCGTTCTTGATCGGGAAAGGGTCTGAGGATAATCTATCAAACTGGACAATGCCGTTCATGTCCTGGTGGAATGACATGAACGGCAATGACTGTATAATGACTGTATAATATACTTATATAATAATATACTCCTAATATTATATATTAGGAGGTGCGCAATTTTCTTTCTATATTAGGCGACGATCGCATCCAGCGCGAGTTGGACGGATCTACTTGAAATGCAGGTGTCCGAGCAGATGGCTTCCCAAGGGCACATCCGTACTGCCAAACAGTGTCGGGAGAAGCTGAAAAAGCTGAAAAGCGATTACCGAGCAGTGAAGGACCACATTGCTCGAAGTTCAGCGGATGGAAGGAGTGGAAGTGGTTCGCTGAGAGACATTGGGCTCCACACGGTCACCGTCACGGTCACAGTCACGGTCACGGCCCTTGGAAACCGTGGATGGTGAGTGTTTATTTGATATTGCGCATCTGTTCGCCACTTGATCCTTTCTGTGCCAAGCTCACTGTTTTTAAGAAATAGGAAGGTTGTTAGATTGTGGGTAATGGTTGTTACTGAGGCTCGCGTATTGTTTTGCAGCCAACTGCAGATTCACGCTTGCTTTGTGTTAAGTATCAGCGCGAACAAAACGCTGAATTACGCTTATTGTATTCCGGTTAAAAACTTGAGAGTGTTGTGTACATGTTGCACTTTGGTGTTAAGTTTTAAATTGCATGCATTTTCTTTCTAGAATTGCATTTCATATCACAGGGGTCCACCTCAGTGGAGATGACTGACACAGCGGACTCTCCTGGCGCTGCGTCTGCGTGTGCGTCTACCGGAGCGCCAGCTGGATCAGCTCCACATCACCAGCTCCATCTGGATCACATTCAAGTGCCGGTAAGGCACAATAACCACGATTTTGTTTTTTGGTTGAAACAGGTCCAGCAGCGGAAACCAGGGTCGAAAATCCATCCATCCATCCATCCATCCATCCATCTTCTACCGCTTAATCCTTTACAGGTCACGGGGGGGCTGGAGCCTAACAAGTTATGTACCAAATTGATTAATGCAATTTCCTGTAGCTGCATATTAATTAATTGAAAATGTCTTTTTAAATGTACAAAAAGGTTATTCTTTGGTCTTCACTTATCGTTGTTCCACAACCATTTTTAGGTGTGGTGATTGGTGCTGTTGTAACTCCTGTTTTAGACAAACAAAGTGCATGAACTGCCGTTGAAATCAACATGCTTCATTGAAATGCTTCGCGTCAGCTGACTGTATTAACCCATTCAGATTTCTGCGGCCACACTACAAGCAACTAGTTTAAACATTACCCATCCATCCATCCATATTCTTAATCTTAATCCTTTTTAGTTTTGCAGGGGGGCTGCAGCCAAAGACAGCACCCTGCGTGTTGTAAAATCTGCTCTACTGAGGGGCAGCAACATGACAGTTCAGCTTATATACAGCAATGAAGCATAATATAATAGTGACATTCCACCACAGACTTTCACCTGTGTAATTCCATAATATATGTAGTGATCCAGCTTTAACGACCATGCCTTTCTGTCTTTCCATCTAGGCAAGACGAAAACAGACAACTCCCATCGCTGACCTTACATTAGCGATGGTCAACATGCATGACGAAGAGATGCGGCTCTTGGAACGGCAACATGACCAGTGGCAAGAATCAGGAGTACATGCAGCATTTGCAACAGGTGGCCGCAGATGTGCGGGCAGATGCGCATGAAGCCCTGGAACAGGACGCTGCGTTACGAAGGGAAGAGCTCGCAGAGATGTCATCACCCAGTCTGTTTTTTTGTTTGTAAATTATGCTTCGGGAATAAAATTGTATTGCTTGCATCAAAAGTCTGGTTTATCTGTTATGACACCGTATGAGAAAAGCCAATAATTACATACACATTCCATTCTCTGTTCACTCCACATGCTGCTGTTCATCAGGTCAGGTGTATAGCCTTTTAATGGTAATTTAATTTTTAACAACACAACGAAACGTAATGTCTTGGTAGGTTTTTTTTTTTATTTTAAACAAATTTGCAATGCGGAATCCATTTCTCTTGAACGGGTACATTTTTTAGGTTATAAGCAGTTGTACAGGTGTGCTTGAACTTGTAGACACTGATAAAGGTAAGTACGTGTAAGTTGAATGTTGCATCGCCAGTCCAAATTTAATAAATTAAGAAGGAATCTAGCAAAAATTTGGCACTAATAACAGTAGACAAATCGGACAAGGATACACAACTGTGTTTTTGTTGCACACAACTGTTGTTACCAACAAGTGCAAAATTTATATTCCCTTTTCCCAAAAATTAAAAATCAATTTGTAAGTAAAAGTGGGAGACCTTTACATGGGAAAATATGACATGTATCAGCACATGATTTATAGTTCAATTTGCATTTCCACCTAAGCAAAAGTGGCTTGTCGAGCTGGATTTTTGTGAAGATGGCCTGTGCGGTGTTTCTGCATGTAATTACATACCTGTCAAGTGATACGGTTTCGCCGTATTTTAATACGGGGAAAATGCAATTTTAGCAAATACGGGCGTATTGCCATTTCTGTACGCCAAAGAGAAAAATATACGGGAAAAAAATTGAGAGTGTGGGGAGGAACACGTCGTGTGTGACCCCCACAGCGTACGGGGCTGTCAGAGCGCTCAGCGTGAGCAATTATCACAACAGAAGTGTGGACTCATCATTAGGCTGATGGCTTCGCACCTTCTTAACAGATAAGCGTTATGAACAAGAGGACAGGTAGATGGACCATGCACAACATTTTATTTACAAAAAACATTTTTGAAATATGTATGCACATAAATGTGGATGAAATAGACAAGTATTGCATCACAGCATCTCGTATTATATTGTAACATGCAGCTTGACATGGCGACGTCCCACCAGGAGGTTTGAACTCACACCTCCCGCTCTGGAGTCCCGCACTCTACCTGTGTCGCCAATAGGGTCAACCCACTTGGCAAGCCAAGTAGGGTGCTTATATTGAGTTCGCTACAATATCACCACCCTGCTCCTCTGCTCTCTGTGCCGCTGCCACCACTGGTTCATCTACTGCATCATCCAATGTAGTGCCAAACGTCTCTCCATGACTCTCACACAGATTGTGCAGAGCACAACAAGTCAGCATCATAGATTTAACCAGTTTCATGTCACAGTCATTCCTCCTTCCTTCTCTCCTCATCATCAGCCATGTTTGTTGTGGAGGATTCAGTCGCGTGTGTTTCACGTCACGAGGGTGTGGCTCCGCCTGCTGTTCAACAAATCCCACCCACAGCAGGTGTGCCAGCAGGTGCGCCAGCAGTAGTTGAAAAGCAACTGAGGCCAAACCGAACCGAAGTGAGTAGAGCCGGGTTTTCAAATCGGGGCTGAGTTGCGCTAGTGGAAAAGGGCCTATACTGATAAAAGTTTTTAAGTGTCTTCTTTAAAGAAACATGGTTAAAATCCCCAAGAATAAAATTTGGAGCCTCTGGGGAAATCGACTGCAACCTCTGTACCACATCAAAGACGGTGCTGTAGGCGGAGTCAGCATCCGCTCTCGGGTGAATGTACACAGTCGTTATGAAAAGTTGGGGGAACTCGCGGGGCAGATAAAAGGGGCGTAGTGACACAGACAGAAGCTCCTCATCGGATGTACAGATGCGCTCTTTGACCGTGACAGATGTACAGTACTGTTTATTAATATATAAACATACACCGCCCCCCTGACATTTCCCCGTTACCTCTTCCTGCCGATCCGAGTGAAGTGGGGCTCCAAAGCCGTCAATACTCAGGTCCGCATCCCGGTCATGCGCCGTAAGCCACGTCTTCGTGTAAGCCATGACACAACAGTTCTTGAAGTCCTTCTGATATCGTACATTCCCTTGAATTTCATCCACTTTATTTCTCAGGGATTGTATGTTCCCCATAATAATGGAAGGAAGAGGAATGCGGTTAAGCTGACGTCTCCTCAGGCTTAATCTTACGCCTCCACGCTTTCCGCGTTTCCTCCTCTTGTCACTCTTTTCATCGCTGTGTCCATGAACATCTCTTAAAATAAAGTCTGGCAGTTGCGGCACGGACTCAAACACAGATGCTGCATTTCCCATGTTTAAATGCAGTAACATGTCTCTGGAATACTGTATTCTTCCCGGCATGATCGCGCTTACCTCCAAGACAAAGAGCCGGTAGGAAAAAAGTGACAAAAACAAGAAGGAAATCCATACTGATGGAACCAGGGAGCTCTTCGTTATATAGTCCACAAACATTCAAGGACAAAAACGGCACAGAGAATTACGTTAAAACACATTAAAGTGCATAAAAACAGAAACACAGACATCGAACTTTTTTCGCCCACTGCCAGTCGCTGTGTGCGCATGCGCCCCCACCCATTCAGGCATCCAACGTTTCACAACATTTATTTACACTACCGTTCAAAAGTTTGGGGTCACTTAGAAATTTCCTTATTTCTGAAAGAAAAGCACTTTTTTTCAACGAAGATAACTTTAAACTAATCAGAAATACACTTTATACATTGCTAATGTGGTAAATGACTATTCTAGCTGCAAATGTCTGGTTTTTGGTGCAATATCTACATAGGTGTATAGAGGCCCATTTCCAGCAACTATCACTCCAGTGTTCTAATGGTACAATGTGTTTGCTCATTGCGTCAGAAGGCTAATGGATGATTAGAAAACCCTTGTGCAATCATATTAGGTCTGCAATGCTGTAATTGCTGCAAATGGAGGATTCTTTGACGAAAGCAAAGTTTGAAGGAAAAAATTATTATTATTATTATTATTTCAAATACAAATCATTATTTCTAACCTTGTCAATATCTTGACTATATTTTCTATTCATTTTACAACTCATGGTGGTAAATAAGTGTGACTTTTTATGGAAAACACAAAATAATTGTCTGGGTGACCCCAAACTTTTAAACGGTAGTGTATATATTTTAAAACAATAAAAACAAAACACATTTACAACCTAAAATGAACTGGAACTGATATAAATGACTGCTGGAGCTTAATAGCAACAGCCATTTTTTTAAGCATGTGTTGCTAAAACGAATGAATATAAACAGACCATAAAAGTATTATTCAGCATATTTACAGAAACCACACAACAACTCGCAGCAGTCAAAGTCCTTCCAATCTGATCTAAAATGTTGTTATAATTACACTGTCAAAACTAGAGAGCAGTTCGATCACTGCTGTGCTACATTAGCATTACTGTCAATAACATTATCCACCTTATTCCTGGGGGTGCTGTTGTAGGAACAATTATGGGCGGAACTTCCGGTTTCGACTGACCTAGTGTTAAATCAGTCAGTAAGAGTGGAGTAGCAGGGGCATTTAAAATAGCATTTTTAAAAGTTTTTCAAATTCATTTTAATGTAAAGTCCACATACATGTTTTGCACTCAATCGGCAGCTAATTTCAGCTCTTCTAATTTTTGTATTTTTTGAATGTTTTGGCGTAGTTCTGGTACATGTTGCTGGTGTTCATGGTTGTGCCATAGACTGTATAAATGGAGGCTTCTCACCACACGGTGACAGACGACATTCAAGCACGGTGTTGTGGCGTATGTCTGCTCTAAGGTAAATTTAATTATGTCCAACATATTATAACAAAATGCAGCTGACTTTATTGCGGTGGAGACATGCTGGCAAAATGAGTCGGAATGCACACTTTGTCATTTTGAGCTACAGGCAATGACAAGTCATAAATCATGACTCTTTCTTTGTTTGGTAGCGGCAAGTCCTGGGAAAACCCCATGAGTGCCTGGTATCACTGGAAAGCTTAGAAATCTTACTTTCTAAAAATACCTATGTTTTTGCGGAAAACGTAACTCCCGACCAATCAAACATGAGTTTTCAACCTAGCCAAAATATAAACAAATTGTCTTTTTCCGGGTCAGTTTTTGCGCATTTCTTACAAATTAAATATTATTTTGAAGGTCTTTCAATACAGAATATGGAAATAACGTTGCATGAGTTTTGAAAATGTCCTCAAAGTGACTCATTTTGCCAGCACGGGTCATTTGTTTACACTGTTTGCATCTTAGCTGCGGTGCTAACAAATGGAGCTACTGTGTACGAGGCCACTTTTTAAGGTCATCTTCCCATCCCTCGATAGTCATGGGAAGTGGTATGATTATATTACGGTTTTGAGGTGCAAGAGGCCGTGTTCCCGCATTTCTGATGTCAAAGTCATTGTTTTTTAACACGGACAGGTGTCCCGTTTCAGTGACAACCATATGTTCTAAACTAGTACCAGAAGTTGCTACCATAATTCACGCAAGTCATCATGGGACCTAGGAAAAAGGTGGATACGATACAGTTATTTTAAAAATGTTTACCGGAGATGTGCATCGGAGAGGATTATGTTAAATTCACGATTCTATACCACAAGAGTCCTCGCTTGACGCACTGTCTGGCTGTTAATCACCAAAAGTCTGGAATTTTAGCAGTCTGCAGTATACTGATGTTAGCCTCCAGGAAGTGTTGTTTATCTCACTACCTGGCAACCGCTATGAGATATACTGTATTCTCGCAATGAGAGATGACAGTCAGTCAACAGTAAGTGCGACCCCTACTGGCCAGGTGGACAGAATCTTGTCTCTATCACCTTTAACTCTGATTTTAAAAAAAGATATGAATAAAACAGTGCGGTGGCGGAGTGGTTAGCATTGCGGCAGCACAGCAACTCACCCTTGGCTGAGGGATCCTGGGTTCGATCCCAGCCCCCGACCAACAGTGATCTGTGAGGAGTTTGCATGTTCTCCCTGTGTCTGCGTGGGTTTACTCTGGGATTTCTCCGGTTTCCTCCCACATGCCAAAAACTTGGAAGTTAGGTTAATTGGCATCAAAACTGGGGATTCTAAATTGTCCTTAGGTATGACTGTGAGAGTGAATGGTTGTCTGTCTCTCTGTATTGGCCCTGTGATGGACTGGCGATCTGTTCAGGGTGTACCCTGCCTCTCGCCCAAAGATGCTGGGATAGGCTCCAGCACCCCCGCAACCCAAAAAGGATTAAGCGGAAGAAGATGGATGGATGGATGGAAATAAATTAACTTAAATTACCAAAGATGCAGTTATTTCTGTTATAATATTTCTATATATTTATAGCTTTTTAGAATTCTCCTCACCAACCACACAGCAGGAAAAACCTCCCTTATTTTGAAATCCAAATGTTGGTGCATTTAGTTTGTCGGAAAGTTTTTGACAGATTAAAGTTGTTGACTTTGTGAATTTCGGTCATCTTAACTTACCATGTACTTAATAATGAACATAAATTAGTTAATATTGTCATGGCTGGTAAAGTAAATCCTCAGCAATTCATCAGTCACTCTTGCCTTTCCCTGCATATTAAGCCCAACCACACCTGTTTGCTAAGTGACTCTTCATTATTGTTCCCGTTACCAGCGGGTAAAAACCATGATAAATGCCTCAACTGCTTACATACCTCTTCTGCTTCTTTTTCCACCTTTAAAGTACTTTAATAAGCTCATGCTTCTCTCGGACAGTGACGCTAGAGAGACACTCTGCCTGCCGACTGGTACGGTCATGCGGGTGGCGTGCTTCCGAACTCCGACACACGGATGACTGTCACACACGTTGTTGGTGTGCGCGCTTGCGGAGCATCATTCCTTCATCTATTTTTTCTTACATTTATTTTTCCTCTTTGTGTGGCAGCATAGTTTCAGGGTTGGCGGCCCACCACGCAGAAATGTTACCAGCGGAAGCCCTGCAATGATGATTTGGGGAGCCATGTCATCTGGTTTTGTTCCACTGTATTTTATCAAGTCCAGTCAGTGCAGCCATCCACCAGGAAATTTTAGAGCACTTTGTGCTTCCATCTGCTGACAAGCTTTATGGGGATGCTGATTTCATTTTCCAGCAGGACTTCGCACCTGCCCACACTGCCAAAAGTACCAATACCTGCTTTAATGACCATGGTGTCACTGTGCTTGATTGGACAGCAAACTCTCCTGACCTAAACCTCATAGAGAATCTATGGGGTATTGTCAAGAGGAAGATGAGAGACACCAGACCCAACAGTGCAGATGAGCTGAAGGCCACTATCAAAGCAACCTGAGCCTCCATAACACCTTAGCAGTGCCATAGGCTGATCGCCTCCATGCCATGCCACATTGATGCAGTAATTCATGTAAACGGAGCCTTGACCAAGTATTGAGTGTGTGCATGGACATACTTTTCAGTTGATCAACATTTTTATTCAAAATAATTTTTTTTAATTAATTTTATGTAATTTGCTATTTTTCTCGGAAAATGAATTTGGGGTTTTCATGAGCTATAAACCATAATCCTCGAAATTAAAAGAAATAAACATTTGAAACATATCATTATGAATATATATATTATATGAATTTCATTTTTTGAATTGAATTACTGAATTAAGTCAACTTTTTGATGACATTCTAATTTATTGAGATGCACCTGTATATGATTTAATGATGGAGACTGAGTTCTTACTTTCAGATGAATGAAGCGGTTCTAGAATAATTATAGAGAGGGCAGGTCCAGGGGAGAGCCTGTGAAGGGGGTAAGTATGACTGAAGATGATAGTTTGCGGCTTATTTTATAATCCATGGAAGGAAGGAAGTTGATATGAGAGGAGGTTTCCCAGAGTTAGGGTGCCAAGGTGGTTCCTGTGATGAGGGTTTGTTAAAATGATTGAGGGTTCTATTGCAACAATCTAGTCAGCAGTCTATTGTCTCTGGTGCAGAGTGCATTCATGGATATTTTCAGGTCCATTTCAGTATTTCAGTAGCACTCACCCCAGATACATAACACGACTGGGGTGTGTTTCCCAAAAGGATCGTTGCTAAAGGTCCTGTCACACCTAGACAATTTAGGCAGCATTTGCTAAACGTATGAAAAATTTGGAGAGTACACATATGTTGAATCAGTTATGCGTATGTTTTGTATAAGTTAAGAGCACGCTGAAGAACACTGAAGCACACTGGTATACATCATTGTACACCGAGCTCCTCTGAAAATTTTCAGCATTTTCCAGCGTATCCAGCGTTATGGCTAAAACATCCCACATAAGCGGGGCATAAGTTGTACGGAAGTTATGTGTTCGTTCACACACGTTACATGTAAGTGACTCATAAGTCAAAATACATTGAGATAAATGTCTAGCATACCCAAAACTTATTTCTAACATGAGTAAAGCTTTTTGAGCCTATGTGTAACTTACTGAATGGGTTTCTAACTTACAGCTACTCTATAATGGCGTATTTGCAGCATTGGATCACAGGAAAAACTCATACAGAGTTGATGCTGCTTGCAGCACATACTGTACACACACACACACACACACACACACACACACACACACAGAGCGCTAAACACACATACTTTTTCATATAATGGGACCTGTTGGGGATGTGTCCAAGCACTTTCAAGCTACAGAATAAAGATCCAAATCGCTGTTAAAGCTGAGTTCACACTATAACGTTTGGACCGACTTTTACTGATGTTTTGAAAAATCTGAGAAATCAGTCCAAATGTTGGTGAAATTACGTTTGTGAGCACACACTAACTTTTACGAACTTTTACAAACTTTTATGAACTTTTGCTAGCATTTGTCAGCGTTGCATTCAGCGTTGTCAAACTTTTGCCAACTCAGGTTAGTGTATGTGTAGCAGTTGCTAACTTAGGTTAACTTAAGCTAAGAATACTCAGCGCAGTTCAGCTGGCATCAGCATCAGGTGACGCTCATATAAAGATCAGTGTTTGTGGAGGCTTCCTGCCATACTGGACTTGCTTTTTTTGGTGGATTCACACTACAACGTTTGGACCAAGTTTTACTAACATTTTGGCAGACGTCCGGCTCTGCTGGCCAAAGTTGATAAAAGTTAATGATAGTTGGTAGAAACTCAGAAACTGTGCCTTCACCCAATAACTGCACAACAGATTTTTGAAATAAGGGCTGACCCAGCTAGTTAGTTGAGCTAGCACAGGCTAATAACAGCTGCAAGTTTATGAGCTTTCATTGCACATAAACAAGAAAAAAAAGCTAGCAAAATTAAACAAGCTCATAGACTACAGAATCTACCTGTTAACTTAAGTGGTAAAATGACCAAAACAACATCCATTCATTAACTTACTCGGGATTATTAAGCAGATATTCCGTGAAATGAATGGTGGTTTATGGCAAAAATTTCATTGTTTGGAACTATTCACCGCTCCATGACCCACATGACTTCTGCCTTTCACAGTTTCTATAGAAGCCTACCAGAGCGTAACAACTCTCATATTATATGGTGCTGAGATAACATGGAACAGTCCAACAGTCTGAGCACAAGGGGGGAGGACTTTTTGTCCGTGATTTGATTTGGCATTTTTATAAATACCCATGTTTCTATATTTTGTCAGACATCACGTTAAATATGATAAACATTTTTAAAAAATATATGGGGCTAGTAGATCGAGGCCCCTAGCAGGTCTGGGCCTAAGGCAACCGCCTACCTTTGCCTAATGGTAAGTCCACCTCTGCCACCTTTAGCCCTCCTTGCCATGTTTTTTACCTTTGATTGAAGTCTGTACCATCAGGTGTCCAGTGGTGTTCTGATAGATATGCCAAAATGCCAGCACACCGGAGGAAGTGGCTCCAATCAGCTGATCACCCGAAGCACAGAGCTCAGCTGTTTTCCATGATAAATCATACGTTGCTGTCCCTTAGCTGCAGCTCCCGTCAAAAGCACACTCCATGCATTATTTTGTTGTTGTTTTTTTCACTTTATTGAAAACAAATGTTTTTTATCGCCATCAGTTCACATGCCTTTGAACCAGGTTGTGACAACTGTCATCTGATGTTTGTGATGTGTCACATCAGCTGTTTTAGGTGTGACCGACCTAACACATTTGACAGCTCTGCCAGGTTGGTCACACCCCTTGCCGGGGTCTTTGGAGGGGCAAATCATTTTGGTTGAACAGAGATGATCTCTCGCACAACTAGGATTCATGGATCGGAAGGCGACGGCAGTTTGGCATGACTGCACTATGCAGAAGTTAGGATAAGCTATGCATAAGTTATGCATACGTAAGTTTGACTATCATTGCGCATAAGTTGTGAATGTTGGCAACACGCTAAGCATTCATTGGTTTAAGCTATTTATAAGTTATGGAAATATTCTATATAAGTTACTAATACAGTATGTACACATCCAACTCGTTATGGATATGCAATGCATACGGCCAAAAGTGAAAAGACCAATTTTTATACGTTTGGCAAATGCTGCCTAAATCATCAAGGTGTGACAGGGCCTTAACTAAAGAAGCAACTTCCGTAGTAGGAACTATGCAGCTGCAACTCAAGTGTTTCCCAAAACCACAGGTCTAGCAAATGTTCACAAACACTGTTGTAAAATTGCATTGTTGCTACAACAGCTCAGGAGCCGCAGTAGAAGCTTAGTAGCAAGAGAAAATGGTAAATGGTGACAGATGATGCAGCTGGCAATAATGGAGGCAATAATTAGTGGTGAGCATTTATGAGGATGATATTACAATTTGAGGGCATTGCAAATGAAAAAAAATATCCTTTATTTTATATATTTCTAATAAGTGTTTTAAACAATAGTTTATTTATTTTTTTGTCTTTCTGGCTGCTCCCTTTCGGGGTCACCACAACGTATCATCACCTTGTATTATGATGAGCCGCATGTTGATTTGGCATGGATTTTTCACCAGATGCGCTTCCTGATGCGACCCTACCAATTTATTTTGCCTTGGAACCGGCACAGGGTTGATTGTGGTTGGAACACCGGGCCCTGTCTTCGACATGATGACTCGCAAATATATCTCATCAAAGCACATCAAAATGTGTGTGTTGGATGAGGCTGATGAGATGCTTAGTCGTGGATTCAAAGACCAAATCTATGATATTTTCCAGAAACTGATGAGCAGCACACAAGTTGTTCTACTGTCCGCCACCAAGCCAACTGATGTGTTGGAGATGACAAAGAAGTTCATGCGTGACCCGATCTGCATCCTGATAAAAAAAAAAAGAGGAGCTGACCTCCTCCACCAGGGTTTCCACCAGTTCTACATCCACCAGTTTCCACCAGTTCTACATCAATGTGGAGAAGGAGGAGTGGAAGCTGGACACGTTGTGTGACCTGTATGAAACGCTGACTTGTTTACCACCGGTGGCTGGGTAACCAACTTTCCTTCCGATATTCTATTTTTGCTGAGCACCAAGCTAGAAGGCAGGAAGTACCATTTTTATATGGTCTTTGGTATGGCCCACCTGGGATTTGAACCCACGACCTCCCGGTTGTGGGGAGGATGCTCTATCTCTAGGCCACCACGCCGGTTTATTTTAAAAAATAATAAACCATCAATTAATTGGATTTGCCCTTATTGTCAAAGATAAACTTACGAGGGGTTGCTGAAAAGTTCACAGGCTGAAAAGTTTATAGTGGTCAAATTTGTCCAAATATGGTTTATTTTTCAACATAGTCTCCCCTTCGGTCCACACACTTCTTGTCATGTTCGCCCCTATGGGGCAGAGAGACAGACCCAGGCGCTGAATTGTGCTAGTGACATTTATTAACAAGAAGAACATAAAAGTCCAAAAACAGTGCAGTACATAAAAAAATGCCAAACAAGAAAAACTTACAGACTGGAGCTCTCCTGAGCCTACTTGGCCCAGGAGGAAATGAGGAGATGATCAGTGTGATGATGAGGGTGAGAATATCCAGAGAGGAACCAGTCTGGGTACATGCAATATAGCCACAAAGACACAATGAACCGGCAGTGCTTAGATACATGAAAATGAATGAGACGCAGGTGTGAGTCGCAGGTGTGGGCTGACTGAGCGAGCAGAAAACCTAATTGGACAACCACTCACAGCTTGGAACTGGAGAACAGACTGTAAGTGGATGGTGGGTGTGTCTGGAAGAGGAGGAAGGAGGCTTGTGTCACAAAACCAAGAGTAACAAACTGACAAGAAACTAATAACAGACAGAATATACTCAAAAATACATAGAGTCTGAGCACTGGGCTCAGAATCACGACACTTCTTCCATCGATGTTGAAGCGCTTGGATCCCTGCAGTTGAAAAATAAACCACATTTGGTCAAATTTGACCACTATGAACTTTTCAGCCCTCCTCGTATATTTATTGTCACGACCTGAACTATCTTTTCTCTGCGTTCAGGTTGTCCAGTTCGCTCCTGCTCCGGGGTAGTCCGTGCCGGGTCTTCCATGGCCCGCTCTTTGACAGCGCCCAGCTGATTGCCAGCTGTCTAGTTCAGCTGCGCTGGGACAGCTGTCTCCTATTCCCAATCATCTCCCCCATTTAAGCGAGCAGCCGAGAGTTACTCGTCGCTGCGACCTCGCTATGGGAAGACGTTCCTTGTGTTCCCACGACTGTTAGCTCCTACGTCTAGCTTCAGTCCGCCGTTACCTCGGCGCTTCACCCAAAGTAAGTGTTGCGACTCGGCGTGTATTTTTCCCTCGCCGCCTCTCTAGCCTTTCTCCCTGGGTGGTATGTTTCCCTTAGTTCTGTGTGTGTTTTAGCCCCACGTGGCTCTTTACTTTTCTGTTCGTTATTTTGTGTAGTGTGTGCTTTGTTAATAAACTACGCTAACTCACTGGTCGCCCTCGTATCTCCTTTCCTGGCTCGTGAGAGCCAGAGTTATGACAGTAGGTCGCAGCCATAGTGAGACGGCCGCGACCGTGAGTTGGCTGTAAGGACTCGACGCCTTTTTTTTTCTCTTCCTCTGGGTACGGGCGAGCCAGTATCATGTCTCCCTCCAAGAGACTCATGCGGCACCCAGGCCACGATCTCTCGGAGACTCTGGACCTTGTGGACGGAACGTTGTTCACCACGGACCTCTACGATGCCCCCAGCGAGATATGCTGGCGCCTGGAGCTCGCCGAGGGTATGCTTAACTGCTTTTCTCGCTACTTCCTTCTCCCCGAGGTTAAGGCGAGGAGGGCAGACATCTCTGTGGCCTGGGAGAGACTCCGTAGGCTGGAGGAGAACTCCGGCAGGAAGCCGAGGACAGGACGCCTTCGCTCCTCACTTCGGAATCCCGCTCCTGCCGCCGATCCAGTCCAGGAGTTCGCCTCACCCAGGGGTGATCCCCAGGATAGAGTGACGTCAACCGGGTTTCCCCCGGAGAAGATGAGAGTGACAGCGATGCGCATTGCGGATCGAGTGGCAGCCGCTTCTTCCGCCGCCGTTCCTCCCGTAGCCATGAAGAACGTGATTGCGGCGGTCAGGCTGGTCGAGAAGAACCCGGAGCTGAACGATTATCCGGAATACCCTGACCTGTTGGCTTCGCTCATCGCACAGGAGCGGCGTTTTCCCGACCTCACGTTCAGAAGACGTCGCTCCCAAATTCCCCACTCATCTCAGCAAGAGTCCCGTCCGGATCCCGCTCCAGGAAACCACACGAATTCCGCCTCCCAGCCTGCTGTTGCTCCCGTGTCTCGCCGAAGAAGTGAATCAGCTGCTCCCGCTCCTGGGCCCGCTCTCCCCGCTGTCCCGTCAGCTTTGGGCCCCCGGCTCTCCTCAGCTGTTTCACCCCCCTCTTCGTCATTCACTCCGGCCGCTGGGAGAAGCGCAAATTCATCTCCAGGTGTTCCAGGTCCTGATCCGGTGCGGGTAGCACCGCCTCATCTGTCCGGGGGGTTCCCCACTCCTATCCGGTTGGGAGAAGAGAGACTCGAGTCCCTTGTAGCGGGTTCCACCGGCCCTCCGGGAATCAGGCAAGTGTCCTTTCATTCTCCTCCCATTATGAGTGAATTGCCTTGTTTGATTCCTGGGGGAGGAGTTCAGGGTTCACAGTCCCCTGAGCTCTCTCCTCCCGCTGCAAAAACTGAATATGAACCTGCGTCCTCTGTGTCTCTTCCCCTTGAGTGTGCCCCGGTGCCAGGTGTACACCGCTGCGCGAGGAGGAGGCGGCCTGCGGCCCTGGAGGGTTTTGCCCCAGCCCCGCAGCCACGTTATGGGCAGAGGAGAAGGTCAAACTGCCTGTTGGAGCCAGCGCCGACGATTAAGCGTCCCCGGGTCTCCACGGAGGAATGGTTCGGCCCAGCAGAGTCCAGATCTCCTGCCCCCACGCCAGGTGGGCTGTCGACGCGGTCTTCGGCGTTTGGAGGTCGTTTGACCGTGGAAACCATCATGCCGGCTGCGGAGCCATTCGCAGTCGAGTTGGAGCCGGAGGAGGGAGTCCTGCACGCTGAGCCCGGAGCATCAAAGTCCTGGATGGCGGTAGAACCCGAGATCAGGCAAGTGCTCTATTTTGTTTTTCTCTTCTCTATTCTGGAGCATTATTGCCTGTCTCTCGGGGGGGCGGGCCGGGTGCAGCCGTCTGCTGCGCTCGAGCCTGTTCCGCCGGGCTCTGCCGCTGCCGGTGATCCTGATCCCAGTTCCTTTTGTCCCTCTGAGCCTCTCCCCAGGGTCACCGGAGACGAACCTGCTCTGGGTGCCATCTCGGAGGTTCCGGTTCCCTGCACGGTGTTCGCCTCAGATGCTGCGCCCGGGAGTGTTTCGCCGGTCCAGCTGGGGTCCACCGGGAGTGTTTCGCCGGTCCAGCTGGGGCCCACCGGGAGTGTTTCGCCGGTCCAGCTGGGGTCCATCGGGAGTGTTTCGCCGGTCCAGCTGGGGTCCACCGGGGGTGCTGCGCCGGCCCGATCGGGGTCCACCGGGGGTGCTGCGCCGGCCCGATCGGGGTCCACCGGGGGTGCTGCGCCGGTCCGGGTAACGGTTAGTGTGGGAGCTGGAGGATTGTGTTCGCCTGACGTCAGGCTGACTTCGTCCCTTGCCTCCATCATTTCTCCTCCTGCCGCTGTTGGGGTTCCTCTCACCCGGGCCAGTTTCCCCCTACCCTTGTTGCCATTAGATGGCAGGCTAACTTTGCCCCTGGCCTCCATCTCTTCTCCCCCTACTACTGTGGGGGTTTTTCTCACCTGGGTCAGTTTCCTCCTGCCTTTTCCCTCAGGGAGGAAGCTGCACCAAGACTTCTCCTTCAGCTCTCCGTGGTCTGAGGTCACGGGACGACCGCCTGGGAAGCCATCTGGCTGGTTCGGTGATCTGGGTCGGCCTCCGGAGAAACTGTGTCTCCTAGCCTGGGACTCGGGTAGGCCACCCGAACTGGTGTTGTGGTTCCTGGCCTGGTGGAGTTCGGGCCGCCCGCCGGACAAGCTGTCATCGCCTGCCCCGCTCCACCTGCTGACGTCCTGGAAGAATTGACTGACTGTTTGTTGTCTTGCGTTTGATTGTCCTCCCTAATTTAATACTTTTCAGGACATCAAAGAACTCTCTGCCCTAGAGTCCTTATTGTGGGGTTATCCCAGTTAAAATTTCCTTGGACTATTTTCTTTGTTTTATAATCCCAGTATGATCCTATTCTAATTTCTCCCTTAAGTAGCATTTGCTTCACATTGCCTGGCCTCATTCCGAGTAGTCTTGTCTTTCTGTATTTATATCCTCCTCCAGACTGTTTAGTGACACTTTTGTGCTAATACGTGTTTGAGGAGTTGTTCCTTTTGTATTTTTATCTTCATGCCAGTTTGCAGTTCCAGGCTCTATTTTTGGATCTTATGCCCGGTTTGCATCCTTTGTATATTCTGTTTTGGCCGGGGTTATGTGTGTAAGAGCCTACTTCAACCATATGTTCAGAATTTTGTCCTCCTCCTGACTGTTTTGTGACTTCCGTTGTGTTAATACGTGATTGAGGAGCTGGTTTTTTGTATCTTATGCCAGTTTGCGGCCTCAGGCTCTATTTTTAGGTCTTATGCCCGAATTACTTCCTTTGTATATTCTGTTTTGGTCGGGGCTTACTTGTGTAAGTCTACTTCAACCAGATGTTCATCAGAGTTTTATAGTTTTCGGTCCTTCAGGACATGAGTTTTTGTCTTGTCCTCGCCCTAAGTTATTGTGAGCTTTTTTTTTCTTCCCATGACTGTGTCGCTGTGCCCTTGTATCTTGTTCTTGTCGTTTCTCCCCACCTCCTGTGGTCACCTGCACAGACCGTCTGGCGTCTGCAGAGGAGGGGGTGATGGTTTTTTCTTGGGGTTGAGATTATTATGGTATCTGTCCCTAGGTTTTTTTGTTTTTTTGTTTTTTTTTTTCTTCCCTGCCTCCTTTTTCTGGTCCCTCCCTTTCTCCCAGATCTGGCCCCCACCGCCCTCCCTGGTCTTCCCTCGGGGGGGGGGGGGGGGGGTTTAGGCCGCTCCAGGAGGCGCGGCTCGGGGGAGGAGTACTGTCACGACCTGAACTATCTTTTCTCTGCTTTCAGGTTGTCCAGTTCGCTCCTGCTCCGGGGTAGTCCGTGCCGGGTCTTCCATGGCCCGCTCTTTGACAGCGCCCAGCTGATTGCCAGCTGTCTAGTTCAGCTGCGCTGGGACAGCTGTCTCCTATTCCCAATCATCTCCCCCATTTAAGCGAGCAGCCGAGAGTTACTCGTCGCTGCGACCTCGCTATGGGAAGACGTTCCTTGTGTTCCCACGACTGTTAGCTCCTACGTCTAGCTTCAGTCCGCCGTTACCTCGGCGCTTCACCCAAAGTAAGTGTTGCGACTCGGCGTGTATTTTTCCCTCGCCGCCTCTCTAGCCTTTCTCCCTGGGTGGTATGTTTCCCTTAGTTCTGTGTGTGTTTTAGCCCCACGTGGCTCTTTACTTTTCTGTTCGTTATTTTGTGTAGTGTGTGCTTTGTTAATAAACTACGCTAACTCACTGGTCGCCCTCGTATCTCCTTTCCTGGCTCGTGAGAGCCAGAGTTATGACATTTATTAGTTGCTGTGTGATACATTTTGAGCAACTGCTCTCAAAATTGTTGGCATATTTGACTATTATATTAAAAAGTCTCATTTCTGGCATGACCACTGGAAACCATCAGGACCATCAAGGTTAATTTTTTTTTCTCATCAGAGAATAAAACTTTCTTCCACCTTTCAATGTCCCATGTTTGGTGCTCCCTTGCAAAGTCCACATGGGCAAGTTTGTGGCGTGGGAGGAGACATGGCTTTTGAAGACACCTTTTGTTCTTTAAGCCCTTCTTTTGTAAATGCCATCTTGTGGATATTGGGTTGCAGTCAGCATCAGTAAGTGCCTTAATTTGGGTTGTGGATCAGCCTGTGTCTTCACAGACAGCCAAACTGATCCTCCAGTTCAGCTCTTTTGGACCATCCTGTGTGTTTCCCTGATCTGATCTAAATCTTACTGAGAATATATGGGGATGGACAGCAAGGAAAGTTTACAGAAACGGACATCAGTTCCAGACCGTGGATGCCCTTTGTGACGCAATCTTCACCACATGGAGCAACATTCTCACCAGTCTCCTGAAAACATTCACATCAAACATATTTAAACCAATTTTTGAAGTGATCAACAAGAACAGTGGGGCTACTCACTACTTCATCCTTTTTTCTTTTTTTTCTTTTTTTTTTTGGGGGGGGGGGTGGTCTATGGTCTTAGCTTTTGAGAAACTCAACTTAGCCCCTGTCTTCTCCATCAGAGGCACACATGTGGCGCATGTGTCGGCGTCTGTTTGTAAACTGTCACAACACTGTCAAAGCGTTATCTTGTCTGTTTTTGTTTGTTGTGTTAGCTCCGTTTTAAATTTTTAGTTCTTTATCTCTTTTACTGATATCAACTTTTTACTTAGTGTTAGCTTAGTAAATACAACAGCCTGATCAGGCACACAGGTGAATCAGACCCCGGGCAGGGCTGTTCACCAGGTTAAGCTAACTAGTTTTAGCTAGCTAGCTAGCCACTTCTGGCCTGGAAAGCCATGGCTCCATCCCCAACTTGTGTCGGCTGTGTTTCCCTCTCTAAGAAGGTTTCTGAGTTGGAATTGAGACTCTCTAACCTTTATAAGATTTAGGAGGCTGAAAACCACCTGGACACTATTATTTTTGGACAGACATCGGCCCCAGCAACGGATTCGCAGCTAGCAGAGATGGCTACTTACCTGGGTGAAATTAGCACATCGCTATCCACTTCCACCCCTGCTCTGGTCACCTCAGCTGTCCAGGACTCCAGCATCAAATACTGGCTTCAGCTCGGCGCTAAACCCAAAGCCCCAGGTGGTTCATCACAACCTCAATGCACGCCCTGGACCATGGTTGGGCCAAATAGCAAGTGTCGGGGATTGACCAGACATGGCAGCACCTCCTCCCTTCCCCTTTTGGTGGAAAACAGATTTCACATCCTTTCCCTGGAAAATTTCCCCCACCTGGACGTTGATCATCCTCCCATGGCCGCCCCTACTCCTTCCCAAACCCGCAAGCCCCGGATCAAAACTACCTTAGGTGTGCCAAACTATACACCAGCTCCAAAAAGAAGAGAGCGCATCCCCCCGCATCACCCTTGTGTCAGCTCCCCGCCGCCACTGCAGCAACTACGGCAAAATTATCCACCATTTCACAAGCCACCGACAAAGCCCCCCCACCCCCCCACCCCGACGACGCTGGTAATTGGTGATTCAATAATGAGGAATGTCAGAAGCAGGTACCGTGTTACAAATTTTTTTTCCTGGGGCTAAAGTGTCAGACATTGAGGCTCTTACCCCTGACCTATTAAATAAATACCCCCATGCTAAAACTGTTATTGTGCACGTTGGATGCAACAACATCCCAGATGAAACATTGGAGATCTTAAAGAGTGACTTCAGGAGTCTTCTGGGCTGCACGGTGGCACAGTGGTTAGCACTGCGGCAGCACAGTTTACCCTTGGCCGGGGGATTGTGGGGATCGTGGGATCGTGGGTTCGATCCCAGCCCCCAACCAACAGTGATCTGTGTGGAGTTTGCATGTTCTCCCCGTGTTGCGTGGGTTTACTCTGGGATTTCTCCGGTTTCCTCCCACATGCCAAAGACATGCATGTTAGGTTAATTGGCTGTTCTAAATTGTCCCTAGATATCTGTTTCCTATAGGCCCTTAGAATAGAGGATTAGTATTAATGAAAGCGCTTTGAGTGGTCTTTGTGACTAGAAAAGCGCTATATAAGTGCAGGTTAGTTAGTTAGTTCTGTCCACTCTTATGAACTGTGGCAGACGTGTGTTTATTTCTGGGCCACTTGCTCCTTTTAGTAAAGTTTGCAATTATTTTAGCAGAACTCTCAGCCTTAATACCTGGTTGTGTTCAACATGTCCTACTTTTAACATTGGTTTTATAGACAATTTCAACCTGTTTTGGAAACGCCCATCATTTATGAGGCCAGATGGCATCCATCCAAATAGACTTGGTGCACGTGTTCTAAGGGACAATCTGTTTTATTCCATTCAGCATTTTTTAGTTCAGTGACTGAAAGCTGGTGTGTTAACTCACCCCGAAGTACCTGGGTCTGCCAACCAGCCCTTTTTGGCTTCCACTTCTCATATTAATCCTATTAATCCAAATAATTCTCACTGTTTAGATCAGTCTTCAGTTCATAACTCCATCGAGATTGTGTTTGTCTCCCGTTACCCAAAACATTATAACCCAAGACAAGTACAACATAACTTGATAAATACATACCTCTCTACAGCTCCTCTTCATCCGCCACCCCTCAACTTAGCTCCTGTCTTCCCCATCAGAGAATCATTGTCTGCTCCCTCCAAAGTTAATAAAAATATAATGTATAAGCATCCCAAAATGATTAAACAAAAGTTGGTAAAACTCAAATTAAACATCCATCTTCTTCCGCTTAATCCTTTTCAGGTTGCGGGGGGGGGCTGGAGCCTATCCCAGCATCTTTGGGCGAGAGGCAGGGTGCACGCTGGACAGATCGCCAGTCCATCGCAGGGCCAACACAGAGAGACAGACAACCATTCACTCTCACAGTCATACATAAGGACAATTTAGAATCCCCAGTTTGATGCCAATTAACCTAACTTGCAAGTTTTTGGCATGTGGGAGGAAACCGGAAAAATCCCAGTGTAAACCCACACAGACACGGGGAGAACATGCAAACTCCACACAGATTACTGTTGGTTGGAGGCTGGGATTGAACCCAGAATCCCCCGGCCAAGGGTGAGTTGCTGTGCTGCTGCAGTACTAACCACTCCACCACCGTGCTGCCCCAAATTAAACATCAAGTCTCTAAATTTAATGATTTGGCATCTCTTCCTCCTCATAATTTAAAAATTAAATGTGGTTTGTTAAATATTAGGTCTCTAACTCCCAAGTCTCTATTAGTCCATGATCTGTTAACTGATCATCAGATTGATTTAATATCCCTTACAGAGACTTGGTTAGGGCAAGAGGATTGTTTGTTTAACTTAATCAACTCCCTCTGGTTATTTAAACTATCAAAATCCCAGAGGTTCTGGTTGTGGAGGAGGAGGAGCGACAATTTACCATTCTAAATTACTAGTTAATTCATTCATTCATCTTCTTCCGCTTAATCCTTTTCGGGTCACGGGGGGGCTGGAGCCTATCCCAGCATCTTTGGGCGAGAGGCAGGGTACACCCTGGACAGATCGCCAGTCCATCGCAGGGCCAATGTAAAGCAAAAAACATGTTTTAATTCCTTTGAGGGCCTGGTCCTCAGTATTGGGCATGTTAGCAATCTTAGGTTAAACCCAATTTTCTTTGCCATAGTTTATCATCCTCCCTCAGCCTACTCAGAGTTTTTATCCGAATTTGCCAAATTCTTAGCTGATTTAGTGCTGAAATCAGATAGAATAATTATAGTAGGGGATTTTAATATACATGTAGATGTAGATAATGACTGTCTTAATAAGGCATTTAATTCAATATTAGATTTGGGGTTTTCTCAGAAAGTAGAAAATTCTACCCATTATCTCCACCACACATTGGACCTTGCTCTGACATATGGCATAGAAATAGAAAATCTGGTAGTGTCTACTCATAATCCTGTACTGTCAGACCACTGTCTGTTAACCTTTGATTTCACTATTCCTGACTATTTGATTCCTAAAGAAAAATATTACTACAGCAGATGTCTTTCAGATGATGTTGTTACTAAATTTATGCAGATTGTCTCCTCTAGGCCATGTGTCAACACAACGGAAATAAACTATGGAGAGCTTGCTCCTTCTGTAATTGATAGCATGGTAGATAGTGTTACAGCTTCTCTGCATCAGACTCTAGACTTGGTGGCCCCTTTAAAAAAAGAAAAACTCCAGTCAAAGATTTCTAACCCTTTGGTTTAATACAGAAACTCGTAGCTTAAAACAGAAGACTTGTCAATTAGAAAGAAAATGGTGTTCTTGTGGGACACATATGTATCACTTTAAGCTTCACATCTCAGAGTAGAACAAAGAACTGGGTCTCCTTGGAGATAACAGGAGGATGTGAAAATTTAGTCTTTGGTATGCAAGAGACGGCCTTGGGGGATTTCCTGGTCTGCCAGAGACTATGAGGAGGATGTTATAGGATTTAAGAGAAGATGCATTGTTACTTGTGATTAAATGCAATGTGACTGTGAGCTTTGAAGGTCCTGGATATATAAAGGATGAATGTCTGTGTTTTTCCTCTTTCTGCTTTGCTGATGTTGGAAGATGTGAATAAACCTGACTCGTGAGTTAAACTCTGCCTCGTCATTTTCACATTTCCACATTCTACTAATTTAGATGAAAACTATTCAGCTTGGAGAAATCATATTTTAATTTATGAAAAATCTCTTAGAAAAGCTAGAACAAGTTATTATTCTGAATTAATAGAAGAGAACAAGAATAATCCCAGGTTTCTTTTCAGCACTGTAGCCAGGCTGACAAAGAGTCAGGACTCTGTCAATTCTTGCATTCCCTTAGAGCTTACTAGCCAGGACTTTATGAACTTTTTCAATCATAAAATTTCATCTATTAAACATAAAATCATTCAGATTCTTTCCACCGTTAATTTAAATACAGTAACTACTACAACTCCTTCAAGTGATATCTATTTGGATAAGTTTACTCCAACTGACCTTTTAGATAAAACAATTTCCTCATCCAAGCCTTCAACTTGTCTTTTAGACCCTATTCCTACCAGGTTATTTAAAAAAGTCTTCCCATTTATTGGCAGCCATATTCTTCAAATAACCAATTCTTCTTTAACATTAGGCCATGTACCGCAGGCTTTTAAAACTGCTGTAATTAAACCCTTACTCAAAAAGCTAATGCTTGCTCCAAGAGTTTTTGCTAACTATCGACCAATCTCTAATCTGCCTTTCATTTCAAAAATCTTAGAAAGAGTTGTTGCTACACAATTATTTGATCACTTGCAAGGAAATGGTTTGTTTGAAGAGTTTCAATCTGGGTTTAGAATCCATCATAGTACTGAAACAGCCTTAGTGAAGGTCACTAATGACCACCTTTTCGCATCTGATAATGGACTTGTTTCTGTACTTGACCTTTTAGACCTTAGTGCAGCCTTTGATACTATCAACCATAATATTCTACTTGATAGATTAGAACACTATGTTGGACTTAATGGAACTTTGCTGCAGTGGTTTAGATCTTATTTGTCTGATAGGCTCCAGTTTGTTCATGTCAATAATGAGTTTCCTTCCAGCTCAAAGCTCAGTCATGGAGTTCCACAGGGATCTGTGCTAGGACCTACTCTTTTTCATTTATATATGCTTCCGTTAGGCATCATCATTAGAAAGCACTGTATACATTTTCATTGTTATGCAGATGACACACAATTATACCTGTCAATGAAGCCAGATGATAGTAATCAATTAGCCAAGTTAGAAGCCTGTCTTAAGGAAATTAAAGCTTAGATGACTTGTAATTTCCTGCTATTAAATTCAGATAAGACTGAAGTCATTCTTGTTGGTCCAAAAAACCTTAGAAATACCTTTCCAAATCAAACTCTTAGTTTGGATGCGGTTACTCTTTCTATTAATAGTTCTGTGAGGAACTTTGGAGTTATTTTTGATCAAGATCTGTTTTTCAATTCACATATTAAATTCGTTTCTAAGGCTGCCTTCTATCATTTGCGTAATATTGCCAAGATTAGGAGCATCTTGTCTCAGAGTGATGCTGAGAAACTGATCCATGCTTTTGTTAGCTCTAGATTAGATTATTGTAACTCTTTATTATCAGGTTGTCCTAAAATATCTTTAAAAAGTCTTCAGTTGATCCAAAATGCTGCTGCAAGAGTCTTAACAGGTACTACAAAGAGAGATCATATCTCTCCGGTTCTGGCCTCCCTTCAATGGCTTCCAATAGAGTTCAGAATTAAGTTTAAAATCCTTCTTCTCACTTACAAAGCTCTTAACAATCAGGCCCCTTTTTATTTTAAAAGATATGATACTACCCTATCATCCTAATAGAGCATTATGCTCCCAAAATGCTGGATTACTTGTAATACCTAGAATCTCCAAAAGTACAATGGGAGGCAGAGCCTTCAGTTATCAAGCCCCTTTCCTGTGGAACCAGTTACCAATCTGGATTTGGGAGTCAGACTCGATCTCTGCTTTAAAGAATCGGGTAAAAACCTTCCTTTTCGATATAGCCTACAATTAGGAGGGATCATGTGTCTCTAAACCCTCCGTTAGTTATGCTGCTAATAGATTTAGACAGCCGGGGGCCTCCAATAATGTACTGGGCTTCTCCCCTTTAATGTTTGCTCTCTACAGGTCTGTTCTTCTCATCTTCTCTATCCCCTCACCACCCAGCCAGTCGCAGCAGATGACTGTCCCTCCCTGAACCTGGTTCTGCTAGAGGTTTCTTCCTGTTTAAAGGGAGTTTTTCCTCTCCACCGTTGCCAAGCGCTTGCTAACAGGGGATCGCCTGACTGCTGGGGTCTTTCTGCAATTGTGGGGGTTTTCCCTACATTTGAAAGTGCTATGAGATGACTGTTGTTGTGAAATTGTGCTATATAAATAAAGTTGAATTGAACTGATCAGCTGATGAACAGCCTGTTTGAGTTTAAATGCAGTTTTAAATAAATTGCCTATTTTCTATTTTTTTTTTTTTGTTTCCTGTTCCTATCTCTTCTTTTTTGCATTTTGAAGTACTACTTACAACCTTGTTATGATCCACCAGCGTGAAATTTGAAGACTTGTCATTTTTCCCCCAATCTTAAGATTTTGATCATGAGTGTATTATAGTAAGATTTGGGGGTTTTCACTAAAACTTTGTTGTTAATGTTAGGTAAAGGGTTAGGGTTAAAGGAGCTTGAGGGACCTTTTTCAACAGATTATATAACTCATCATCTGCCATGTCACTGCATGCAGTTATTTTTACAACCACTCAAGATTGCTCTTTTGCAAAAAAAAAAAAAAAAGTAACTATAAGGAGCAATGCATTTACATGTACTTACAGCATACTTATGCTCTATTTACAATCTACATACAATACACTCTTGTTAGACTGTAATTACAACATAATTACACAGCCATTTGCAGACTGTATTTTATTGTGTTAATTCTGTTGACCACTGTTGTTCAGTATGACAGTTTGGTGCATGTGACAGTGATAACAAAACAGTAAAGCAAGACGCAAGGAATAAAAATATAACATAGCAATTTAAAACATAGCAGAATACAACAAAAGACCAAATTAATTAAAAGATTGCCTCTATAAGAATGTCTTCAGATGATGTTTAAAAGAGCATGTATATTTTTAGCATATGCAAAAAAATAAAGTGTTCTATCATGCAGCCCATTTCCCCTTCTTCAAATCACCAGAATAACCACAGAGTAACAAGCACAAATGCCTTTGTTACAAGACAATTGAATGTGTCCACCCATATCCTTAACCGTATAATAGGCAGACATACATACAGAGTCCAAGAACATAACCAGTGAACAAGGGGCCAACACCACAATTTACAAGACGCACTGGTTTCCCATTCCAGGGGCTTTGGATTCTACATACAGTACTTCAGTGTGTGGTCTATAGCCAGTTGCTCAGGGAACACCTGCAAATAGCTAGTTAACTAAGTGCAGTGAGGATGCTCCCGTAGTGGTGATTAATTATGAATGAGCTGAGAGAACTCTGACATGTTAAACCTCTTAGAGAGGCTGAAGGGGAGTAACACCAAGAGAGATGGGAGTGAGAGAAAGACTGAGAAAGACAGGCATAAGAAGAGTCATCTCAGACATATTACTTTGGTACTGTCAAAATGCAGAAGCTTGATTTCAATGGAATTCACCAGCATTTCTTTTCACCTTTTTCAGCATAAATCAATAATCAAGGAAGTAATTAAAGGAATAATTTCACATGATTGCATCTACATCTTATGTGGCCTGGGATAGGTTGACATTGCCAAAAATGTGACACCTGACAGAGACATCTTCTGTTTTTTGTAATATGTCAGATAAAGCAGTCCTGTTGACATAAAACAGCAGAATAACACTAACATTAACAATGGTCTACCAAAGTTCTTTTACAAGTAAATCTCTGCACTGAACAGTTTGTTGTTGTTTTTTTACAATACCTCTATGTAGTTTGTTAGTTTGTTAGATTCAATAACTGAATCACCAAAACAGTTTTAAAAAAAAATGTTGTCCTACTACAATACTCAAGAAATACCATGTCTATTTAAATTACAGATAATCCAAGCCAAGAAAAAAAATATTGTTTTACTATAGCACATAAGAGGAGCTTCCTGAATCTGATCAAGTTACACCTCCAATTTCAATGAAGTTGGGACATTATGTAATATGTAAATAAAAACAAAATACAATGATTTCAAATCCTTTTCAGCCAATATTCAGTTGAATACACTACAAAGACAAGGGGCCCTATTTGGATGATCATCCGCGGACTTTTCCGCTAGACTTTCCATTGCATGCTCCAGAGTTCATGAGGCAACAGCACGCGCTGGTTCAGGTTCAGGTTCAGGTTACTTTATTTGTACCCGTAGGTAGATTTGTTTTGCAGTTGGTGACATCCATATTTACAAGCCACTAATTACATTCAACATAGACACAAACACAGGCACACATCTTACAAAATAGGTAAATATAAAATATGTACAATATAATTTTTATAGCTTGTTCAACTCTTTGACAGCAGCAGGGACAAAGCTGTTTTTGTAGCGCTGGGTTCTACTTTTTGGGACAGCAAACCTCCGTCTGGAGGGAAGAAGCTGAAAGTTGCAGTGCAAAGGGTGGGAGTCATCATTTAAAATAGAGTCGGCCATCCTCTGTACTTGTCTGGTGTACAGGGATGTCAGGCTCAGCTGTGACTCACCAAGCAAACGACTGGACCATCTGACTACCTGATCCAAGGATTTCCTCTGTTTCAGTTTTATCTGACCAAACCATGACATTAAAGAAAAGGATAAAACAGATTCAATAAAAGCCCGATAGAACATAGTCATTATGGTTCGGTCAATTTGGAAGCGTGCAAGTTTCCTCAAACAATACAAATTTTGCTGACCCTTTTTGCACACCCTTTCACAGTTCACCTCAAAGTTCAATCCACTATCAATAATTGTCCCAAGATATTTGTACGATTGTACACATTCGGTGGTCTGGCCTTTTAGTATGGTGACTTTGTGCCTGGGAGTTTTCCTCCTAAAGTCAATAATCATATCTTTCGTTTTTGTTGTATTCAGCTGCAGGTAGGAATCCTCACACCAGTGAACAAAGTCATCAACTACTGGGCCGTGGCCACTCTCACCATCCTGGAGGAGACTGACAATAACTGAGTCATCAGCATACTTTATAATGTGTCTGTTGTCATGTCTGCTCCGACACATGTTTGTGTACAGGATGAAGAGTAGTGGTGACAACACACACCCCTGAGGAGAGCCAGTAGAAGAGCACTTTAGGTCAGACAATGTGCCATTGACCCTTACTCTCTGCGTCCTGAGGACTCAGTTCATGTGCACAGGACTTTACCAGGCGTCCACATATATTATCAGGGCCCTGACTTTTGTTCACTTTTACAGCGCGGAATTCCCTTTTAACATCCTGCATCTCAATATTAAAGTGCTGATTGTTTTTGAGTTTCTGTTTCAAATCTTGGATTTCTGTGCTAAAATCAAAGGAGTCAAAACGACCATAAAAACAATTAAGAGCATTAGCCAGCTCTGTGTCTGAACTAAAACCATCTAAAAACACACGATTACTGCGCTCTGTGCTCTGAAGGCCTGCAATAGTTTTCATACTGGCCCAGGCCGAACCAAGTTTATTTGCTGCCATCTTGCTTTCCAACTCTGATTTATAATTCTGTTTTGCTCTTAAAATTTCGGCCTTCAGCTCCTTGGTGGCAACCTGTAGCGCAGAAACAGACCCCTGTTTAAAGGCAAGAGCTTTCCTCTGTAAGCAGGATTTAACTGATTTAGTAACCCATGGTTTGTTGTTGGGGTATATTTTGACACGTTTACGTGGAACAAACTTATTTTGACAGTGAGCCATGTATGAGCATGTGAGCTCAGCCAGAGAGTCCAAATCATCCCCGCAGGCCATTATGAACATCTCCCAGTCTGTACAGTCAAAGCATTCCTGGAGGCTGTGCTCTGAATCTTCTGTCCACACATCAATGTCTCTGGTCTCCACTTTGCCTCTTCTGAGAGCAGTTTTATATGTGGGCAGCAAATGAACACAGTTGTGATCTGATGATCCTAAAGGAGGAAGGGGGAGTGATTTATAGGCCCTCTCTATGGATCCATAGCACAGGTCCAATGTCTTTTTTCGCCTGGTTGGGCAGGAGACATACTGATGAAAGTTTTTAAGTGTCTTCTTTAAAGAAACATGGTTAAAATCCCCAAGAATGAAGTTTGGCGCCTCTGGAGAAATTGACTGCAGCCGCTGCACCACATCAGAGATGGTGCTGGAGGCGGAGTCAGCATCTGCCCTCGGATGAATGTACACAGTTGTGATGAAAAGTTGGGGAAACTCTCGAGGCAAATAAAAGGGGCGTAGTGACACAGACAGCAGCTCCACATGGGGTGTACAGATGCGCTCTCTGACCGTGACAGATGTGCAGTACTGCTTATTAATGTATAAACTACTCCGCCCCCCTGACGCTTCCCAGTTACCTCTTCCTGCCGATCCGAGCGCAGCGGAGCTCCAAAGCCGTCAATCCACAGGTCTGCATCTCGATCATGCGCAGTAAGCCAAGATTCAGTGAAAGCCATGACGCAGCAGTTCTTAAAATCCTTCTGGTAACGTACATTGCCTTGAATTTCCTCCACCTTGTTTCTCACAGACTGTGCATTCCCAAAAATGATCGAAGGAAGAGGAATGTTACCAAACTGACGTCTCCTAAGGCGCAATTTCACACCTCCACGTCTTCCACGTTTCCTCCTGCCGCTTCTTTTTTCATCGCTGTGACCGTCTCTCAAAATAAAGTCCGGCAGATGAAATTTGGGCGCAATCAGAGACTCTGCACCAGCTGTGTTAAAGCGCAGCAACACGTCCCTGGAATATTGTATTCTGCCCGCTATTCTGCTCGCCATGGAGCCGAACGCGTTTACCTCAGAGACAAAGAGCCACAGCACAGATAGCAGCAGTGCGAGAGAGGAGAGGAAATCCATGTTGCAGATACTAGGGAGCTGTTCGCCATATATTCCACAAACGCTCCAGAGCAGAAACGACACAGAGGATTTTCTAAAAACGTAAAAAAGTACAAAAAACACACACACGCACACATGCACTATATCACCAAGCTGCTGGTCGCTGCGTGCGCATGCGCCCTGGGATCTTCTTTTATTTTAATGGAGATGGTTGTTAACAGTCATCATATAATCGCCCGTAATTTTAATTATATGATGATCACACACTAGGTTTTTTTTTTTTTGTTTTTTTTTTATTCCATCCAAACTTTCATTTTAATTGCAGACTTACCATTGGAGTCTATAGATTAGGCATTAATGTAGGATTTTTTTTTTCTTTAGGGTAATAAATGTATGAAAAAAGAGTGTACAGCATTTTGCTTAACTCTCCAGAGAGACACGAGAGGCGTCCACATCTGCCTTGGCCACTCACCCCAGGTTTCCAGCCAGGCCAAGGCTGCCCGCACCACACCTAGGTTCACAGTTCTCCCCCCAGCAAGCTCCCCAACTGCCACCCATCAGCCCCCAGCAGAGGACATCAAGAGCGGGCTCGCTTCATGGCGGGGGTTGACAGTGAACAGGAAGGTGCACCAGATCTCCTCTTTCCCTCCTGGGCAGGAGGGAAGCAGGAGACCCCCGCATGAGACAGGGGAGACCCTCGGTCAGCGATAACAACAGGAGATGGAGCACTCCATCTCCCCACAGGCCAGGAGCAACTTCTGTGTCATCGTTAATGAAAGTTTATGAAAGTTTGCACAGGCATCATTCTCTTTTCCTGAAGTTCTACACTACATGAAATGTGCACTACATTAAACCATTCAGCTCACTTTTCAGCTCAGCATTCTTCTCCGTTTACTCTTTCTAACATAACTAACTGGGCAACAACTGCGATTGATGTCTTCTTTATTACTAGGCAGCATTACTATTGCATGCCTTCTGGCTCACATGCATGGGCTTTGGTCAGTGCAAAACCCATCTTAAACCGTCATGATCACAATTCACTTTAGATAATGTGCCTCTTTGCATTAAAGGGATGGGCATGAACGCTTTGGATTGGATTATCCAAAACACTTCTCTCAATGATTAGACCAGCCTCTTTGCATCAAGCACCAGCGGAAAGTTTATTTCTATGCTGTTGTGATAATGAAATGAACTCAGAAACACTCATAAATGCATTCTGTGTCACTGACAACTGATTGACCGACCATGTCATTGTAATACGGCCCAAGATATTTAATGTTCAAATTGATAAACTTTGTTTTTTGCAAATATTCACTCATTTTGAATTTAATGCCTGTAACACGTCCCAAAAGATCTGGGACAGGGGCAAGAAAAGACTGGGAAAGTTGACTAATGCTCAAAAAAACACCTTTTTAGAACATTCAAAAGATGAACAGGTTAACTGGAAACAGGTGAGTGTCATGATTGCATATAAAATGAGCACCCTCAAAGGCTCAGTCGTTCACAAGCAAGGATGGGGTGAAGTTCATCACTTTGTGAACGACTGCATTGGCAAATAGTCCAACAGGTTAAGGGCAATGTTTCTCAATGTACAATTGTAAGGAATTTTGCAGTCCATAATATCATCAAAAGTTTCAGAGAATCTGGAGAAATTTCTACACATAAGCGACAAGGCAAAAAACCAACATTGAATGCTCATGACCTTCGATCCCTCAGGCAACTCTTTAAAAACCAACATCATTCTGTAAAGGATATTACTACATGGGCTCAGGAAGACTTCAGAAAATCATTGCCAGTTAACAGTTCGTCGCTTCAGTGGATACAAAAAGTCTATACACCTCTGTTCAAATGTCAGGTTTTTGTGATGTAAAAAATTGAGACCAAGATAAATCATTTCAAAACTTTTTCCACCATTAATGTGACCTATAACCTGTACAACCCAATTGAAAAACAAACTGAAATCTTTTAAGGGGAAAAATAAAAAATAAAAAAACGTACAATTACCTGGTTGCATAAATACGCACACTATACACACATGCACATTATAAATGGGGATGTGGCTGTGTTCAGAATTAATCATCAAGTGGAGAAAATATGGCACAGCAGTGACATTGCCAAGAACTGGATGTCCCTCCAAAATTGATGAAAAGACAAGAAGAAAACTGGTCAGGGAGGCTGCAAAGAAGCCGATAGCAGCAATGAAGGAGCTGCATGAATTTCTGGCAAGTACTGGCTGTTTAGTACATGTGACAACAATCTCCCATCTTCTTCATATGTCTGGGCTATGGAGTAGGGTGGCAAGATGGAAGCCTTATCTTACAAAGAAAAACATCCAAGCCCAGCTACATTTTGCAAAAACACATTTGAAATCTCCTAAATGCATGTGGGAAAATGTGTTATGGTCCAATGTCTGTGTATATACGTATATTTATATATTTATGTGTACATATGTATATTCACTGCTCTTATTTTCTTATCATCTAAATTATTGCTCTGAGTGTTGCTATCCCTGTACTGTTGCAATCCTGGAATTTCCCCATTGTGGGACTAATAAAGGCTTATCTTATCTTATCTTATCTTATGGTCCAAGGCTGAACTTTCTGGCTATTGGCTCTTTAATTTACTTTTGAGTTTGCTTTTAAATTCTTATGTATTCCTTTTGCAACTTGCTCTAATGCTTTAATGTTTTTTATGTAAAGCGCTTTGAATTGTCTTGTACACGAAACGTGCTATACAAATGAACTTGCCTTGCCTATAATTCCAAAAGGTATATTTGGCACAAACACAACACTGCTCATCATCAAAAGAACACCATGGTGGCGGCAGCATCATGCTTTGGGGCTGTTTTTCTTCAGCTGGAACTGGGGCCTTCGTCAAGGTGGAGAGAATTATGAACAGTTCCAAATGCCAGTCAGTGTTGGCACAACACCTTCAGGCTTTTTTTATTTTTCCCCTTAAAAGATTTCAATTTGTTTTTCAGTTGGGTTGTACAGTTTATAGTTCACATTAATGGTGGAAAAAGTTTTAAAATGATTTATCTTGGTCTCATTTTTTTACATCACAAACACCTTGCATTTGAACAGAGGTGTGTACACTTTTTATGTCCACTGTACATTATGCAGCAGGACAATGATCTGAAACACACCAGTAAATTCACCTCTGAATGACTTTAAAAAATCAAGGCTTTGAATTCACCTAGTCAAAGTCTGGACTAAAATTGGATTGGGATGTGGTGGGCCTTCCCCCACCCCTGCTGCCCTCCTTCTGCTGGGAGCCTGGGGGCCCGGCAGGTGGCCTTGGGTTCGTCATGTTGTCAAAATCCCTGGGTGCTGCTGAATGAATAGGTGCAAGAAAGGGAGTGAGAGAGTGAGTGAACAAGAGAGTAAGCAAGAGTGAGGGAGTAATAAGTGGAGATGGTGATTGTGGGTTGGTTTTGTGTGCTGCTTTGCATGTCGGGTGGCATCTTGGGAGCACTTGCAGTGGTCAGTTGATCAGTCGCTTCAGGTGGGCGTTGGGAGTGTTGATCTGCTTCTGTGGCAGCGGCCACCCTGGGGCGGGTCAGCCGGGGTGTGGCTGCTGGCCCACACTGGGGTGGTGCTGATGTGCGTTCATGCTCACTGCATCTGTGCCACCCCAAGTAATAAGGGTGAATGAGTGTGAGTGAGCGTGTGGGGGAGAGCACAAGTAGATGTGAGTGAGTCAGAGCGTGAGTGAAAGTGTGTGTATGGGTGAGCGTGAGTAGGTGTGGCTGATTCTGAGGGCGAGTGGAAGTGAGAGCCAGATTGAGTGGGTACAGGAATGGGTGAGAGTGGGTGGGTCCAAGAGTGCAAGTGTGGGATTGTGTGGGGTAGAGGGTGAGTGACAGTGAGTGGGTGCATGTGGGTGCAAGTGGGTGCATATGAGAGCATGAGGGTGTGAGTGCATGAGAATGGGTGTGTGTGCTGGTCGGGGGGTGCTGGATTGAGGGGGTAGCCCCTCCTGGCTGCATAGGCTCCCCAAAATGGGGCGGGGGGCTGACCCCTCGTGGGGCTCCTCTGCCTTCCTGCCACCTTCTTTGGGCGTGGAGTGCGGGGGTCCCCAGGGTGTGTGGTGGTGGTGCTGGGGTAGTGGCGGGCCCGCTGTGGGGGTGTCTGGGGGAGCTTGCGCTTGGGGCACGGGCTGGTCTCCAGCCCGTAGGATGGGGTTGCTGGCCCTCCGGCGCCTGGGGTCCGGGGGCTGGCGTTGGCTCCACTGGGGGAGTGGGGGTTGGCCGGTCTGGGAGTGGAGGTGCACCATGCCGGCCGCTTGGCGGCCCAGCCTCCCTCAGCCGTCCCTCCTGGGGCAGATTTAGATTAGATTAGATTCAACTTTATTGTCATTACACATGTATGAATACAAGGTAACGAAACACAGTTTAGCATCCAATCAGAAGTGCAAAGGACAGCAGTGCAGTATATACGGTAATTAACAGTATGTGCAATTTAAGCAAATGCCTTAAATTGATAAATAAATGATGCCTGGCTGTCCTGGGGCTTGTTGGTCTCGGGACATTTGTGCTCTGTGGGGGTTGGTGGCGTTGTTGTGCTTGCTCGGGGTTTCCGGGGGGGAGTTGCTGTGACCTGCCACCCTCTTCTTATGTTTCCTGACAAACCACTCACACGCACAAACTTATTTTGTGCACTCTCATACATACGCACACGTATGCACATACACATATGTTTCTCCTTTAACAGGTGCAGATACCAGGCTCGTGATGAGACCTTTTCAGTAGAAGAAACAATCTGTCTTTGGTTTGTTTCAGTTGTGTTAGTCTGTTTGTCTTCTTTGTCTGTTCCTCTCCCTTTTCTTTCCCCCTCCCCACCCCACCTTTGCCCATTCCCCCCTTTTGGGTCCTTCATGGGTAAAACAATTTAAATAAAGTATTAAAAGTTTTTACAAGAGGAGTTTATAAACAATATACAGTACACATAGTGGTGTGAAAAAGTGTTTGCCCCCTTCCTGATTTCTCTTTTTTTTTATGTTTATCATACTTAAGTGTTTCAGATCATCAAAAAAATTTAAATGTTAGACAAAGATAACACAAGTAAACACAAATTTCAGTTTTTAAATGAAGGTGTTTATTGTTAAGGGAAAAATCCAAACCTACATGGCCCTGTGTAAAAAAGTGATTGCCCCCTAAACCTAGTAACTGGTTGGGCCACCCTTAGCAGCAACAACTGCAATCAAGCATTTGCGATAACTGGCAATTAGTCTGTTACAGTGCTGTGGAGGAATTCTGGTATTTCCCCACTGTGGCCCACTCATCTTTGCAGAATTGTAATTGAGCTACATTGGAGTGTTTTCAAGCATGAACCACCTTTGTAAGGTCATACCACAGCATCTCAGTTGGATTCAGGTCAGGACTTTGACTAGGCCACTCCAAAGTCTTCATTTTGTTTTTCTTAAGCCATTCAGTGGTGAACTTGCTGGTGTATTTTGGATCATTGTCCTGCTGCAGAACCCAAGTGCGCTTCAGCGTGAGGTCACAAATAGATGGCCGGACATTCTCCTTCAGGATTTTTTGTAGATAGCAGAATTCGTGGTTCCATTTACCACAGCAAGTCTTCCAGTTCCTGAAGCAGCAAAACATCCTCAGACCATCACACTACCACCACCATATTTTACTGTTGGTATGATGTTCCTTTTCTGAAATGCTCTGTTACTTTTACGCTGGATGTAATGGGACACACCCCTTCTGAAAAGTTCAGCTTTTGTCCTGTCAGTCCACAGAGTATTTTCCCAAAAGATTTGGGGATCATCAAGATATTTTCTGGCAAAACTGAGACAAGTCTTTATGTTCTTTTTGCTCAGCAGTGGTTTTTGTCTTGAAACTCTGCTATGCAGACCATTTTTTCCCAGTCTCTTTCTTATGGTAGAGTCATGAACACTGACTGACCTTGACTGAGGCAAGTGAGGCCTGCAGTTCTTTGAATGTTGTTGTGGGGTCTTTTCTGACATCTTGGATGAGTCATCGCTGCGCTCTTGGTGTAATTTTGGTTGGCCAGCTACTCCTGGAAAGGTTCACCACTGTTCCATGTTTTTGCCATTTGTGGATAATGGCTCTCACTGTGGTTCGCTGGAGTCTCAAAGCTTTTGTAATGGCTTTATAACCTTTTCCAGACTGATGAATCGCAATTACTTTGTTTCTCATTTGTTCCTGAATTTCTTTGGATCGCAGCATGATGTCTAGCTTTTGAGGATCTCTTGGTCTACTTCACTTTGTCAGGAAGGTCCTATTTAAGGGATTTCTTAATTGAGAACAGGTGTGGCAATAATCAGGCCTGGGGGTGCCTAGAGAAATTGAATTCAGCTTTCCAAAGATGTGATAAACCAGTTAATTTATGTTTTAATGGGAAAGGGGGGGCAGTCACTTTTTTCCACATGGCCATTTAGGTTTGGATTTTTTTTTACCCTTAATAATAAACACCTTCATTTAAAAACTGCATTTTATGTTTACTAGAATCCATCATAGTACTGAAACAGCCTTAGTGAAGGTCACTAATGACCTCCTTATCACATCTGATAATGGACTTGTTTCTGTACTTGTCCTTTTAGACCCTAGTGCAGCTTTTGACACTATCGATCATAATATTCTACTTGATAGATTTAGAACACTATGTTGGACTTAATGGAACTTTGTTACAGTGGTTTAGATCTTATTTATCTGATAGGTTTTTATCTGACAGGATTTTTATGTCATTGTATTTTGTTTTTATTTTGTTTTCCACAATGTCCCAACTTCACTGGATTTGGGGTTGTATATTTTTTCCATTTTCAACTGAATCTTGGCTTTCTGGTTTCAAGGACAAGACCGCCATAGTCAGTACTAACACTTCCTTTAGCAATCTATTCTTAATCCAGTCTTATTAATTATCAATATGAATGTTTACCTTTCGGGGGGGGTCAAAATGCAAACTTAGAATAGATCTATAAATGTGATGTCACCATCGAGATGGTGACATCCTATAAGTACCTGGGTGTTCATCTGAACAATAAACTAGACTGGTCACACAATACTGACGCACTCTACAAGAAGGGACAGCGCAGGCTGTTGCTACTGAGGAGACTCAGGTCTTTTGGTGTACAAGGGGCACTGCTGAAGACATTCTATGACACGGTGGTGGCATCAGCCATCACTTTTGGAGTGGTCTGCTAGGGCAGTGGCATTACAGCAGCCGATAGGAAGAGACTGAACAAACTGATCAAGAAAGCTAGCTCTGTCCTGGGGCAGCACCTTGACCCAGTGGAGGAGATGGGAGAGAGCAGGATGGTGGCTAAATTATCATCTCTGCTGGAGTCCAAGTTCCACCCTATGCAGGACATACTGAATGCACTGAGGAGCTCATTTAGCAGCAGACTACATCATCCTAGGTGCACAACCGAGAGGTTTCGCAGGTCCTTCCTACCTACGGCTGTCAGACTGTACAACCTAAGCAGGGCTGCTCGCAGAGATAGCAAAAAGACGTGACAACCTAATAGTATTGAATGCAAAAAAAAAATAGACTTACACAATGATCCCCTCCGGTATATAACTAGGAAAATACCGGTCGCTATGGAGGGTGAGAATATGTATGGGTGCATAATCATACCATGTAGGATAACTAAGTACGTAGATGGTTGTGCTGTTTCATTCCATCTAGCAACAATGCTCCGCACTGTGTGTTTATATATTTACATATTTATTCCATCTAGCTACAATGCTCTGCACTGTGTGTGTTTATATATTTATATATTTATTCCATCTAGCAACAATACTCCACACTGTGTGTGTTTATATATTTACATATTTATTCCATCTAGTTACAATGCTCCGCACTGTGTGTTTATATACTCATATATTTATTCCATCCAGCTACAATGCTCCGCACTGTGTCTATATATATATATATATATATATATATATATATATATATATGTATGTATATATTTAGATTTATAAGTACATATGTATACTCGCTGCTCTTGTTTTTTCTTGCCTTCTGATTGTTGCTCTGAGTGTTGCTATCCCTGTGCTGTTGCAATCCTGGAATTTCCCCATTGTGGGTCTAATAAAGGCTCATCTTATCTTATCTTATCTTAAAATTCATCCTATTGTATGTTATTTGACTGCAGTCTTTTGCATGCCATATTATCACAGTATGTGAGGATAATAAACTAATATTTTATGAATTTGATGAGCTGTACATCTGCTACTTTAAACAAACCAAAAAGGTTTTGGTTTATAAATTTCAGACGGGTAATTTAAAATTTCTGGTGGCGTCTAAATGGACCCCACAGTGAAATATTACATTTCCTATCTTTAACTACTTTACCTCCTTTTATTAAATATGTTGCTGAAAAGATTTTTATTTAGTCTTTGTTGATATTTTTTCTTGTAATCGTGAACAAATGTTAGGTAAACATAAATTATGTACACTGACACATTATACAGTTATATACAGTGATACAGTACACTGCTATTTAGTGGCACAATATTCTATGAATTTTAGCCACTTTTATCAAATATGTATTGTTGAAAAGGCAAATCAGGCAATAAGTGTAATCATGTTTTAAGCAAGCAAGGGTAAAGGTACAGTTAGGTTCATAAATATTTGAACAGTGACAAAAGTTTTTGTTACTTTGAAGCTTGGAGTATTGGAGTTAAGGTTTAGGAACTGTAACCATTTTTATACAAAATCTCCTCATTTCAGGGGCTCAAAAGTAATTGGAAAAATTAGCATGACCTTAAATAAAATGTTCATTATTAATACTATGCTGAGAATCCTTTGCAGGCAATGACTGAAGTCTGGAACCCATGAACATCACCGAACACTAGGTTTCCTCCTCTGTGATGCTTTGCCAGGCCTTTACTGCAGCTGTCTTCAGTTGTTTGTTTGTTGCTTTTTCTGCCTTAAGTTTTGTCTTAAGCAAGTGAAATGCTTTTGTATCAGATTGAGATCTGGTGATTGACTCGGCCACTGCAAATAGTCCACTTCTTCGCCTTAAAAGACTGCTGGGTTGCAGTATGTTTTGGGTCATTGTGCATCTATACTGTGAAGTGTGATCCAATCAACTTTGCTGCATTTGGCTGAATCTGAGCAAACAGACAGTCTTCTCCATACTTTCTTCTCCCCATCATTCTGGTACAGGTTGATGCTTCTTTCATCTGTCTAAAGAATGCTGTTCCAGAAGTGGGCTGGCTTCTTTCTTTCTTTCTTTCTTTCTTTCTTTCTTTCTTTTGGCAAAGTCAAAGCTGGCCTTTCTATATTTGAGGCTCGCACCTTGTGGTGAACAATCTGGATTTTTTCTCATGATTTTTTCTCTTTTTGGTAGACTTAGATACTGATACACCTACAGGTGCATCTCAATAACTGTCATGCAAGCCCCTCCAGGGCGTAGAAGGTGAGGACCCAAACGCCAGGCGAATTTGATAAACAATTGAATTGGTGAATTCAAAAAGGGCCCAAGTCCCCTTTGAAAAAGTGTGGACTTGGGCCCTTTTTGAATTCACCGATTCAATTGTTTTAATGTGCAAACAGAAAAAAAAAAAGGAAAGCAGTGTGTGGGCTGAACAAAAAACACAAGCTAGGCTTGGCAAACAGGCTGACAGGAATACTAAGATTGGCAGAAGCATGTGTGAGATGCCAAAATGACTCAAGGTCACTGCACCAGGTGACGGGTGATGATTATTAAATAAGGCTAGCTTAATTACTAAAACAGAAACAGATGTGGATAATCAAGAAATCAATACAGATCAGGCTAAGGTGGAAATAAGCAGAACATTGTCAAAGTAAAAGTCCAAAATAGAACTGAGGAAAACCTTGATGATGAAAATAATGCTATGAAACCAGGAACTAAGAGCAAGACATGGATACATAAACAAGAAAATGATAACACTCACGATGATGATAATAATAATAATAATAATAATAATAATAATAATAATAATAATAATAGAAAAACCCAAAATATCAACCTTAAAGCGAGGGCATGGCTCTAGCCCAGTGTTTTTCAACCAGGGTGCCCTGATACATTCAGGTTTTTGTGGGAAATTATCTAATTTCACTTGTTAATTGGTCCAAAAACATAAATAATTTGCTATTGTTGTCCACAGGTGCCTACAGAACCCATGCACAACAACGGTAATCATTTGCAATTTTTTGGACCAATTAAGTGAAATTAGGTAATTTTCCACAAAAACCTTAATGTACCAGGGCACCCTGGTTGAAAAACACTGCTCAAACCCATGCCCTGACAGTAACCCCCTCTTAAGGGGCGGCTTCCAGATGACCCCACAAAATAACACCAACAAACAGAAACCAAAAGACCCTCCCAGGGTGGGTGGTGGGGGCACAAGGCCAGGCGGGCAAAAACAAAGTCCTACTCCCCCCCACAGAGTCCAAAACAACTGAACTACAACTGAACAACAGCTGGAGGTCCTCTGACCTATAGGACAATGGCTGGAGGTCCCCTGACTTCTGGGACAACGGCTGGAGCATGGGCCTCCTGCAACCCCATTCTTGGCATAGCCACCTTGGATGATGGAGGGAAACAGGAGGTCAGTGAGGCAACACCACAGTCATTAGCAGCAGAGACTGGTAGGGAGGACTCAGCAACTGGTGGGATGTGCGCTTGGGTCCCCCCACCAGGAGCATTCTAAATATTTAAGTATTTTAAATAGTTGTTCCAACGCTCTTGCTGAGCTTTAATAAGTGATGTTTGTAAAATAAATTCATTGTCTTTTCACTTACATGTCTCAGAAGTCTATATTTAGGTCCTCCACGGCACCCTTTGTCTATAATGTTAGAATCTGTAAAGACCGATGAACTGCTTGAAATGAATTCCTTCATAGTTCAGATTTGTATCGTGTAAGCTTTTTTTTTTTAAATACCAACTGTTCTTCATGATATATTTATTGCAAAAAAATAGTTTCTGTCTTGTGCATACTAGTTCGTTGGCATGTCTCTCTGTAATGAATCTAAGACATCTTTAACTCTTTAAGTAATTTTTGCATCCTCTGCTGTGACAAGTCCTAGTACTGTATTTATAATAGTTTCATTTGCACAAAGTATGAAAGAACAATTGTTACACATGCACTTATACTGTAGCCTTGTTTCACCTTTTATCTATATTTGGTCCCAGAATAGGTGCTCAAAACCACTTCACTGGGCTGATATAGGGGATAGAAGTAACTGAGTGACTGTTTTGACTTGGTGAAAAGCACTCTGAAGAAAGCAATTTGTAGAAAAAATAAAATTTCAACTTGTTGGTCACTGCACAATCCACCACAACCTCTTCAGCAACAATAGAAGTTACATTTTTATACAACATACCCAAAGGAGCAAAGCTTAGGATACCATCCTCATGCAAAAACCATTAGAGCTTAGTGTCAAGAAATAGGGGAAGTGGGGAAACTAATAATTGTCTTTTTTAGCTGAAGAAATGAGAAATACATTGAGAAGATCATTGGAGATCAATATTCCATTTGGTCATAAAGACAGTAGAAAAGCTAATGTAATGCTGGATAAGCGTTTTGTGTCAATGTGGGTGTGAAAAAGGCTTGGGCATTATTTCTACAACTACATAAAAATAAATGCGCAAGCTATCAGAAAGCCTGGGAGCTGCTCGAGGGTTCATGTCATAGAAGGAGCTGGTCTGTGCAGCTGTCTTTAACTATTGAGGTCAGGGTGATGTCCAACACTGGTGACTGAAACAAAGACAAAACACCAGCGCACCTGAGCATTGTCCCCCAAACATGTGAAAAAGAATAGATTTTTAACTTAAAACAACAGCTACCAGGGCTCCGTGTAGATAAAGAGCAACTATACAATGAGAAGAGAAGAAAAGAGAAGAATGACCACCTGAGTTATTTGACCTGATGTCCTTTTCCTCTAGTCTCCACACTAAGGAGACTAGAGGAAAAGTTAATAGAAGTTCTGTCTGAACCACAATTAATTAAATGTCCTAGTTTCTTATTTTAGTCTTACTGAACTTTCATTATGTGAACTGAGCTTACACAAATGTTTACTTCTTCCCAAATAAGCAGGTCACGCAAAGTAATACTCATTCATGTCAGGGCAAAGAAATTATTTCTAGAACAGTTTTTACCTGTGTCTGTTTTGGGAGAATTCCAAAATCTCCAAACTCCCTGCAAACATAATAATATGACTTTTAATGACTGTACATCATTATGCTAAGCAATACCAGATAAGTTTTTTAATGTAAATAAGGATGCTGTTATCACCATTATTTAGTCATTATCTGCAGTATTTAAAATGTGTTACTGTTAATGATTGTGATAATTAGAGAGATTTGGACATATTACATGAATCCTGTTCATACCAGAAAGAGTAACTGTTGTTACCAACTGTTGTATTTGCGTTATTTCAATGACAGAAACTGATTAAACCAATTACTGACTCACACCATCACCGCACTCAAGTTCATTATCGTAGTTCTTTAATAAAGTGTTCAAATACACAAGAAATGTCTGTTTAAACTTGGTTACAAATGTACAACCTATAAAGAGATTTCTGCAAAACATATCAGGGGCATAAATGTCATATCTGCAGCGATGTCAGTAACTCATGCAAACATCAAAACATTTTTTTTTTTTTTCACCAGTGGCTGTGAGACTGAACTAGGGCCATCAGTGACAGGGGTGCTCTTGTTTCTGTAACCTGTCTCTCTCTTTGAACTCTGCTGATATATATTTTTTGTAGGAAATTGCTGAAATCTAATTTCCTTCCTGTCTGTTTCCTTTCACACGCACGCGCGCACGCGTGTGCACACACACACACACAACCACGCACGCACACCTCGGACTTGCGCCTTCTGGTTCAAGTTCAGCAACACATGAACACTGAAGTGGGATCTGCGGCAGTTCTGAAGAACTTCGTGATGTTTTAATGGAAATTAGGTGGAATTCAAAAGTGATTTTCTTGAGATTAAGATTAAGCGGAAGAAGATGGATGGATGGATGGATGATGGATGGATGGATGGATGGATGGTCAGATAGCTTTCGTCTCATTCTATGGTGCAGCTGCCAATAAAGATCCATATACTGTACATAACTAAATGTGATTGTTTTTCGATATTTTCTGAAAGCAAAGTGCTTTGAGAAAAAATAAGTTTGAATCCCTCTTTTTTTTAGCAAGAGGGATGTTTTTTTTACGCTCTCTTCATAAAGAAGTAAATAAATAAGCTCATGACGTCATCAGTCTCATTTGTGACTGCTCTCATTATTGTTTAAAGTGAAAGTCCGGAAGCTAATTAAATCAGGCCATGAGCGCATCCCTCTTGTCCTGAATCCCATCTTATTCCTCACTTGCTCCATTTTAAACGCAAAGCTTCCCTGTTTGCCCACATCTGGAGAGGGGGGAGCAGCTTCTTTTTTAATCTTTAAACGCCAAACAAGCTTGAACTCCCGCCGTCGCCTTCATTTTCGCTCTAAAAGCACACGCTAGTGCGCCTAAATATTTTATTAAAGGCGCCTGATAACACTGGGGAACACGGAGGATAATGAAAAGGTATCCGCGGAGAGGAGACATGAGCCATAAGCTATAACTCAGTGAATGTGTCTAATATGTTTTTTTTTTCCAAGTCACTCTAGTTTTATGAACTTGGACGCGTGCGCAAATTGGGAAAGACGATCCCAAACATGGCCGGAATGAAGGCGCCATCACCTTCCTCCCCCTTCGTTTGCTGGTGGAGATAAACTGGGCTTTTCATGCACTCTTACGAGCGCCAACGAATTAAAAAGAAGTTTAATTTAATAAGACCGAATGGAGGTGTGCGTCAGGCGTGAGTGAGCACGTGCTGGAGCTGTTAAGGTGGTGCTGGGGTTAATGCAAATTAAAAAGGGCTTTCTGATCCCTTTTGACCCCCCGCTGTTCACCGCGTTAATGTGGCCATTTGCTTGGAGGTACTAACCCCCTGTAATTCAATTTGTCAAAATGAATGAAAGAACAAGCGGGGTTTTTTTTTTTCCCCCTTAGAAGCCACGTGCCCTCCCACCAAAACCCAAACTTCCTCAGAAAATAAAACAGACAAAAAAGTTACTAAACCGTGGCACAAGCCGCCCCGTCTTTGGCCCCCTTTATTACTTCTTTCATCTGTAAATGAAAGCAAGCAATTATTGCAAGGTGCCAGTATCATATTATTATGTTGGCCCAGGTCCCCCAGATAGTCATCAATCACTCTCAATCGACCTGTCACCGGCAGGCAGAGATCCAGCTGGAGAGGAGAGGAGGAGGAGAGAGGGAGGGAGGCAGGAGGAGGAGGAGGAGGAGTACATCATCATTAATTTGAGGACTGACCCCTGGGGCTATCCACATGTCTCAACCCGGGATTCTCCAAGCAAGGCAGCGCGCACCGGAACGGTTGCGAGCTGGTTTTAGGGGGGAGGTTGAGTGCAGTTTTGGCTTGTCCAACACAAGTTGAGGCGGGGAGTAGCTAGATAGATAGATAGATAGATCGATTTGGTCACATTGTCATGCGCAATATTATTTACTAATCATTTAAAAAAATGTCTCCACTGTGTGATGAGACTCACTGTGGAAGAATGAAAGGAATGCACTTAATTAGTCCTAATGCACATAATAGGCCACATATGCATATTCATGACACTGATTTTCTTAACTGATTGACTGGGAGTGTGTAAATAAAGAAAATCCACCACCATCACCACCACCAATTCCTTCTTGAAAGGTTCTCTTCCCCCCCCCCTTTTTTTTGTTGTCATCCTGAGGAGGAAAATGCATATTAAAGTTACAGTCTGGTCATTTCTAGAGTGGGAAACTTCTGACGTCAGAGACACCGCCGTTTAAAACAACCTGCCTCTGCTGCTGACGTCTTTTATACTACTTTTTTATAAGGCAAAATATGTATCTGACAACAAAGCCATTATTCTAGGCAATGAAGCTGAAGTCACCTTAATTTATTTATAGTTTTCCTAACATACATTTAAGAGAGAAGAAGAAGAAGAAGAAGAAGAAGACACATTTGATTTTATTAGTAGTACCCACCCGTTTTAAAGCCAGTTGAGTGTGGGGGGGGGGGGGATTTTACAAATTAAACATGCTACCCTGCTTCGCCCTATAAGCATCCCGGGAGCCTGTGCTTACCAATCAATTGGTGCAGTCAGAGAGCCGCAGCCGGCGTCAGAGTGGAGACCTGCAGTCTCGCCTTATTTCTGGATACTGGGGGACCTCTCTACCATGTCATATCCACAATTTGGATATCCCTATTCGTCTGCTCCACAAGTAAGTCACTACTTCTACTTTCGTTGGTGTATGGTTTTTGCAGTATTACAGCGATTAATCGTCTGATTGATTTCAGCTCGATTGCTTTTACGCACTTCGGTCAGGGTTCGGTCAGACTTTTTGTCCGGTATTATGTTGCAGACAGCGATACTACCTGCTGTTTCTGCGGGGAGAATTAAAAAAAAAAAAAACAGGGGGAAGGGGAGACCCCCCGACCTGCCGCTCACTGATTTCTGTAAGATAATCGCCACTCTGTAATGTCAGCCATATGTTTATCTGCTGTGGAACACACATGCCAACTTGTTCGGCGCGCACCGCGTGCGCTGCGCCGTGACCCAGCTGCTGTTTTGTTTTGGCTTTGAGCCATAAAAAATCATTTGGGCATTACTCTGGTGTTACTAAGCCACGCTGGGAAAACACGCTGTGTCTGCTTGCAAGGCGTGGGTTTCTTTTTTCTTTTCTTTTCTTTTTTTTTTTTTTTTTTTGGCACCGAAGCTCTCAGGCGATTCTGTTTTTGACACGTTTTGCGCGCAGCAAACAAGCCGTTTCATTCTCCATCAAGCATATTGTATTTCAGTTTTTAACTAATGCATTTTGAAAGATTGTGGGGAAAACAGCTGATCAGGGTGATCCACGTATAATGCTTTCCCCCCCAACCCTTTAATTATGTGTCTATAATTTGGAATTGGGAGGGTTTAAACAAGTTTATTGTCATTAACACATTTTGTAACCTTTAAAAAAAAATAATAAAAGTTTAGCACCAACTTCAGATCCGATAAGCACCCTGAAGGATAAATGTTCTCTCTCTGCGCACCCAGTTCCTAATGACCACCAACTCTCTGACCACTTGCTGTGAGTCCACCGGCAGATCCATCGCCGACTCCGGGGCGTCCGGACAGACGCCTGTCTACTGTCCCGTGTACGAGAGCCGGCTGCTGGCCACGGCGAGGCACGAACTCAGCTCGGCCGCCGCGCTGGGCGTGTACGGCAGCCCCTACACCGGCGGTCAGGGCTACGGCAACTACGTTACGTACGGCACGGACGCGTCGGCTTTCTACTCGCTGGTAAGGCTCTCATGTCATCCCTCCTGGCATTGATTTATGGAGCTGTGTGTGTGTGTGTGCTGGGGCTCCAGGCGGGCACACCTCTGCTCATTTTATGCTGTAGACTGCAAAGAAGCAGCTTTTTAATTGCTGGATTTATGCTCATGCTGCACCTCAAAGTCAGGCTTTAGTTCAGTAAAAGAAAGGCTCACTGCTGATCACAGCGCACTGGACTTGGGTCAGATTGTTCTGAAAGATCATGGCTGAGTACTTGTTGGCGCTAAATGAGTTCATTCTTGCACCAGATAAGTTGGATTCATCACATTTAGAGCATTTCTCTGCTTAGTGCTTCATAAAATTGATGCCACAAGAGTTTTAAAAACTTTATAACAACCAAAAAAAACAAAACAAAAAGAAAACTTGGGCCTTCAAATTTTTTTTTTTCCCATCCCAATCTGTCTGCAAATTGTGGTGATTAAAATGTTTAGTTTGCATTACTAATGTGTGAAATGTCCAATATACAAATTAAACAATTCTTTTAGTTTGCATAAAAATCTCCTGAAAGCACCTGGGAAAGGGATTCGTTCTCAGACCTGCACTGTGTGTTAGTTCTTTTTATCCCACTCAAAATCAGTCCTTTAATACTTTGGATTTATTTTCACCAGTGACCGTCTTTAGCTTCATAGTAGGAATCAATTTTAGATAAGTATTGTTGGTGGTAAACCACAAAGCTTGGCTACCATGCTTGTGAACACTTGTTTTTCTGTTTGTTTACAGGGAACATTTGACACTAAAGATGCCACAGCTTCTGCGCATGCGGGAATAACCCAGGCTACAGCTTACTACCCATATGATCCTACCTTGGGCCAGTACCAGTATGACAGGTATGTACAGCATGGCAACTCAGCTTTTTTTTTTAATTTTGAGTTTAAAAAGATTGAGAATCCTTGGCCACTTAATGCAGAAGTCATAGCCTACCTCACTGTGGTCCAGATGGGGGAAAAAAATGAGGCAGAGTCTGTTACTTTCAAACACAGGCTAAGTCAGGATAAAACACAGCCATGGTCATCATCATCAAGTGTAAATATTGAGCTGTCGTGTGAGGTCAGTTTTCCAGCATTAAATCAATCACTCCTTTGGGGTTGAGGCCAATCTCATCATGTCTTTGCAGTGCTGGCTGATCACCTTCATCTCATGACACATTTCCTTTCTGATGGTTTAAACTGCTTCGTGCCCCTTTCATCAAAACCCAAGGCCTCCTCCGTGTTTTTGAAGAGCACACCTGCCATATTGAAAGGTCTTCCCAATAATCCATCGACATGCAAATTAAGTCGGTGATGTGATGTACATATATAGAACCTCTGGATGGTAACTCTACCTGCCTGTGCAGTACCTACAAATAGGAGCGTCAGCACTGTAGAATACAGGATAAACAAAAATGAGACCCCAAAGCAAAGATTAGACTTATTTTTTTCTTATCACTTTGAATTCTGTATGAAGTGCAGAATGTCAATGGCCTTAAGTGATCAGGCTGCAAATAGCCAAACAGATAAGCATGCAGGCCTACAGAAGCACCATACTTCCATGCAACTTTTACCTAAGGGCTTTGTCGTTACACTCAATAAAGCAATTTTACAGTCTATTTTATCTGAGGAGGCCAAGCAAAGGTGCAGCACTCTTCTGATTCCCCTTTGCAGCACACGACCTGCTCTAAGTTCTACAAAGCAATAAAGGTCCCGTAAAAGCCTCCCAAGAGCACTTTTACAGCTCACTACAGACAGAAAATCAACAACATGCATTTTAAATGTAGGTTTATGGTTGGTATTTGTGAGAGTGGCACATGGGAATGGGGGGGAAGAGCTGCACAGTGTGATGAAATGTATTAAACAAGGCTGGGAAAGTTTATGTAATTGGAGTAATTTTCAGGTTTATATACTGCTCAAAAAAAAAATAAAAGGAACACTTTTTAATCTGAGTAAGCTGGACTAGCCTGCCACAATTTCTTCACTTTAAGTTTTGGAGTGTTTTCATTTCCATCAAAAGACGTGGCATCTTTTCATTCTTAACACATTATCCAGTCCATATCAGTGTAGATATCCAGCTTATTTTTTCCCATTAAAATCTGATGTGTTTTCAAAGTGTTCTTTTAATTTTTTTGAGCAGTATAAATCAGACTGATAGCCTGCAAAGTTTGGATACCAGAGTAGGTGCTGCTTTGGGTTTTTGCAGCTCTGTTCATAAGCCAAAAAGAGTCGAAATAGAGCTCCTATGGCTGTACTGTAAGCCAGGTAAAGTATTTGGACTATTCTTGCATGCTTTGCAAGTTCTTTCAAAACTTGCTTAAAAAATTATTTACAGTGCCTACAGTATGTTGTGTTTGACAGCACAATTATTTCCCTCTTTAAACCGTTACAACACACTTTCCAAATTGTGTTTTTGAGTGACACTTGTTTATGCTAATATGCATCCCTTTATGCAGTTATGTAGTATGACTGTAGGGCTAAAGCACATCACACAGTAATGTGAGGAAATCCCTAGAAGCAGATGGCTCTGCTGTGCTTATGAAGAAATGATATGTCAGGGGGCTTTAATAGAAATTACCATGTCACCGTGGTCTCAAATTTACTCTTTCATTGATATCTTCCCCATGTTCCTCTCATCAACAGATACGGTTCAATGGACGGAGGAACAAGGCGAAAGAATGCCACTCGCGAAACCACCAGCACGCTGAAGGCCTGGCTCCAGGAGCACAGGAAGAACCCATACCCAACGAAAGGGGAGAAGATCATGCTGGCCATCATCACCAAGATGACCCTCACACAAGTGTCGACCTGGTTTGCCAATGCCAGGAGGCGGCTAAAGAAGGAGAACAAGATGACATGGCCACCCAGAAACAAGGGCTCAGAGGAGAAAAGATACGATGATGAAGAGGATGGTTCTCAGGAGGAGCAGATAAAAAGCGAGAATAATGATGATGGTTAGTGGCAGAATGCTGTGAGAAGGTTTTGGATTTCTGAAAAGTGGACTCTGGAGTATCACAGTGATGAAGATGATGACAGCAATTATATAGATGATAAAAAAAGAATAAGAAAACGCATCCATACAGGATCCATAGTAAATAAATTGTAACATTCTGTCACATTAGATTTTCTAAGACTGAGCTTCTTTAAATCCATTCATTTCTATAGTTTATGGTGACTTTAATCATCTTATTACATCTAACAGCAAGTTTATCATTCTGTATTGTGTGAACTTTTTTTAAAAAAATCTGCTATATACTTAAAAACATGTAATAAAATGAAACTGATGCCAACACTGCAGACTACTGAGGCTTTCTGCAAAGGCCTGCAGAATTTATATCAGCACTAAAACGTGTTGAATGAGGAGCTTTTACGGCCTCTGTATGACAAAGTTGAATGCTTAAAATTCAAGCATTTTTTTTGGGGCAGATTTAACAGAACTGACTTTAAACGTATAACGTATAATCAGTTTATCTGTTTAAACGCTAGAATGATTTTGATAGTTGATATAAAGATTCTGTGTTGCTTTATTAACCAAACCAAAGGGATTGTCTGATACTCTGTGATGCCGTCTTTGGTGCTGTGACGCCTCTCTCACTGACGCGTCTGCTTCCTCCTGTCTGTCCGCTTCCCCCAGACACCAGAAGCCGGGCCGATAAGGACCTCCAGCTGAGCGACCTGGACGACTTTGACGCGCTGGAGTCGGAAAGCTCCGAGTGCGAGCTGAAGCACCGGTACCAGATGAACACGCACATGTCGACGACGACGGCCGACTGCCCCGCTGAGCACCTCATCAAAGACGCGTCCCTGAAGGTCTCCATTCCCGTCCCCCTCGGGGGGGAGCAGGACTTGAGCAAGAGCTGTCTCAAGACGAGCGCGGAGGACTTCCAGGCGGACAGCAGGCAGCAGGACAAGGCGTGCTATAATCAGCAACACGGACACCAAATATTAGACGGCAAGCCTCGGATCTGGTCCTTGGCCCAGACCGCCACGTCCCTGAGCCAGACTGAGTACCCGTCCTGCATGCTGAGGTGCCAGCCGCCGCCCCCCTCCCTCACCCCGTCCCCCGCCGCTACCTCACCCGTCACCGGCATGGACAGGCAGGACTCGCCGGTGACGACCCTGAGGAACTGGGTGGACGGGGTCTTCCACGACCCCTTGTTCAGGCACAGCACTTTGAGCCAAGCTCTGACCAGCACCACCGTGTCCTGGACGGCCAGCGCCAAAGGCGCCATCCTGGAGGCGGAGAGGAGCGCGGTGGCCCTGCAGCAGCACCAAGACTCGCCCAAAGACAGTGCCATGAGTTACCCCAAAACTGTCAACAAACTTTTCTGCTCCTAACCAAACCAAATGACAGTTTACTGCAACTACTGAAAGATTTTTTTTTTTTTTTTTTGTGACAGAAAGTGATAAGAACGATATTGCGTCGCCATTATTCCCTTCATGTTTTATGCATTTTTAAACAGTTGTAGCCACATATTGTTACATTGGACTTACAAAAGTAAAACATGCGGATGAGTTTGGTATATTAAATTCAACGCACGCAAGGAGCTTATCGAAATGTAAAACAAAAAAGTTTACATCATGGGTAAAAAAAAAAAAAAAAAGTAGGCCTGTGGTTTACTTTTTTTTTTCCTTTTTTTTTCTTTTTACTATATGCGCATGCAAATGTAATTGAATATTATTTAGGTCTCAGCAGGTGAATCTCACTATTGACAGAAAAAATGCTCACCAATGCACTGCTCTCTGAGGGAGTGAATGAGGGCCTTCAACGCTGTTCACTGACAATAAAAGCAGACGGTTTCCGAACGTGTGCAGTCGCTGTCCGTGGTGCTGAAACGCTGTCCGCCCCTCCATCCATTAAAGTCACCTCCATTCACGAGGTTGTGCCAGACAATACAAACATCTATGCAATGAAATAAAACAGGCCCAGTCTCGCGCCTCAGACGCAGTTATTTATTCATGTTTCCAACGCAGCTCCAGTTTACTAACCGTTAGAAAACCAAGGCCGATCAGCCCCCAGGACAGCACAGGATCAGTATCTAAGATCTGCCTCATTAATCCCCCCCCAAAACGGGCTGTAATTGGGATGTCCGCAGTCATATCTCATGGCAGCTATTGATTCCCCCTCTGCACCCAGATAATATTATCGAAATATCTCATCATCCATGATGCGGCTGTCAAGAGGGTAAGTTATTCGCCGCGCGCCCGTTAATGGGTTCAAAAACGGGAGGCCTCGCGAAACGACGGTGAAGTGGGGAGTTTGGCCGTCTGACGCCAACCCCTCAGTTTTCTCTGCCAAGGGGGGCCTGGCAGAAAACAGCCGCAGATGGCGGTTTCTCCTCTGAAAAGTGAAAGGGCTCCGGCGATAGAGGCGCTCACGTCGGCTGAAAGTGAAAAGGGCAAAGGAACTCGAATTAGTTGTTGTAGATAAAAGGGCAAAAAGAAAGGAGTCAAGGGTACTTGACAGTAATGGCGAAAGTGGAGCTCTCGGGGGACTGGGTCCTGTGAGAGGAGGGGGGGAGGGAGGGAGGGAGGGAGGGGGCCATCGGTGATGAATTTTAATGGGGGGAAAGCACCAGCAATTGAGCCCCCCACCCCGAAAAAAATGCTTTGGTGGACAAAAGGATTTGCTATACATCACTTGTACGTTTTCTTTCTTTCTTGTTTTAATTATTTATTTGTCGTCTTTGAGCGGAAAACCTGGCCTGCAGCGTTTCCAAGTGCAAAGTTGACACATCCGCAAAATAACACCAAGGGAAGCCTTCAGAACTGTCTTGGGCTATTCTATTGGTAGATTCTCGCTCAGAATTTACATCCTCCACCTGTTTAGCCTCCACAGGAAAGCGTGCGTTTAATCTTTTATAGGCGCTGATAGAAAATTAGTGCGCAATTTAAGCCCCCACCCCCACACCCCCACCCCCCACCCCCAAAAGCTAGGATAGGCTTTAATTAATTTAGCACGAGGACAGATTTTATTAGACCCGTGAACCAAGTGGCTTTTCATTTGACAGAAAGAGACACGAAGTAAGACAGACGAGAGAGGAGAGTGAGGACTGATCCTGAGAGAGAGAGAGAGAGAGAGAGAGAGAGAGTCCACCTATAACTAAACCATTCACCCATGGCAAATGCGAACGCACAGAGGGAGCGAGATGGTAAATTAACTGCAGCTTTTTACATAGAGACCAAATAAAACTGTAATCAGCGACGCGTTACTTTTCATTAAGCCGGTTTGACAGCAGCATATTCAGCCACTCCGACACAGGAGCAAGGGCCCCGGCTTGAAATAAACTGCTCTCGAACCGAGAGTCATAAGATAATTCCTTAAGCTCCATTAACAACTCTTAGCCGCAGGAAATGGGCTCCCCCTGAAAACATCTCCAAATCTAAAAAGCTTTATCGACCTGGCAAACCTCAGCTGATGGCTTCACACCCCCCCCCCACATCCCCCCCTCTTCCTCCCCTCCCTTCTTCTTTCTTTTTTTTTCCTTCAACTTAAGGGACAGAAACGTCCAACTGAGGTAATAGACTTTGACACAACACATTAAATGGGAAATGAGAAAAGGGAGAGGAAAGGGCACTCTTAAACGCCTTTTAAACGTTGCCAATTAGAGGTTTAAAACTTGAATAAGATGTAGGCCTTTGGCATGTGCCGGGCTGGTGGGACATTTAGCTGAATGCCTCCTTGGCTTGGTAAAAGCAGCACTTATGTGAGCACAGTATGTAGCCCTCCTGTGAGTCCAGGGATTTGCCTCAGCTCAGTGTGTGTGTGTGTGTGTGTGTGTGTGTGTGTGTGTGTGTGTGTGTGTGTGTGTGTTGGGGTGGGGGGGGGGATGCATGGCCATGAGTCGTGTGCAAGATGATTTTGGTGAGATATTTCCCCTTCCGATGCTTGAAAGAATGAATGACACCTTCCTCCTTTCATGCTGCCTTTATAAAGATAGAAGGTCCACAAACGCTGACAGAAACTCGGAACAATCAGCAGCAGTGGAGCCTCCCCAGAGAGAAAACCAGCCCGGGTCAGGTTAATACCACTGTGACCCTGAGCCATAAATATATTTACACATCATTACACATCAACATACACACTCAAACTCTCTCTTTCTCTCTGACACACACACACACACACACACACACACGCTCACTCACTCACTCACAAAAACATGGTCAGACACACATGCATGCAGCATAATTGAATATTTAATCTATTCATTGACCAACGTTAATATTGTGAGAATAGCTATAATGTGATCAAAGCTTAAATGAAACTGTGAAGCGTGACCACACACAAAGGGCAGTGTAGAGAGATGGCATGCACACACACACACGCACACACACATAAAGTGCAGACTCTGCGCTGTAATGGCCTGAGCAGCCCTTTTAGGAATCAATGGAATGGCCTTTTATTCCAATTAAAATGAAGCATACCATTATATAAAAAAAACTCAGAGCTAATAAACAAAATACCCTTTGGGTGTGTAATCATATCATTTCAAAAACATATTTTTATTAGGATTAAATTACATCTAAATGTCAGTTGGTGTGGGTGTTTGGCATGGTTGGTTTCGGCAAATAAATGTATTGATATAATACGGAGTGAAGCACAGAGGAGAAGGTTTTTAAAGTCAGCTGAAAAAAAGTCCAAAGAAATGTCTGTTTTCTGGTGGATGATGGAGTTGTCCATCTCAGTCGTGAGGTGTGGAATATTTCCACTTGCTTTAAGATCTGAAGTGCTTCCTGTTATTCCTCCTCCACTGCTTGAAGATATGGTGATCTTGGGTGTTTGTGGCAGAACCCCTACTGCCAGAAGGATGTGCCTTTAGGCTCCAGTGACTGGCCTTTATCAGAACGCTGCTGTCATCACCTCACTGCAGTCTTTCCGTAGGTCAAGAGTCTTCAGCCAGAGGTGCATAACCTTTCATCACCTCAGTCATCTCTGCAGAGCTACTGAGTTTTTCCTAAATTCATAACAATTTACAACATCATACCAGTTTTTAACATTTGTTGGAGTGGTTGTGCAGCGGTAAGAATGTATGTCTTTCATAACTGTCTCAATGCGTAGGGATACTTGCAACCTACCTTGCACACTTGATGTTTTTTTTTTCAGGATTGCAATCTCACACTCTTCAGAGGTCAAAGGAGAGGTCGAGAGGATCTAGTCACAAATCATCACAACACACTTCAACACCTCCAGATGACTTAAATTCAGTTAGGTGCACCACCGGACAGCCAAGGTTCTCTAAGCAATCACCTGAGGGAGTCCTGACTTTTATTTATAGCCTGGTATTTGTAATATAGGAAAAAATGACAGCAGTTGTGATAACCTTACTCCTATAGTTCACATATTGAGGCAGTATTACACTAGTTAATGGAAGAAAAAGTCATTTAAAAATGTTTGTATTTCTCCACAGAATTGGATGAATGTGTATATTTTATAATACTATTACCCAGACAGTAACAGGTCCAACTGGGAAACATAAGGCTCTTTGGTAGCATGTTTTCAGACGATAAAAGCACTAATGCTGAGTCAGTCTCAGATGAGATGCAATTCTAAAACAGCAGCTCGAAATCATTGCTCGTTTTCAACGTAAAGACCAGCTTTGGGGAAATGTACAAAACCCTGTCGCACTCACACCATCTTGTTTTAGTTACACATGACTACAGTGCTGCTAAAGCCATGTAGAAGTAATTGCTAAAGGTCAAAAGAGACTGTGTTTTACCAAGACATTTATGTTTATCATTCAGGACAGATCAATACAATATTGTTGTTTTAAAGAACAAAAGCCAGGGGAGACTTAACACTGACCTTTGGTTCCATTTTCTACTGTGTTCACGAAGACATACAAAACATATAAATGAGGCCCTCCAGTTTCTCTGGAAAGTTTTGGAAGCAGGTTGGTGTTTAACTGTTGGAAAAATTGGGTATTTTCTTTTTTTTTTAAATCTGTATATATCTCCAAATAGATTTAGATGTTTTCCTCTCATGTCTGCCATTGTTGTAGGTCCAAAAATCAGCAAAAGTCACCAGTTAACTAGAAGATATTTAAACCCAATCACTGAAAATTTCAGAATTTTATGGAACAGTTTATCATAAACCTGAAAATTAGTTCATAGTGCAGGTAACATTTTAAAAAAAAGACACGTTGCACAAAGCAGGCAGAAAAGGTGTTAACCAAAAGACAAATTTTAACAAAATTCACAACACATTTAAAACAATGCCCCACAGTTGCTATTTGAACATGTAGAGGTTAAATAAATGATAAAGGGGACATATTATGCTCATTTTCTATATATATTTTTAATCACATTTCTGCTATACTGAGCTTTCATTATACTATTTGCAGTGTACTGTAAATCCTCTTGTTTTCAATTTAATCCATCCATCCATCCATCCATCCATCCATCCATCCATCATCTGTGGGTCTGTGCAAAGAAGTCCAGACTTCCTTCTCCCCAGCCACCTCCTCCAGCTCTTCCAAGAGGATACCAAGACATTCCCAGGCCAGCTGGGAGACATAGTCTCTCCTGGGTTTGCCCCCGGGTCTCCTCCCTGTGGCATGCGCCCAAAACACCTCATGTGAGAGGCGTCCAGGAGGCATCCTGATCAGATGCCCAAATCACCTCAACTGGCTCCTTTCGATGTGAAGGAGTAGCGGCTCCACTCAGAGCCTCTCTCAGATAACTGAGCTCCTCACTCTGTCTCAAAGGGTTGATTCCAAATAACACATTATCACAATAAAAAGTCTGCAGGTCAAAAGTGTGAAGCCAAACTTTTGTCCAAGGTGTAAAATAAATAGTATCAACATCAGCTAGACTAAATGTTAGGTGTTATGTTAGCCGAGGAGGTAATGTTTTCATTGCAGATGTTTGACTTTTAGGAGAAGCAAAATATTCTGGATGGATTCTGATGAAATTCTTATCAGAGGTAGTAGCCCTTGGGCCAAGGATGAACCCTTTACACTGGTGAACACCCAGTGTATTCTGCATCACTTTTTCACTTTTATAACAATGTAAGCCAGTTATTTTTCATAAATTATTGCCAATACATTGAAAAATAACAAGCTAATAAATCTAAAAACACATAAGCACAGACAACTTATGATCTGTCAAATGACACAATTTGGTAACATTTTGATAGGTGGACAGACCGTCGTGGTGGAGGTATGTGCTCTCTTAGTGCCTTCTAGTTATCTAGTAGAACACTGTTGTCAAATTAGGCAAATGCTTCAATATAACTACTATATACTTTTGATTTTGAGATAACTTTTGTTCTTTTGCACAAACCCATTGGGGAGGCTTCTGGCAACAGCACGAGACTGGCAACTGAAGGTTGACTTGGGAAGACAGCTGAGATTCCCTGATAACATCATAATGACTACACTTAGACCAGACATGGTTCTTGTGTCAGAATCTTCCAAGCAGGTGATCTTGTTGGAACTGACTGTGCCCTGGGAAGACCAGATGGAAGAGGCCTTTGAAAGGAAGAGGGCCAAGTATGGGGAGCTTGTTGGTGATTGCCGTAGTAGGGGATGGAAGACCTGGTTCTACCCCATAGAGGTTGGTTGTCGAGGTTTTGCCAGTCACTCTGCAGGGCCCCCAAGCAGTTGGGGATCAGAGGGAGACTCAACAAGAAAGCCATCAAGAACATCACTGATGCTGCTCAAAGAACATCACGATGGCTGTGGATCAGAAGGAGTGATCCGTGGATGTCTCGAGCCACCTAGACACAAGTCGGGGCTTGATCAACCATGGCTGGGTCGCCTGTGAGAGGGTGTATGATGTATAATGACCCGAAACACCTGATGACTGCAGGTTACATCACTGATGATGTGTCTAGGCAGCACCGTAAGGTGTGTGTTAGAATCATTTACCAGATGAGCCACATGTGCAGTATGTATTGACTAATAATTAGATTTATGAAATATAAAAAGCTTAAAAAATCAAAACCATCTTGAGTTTATGTCAGCATTGGATTAGCTTTTCAGAAAATTATTTTAGCTGTGTTTCCTTATAATGCTGTTTTCCAGCAAGTTTGATGTCACCCCAGAGAGGTAAAAGTTTCTAAAATGGGGCAGCAGTGGCTCAGGAGGTAGAGTGGGTCATCCCATAACCAGACGGATGGTGGTTTGAATCCTGCTCTCCCCAGCCATCCTGCCATTGTATCCTGGGCAAGACACTTTACCCACCTTGCCTCCAGTGTCCATGACACTGGGTATGAATGTGCATAAATGTTCGGTAGTAGTCGAAGAGGCCGTTGGCACGAATTGGCAGCCACGTTTCCATTGGTCTACTCCAGGGCAGCTGTGGCTACAGCAGTAGCTTACCACTATCAGTGTCTGTCTGTGAAGTCCTGAAAAAAGCATTATATGAGGGGGGACCTGAAAAGTTCATAGTGGTCAAATTTGACTAAATGTGGTTTATTTTTCAACATACTGTAGTTTCCCCTTCGGTCCACACTCTTCTTTCATCAGTGTTGCAACGCTTGGATCCCTGCCATTTGGTCAAATTGGACCATGATGAACTTTTCAGCCCCCCCCCCCCATATAAATCTGATGCATTATTATTTAAAATAATACTACAATTTCTAAGATTTGTCATGTCAGTGTTGTCTTCCCCAGTGAAAATTAAACATTGCTCCTGACAGCCAAACTGATGAACTCTTCACCACCATGCCATCCCCTCTGTAGTAAACAGCTCATCAGTGTTACGGCATAGCTTTGACTGTATGTGTATGTAAAAGTGTAGTTTATCCACAGTGTCTACAGATATATAATAAGTTCACAGTTTTGTAGACATACATAAAAAGTAACAGCTGCAGCTGTACTGAGCTGCTGTAAAAACATTTAAATGCTTAACATTCAAATCCGACAATTTTCCCTTGCTTTTCACAAGAAACCAGGAAAGTGTTGCATGTGGAAAATCTCATGGTTTTTCCCAGTAGTGTGAATGAAGGCAGATAGATTTCAAAATAGCACCTCTAACAAGTCCCACAGAGAGAGGAAAAGAGACACCTTTGTGGGCCCATTGCTCCGAGGCTACAACATGTAGTGTGACGACTCAGTAACTCCAATAGGTCGACTTTAGACTATTTGGAGAGTTTTGAGAGACAGCCCGGCCAACTGTGAGGATGTGCTCTGACGCGCTACGTGGTTCTCCACCTGCCATGCGTCTCAATCAAGCCTAATGCCGGCTTCCCAGTTCCTCCATCTTTACTGCTTTCTCTCTCCTTCCTCTTAACTTCTTCTTACTATCTGATCTCTCCTCAGGTGGAAGAAGTGGGATTCATTTTTCAATCCAAATTGTGATGAGTCAGCCAAGCGGTGTGTTTTTCCACCTACCTCTGAAACAACTGTTTGACTGAAACCTACAAGATGTACTTTCTCTTGACAATCCAGAGGGAGGCAAGAGAGACGGTGTCTTTGTTCACAAGCTTGTAACTGCACTGGACTGGTTGTGACTGTATCTATAAGCAGCCAGGCTAACTGGAACTTCACAATGGACGACAGTTCCAGTTTGCCTTTTGATGAAGTCCTGTGTGGGTATTTTTGGTTTTGTTTTTTAATGTTTTTGTACCCTAAGTGATAGATGACGTTTATGAATTTACATATTCATAATCTACACAAAAGTGGGTAGACCTTTATGGTAGAGTGGTTAGCACTGCAGCAACACAGCAACTCACCCTTGGCCGGGGATCCTGTGTTCAATCCCAGCCCCTGACCAACAGTGATCTGTGTGGAGTTTGCATGTTCTCCCCGTGTCTGCGTGGGTTTATGCCGGGATTTCTCTAGTTTCCTCCCACATGCCAAAAACATGCAAGTTAGGTTAACTGGCATCAAACTGGGGGTTCTAAATTGTCCTTAGGTGTGACTGTGAGAGTGAATGGTTGTCTGTCTCTCTGTGTTGGCCCTGCGATGGACTGGCGATCTGTCCAGGGTGTACCCTGCCTCTCGCCCAAAGATGCTGGGATAGGCTCCAGCCCCCCGCGACCCGAAAAGGATTAAGCGGAAGAAGATGGATGGATGGATGGGTAGCCCTTTATCCAAAATGAGCAGTTCTCTCATAAAGTTGACAAGAAACACATAATGTGAGAATGATCTGTGGCTGAAAGGCCTTACAGTTGGTATAAAAAAGAATCACTGCACTTAAAAACTAACCAAATTTTCTTGCTTTGCAGCCTAAAATGAAGACAGATACAATGAAGCTGTATTTACTCAATGCAACTAACAATATCAAATATAAGATATAACACCAACAGGTCAGAAAAAATAAAGAATCCCTGATTTGGGTAAAGGATAGGACACTGGTCCATGATTCAATAATAAGAAAGAGACTGGGCAAAAATGGCATCCATGGGAGAGACGCAAGGAGAAAAAACACTGCTGACCAAAAAGAACACAAAGGCTCATCTCACATTTGCCACAAAACATCTTGATGATCCCCAAGACTTTTGGGAAATATTCTGTGGACTGGCAAGACACAAGTTGAACTTATTTGAAGGCATGTATCCCGTTACATTTGGTGTAAAACTAACACAGCATATCATGAAAAGAACATCATACCTGCACGGTGGCGCAGTGGTTTAGCACTGTGGCAGCGCAGTTTTACCCTCGGCCGGGGGACCGCGGGGATCATGAGATCGTGGGTTCGATCCCAGCCCCCGACCAACAGTGAGCTGTGTGGAGTTTGCATGTTCTCCCCGTGTTGCGTGGGTTTACTCCGGGATTTCTCCGGTTTCCTCCCGCACACCAAAAACATGTAGGTTTAGGGCGCTCGCACACGCAGCGACCAGCAGCCAGTGGCTTGTCACCAGACTGCAAACCAAGTCTACCTACGGGTACAAATAAGTAACAAAAAAAAAAAAAAAAAAAAAAAAAATACCAACAGTCAAACATGGTGGCGGTAGTGTGGTGATCTGGGGCTGCTTTGCTGCCTCAGGACCTGGATGACTCATTGTATTTCATGTAACCATGAATTCTGCTCTCTACCAGAAAATCTTGAAGGAGAATGTCTGGCCATCAGTTCATGACCTCAAGCTGAAGCCCTCCAGCGTGGCTGAATTAAAACAATTCTGCAGAGTGGGAAAAAATTCTTCAACAGTGATGTAAAAGACTCATCGCCAGCTGTCAATGTCACTGTCAACTTTATTTATATAGCACATTTAAAAACAACAAGGTTGACCAAAGTGCTTTACACATGATAAAATAAATATAATAACATACAATAGAATATATATGTAACAAAAAATAAATTAATTAAGACAAGCTAAACAACACAGGGTTCACTACATAACATGACCTATAGGACTCAAACTGAACTTGAATTAAAAGCCAGATTAAAAAGATGGGTTTTAAGTTGTGATTTAAAAGACTGTAAGGATTCTGCAGTGTGTATATGGAGTGGCAGGTCATTCCATAATCTAGGAGCTGCCACTGAAAAGGCCCAATCCCCTCTCTGTTTTAATTTACTTTTAGGCTGCACTAAAAGCAGCTGACCAGATGACCTTCATGCTCAAGCAGGAGAATAAAAGTCCAAAAGCTCGGTTAGATAAAAAGGTGCCAAACCATTCAAAACCTTAAAAGTAAATAAGAGAATTTTCAAATTGATGTGAAGATGGACTGGGAGCCAGTGAAGACCTGCCAGAACTGGAGTGATGTGATCATTCCTTCTAGTACCTGTTAAAAAGTGTGCTCTGGTATTTTGGACTAACTGCAAATGGTGGATAGAGGATTTTTCCAAACAAAAATAAAGTGAGTTGCAGTAGTCTAGTTTAGTGGTGATAAAAGCATGAATAAGTGTTTCCAGGTCTTTGTGAGGTAAACAAGATTTGGCCTTGGCAATCTGACCTAACTGATAAAAGCTTGACTGAACAACTGTGTTCACTTGCTTTTCCAATTTAAAATAACAGTCTAAAAACACACCAGGGTTTTTGACAGTCGAACAACAATGGGAGGCAAGATAATTAGGCATACCAGTAATGTCACTCAAAGGGGTACATTTTCCAAATAAAATGATTTCTGTTTTGTTTTCGTTTAAATGAAGAAAAATTTGTGTCAGCCATTCTTTGACCTCATATTGACATGATTTGAGACCCAGAAAGCAGACACAGACTCAGAAATAAACTCAATTATCTTTTATTGTGCAGTGTATGTATGAGTGTGTGCGTGCGTGCATGAATGTAACAGCCGGGGTGAGCAGAGCACCGTACAGACTGGCAACCCTGTGGAAGAGCAGAGACAAGGGGGGTTAGTGTCCACACTCTGGAGAAGTGGTACAGTTCTATCCAGCATTACTGTAGGCGAGTTGGTGAGCAGCACAGGCTTGGTCCCGAAGGCTCTGGCCAGAGAGACAGTGTCTTCGGTCCCGGTTGCAGAGGGAATGAAAGGAGGACTTGGTGAAGTGCAGGGTGTGCTCGATCCGCCGCGAGGAGGAGGAGGTCCACCACCACGGATTTCCACCTGTGCACAGGGGAGCAGAGCATAGAGTAGTGAAGAGGATGAAGGAGGCTTACTTGGTGTTGGGGAGCTGGAACTCCCAGGAGAACGACGAAGTACCGGAGGAATCTCATGAGCTGGAACTCCGGACAAGGCAGTGTAGAGGTCTTAACCAGACCAGGGAGTTAGATGACTCCATGCAGACCAGAGGGCAGCACGGCTTAAGTAGTCAAACTGAAGAGGAGAGCAGGTGTGCCCACAGCTGTGGAGGATTAGGCAACAGGCAGGCAGAGCGGTTCACCACAGTACTCCCCCCATGTGACACCTCTCGGCGACCGATCTAACCTACCCAGGTGCATCCGGTGGAAGTCCCTGATGAGCTGAGGATCCAACACGAAGGAGGGATGCACCCAGGATCTCCATTTGGGACCGTAACCCTCCCAGTCCACCAGGTACTGGAGGCCGCAACCCCAGCAACGAACGTCCAGAATGGCGCTGACCTTCCACACTCGGTCGCCATCGATCACAACCGGTGGAGGTGGTGTCTCAGGAGGGGGGTACAGAGGGCTGGAGCAGAATGGCTTCACCTTGGAGATGTGAAAGGTGGGACTGATGCGGAAGGAGGGGGGAGAGCTAGGCACACAGCCACAGGATTCACAATATGGGTGACAGCAAATGGACCGATGAAGTGCTGAGGTTGATATTTTTAGCTCCAGATTGGTACGCTCACATTGGCCATTGCTCTGTGGGTGGTACCCCGACGACAGGCTCACCGTAGCCCCAATGGCGTTGCAAAAGGCTTTCCATACCTGCCAGACGAAATGGGGCCCACAGTCAGGCACAATGTCCAGAGAAATGCCGTGAAGCCTCACCACATGGAGGACGAGCAGATCCACAGTCTCCTTCCGCGTGGGCAGACCTTGCAGGGGGACGAAGTGGGCTGACTAGGAGAATCTGTCCACTATGGTGAGGATGACGGTGTTGTTGGCAGAGGATGGGAGGCCAGTGACGAAATCCAGGGCCACATGGGACCAGGGCCTGCCGGGGATAGGGAGAGGATGAAGCAGGCCAGCTGGAGGAGAGGAGGACTTCTTGCCGGTGGCTCACTGGGGACAGGCGCGAATATACTCCCTGACATCCCTCTGGAGCGATGACCACCAAAAGGTCCTCTGTAGTAGAGTCACTGTGCGTGCCATCCCCAGATGGCACACGAGCTTGGAGGAGTGGGCCCAATTTATCACTTCACCCCAGACTGCAGAAGGCACATACAGCCTCCCCGCTGGTCCCCCACCCAGGTCCACCTCGGTTTCCTGCACCCTAAGAACCCTCTCTTTAATATCCCACGAGAGGGCGCCCACAATACACGATGGGGGAATGATGGGTTGAGCTGGTACTTCCGCCGCATCCGAGGCAAATTGCCTAGATAGAGCGGCAGGCTTGGTGTTCTTGGACCCCGGGCGGTAGGTGATGGTAAAGTCGAACCGGCCAAAAAACAGGGACCAGCGGGCCTGGTGCGTGTTCAGTCACTTAGCCGTCCTGAGGTATTTCAAGTTCTTATGGTCTGTCCAGTTGATGAACGGCTGGGAGGCCTCCTCCAGCCAATGGCGCCACATCCTCCAGTCCCAGCTTCACTGCCAAGAGCTCCCTGTTCCCGATGTCATAGTTCCTCTTCACCGGGGAGAAACGGCGGGAGAAGAACGCACAGGGGCAAATCTTGTTGTCCATCGAGGAGCATTGTGACAGCACAGTTCCTACGCCAGAGTCCGAAGCGTCTACTTCCACCAAGCACTGTAGAGCAGGGTCCACCTGCGCCAGAATCAGAGGAGAGGAGAATAATGATTTTAGTTCCAAAAATGCAGCCTCAGCCTCCTCCATCCACCGGAAGGGCACCTTGTAGGAGGTGAGGCGAGTGAGAGGAAGGCCAGTGAGGCTGTAATTCTTTATGAAGCGGCGGTAGAAGTTGGTGAATCCCAGAAACTGCTGTAATTGTTTCTGGGAGGAAGGAGTCGGCCACTCTACCACCGCTTTTACCTTGGCTGGGTCCGTGATGACTTCGTTGTGCGAGATGACGAAGCCCAGAAATGAAGTGGATGGAGTGTGGAACTTGCACTTCTCTGCCTTCATGAACAGTTTGTTGTCCAGCAGCTGCTGCAACACTCGCCTTACATGCACCCGGTGTTCATCGAGGGACTGAGAAAAAATCATTATATCATCAAGGTAAACAAAGACGAACAAGCCCAGAAAGTCCCTCAACACATCGTTAATGAGCCGCTGGAACACAGCGGGAGCGTTGGTCAGCCCAAACGGCATGACAAGGTACTCAAAATGGCCACCGGGGGTCCAGAACCCCATCTTCCATTCATCTCCCTCTCGGATTCGCACCAGGTGGTAGGAGTTGCGGAGGTCTAGTTTAGTGAAACAGGAGGCCCCCCGGAGGGAGTCAAATGCCGTGTTGATGAGCGGGAGGGTGTATTTGTCCTTAATGGTGATGTTATTGAGTTCCCGGAAGTCGATGCACGGTCTCAGCGAGCCGTCCTTCTTGCCCACGAAGAAGAATCCCGCCCCCACCACCAAGGATGATGGACGAATTATGCCTGAGCTCAGGGACTCCTTGATATAGGTCTCCATGGCCTCCCACTCTGGAACTGACAGGCTGTACAGCCGACTAGATAGTAATGGAGCCCCGGGCAGGAGGTTAATGGCACATTCGTATGGGCCGTGGGGGTGAAGAGATAAAGCTTGGGACTTACTAAAGATGGCCCCCAGATCATGGTATTCCAGGGGAACCCTGGACAGGTCAGGCGGGGGGGGGGGGGGGTGTCAGGAACACCAAGAGGCACTGAGGGCGAGCATGCAGCGGACTGGAGACAAGCACTCAGACAAAACAAACTCTATGAGACGAGGTTCCCAGAGGACCACTCAGTGGTGGGGTTGTGCAAACGGAGCCAGGGGTATCCCAAAATGACCGGGGAGGTAGAGACTGGAAGCACAAACAACCTGAGCTGCTCACAGTGATTTCCAGACACTATAATAGAGACCAGGGCAGTTTGTTTTGACACCGACGCCAGTGGAGCCTTGGACAGAGCGATGAGCTTAAGCGGTGTCTTTAACTGGTGGCAAGTGAGCCCCAGTTGGGTTGCCAGTTCTTCAGAGATGAAGCTCTGCTCGGCACCTGAATCAGCAAGTGCATGTGTGGAAATCTCAACATGATTGTGAACAAAACAAATGGGTAACAGGAATTTAGTGAGGGGATTGCTTTGGAGTGAGTCCGTGAGTCCCCCTACTGCTATGCACGGACTCTCTCTTTTGCCAGGATGGGGCAAGTAGCAAGCTCATGTTCCTTGCTGCCACAATACAGACATAGACCCAACTCCCGGTGGCGCTGTTTCTCCACCGGTGGCAACTTGGACTGACCTTCTACCATTGGCTCAGGGGAGTCTAATGTATCATAGGGAGGAAGGGCCAGCAGGGGGAGTTGGGGGAAGCGGCGAAACTGAGTGCCTGAGCGACCAGAAGATTTACACTTGTTGACCCACTCCCTTAACTGATTGTCCAAGCTAATGGCCAGGGAAATGAGCTCAGTTAACTTACTGGGTTTCTCCAGATGGGCTAGCTCATCCCTCAGGCTAGGGCTAAGGCTACGGATGAAGATGCTGCAAAGAGAGGCATCCTGCCACCCCACCTCCGCGACTACCACCCGAAAGTCTACGGAATAATCGGCTACCAATTTGTTCCCTCTCTTAAGTTGAGTAGCCGGGTGGTGAGCATGCTATCTCAGTCCAAGTGATCAAACACCTCTTTAAACTCACTCACAAATTGGTCATACGTTAAATTAGCATAGTCAGCCTTAGCCATCACCGCGTAAGCACAGGCTAATGCCCGCTCCTCCAGAAGATTAACTACATAGCCTATGCGGCTGCGACTGGTGGGAGAATCCCCTGGAACCCGCTGGAACACTATCCCACATTGTAACAGGAATCCCCTAGGTTCCCCTAGCTTACTGTTGAAGCATGTGGGCCTGGGAACTGGAGTCAGCCGGGATGGTGGAGACGGAGAAGGGGTGGAGCTAGCTAGAGCAGCCGTGCTACCCGAAGCCGGGAAAAGGGCTGAGGACCTGGCAAGTGATCCAAGTAGGAGTTTATCTGGACCAGCTGTGTGAGTATGACCAGTTGTTGGTGTGATAATTGGTCTATTCGAGCCTCTAAGATGTTAATTTTGTGTGCTAGCACACTGTCTGCTGGGTCATTTTGATGGAGTCGTACTGACATGATTCGAGACCCAGGAAGCAGACACAGACTCAGAAATAAACTCAATTATCTTTTATTGTGCAGTATATGTATGAGTGTGTGCGTGTGTGCATGAATGTAACAGCCGGGGTGAGCAGAGCACCGTACAGACTGGCAACCCTATGGAAGAGCAGAGACAAGGGGGGTTAGTGTCCACACTCTGGAGAAGTGGTACAGTTATATTCAGTCTTACTGTAGGCGAGTTGGTGAGCAGCACAGGCTTGGTCCCGAAGGCTCCGACCAGAGAGACAGTGTTTTCGGCCCCGGTTGCAGAGGGAATGAAAGGAGGACTTGGTGAAGTGCAGGGTGCGCTCGCTCCGCCACCAGGAGGAGGAGGTCCACCGCCATGCATTTCCACCTGTGCACAGGGGAGCAGAGGGTAGATTAGTGAAGAGGATGAAGGAGGCTTACTTGGTGTTGGGGAGCTGGAACTCCTAGGAGAACGACGAAGTAGTGGAGAAATCTCAGGAGCTGGAACTCCGGACAAGGCAGTGTAGCAGTCTTAACCAGACCAGGGAGTTAGACGACTCTGTGCAGACCAGAGGGCAGCATGGCTTAAGTAGTCAGGCTGAAGAGGAGAGCAGGTGTGCACGCAGCTGTGGAGGATTAGGCAACAGGCAGGCAGAGCGGATCACCACACATATAAACAGTCCAGTAATGGCTGCAGTGTTAAACTGAATGGAAATATAAGTTTGAATATCATCAGCATAACAGTGAAATGGAATGTTGTGTTTTCTGAAGATATTGCCCAAAGACAGCATGTACAAAGAGAACAAAGTGGGACCCAAAACAGACCTTTGAGGCACACCACAGTTGTCGCAAATGCTTGATTGCAGTTGTTGCCATTAAGGGTGGCACAACCAGTTATTAGGTTTAGGGGGCAATTACCTTTTCACATAGAGCCAGGAAGGTTTGGATAGCTTTTTTCCCCTTAATACATAAAGTCTTCATTTAAAAACTGCATTTTGTATTTACTTGAGTTATCTTTGTTTAATATTAAGACTTTTTTTGATGATCTGAAATATTTAAGTGTGACAAATATGTAGAAATGTAAGAAATCAGGAAGGGGCAAATACTTTTTTACAATACTGTATGGATGTCAAGGCACTGTCGAAAGATCTGAGGGATAAAGCTGTGGACAGGCACAAATCAGAATCAGAATCAGAATCAGAAAAAGATTTATTGCCAAGTACATTAACAGATCACTGATAACATACGAGAGAATTTGACTTGACACAGTAATGAACCTGCATTTCCGTGCCGCGGCGCATCTGCAACGCGCCTGTCAGCAGGAGGGTACAGGTCGCATAAAGATGATACAATAGGAAGGAGCAAAAAAATCATTGATTCAAAATACTGGTTACATACTTAATCAATATTAAGAGTTCAAGGGAAAAAAAAGCTCGATGCACATATATTCGCTACACACAGAATTCACAGGACACAAGAGAGCAGTGTTATCTTTATTCAGTTCATGGATCAATGTGTGTGCGGTGTTGAGCAGTGTTGATGATAATAAGAGAGACCCAAGGACCCTTGGCAGAAGATGTTTTGTCTGTCTGGCGCCAGTCTTATCTGGCGCTGCAGCTGGCTGTCCAAGGCCTTGTGCTCATGATTTTGAAAAAACACAGTCTGCAGACAGCCAGGAGGAATTTTCATGGGGAATAATAATGCCAAATAGGACTGATCACAGAGAAGACTTGTATTTCTTCTGTAGATTCAGTACATTAATCCTTCATTGCGCAGCTTTGAATTCGTCGTGGAAAGACCTGAGCGAACCCATGATGTAATCCACCTTACGAGACAGTTCTCCAGTAGTCGCTATCAGGGTCTTCTCCAGTTTTTCAATTTGTTGGATGCACCTCGCTTGGCCAGCATTTTGATAGGTTGAATCCATCTTCAGCAATTTGCGGTAAACCAAGACAATTCCCGTCCCAATCAGAATTATCCCAATCACCAAGATTACGAAGATAAACAAATCTTCAATATCTTCGATAGAGAGATTAGAGAGACACAGCATTTTCTAATTACCTGTGTCACGTAAATAGCCCACTGGAGCCGTTCCAGCGGGGCAGACAGCTTCCCCCGGAGCACTTTTCCTTGTTGAAAAAATAGTGTCAATTGTGTTCAAAGCCCAGCTTATTAACTCCATAATTTCTTTTCGGCGGTCGCAGTTGGACGCAGACAGACAACAGCAAGCTGGTATCCAGTAGTTAGGAGGGGAGGAAAAAGTCAGAGCAGGAGAGAAGAAAAAAAGCGTCTACTCTCTTGGGAGGGCGGAAGTGAATCAGGAGATAGAAAGAGAAAAAAGACTTTATCAATCCCTAGAAGCACAGCGAAGTCTATTATTAATAAGTGTAAGGTGTCATGGGCAGAGAAAGTGCGCCCCTCCCACCCTGTCTCACATTCACCAACTCATCACTGCACCTGAGGCAGAAGACACGCCTGCACCCGCTCATCGGCCAGCATACTTAAGGAGGCTCTCACCGCGCAGTCAATGCTGGCTCGTCTGGGTATACTGCCCGTAAATAGGCAAGAAAGTGTAAGCTATAAGTGTGGACACACTGTCGCACCTTCTCTTTCTCCCTCAGGTTGCTGCCGCCGTATAGGTGTGGCTTTTGGACTGAGCACGCTCTCCTGCCACATCTCACCATCCTCAGCTTCCTACTCCACCTGATCAGGCACCATTAGCTCATCTCCCCCCTCACCCTACTGGTTCATCTATTCCTCACTGGGTCCTGCCAATTCTCCCTGGATTTCCCAAGTAAGTGGTAATTTGGCTCGCCCATTTTCCCTTACTCCATTCCTCTGCTCACAGCTCCCATCTTCTCTCCACAGGGCTATTCCTCTGGCGAGTGACTGTTTCTGCAGCTGTGCACTTAGGTTTTTGATATTTAATAAAAATTTCAAACATGCCCCTCTGTGTGGTTCCTCCTGTGCTTTGGCATCGTGCACGTGTGCTGTCAACCTTTATTAATCATGACAGAACAAGCCAGCCAGGAAGATAGCGCAGCCAGTGCCTCACCACAGGAGCAGTCCGCTCTGAGCTGTCTAGCAACGACCGAGTGCCCGCTCACTGTGTTGACGCAACAGGTGTCTAACATGATGACACTTTGGGCTACAGTGTCTCCTCTGGCTGCTCCCCCTCAACCTGCTCCGCGCACTACGGCCATTTCCACACCTTCCCCGTATGCGGGGGAGGTGGGGAAATGTAAGGGTTTTCTAATCCAAGTTCAAATGTACCTGGAGCAGATTGGGGAGGAGTACCCGGGGGACATGGCCAAGACCCAATTATTTACTCTGTTGCTCAGGGATTGAGCCCTCAATTGGGCACGGCCCACATTAGACAACCCTGAGGGGCATCGGTATACATTTGAGCAATTTGTGGCTGCATTCTCCAGCGCGTTTGGCCGGACCAAGAGTCAGGGCAATGTAATGAGCCGCCTGTTGACGTTCCGCCAGGGCACTCTGTCTGTGCCCGAGTATTCAATGGAGTTCCAGGTTGTAAAGTCTGATTCGGGGTGGAACGATATTGCGTTATGCAGTGCGTTCCTCCACGGGTTGAACGATCAACTCCGTGACGATCTGGTGGCTCACCCTGTCCCGGAGACTCTCGACGGTCTCATAGATCAGGCAGTTGGATTGGATAACCGATACCATGAGTGCGCGAAGGAGCATGAGTCATTCTCTCACCCGCGTGCCAGCGTGTGTCCACTGTGGTTACTGGCACTGGCGGCACCAGATCTTTGCCCTAACCGATGGAGCTCTAACAGCACTTGACCGATGATGAGCGCCGGCAAAGGTGAAGGGCTGGCGAGTGCACGTACTGCGGTTTGACACGCCACAGTCTGGATGAATGCCGCCAGCGACTAAAAGACGCAGTCCATCAGTAACCATGGGGAGTCTGGTGGGCGGGACTAAATCTACTCCCCCCAGTAATTTTTCAGTTTCAGCCCTCATGCAATTGCTGGGGGTCAAGAGGAGGACTATGGTGTTGGTTGACTCAGGGTCAGAGGGTAATTTCGTGTCTGCTGAGTTCATTAAGCATGTGGGTATTCCCAGACATAAATTGCCCCATGGTCAGAAGATCACAACCATATCTGGCCATGAGGTCACGGTAGGCACTCGCAGGATGGTGCCTATATCCATCCTCCTTTCCGGGAACCACCGGGAGGAACTGTCGTTCCTGGTTCTCCCTGTATCATCTTCCCCGGTGGTTCTTGGTTACCCATGGCTCCAGAGGCATAACCCCATGATTAATTGGGACAAAAACGCCATCTCCACCTGGAGCCCGTTTTGTTTGGCCCACTGTATGCATTCAGCGGAGTGGTCCCCATCTTTGTCCGTTTCCCTCTCCCCAGCCGAGCTGCCGGATCTCAGCCTCATTCCCCGGGCATATCACAATTTAGCTGAGGTCTTTTGCAAGTCAAGAGCGTTGTCACAGCTGCCTCATCACTCTTATGATTGTGCTATCGACCTCATCCCGGGGTCGAGGCTGCCGTCCAGCAGACTGTATAGTATTTCTGGCCCGGAGAGGGAGGCGATGGAGCAATATGTTAAGGAATCACTGAACGCCGGCCTTATTCGGTCATCTTCAGCTCCACTCAGAGCAAGATTCTTCTTTGTTGGGAAGAAGGATGGCTCGTTGCACCCGTGCATCGACTACCAGGAGTTGAACGCTATTACCATGAAAGATAAGTACCCTTTGCCTTTGATTAACTCAGCGTTCAAGTTTCTTCAGCGCTCACAGGTTTTCACCAATTAGACCTCAGGAATGCATATCATCTGGTCCGCATTCGTGAGGGCAATGAGTGGAAGGCAACTTTTAAAACACACCGGGGCAATTCGAGTATTTAGTGATGCCATTCGGGCTAACTAACGCCCCCGCAATCTTCCAGCGGTAAATAAACGACGTTCTCTGTGATATGCTTTACCAATTCGTGTTTGTCTACCTTGATGATAGTCTCATTTTCTCTCGCTCACCAGAGGAACATGAGGTCCACATCAGAGCTGTTTTACAATGGCTCCTGGAGAACCACCTTTACATTAAGGCCGAGAAGTGTGAGTTCTCCACAACATTTACCACCTTCTTGGGCTTCATCATGGCTGAAGGGGAGCTGATTGCTGACCCGGCCAAGGTGAGGGCAGTGTTAGATTGGCCAACTCCCAACTCCCGTAAGGAGCTTCAACGCTTCCTCAGGTCCGTGAACTTTTACCGCAGGTTCATCAGGAATTATAGTGGGGTGGCACTGCCCTTGACACAGCTGACCTCCATTAAGATCCCCTTTCGGTGGATTGAGGCAGCTGAACAGGTGTTTGCCAAATTAAAGTGCCTGTTCACAGAAACACCTATCTTGGCCCAGGTCGACAGACAGCTCCAGTTTGTCCTCGAGGTGGATGCGTCTGATTCGGGGGTTGGCGCTGTGCTGTCGCAGTGCACGCCCTCCGATCAGAAGCTTTGCCTGTGCGCATATTTCTCTCGTCGGCTGACGTCGGCTGAGAGGAACTATGACATAGAGGACAGAGAGCTGCTGGCAATTAAGCTGGCATTAGAGGAGTGGAGGCACTAGTTAGAGGGGGCCATTCACCCCATTGTCGTGTGGACCGACCACAAGAACCTTGAGTACTTGCGGTCAGCCCACTGACTGACCACCAGTCAGGCTCGCTGGGCGCTATTTTTCCAGTCATTTAATTTTACCATCACTTACCGGCCTGGCGCCCGGAACACCAAACCGGACGCGCTATCGCACCAGTTTGATTCCGGGGAGGTAGCCCCCCCTCCCAAAAAAAATCATACCGCCTTCGTGCATCCTTGGAGCCCTTACTTGGGATATCGAGTGGAGGGATCCACCAGGCCCAGTCCCAGGAGCCTGTGCCAGTAGGGTTCCCCTGGAACCACCTGTACATCCCGACCACCCTCTGCAGCGATGTCACCCAGTGGGGCCACACCAGTCGGTTCGCGTGCCATCTGGGCATCACTTGAGCTGTGGACTTTGTCCGGCAAGTGTGCTGGTGGCCCACGCTGCGGTGGGACGTACAAGAATATGTGAAGGCCTGTCAGACCTGCGTCAGGGGGAAATCGGACCCCCCCCCCCCTCCAATCAGGTCTCCTCCACTCTCTCCCCATCCCTGGTCGTCTGTGCTCCCAAATCGCTGTGGATTTCGTCACCGGACTTCCCCCCTCCTGTAGCAAGATGGTGATCCTGACCATCGGGGACCGCTTCTCCAAGGCAGTTCATCTGGTGGCTCTCCCGAAACTCTCTTTGGCCTTGGAGACAGCGGTCCTCCTCACCAAGCATGTGATCCAGATCCACAGCATCCCTGTGGACATTGGGTCTGACCGGGGTCCACAATTCACGTCCCAGGTCTGGAGGGCCTTTTGCCGGACCCTGGGAACCACTGTGAGTCTTTCTTCTGGAAATCATCCTCAGAGCAATGGGCAGGCGGAGCGTGCCAATCAGTCCTTGGAGGCTGCCTGGCGGTGCGTAGCAGCCGATAACCCATCATCCTGGAGCACACATCTTACCTGGGTGGAGTACTCCATGAACTCTACGGTATCTTCAGCAACCGGACTCACCCCATTTGAGGCATCATTGGAGTACATGCCGACTCTCCTACCCATGGCTTAGGGGGAGATCTCGGTTCCATCGGTAGGGGCCCATGCTCGTCGCTGCCGACGCATCTGGAGGTCGACTCGGGCCGCCCTGGCCCGCACCACGGAATGCACCCGGGCCGCTGCTGATAGGAGGCGGGTTCCGGCCCCTAAGTATGTCATTGGACAGCAGGTCTGGCTGGCGGCGAGTCAGATCCCTCTTAAAGAGAAATCAAAGACACTGTCCCCCCGCTTCCTTGGGCCTTACACCATCTCCCAAGTGATCAACGAAGCATTGGTCCAGTTGAAGCTGCCCCCGACCCTACGGGTGAACCGCACTTTCCACATCACCCACATCAAGCCCCTCTTGGCCAGTCATCTCTGCCCCCCCCCCCCCCCGCGAAGCCGCCTCCCCCTCCTTGGATCATCAACGGCCACCCCGCCTACACTGTACAGCGTATATTGGATGTTCACCGTTGGGGTCGTGGTCTGCAGTATTTGGTGGACTGGGAGGGGTACAGCCTGGAGGAATCGTCCTGGACCCCCTCGTCACGAGTGCTGGACGAGGGGATGCTCCAAGCCTATCACCACGCTCACCCGGAAAAGCCCTCCTGACCACCAGGAGGCGCTCCTAGAAGGGGGGAGGGGCTGTCATGGGCAGCGAGAGTGCGCCCCTCCCATCCTGCCTCACATTTACCAACTCACCACTGCACCTGAGGCAGAAGACATACCTGCACCCGCTCATCAGCCAGCATACTTAAGGAGGCTCTCTCCGTGCAGTCAACCCGTAAATAGGCAAGCAAGTGTAAGTTATAAGTGTGGACATGCTGTCTCACCTTATTTCTCTTTATCCCTCAGGTTGCTGCCACCATGTAGGTGTGTCTTTTGGACTGCGCGCGGTCTCCTGCCACATATCACCATCCTCAGCTTCCTACTCCACCCGGTCAGGCACCATTAGCTCATCTCCCCCCTTACCCTACTGGTTCGTCTATTCCTCGCTGGGTCCTGCCGGTTCTCCATGGATTTCCCAAGTCAGTGGTAATTTGGCTCGTCCATTTCTCCTTACTCCATTCCTCTGCTCACAGCTTTCATCTTCTCTCCACAGGGCTATTCCTCTGGTGAGTGACTGTTTCTGCAGCTGTACGCTTTGGTTTTTGATATTTAAAAAAACTTTCAAACGTGCCCCTCTGTGTGGTTCCTCCTGTGCTTTGGCATCATGTACGTGTGCCGTCAAGCTTTTTAAATCATGACATAAGGAGTTTTGGGACAACTGAGACCCTTCCTGGGTCAGGATATGTCCCCAAACAACAGGGGAGTCAGGTTAAGGTTGCAAGAAAAAAGCCACTCCTCAAGAAACACCACATGTATGAAGATTCTGATGCAAAGTGGAAAAAGGTGTTATGGTCAGATGAGACTAAATTCAAACTATATGACTTCAACTCTAAATGATATGTCTAGTACAAAGCCAATACAGCTCACCACCCATCTTTTTTTCCATCTCGTTCTTAGCACCTGCGCCAACCTCATCAGACGGAGAAGCAGCACCCTTGGAGGCCCCAGACTGGGACGGAGCACCCGCGACGACCTCAGCAGAAGGAGCTAGACCCCTGGGGATCTCGGGCGGCAAACCGGGACCCACGGAAACTTCTGGCAGAGCTGGACTATCCTCAGTGACCCTGGGGGAAAGCTCAGGCAAGACAGGCAAAGAGACAGGGTCAGGGTCACCGACAGAGTGGAGCCCGACAAGATGAGCTCAGGTGCAGCTGGCAGCTGCATCTGGCTCTCCCCACCAAGAGCCAGGCAAGATCTCTCCAAAATAGAAACAACAAAGACAAAGGAGAGCACTTGCCTGATTTCAAGCTCCACCACTTCCAGGACTCTGTCAATCCAGGCGGTGGTTTCTTGGGCCCGGTCATCTGGGGGTCCCGCTCCGGCTCTGCTGCGGTGACCCCTGCAGCACGCATGGTGGTCAATGCAGTCCTGGGACCCCCCAGCAATGTGGCCCATGCAGGTGGCTCATCCGGCGTGGCAACAGGAGGTTGGTACCCTGCTGGCACTGGATCCTGCTCAGCTGAATCCTAGGGACACTCCTTCATCGGCACAGGTGTCAGCTCGGTCTCAGCACTCCCCCTCCATCCAGAACGGGACTGCAGTGCTGGAACCAGGTCCTCCAGGGCTGCAGGCTCCTCTAATGTCCGGTGGCCGAATCTTGGGGCCGGCGGACAATCAGGGGGTAGAGGAGGAGGCACGGAGAGAGCAGGTAAAAGGTGTGTTGCTGCAGCAGGCAGTAAGGACTCCGAGAACTGCACAGTCTGAGCCTCACCACCGGGAATCAGGCAAGATAATTCATGTGTCAAAGATGGAAAATTTAAAAGCACTTGTCTGTGTTCCCGGGGCAAGATGTTTTCTGCTGCAGCTGGTCTACAGGCATCCCTCTCCATGGCTACGGTGGTTGTGGGCCCCTCAGGGGATTGTGGAGGAGCCACCCCTGCAGGCACGGAGATGGGCAAAGTTGGGGAAGAAACGGCCAGACCCTCAACAGCGGAAAGGAACGCCAAGGAGGAGAGGGAGGCAGCAGGTGTGGGAAAAGATGAAGCTGACGAGGCAGCTGGAGGGGAAAATTGCAAAGAAAGTACTGCTGCAGAAGTCTTCTCCCTCACCGAAGGAGGGGCTGCTGACAGGGAGGTGGAGGCGTTCTTCCGGCGACCTGAAGCTGGATGACGGAGTCTCGGAGCTGGCGACGCCAGAGCTGGAGCCGGAGCTGGCGAACAGGGAGGGGAGAAGGACGTCTGCCGTGGACAGTGCCTCTGCTTTGGCTTCGGTCCCATTGTCAGCCCGGGGAACAACCGCTGAAGCGAGGAGAATGTGGACAGCAGTTCCGCGAATTGGAGATACTTCCACAAGCCCAGATGTGTCTCCACCATCACCACCGCTCCATTTACGCATTCCCAGGTCTTCTTTGGCCCGTGGGCGGTGAGAGCTTCATCCAAAAAACTTTGGATAAATTCAGCAGCCCACTCCTCTTCCAGGCTCGGGGACCCAGTGGCCAATCTTCCTTTGCTTGCTGAAGGCCGGCGTGCTGGGGACATGGTGATGCTCCGGACAAAACAGGTGAGCAAAAAAAAACACAACTCACAGCAGCTGGGTCACACACTGGCCGCGTCCTACTATCATGATTTGGCCCTTCAGGGCAGGAAAAAGACCCACGCGTTAAACTGTGAGTTGTGCATGAATTTAATAAAGAATACAAAAATATACAAAGCACAAAAACACTTACAACAAGTAGGAGTAGGATGAGACAGGCATGGAATAACCGTCTGAATTTGGTATCAGGACACGGCGTCAGGTGGAGACACCGCCGTCTTTTTTTTTTTTTTTTTTTTTTTTTTTTTTGTAACTTAGATTTTTATTCATTTTTCATCATATATAATGCATTCAGATCACATTCTACATTTAAAAAACAAAGGGGTTAGGGTAGGGAAAAATAAAAAAAAATAAACAAAATAAAAATAAAAAATAAAAAATAAAAGGTGGGGGGACAAATGTTGGAGCATCAAGTTTTTAGTTTCCATCTCTTAATTCTTCTGGTTTTTTCAGTGTCTTTGGTTATTCTTTCAATTTCTGCCTCGTTGTTGCACTTTGTAGTGTGTCCATTTCCGCCATTTTTTCTCCCATATTCCTTCTTGCATTCTTCGTCAATATGTTAGTTTTTCCATCATACGTATGTCCTCAACAATGTCAGTCCATTGTTCTTGGTCAGGAAGAACTTCTGATCGCCATTTTTTGTGATAGTTTTTTTACATGCAATCAACAAGATTTTAACTAGATATCTGTCCTCAGCCTGTATAACACTGTCTTTTTTAAGATCACATAAGTACATCAGGTTACAGTTCATTGGTATATTATATCCTAATATCCTCTGTATTGTCACATGCATAGATTTCCAAAATGATGATATTTTGTAGCATTTCCAAAACATATGTGAGTGGTCTGCATTTTGAGCCCCACATCCCCTCCAGCATAAAGATTGGGTATTTGAATATTTTCCTTGAATCTGTGGTGTAATGAAAAAGCGAATCAGGTTTTTCCATCCAAATTCCCTCCATGCCCTTGAATTTGTTGATGTGTGTTGTGTTTTCCATATTTCCTGCCAGCTTTCTTCTGTTATGTTTAAATTGAGCTCTTTCTCCCATTTCTCCTTTATATAGTTACTTGTATGATTGTTTGTCATAAGTTTCTGATATAGTTTTGAAATAATTCTTATTTTATTTCCTGCATATGAGCTTAAAATAAGTTGTATAATCTCGTTCACATCTGTTTGGAGGTTATGCCTAATCTTCTTCATATAGTAATCTCTCATCTGCAGATATCTGAAAAATTCCGATCTTTCTAATTTAAATTTTCTCCTGATATTTACAAAGCTCCCGAGATCTTTTTTTCCGATATTGCCCCATGCTGTGATTCCCTTGTTCACCAGATTTTTGTATCCCCTATCTTGTTTTGCCGGTTCAAACTGACTGTCAAATGCTACCCATTTCAATAGTTTTATGTCTTCCCTTATATTATATTTTTGTACTATTTTATACCACAGTTCTAAAGTAAATTTAGTGATTGGGTCTATTTGTTTGATTTGCTTATATGCATCTTTATCCCCTATTATGCTTTGTACTGGGAGTCCCTCAATTTCCTTTTCCATTTCTTTCCATTTTGCCTCATATCCCTCGTCGCACCAACATATGATATATCTTATTTGTGCTGAGTAGTAATATTCCTTTAGACTCGGTAGGCCCATGCCTCCTTTCTCTTTTGGTAATTGGAGGGTTTTATATTTCACTCTTGGTTTTTTACCTCCCCAAACAAATCTCGATATCATCCTGTCCCACTTTGAGAATTGGGCATCTGGAATCTCTGTTGGTATAGCCTGGAAGAGGTAAAGTAATCTAGGTTGTATGCTGATTTTGACTGTCTCAATTTTTGAATTCAGATCCATATTTAAGATTGACCATCTATCAATATATTTTTTTATTTCTTGTTCCAACCTATCATAGTTTGCTTTATATATTTTGCTTAGGTCTTTAGGTATGTTCACTCCTAGGTATTTTATTTCTTTTTGCTTCCAGTTTAGTTTGATCTTATCAGTTATCTGGTTTAGAGGGTTATAGTGGAATGTCAGTATTTGTGTTTTTGTTATGTTTATCTTGTATCCTGATAATTTTCCAAAATTTTCTATCAAGTTCATCATTTCCATTATTGATTTATCTGGTTGTTCAAGGTAAACTATAATATCGTCTGCAAATAGCCCAATCTTGTGTTCCGCCCCCTTTATTGTTACACCTTTTAATTTCTTATTTTGTCGTATCGCTTGAGCCAATGGTTCTATGAACAGAGCAAACAAGGTGGGCGATAAGCAGCATCCCTGCCTAGTTGATCTTTGTATATTTACTTTGTCTGTTAAGCTACCGTTTATCTTGATTCTTGCCACAGGTTCTTGATATAGCGTCCTTATGCATTGTACTGATTTTTCGTTAAATCCAAAGCGCTCCAGTACACTATATAGGAATTTCCAGTTAACCCTGTCAAATGCTTTTTCTGCGTCTAAACTCATTATTACTGCGCTTTTCTTTTCTTTATGTATTTGGTTAATTATATGTATTGTTCTCCTGATATTGTCATGTGTTTGGCGTCCCTCTATGAATCCAGTTTGATCATCTTCTATCAATTCCGTCAAGAATGTCTTTATTCGTTTACATATAATTGTTGTGTATATTTTATAATCTACATTTAATAAAGAGATTGGTCTATAGTTTCCGCATTGTTCTTTATCTTTCCCTGGTTTTAAAATAACTGAAATGATTGCTTCGTTCCATGTTGGAGGTATTTTGTTGTTGTTCAGCGTCCAATTAAATGACTAGGAGTTGTGGCGTGAGTTCTTCTATAAACAGTTTATAAAACTCAGATGGGTATCCATCACTACCTGGTGATTTACCGTTTTTAAGTGACTTAATCACATCTCTGATCTCTTGTGTTGTTATTTCTGCTGTTAGTTTTTCATTTTGTTGATTTCCTATTGATGGCAAGTCCAGTGTGTCTAGAAATTTTTTGATATCTTTAGTATTTGTTTCTTCAGGTTGCGAGTATAGTTCTTGGTAGAAATTATGGAAAATTTCTTCGATGTTTTCTGGGTTAACTGTGGTTTTATTTGTGGTGGGGTCTTTAATCTTGTATACATTATTCATTGTTTGTTGTTTTCTTAACCGTTTTGCCAGCAGTTTTGTGGCTTTTGGCCCCGTTTCATAATATTTTTGCTTTAGATATCTATTTTTCCTTTCAATTTCATCCATTTGTGTTTCTTTTATCTTTGTTTTTTCTTCTTTAATTTCTTGATATATTTTTGGATCATTTGTGCTTTGATGTTTAAGTTCTAATTCCCTCAGTCTCTCACATCTTTGTTCATACGCTTCCAGTTTAGTCTTATTTGCTTTTCCTGTTTCAACAATTAATTTACCCCTTAACACGGCTTTTAGTGCGTCCCATAGTATTGTTGGGTCCACTTCTTCATTGTCATTCTCTTTGATATATTCGTTTATGTTTATTTTTATTCTTTCTTTCATTTTCTCATCATTTAACAGCCCTACGTTAAGTTTCCATGTTGTTTGTCGTTTTCTATTGTTTAAATATATTTCCATGTATATAGGATTATGATCTGATATTTCTGCCCCTCCAATCCAACAATTTCTCACCCTGTGTCTGTCACCTTCATTCATAAGGAAGTAATCTATTCTAGAGTGTACTTTATGGGCTGCTGAATAATGTGTATAGTCTTTTTCGAGTGGGTGTAGGTCCCTCCATATGTCTACCATACCCATTTCTGCCAGTGAGGTTCTTATGAACTTTGTTACATGTTTTTTTGTCTTCTTAACACTTGTTGTGTCAACTTCATGATCCATGACAGCATTTAAGTCTCCTCCACAAATTAGGACTCCTTCACTGTGTGTTGCTATGAGATCAAACAGATGTTGAAAAAAACCCTTGTCACTTTCTGGTGGGGCATAGATGTTCACTAATGTGATCTGCATACCATCTATTCTTCCCTTTATTATTACATACCTGCCTTCTTTATCCTGGATTTCCTGTTCACTTTCAAATTGTATTTTGTTTGAGATTAGTATCATAACCCCCCTTTTAGTTCCTCCCTTAAATGAACTGTAGTAGGAGTTCTTATAGCCAAATCTCTTTAGTTTCACATGTTCTGCCTTGCTCAAATGTGTCTCTTGCATAAATATAATTTCAGCTTTTTCCTTCTTGAATTTTCTTATTATTCTTTCCCTTTTAACAGGTGAGTTCAGACCATTCACGTTTAGTGTCATTATCTTAAGATTTTTACCCATATTCATGTTTTTCCATTTTTTTAACTTGTGCTCCTAGCCCCTTTAACAACAAAAATAACACATATTTATATAAAAACACATTAAAAAAACTCGACCTCCGTACTTTGGGCCTTTCTTCTGCCCACTGGTCCCTGTTGGTGGGTGGGGGGTTTGTCTTCACAGAGTGAAGGGCCCTCCCTAGACTTCTAATTACTATCAAAGTAATAGTCATAAGTCTAGAAATGTCCAACAAATATCACTTAAACCTCTCCTAGCCGTCTGTTTCTCTTTTACCTTGTCTTCTTGGCCTTCATTTCTTCTGTGCCTTTCTTAATCTTTGTTATGATCTAGGCTTTCAGTTGAAAGCCTTGTAGCTTGTCCTGGGCCCGCTGCTCCACGTCTCTCCCCCTTCTTCCGCCGCTCACTCGTCTCCACTCCGTCTGTCGTGGTGCGTTCAGGGCCGCCGCTGCTCCAGCCATCTCCTTCGGCACGCTCACCTCAAGGCCCCGCTCCATCATATCCCGCGCTGCCTCTTCGGCCGTGTTGTAGGTTCTTGTGCCTTCCTCCCAATGAATCCTCATTTTCGTTAGCGGCGTTTGGAATCTAATTTTTTTCTCTTTCAGCGTTTTTTTAATATTGGCATATTTCTTCCGCTGCTGCACGATTTCTGTCGGGTAGTCATGGTCAAAAAATACCTGTTTGTCGCCGATTCGTATCTTTTTTTTCCATGCTTGCGTCAGGATTCTTTCCTTTATGTCATATTTCACAAAGTTTACCACAACTGACCTGGGTGGAGAGTTTGTTTTCGGGTTCTGTGCCGGTGTTCTGTGCGCCCGTTGAATCTGCAGATCCGTTTCTCCGGGTATTTCCAGTTCTTTTTTTAAGAACTGATCCATGAATTTTGTCATCGAGTTGCCTTCAATGCCCTCCGGAATTCCAAAGATGCGCATATTGCTTCGTCGGGATCTGCTCTCCAAGTCGTTTATTTTCTCCTGCATCCTCTGCGTTTGCGTCGTCAGGGTCTGTAGTTGTTCGTTTGCCTCGCTTTTCCAATCTTCTAGTTCCGAAATTCGGGTCTGCGCTTCTGTCATACACGCCCGCTGGGAGCGCAGCTCCTCCATGTTTTCCGTTAATTTACGCTCCATTTCTCTTCGGAGGTCCATGATTTCCTCCTTAATTTCTTTTTTCAGTTCCTCCTTAAGAGCTGCTAAATCCTGTTGTAGCTGTCGCTTGAATTCTCTCAACTCTTCACCCAAACTGGCGATGCCAGCGTTCATGTTGTCGAGTCTGGTGTCCTCCATTTTCTCTGCTGTGGACATCTCGTTTTTTTGGGCTTTGCGTACAGCGGTTTTTCCTGCGTTGTTGGAGAGGAATTCTTCAATTTTACCCTGTTTTTGTCCTTGTGCCCGGTTCCTTCGTGTTTTCATCCCTTAGTTTATTGATTCGTTTATGTCGAGTTGGCCATTTACCGATGATTTTTAATCCGGCTAGGGAGAGCTCTTTGTTTAAGTGTTATGTCTCTCCGCCATCTTCCCGGAAGTCGATCGACACCGCCGTCTTTAAATAGGACACGAGGGATAATTACAACTGAAGACAAGTGTGAGTTACCAGAGCAGGGAGAAATCAGTTCAAGTTAATGACAGCTGTGCTGGAAGTGGACTTGAGCAGATAATGAAAGCAATAAAGCACACCGTCAAAACAAAAGCACAGGAGGAACATAAATACCAAATGAGAAATACTAAAGGTGCTGGAAATAAACAAATACCACAACTAGGACGGGGGACAGAATATTACAATAATAACTACAGACTATCATGGCCAATAAAAGATACAAAGCCCGGACGACTTAAAAAAGAAACAAAAGGCAAACTCAGATGGCATCCTACATATTAAATACTACACGGAAGAGGGGAAATGCAGAAAATAACAAGAAATAACCAAGGGAGCGTGAGCACGGTTCCCCAATCCTGACAAAGCTCTTTTAAAAATCCTACCCCTTCTCCACTATTACGACATAATTAACCATCAGTTGTCCTCATGTTTGCACCTTAGTTATAAATTTTATATACCGTATATATGAATATATAAATAGATACAGATATATACACATGCATATACAGTACATGTATATATATGTGTATATATGCATGTGTATATACAGTGGTGTGAAAAAGTGCTTGCTCCCTTCCTGATTTCTCATTTTTTTTGTATCTTTGTCATACTTAAATGTTTTAGATCATCAAACAAATTTAAATATTAGACAATCATAACACAAGTAAACACAAAATGCAGTTTTTATATGAAGGTGTTTATTTTGAAAGGAAAATAAAATCCAAACCTACATGGCCCTGTGTGAAAAAGTGATTGACCCCTAAACTTAATAACTGGTTGGGCCACCCTTAGCAGCAACAACTGCAATCAAGCATTTGTGATAACTGGCAATGAGTCTTTTACAGTGCTGTGAAGGAATTTTGGCCCACTCATCTTTGTAGAATTGCTGTAATTCAGCCACATTGGAGGGTTTTCGAGCATGAACCGTCTTTTAAAGCATCTCAATCGGATTCAGGTCAGGATTTTCACTAGGCCACTCCAAAGTCTTCATTTTTGTTTTTTCTTAAGCCATTCAGAGGTGGACTTGCTGGTGTGTTTTGGATCATTGTCCTGCTGCAGAACCCAAGTGCGCTTCAACTTGAGGTCACAAACGGATGGCCGGACATTCTCCTCCAGGATTTTTTGGTAGACAGCAGAATTCATGGTTCCATTTACCACAGCAAGTCTTCCAGGATCTGAAACAGCATAACAGCTCCAGATCATCACACTGCCACCACCACCATAGTTTACTGTTGGTATGATGTTCCTTTTCTGAAATGCTGTGTTACTTTTACGTTGAATGTAATGGGACACACACCTTCCAAAGAGTTCCAACTTTGTCTCATCAATCCACAGAGTATTTTCCCAAAAGTCTTGGGAATCATCAAGATGCTTTCTGGCAAAACTGAGTTGAGCCTTTATATTCTTTTTGCTCATCAGTGGTTTTTATCTTGGAACTCTGCCATGCAGGCCATTTTTACCCAGTCTCTTTCTTATGGTGGAGTCATGAACACTGACCTTAACTGAGGCAAGTGAGGCCTGCAGTTCTTTTGATGCTGTTGTGGGGTCTTTCCCGACCTCTTGGATGAGTCGTTGCTGCGCTCTTGGGGTAATTTTGTTTGGCCGGCCACTCCTGGGAAGGTTCACCACTGTTCCATGTTTTTTGCCATTTGTGAATAATGGCTCTCATTGTGGTTTGCTGGAGTCCCAAAGCTTTAGAAATGGGTTTATAACCTTTTCCAGACTGATAGATCTCAATTACTTAGGTTCTCATTTGTTCCTGAATTTCTTTGGATCGCAGCTTGATGTCTAGCTTTTGAAGATCTTTTGGTCTACTTCAGTTCGTCAGGCAGGTCCTATTTAAGTGATTTCTTGATTGAGAACAGGTGTGGCAGTAATCAGGCCTGGGTGTGCCTAGAGAAATTGAACTCAGCTTTCCAAAGATGTGATAAACCACAGTTAATTTATGTTTTAATGGGGGGTGGCACTTTTTCACACAGGGCCATGTAGGTTTGGATTTTTTTTACCCTTAATAAACACTTTCATTTAAAAACTGCATTTTGTGTTTACTTGTGTTATCTTTGTCTAATATTTAAATTCATATCACAAACTAATGTGAATAAGTAAGTAATCTGTGAGAACAGCTGCTCAAAACCATTCTTCCGCTCTATACCTTGTGAAAACCATATTTTTTGTACCGTTCTTTGAACCGGGTCATGCTTGGACGTTGCTTTAGCTCTGCACTCAGTCTGTTCCACAACTTCATTCCACATTTCGAAATGCAAAAACTTTTTAATGTTGTACAGACCCAAAGATGTTTAAAGTGTAACTCCCCTCTTAAATTATATCTCCCATCTTTATTAAAAAAAAAACAGTTTCTGAATATTGTCAGGGAGTTGGTTATTTATTGCTTTATACATTATTTTTAATGTTTGAGAATGTACCAGATCAGTGAACTTCAATATTTTTGATTTTAAGAACAGTGAATTTGTTTGATTTCTAAAACCAGCATTATGAATGATCCGCATTGCTCATTTTTGCAATATGGATAATGATGTCAATGTACATTTATAAGAACTGCCCCATACTTCAGCACAGTAATTTAAATATAATAAAATCAGTGAACAGTATAGCATGTGAAGTGATTTTTGGTCCAGAATGTGCTTTTTTTTTTTTTTGTTGTTACTTATTTGTACCCGTAGGTAGATTTGGTTTGCAGTCTGGTGACAAGCCACCGGCTGCCGGTCGCTGCGTGCGCGAGTGCCCTAAACCTACATGTTTTTGGTATGCGGGAGGAAACCGGAGAAATCCCGGAGTAAACCCACGCAACACGGGGAGAACATGCAAACTCCACACAGCTCACTGTTGGTCGGGGGCTGGGATCGAACCCACGATCTCATGATCCCCACGATCCCCCGGCCGAGGGTAAAACTGTGCTGCCACAGTGCTAAACCACTGCGCCACCGTGCAGCCCATTGCTTTATTCAGTACTGAAATGCTTCTTAAAAGTTTATTGTGTGCATATTTTATGTGAAATTTCCAGCTTAGTTTATCATCTATTAACACACCAAGAAACTTACTTTCATGAACTCTTTCAATATCTGCACCATCTACCCGCATGTGTATGGGTAGATGAGAAAAACCTGCTGCCCTCTGCCAGAAAATAGTCAATGGGAAGAAGGTTCACCTTCCAACACAACGATGACTGAAAGCAAAACTGACCACACAGAGGTTGAAGGAGAAAAGGATGAATGTCCTTGGATGGTCAAGTCAGAGGCCAGTCTTAAACCCTAATGAAAATTTGTTGAATATCTTTAAGAACGCAGTCCACCAACAGTCACCATCAAATTTAACTGAACTCATATATATCTGCAAAGACGAGTGGGCAAATATTGGAAAGTTTAGATGTGTGAAGTTGGTAGAGATGTGTCCCAACAGACTAAAGGCTGTAATGAAAGCAAAATGTGGTTCAACAAGACTTGCTGACACAAGAGGGTGATCTTTTGTCTAGCTCAGTAGTCCAACTCTGTAGTTTCTGCTTTTTTTCTTATTTTTTTCTGACCTGTTTCTTTTGAAATAAAACGTCTCATTTCAGGCGGAAAAGCAGCAAAATGTGATTATATGGAAGGATGTGATTCTTTTATATATATATACTGTATATATATATATATATGTTTTTTTTTTTGTTTTTGATTTTGTATACTTTATTGATCCTCAGAGGGGAAATTGAGGGCATCCACCTGGATGGATGAAGCAGCCACGGTACGGCACTATCCCTTTATCATTCACACACACATTCACACCTAGGGCCACTTTAGAGTCTCCAGTTAACCTAACCTGCATGTTTTTGGCTTGTGGGAGGAAACCGGAGAACTCCCAGAGTAAATCCACATAGACACGGGGAGAACATGCAAACTCCACACAGATCACTGTTGGTCAGGGGCTGGAATCGAACCTTTGATCCCATGGCCAAGAGTGAGTTGCTCTGCTGCCACAGTGCTTCAACTTGTCCTATCCCAATGCCCCTATTATACAGTAATAACAATTATTATTATTATTATTATTATTATTAGTCTTCAGATGTCAGTAATTATAAATTATACACAGTGGCCATGTGTGCTGTTGTGGCGTACAACATTTAGTGGCAGCATTTTCCCTAAAAAGTCTTTTAGGCTCAGAGATAAAAGCTAATAAACATAATGCACATGTACCAAATGATGATGGTTCATTTTTACATGATGCAAGATTTTGGGATTGGTAATTCACATGTAAAACACTTATAATGAAATTGATCACAAGGTGACAATGACTCCAAATCTCCTTTTATTATGAATGAAACATGCATGCCTGGTTGCTGCACTTAATCATCCCCTTTTATGGCTTTTTCTTGGCCTAATGCCCCATTGGGCCTATGGGACTTGTGCTAGGGTATCCCCCTAGCACAAGTCATAATTTAGACGTTGTATTTTGGGTTAAATCAGGTCCATCAGTCAAAGCCTTAATTTAGCCCATAAATAGACACTGAAAATTTGGCTGTTAGTCCATCTAATATGGACCATATTTAACACAGAAATAGATGTTGAATACTGGGTTGTGTTTAGACCGTCCAATAGGGACTGTATTTAACCCCAAAATAGACGCTGAAAATAGGGTTGTGCTTAGTCTGTCCAATACGGACTGTTTTTAACCTAAAAATAGACGTTGAAAACTGGGCTGTGTTAAGTCCATCTACCACAGACCATATTTAATCAGAAAAAAAGTTGATGAAAATAGTTTTTGGCATTTGGTGATGGTGGTGGTCTGTTTCTCAAAAGTCAGATATACTTTTACAACCACTGGGGGTCTTTCTGACATAATTATTGGCCCAGGAAACTTGCACACAGGCTCAGGTAAGATTCAACAGCTTTATTCAACAGCAAGGGGTGTTTGGGTGCGTGTATGTGATATGTATATGGATTGTGGGTGGACGATGAGAGTCGGGAACAGAGCAGCACGCCGTGCGGCCAGGCAACCCTATGGGAGGAGCAGAGACAGGGATATGAGCTGGACTTAACCAAACGGGAGAGATATAATGAGTGTGGCTTACTTGCAGGTGGGAAAGGTGGCTGGCGCTGGCTAAGGATCTTCGGCCTGGGAGACAGCGCCCTGCTGCGCACACGACGAGGCGTGGAGAGGAGAGGAAAGGAGATGGCGATGACGGGAGAATCTGCTGCCAGGGAATTCACCTGTGCACAGGGGAGAGACTGGTAGACAGGTGAGTGGCAATACAGCTTACGTGCTGAAGTGAAGAGCGGCAGGACGGGAAGAGACAATCCTGCTGAGGGTTTGAGCGCGGAGAAACACAGACGGCTCCAGACCGATGCTCTGGGCCGAGTGGGCTAAATAGCCAGTTACTGACGAGGCACAGGTGTGCGCGCAGCTGAGGTGGATGACTGGGAGCGGCGAGTTGTGACACTTTCTTAAAAGCGCTTTATAAAAATGTATATTTTTAACAGCTTTTCTTAAGTTTGACATTTGGCATAATGCATGTTATATGAAAGCACCAAGGTGCTGATGCCTTGGTGCCAGAGCCTTGGCAGAGGTATGCATTCTTGGATCATCACCAAAATGTTATGGGTTCCTCGCTAGTCCAAGGACCACCTCTGGTAAAAATTTCATCCAAATCCATCCAGTAGTTTTGGAGTGCACACATGCACAGTGAAAATAATCTGCAGTTCACATGCCTGTACTGTCACCGGCAGCCAAGAGCCACCAAACTGATTTGAACAGGTGCAATCCAAACACAAAAGAAGAGCACTAAATGGCAGAAGCAATGGAGGTACGTGAATACATGACAGTCAAGACAAACAGCAGCTTTTGCTGTTTAGTGGCAGAAGAAAAACAACAGATGGACAAAAAGACAGACATCTGTTCACTCAGTATTGACGGATTGCTGAGTACTTTCCTGTGGTGGGAGTTTCCGGGCGCATGCGCAGTTCACTGCAACCATTTGTGGGTGAGGAATGTTGGGACTTGGAGTTTTTAGCGCATTTTAACGAGTTTTGCCTCGTCCTTCCTCTGCAAAACTAAACAGCAAAACCAGTGTGAAAACTACCGATGTGATGAATAAATGGTATAATTGCTGAATACGATTTTTTTTTCAGCAACCGGTATTTTATAACAGTTTAGTTCCACGTGTTGTAAAAAAAAAAAAAAAAGTGCTGTGTTGTGCTGTAAAAAAAATTGCACTGCCACCTCTAGTGGCCTGGCATAGTTATTACAATACCTTTTCAGCCGGCTTAATTGACATTAAAGTTGAGTTAAATTTGTGTTTATTTCGAAAACAAAGCCTTATCTCAGAATTCTGGCAAATTAAGGGTTGAGAAAATATGGCGATACAGTAATGCAAGCCTTTAGCTCCACTTAATTTTGACTGGGCAAGCTGAAACGGCGAGGTGGACAAACGGACAGATACACACACACTTCCACAAACAAACACATTAAGTGATTACCGTATGCCTCTCTGTTTCACCAAGGCATAATAATATCTGGAACAATCTAAAACCAGTGGTAGTGCTATTGTGCTATACACTTAAAAAGCACTCTTTGAATACAAGTATATTCTACAAATTTCTCTCTATGTTGTCTTTTTTATTCATGTCCATATCTTGGGCTCTTAGTGTCCCCAGACACCCCTGGACTTGTCTGATCTTGAAAGCTAAGCAGGGTTTACCTTGGTTAGTACTTGGGAATACCAGATGCTGTGGTGAACTGGCGATCTGTCCAGGATGTACTCTGCTTCTTGCCCAGAGATGTCCATGTAGGTGCCACACACAACCCAAAAAGGTTCAGGATGTTGGTGACTACGTGTTTTTTTTTTTAACTACCTTAAAAAGGCAGCTTTTCATCTTCATTTGTCAACCAAATTTAGATCACACAGAGACGTCTATATGAAGATACTTTTTCAATGACCTTAAAAAGACAGCTTTTCATATTTCACTTTTCAACCAAATCAGTATGTTTTTTAGATGGTTGGCAAAGGCGTCTTTTCAAAGTTTTTTCAACCAATTTGTGCTGGGAGGGTAAACACTGAATGATTTTAATATACAATTGCTGTAAGTGGGACAGAGCAGTTCTTTGACTTTCCAAGATAAGACATTTGTCAGCATTTGCTTTATACAGGACCCAAGCACAAACACAAGACAAGGCAGAATATTTAGAATTAGTCTATTACTCACCATAGCTACGTTCCGATCCACAGTGCATTTCAACTGTATTCCCTACTCCCTGCTCTGTTCTCAGGGAATATCAGTTCACTGCCCTTCACAAAATTTTCCATTTGAAAAACCCTGCAACCGTCGCCCCCCCTCCTCCGTGTGTTACCACGGTAACCATGGACATGTACTGACACTACGGTGGATAACTTATATTTCTTAAATAAAATGTCAACACAGATATATTTGTACTACTATCAGCTGATATAAACAATAACCAACATCAGTTTAGCTTGTTAATAACATCAGCAACAATAGCTTGTTTTACTCATATTTGAGGTGCAGTGGCTTATGGGTAATGTTCTTGTCAACTTCCTGTGAAGTAATGCACAGTTGCTCACTTCTTCCCTTTTGAGTTCTCAGATCCCTTTGAACTGAGCACCACTCGCTCCCTTTGGTTTGGAATATGACTTAATATGACAGCACATCTGCGGATGACACAATGATGGTGGGCCTCATTACCAACAATGAGGAGGCCAACTACAGAAATGAGGTGAGCCAACTGGTCCAGTGGTGTAAAGACAATAATCTCTTCCTGAACGTGGGAAAAACCAAGGAGATTGTGGTTGATTTCAGGAGGGGACACACACAGCATCCCTCTCTGATCATCGACGGAGCAGCTGTGGAGAGGGTGAGCAGCACCAAGTTCCTGGGGATACACATCTCTGAGGATCTCTCCTGGTCCAACAACACCACATCACTGGCCAAGAAGGGTCAAACTCACCTCTATTTCCTCCGCAAACTGAGGACAGCATGAGTCCCAACCCCCATCATGTGCTCATTCTACTGGGGCACCACCGAGAGCATCCTTACCAGCTGCATCACAGTGTGGTATGGAAGCTGCACCGCCTCCTGCCAGAAGACACTACAACGCTCAGTGAAAGCAGCCAGCAAGATCATCGGTGCTCCTCTGCCCCCCCCCCTTTCGAACATCTACCTCACCTGCCTCACCTGCAGAGCCATCAACATTGCAGACGACACCTCCCACCCCTCACACTCCCTCTTCAGCCCCCTGCCCTCGGGGAAAAGGTACCGGGGCCTCTTGACCCACTCCACAACACTGCTAAACAGTTTTTTTCACCAGGCCATCAGGATCCTGAACTCTGTCCACTCCTCTCCCCGCCCCACCCCTGACCGTAGCATAACACATTTACCTGCACAAAAACTACCTCAGCTGTTGGCACAGAAAGGCTGGCACACCCATGGTAACACATTTGCTGCTCTATGTCTCTGCACCTTACTGCAACCATTTGCACAAATGCCATATCTGTTGCTGTCTGTTATTGCAATATTGATCATGTGCAGTCCAATCTGTCACTATCTGCACTTACACTACCGCATCGAACTTTGCAACTGCAAGTATTACTGCTCTTCTTTTTCTGTATATAAGATTGCTGGGTTTTATTGTTTATCTTTATTTGCACTATGGGATGTCTGGATTTTATCTTTTGCTGCTATTTGCAGTACGTATATCATTACTGTACATAGACTGCTGTTGATATTTTTCCAGCCTTATTCCTTTTTTTATATTGCGCACACCACTGAACAGAGAGAAACAGCATTTCAGTTCTCCTGTATGTCCTGTATGTATAGTAATATTGACAAATAAAATCTCTGACTCTTGGAATACCCTGTGCAGTCCATTTCAGAGTACAGTAATGGCGATTGGAATGCACCTCATGAGTAATTATTGCGATGATAAACCGATTCTTGATGCATCTTTTTTCCTATTCAGGATTTCTTTTTTTCTCACTGTGTGACAAATTAGTACTTTCAACACAACCCTCCCAGCACAAATTGGTTGAAACAATGTTGAAAAGATGGCTTTGTCAGCCGTCTAAAAAATGACCAGATTTGGTTAAAAGGTGAAAGATGAAAAGCTGTGTTTTTCAGGCCATAGAAAAGACATCTTTATATTGATGTCTCTGTATGGTCGAAATCTGGTTGAAAAAATAAAGATGAAAAGCTGCCTTTTTAAGGTTTTTTTTTTTGTTGTTTTTTTTTTGTTTTAAAGAGGTATCACATAGCAACCAACATCATTCATCTTCTGATCCTTTTTGGGTTGTGTGAGCAGCCAACCTATACCAGCATATTTGGGCAAGAGGCAGAGTACATCCTGGACAGATCACCAGCCCATCACAGCACCTGGAATTCCCAAACAGTCTCCTACACAAAGTACTAACCAAGTACCAAGTACCACCAAGTACCAACCCTGCATAGCTGTCAAGATCAGACAAGACCAGGGATGTCTGGGGACACCCAGAGCCCAAGGTGTGAACATCAATAAAAAGACGCAACATAGAGAGAAATTTGTAAAATGTATTCAAATACTGCTTTTTAAGTGTGTAGCACAATAGCACTAGCACTGGTTTCAGATTGCTCCACATATTATGTAACAAACATTATGCTTAATGTTGAACTTTAAAAAAAAAAAAAAAGCTGTTAAAAATATGCATTTTTATAAAGCACTTTTAACGAATAGTCCCTGTAGTTGTAAAAGTGTATTTGACTTTTGAGAGACAGACCCTTACCACCATCACCAAATGCCAAAACTATTTTGAGGATAAATTTGGGCCAAATCCTGTGGACTAAACAGCCCAATTATTGGACTATTCTTTGGTTAATATGGTCAGACACAGCCCGATTTTGAACAACTGTTTTCTGGTTAAATATGGTCTGTACTAGACGGACTAAACACAGCCCAATTTTCAATGTCTATTTGTGGGCCAAATAAAGGCTTGGAGCGACGGACCTGATTTAGCCCAAAATACAACATCTAAATTATGGCTTGTGCTTGGAGGGAAAGTATTTGTTATGACACATAATGAACATACTTCCAATATTTTTTGTTAATAAAACAAATGAAAGAGAGATTTGACAAGTCAACTGAAATGTTACATTTACTCACCCACCACAGATACTACAGTACCTGGTTATTTCCTTTTCAGTTCTGGCTGAACTCTGAACATTTAAAAATCAGTTAACGCTTGTGCATCAATTCAGAATCTTCCACATATGGCAATTCGATGCATCTGAAAAACAATTATTTCCCCCACCCCTGATAAAAAAAAGGCACTCCAATGAGCAGGTAGGATTTAAAGCCAAAAAACAAAACAAAACAAAAAAAAAAACCACAAGTACAATAGGACATGAGGACACAAAACAACATCAGGTGGTTGTGACAGGGGTGCAAAAATAGAGACGGATGAATACACTCAGGAATATAAAGAAGGAGGGCAGTAGCAAGGGAATAGAGTAAAACTGAATGGCAAAAAGAATGCCAAATTATTATCTAACCAACAAATATGAAAGAATGCAGACTCAAAGAGACAATGGGACAGTGGCAGAAAACGTTGCAACAAAATGACTTTTAAAAAACTTTGGACAGAAAAAGTATAACCCACAAATCACTAAGAAATAGGACTTTGGACCACAAAAAAAGGCTGTAACCACAACAATTACATGGCACATACATATATAACATTTCATGTAGGAATGGTTCACTAATGAGGGGATAAGACTAATGTTTTTTATTTTCTTTTGCATTATTAAATGACCGAAGATGATGAAGTTTTAATTTTTTAAAGTTCTGGTAATATGTAAAAATACCAACATTTTATTTCCTCAAAGTGCATTTTTTTTTTTTTTTAAATTTCAGAGGTCAAGCTGTCATTCAATAAATATCTGCACTGAAATCCAAATACAGTAGTTCTACATCCTTTTGAACGTTCTAAAAAAACCCATAAAAAACAAACTTTCTTTGTTGCTAAACCTGCAAAAGACAGTAGAGTTAGGCCATTTTTTTTCTCCCCAGGGTCTGGTCAAATGTGTTGAGGTCCGTCCCTGCCTCAGCAGTGTGTGGAGCTGGTACGGTGGCTCTGCCTGACTGATCTGCCTGCTCATTAGGGCACTGGCGAGCCTATTTGGCCTGGTCCTGTAATGGGAGCCTGTACTGTGTCAGAAACACTTATTTGCTCCACAGCCATCACAGAACATTAACATTCACGACAGCCCATCACATGAAGGCAGCTGAGGGGGGTCAAAAGGGTGTCTGAGAGGGTGTGCTCACTGCCCTGGACCACTCTAATACACACACCTACACACGCACGCAGACATGTGCACAGACTCACACACACAGATGTACACAGTCACAAATGCTCACATACACATGCACCAAACGTACAGTCTTTGGGAATTTCCCACATACATGAAGAAAAGTAACAGATTCACACTTCATGATGGATTTTATACTCTACCTTAACACTCTGAAAGTCATGCATCTGCAGCTTTTGCCAGTTGTTATGTATGAACACTTGCCTGCATATGCACACACTCTCACTTACACAGTTTCATTCTCTTAACACATCTTTTAAGGAGATAACACGCTCTCTCTCTCTCTCTCTCTCCCACATACACACACCGTCATGCACTTCAAAGCCTCGCGTTCTCTCACACACTCAAGGAAACATGCAATCAGCCCTCTAAGTAAAGGTCACATTTGCAATGCAGGTGACTCAAGCAGAAGGCAGAAGGTAATTGGCTGACGGGATGTGGAGCGCTAATACCTTGTCTCTGAAAGATTACGTGATGGATGGGAAATGCTTGGCACTGGGGTAATTAGATGTGTTTGGAGGAGTCTAGACTGGGCCAGGGCCTCCACTCACACTGAGTGGAAGTAAAGAAGGAAGAAGGGGCACAGTCAAAGAGAGGTTGAGTAACAAGGGTTATACAAGGCCACTGCTAAATTTAAGAGATCAGAGGGAGACAAAGGGGAGTAAATGGAAAGGCGGAGAAAAAGTAAACTTTTTTTTTTTTTAAGTGAGTCCTTATTTATATTTGATTCATCACAAGAGCACAACATGGTATAAACAGCCTTCTGAACATTTCATTCATTCACAGTTCATGACATGCAAGGCTGCAAGTTGTCCTTATCACAGGGTGTCAATTAGTGCTCTTATGTTCGATGCTGGCTGTGTTTTCTTGTTACAAGGTCTCCTTTGTTATTTGCTGTTTGATGCACTGAGTATTGCAATACATCAATACATGCTGCTGAAAGATGACAGTCCCATTTTACAAACACAAAGGCACACACACCCATACACATGCATCCAACTTTCTTTTTTTTTTGTTTCTCTTGTTTTTGATAATGTTGTTAATTTTTTTTCACCTTTATTTACTTTTAAACAAAGTATTTGTTTAGGTTTAGGAACTAACATGTCTTCATTAGATTTAATAAAATAGTATGGGTCCAATTATGACAGTCTGGAGTGAGCATTTTTGCAAAACTTTGCACTTTGCAACTGGTGCTTTTGTTAGTTTCTGTCAGCACATTATCTGGTTTTCCATTGTGTACCGGGCAGTAGCCACCTAATAAGGAAATGACGTGCGTGGCCTGCTCTTGTAGAAAGGGATAGATGTAAAGTGAATGAGGCTCAAAGCCAAGTTTGGCAAGTTGGTATTACGGTGGATTTCATTCCAGTGTGTTTTTGATCTGCAAAAAGCAGGCCTGAAGCCAGCAGTGCATTATCAACTGCTATTTTAGCAGCAAGTTTAAAAGGTATGAATGACACATACTGTATGCTTGTTCCTACACCAGGGCTATAATTTCTCAGTGTTTGTTGTTTGATGAACTGACTTTGTAAAAAAGAACAAGAAAGAAACAAGAAAAGAACACTGTCCCTACTGTGAAACATGGAGAAGGTTCTGTTATGTTCTGGGGCTAATTTGCTGCATCTGGCACAGGGTGTCTTGAATCTGTGCAGGGTACAATGAAATCTCAAGACTATCAAGGTATTCTAGAGAGAAATGTGCTGCCCAGTGTCAGACAGCTTGGTCTCAGTCGCAGGTCATGGGTCTTATAACAGGATAATGACCCAAAACACACAGCTAAAAACACCCAGAGCCAAACATTGGACTATTCTAAAGTGGCCTTCTGTGAGCCCTGATCTAAATCCTATTGAACATCTGTGGCAGGAGCTGAAACATGCCGTCTGGAGAAGGCACCCTTCAAAACCTGAGACAACTGGAGCAGTTTGCTCATGAGGAGTGGGCCAAAATACCTGCTGAGAGGTGCAGAAGTCTCATTGACAGTTACAGAAATCGTTTGATTGCAGTGATTGCCTCAAAAGGTTGTACAACAAAATATTAAGTTAAGGGTACCATCATTTTTGTCCAGGCCTGTTTCATGAGTTTGTTTTTTAAAATAATTCTGTTGAACCACACTTCAAAAGCATTGTCTGATTTTCATTGGTTAATTTTCATAGAATTTTTATTTATTACCACTTTTGTCAGATTCAAGTTATTTCTGTGACCATTGTGGGTTTTTCTTTCATTAACAGAGGGGTACCAACAATTTTGCCCACTTCTGCTCAGTCATTGACCATGTTTACTTGGTCACGAGTAAACTGATTATAATCAGCTTTCTGGGGTTACCTGGTTATTCAAACTGTCATGTAAACAGAGTAATCCGATTACCTTTATTAGTTAAAGGCCATTATCAGTGTATGAGAAAACAGATTAACAAACCTAGTTTATTTGCCCAATAAACCATTTACTCGGTGCATGTAAACACCATTAGCCATTTATTACATTTATCGGCTTACTCCAGTAATTGGTTTACTCGTGACCATAGTGTTGTAGTACTCGAGACCGGTCTTGGTCTCGATACTAGCCTCAAGACTATTTTTTCAAGGTCTTGAAGCCATTTGGAATCTGCTGAGAGTTTTTTTCATTTTGCATCTTTACTCACTGTGTCAATGTTGTCAGAGTGATAGTGCTTCAGAATATGGTATCATTACGTAATAACGTTCCCAGGTTTTCTGTCCTTACTGAGTCTACACAAAGTCTTGAGTAGCAGAGAGGAGCTGCAACCACTGAATTTTACTCCACTTTAGGTTAATGGTTCAGTAAATGTTCCTGAGGACTAGAAGTGAGTCCAGCTTTGGTCAGTCCTCGACACACCAGAAGATGGTGTGAAAACACCATTAGATGACATGGCTCCTGAAATTATCACCGACTGTGGAAACTTCACACCGGACCTCAAGCAACTTGGATTCTGTGCTTCTCCACTCTTCCTCTAGACTCTCGAACCTTGATTTCACATGGCAGGACTTGGCACCTGATTTGGGGAGCCATGTCATCTCCTGGTGTTGGTCTACTGTGTTTTATCAAGTCCAAAGTCAGCACAGCCATCTACCAGGAAATTTTAGAGCACTTCATGCTTCCCTCTGTGGACAAGCTTTGTGGAGATGCTGATTTTATTTTCTAGCAGGACTTGGCACCTGTCCACCCTGCCAAAAGTACCAATACCATGGTTAATGACCATGGTATTACTGTGCTTGACTGGCCACCAAACTCTCCTGACTGAAACCCCATAGAGAATCTATGGAGTATTGTCAAGAGGAAGATGATAGACACCAGACCCAACAATGCAGACGAGCTAAAGGTCGCTATCAAAGCAACTGAGTTTCTATAACACCTCAGCAGTGCCACAGGCTGATCACCTTCATGCTACACCACATTGATGCAATTCATGCAAAAGGAGCCCTTACCAAGTATTGAGTGTGTACATAATAATAATAATAATAATAATAATACATCAGATTTATATAGCGCTTTTCTAGGAACTCAAAGAAGAAAAAAAATTGTTACAGTCCGTTAACAGTTGAAAGCTTTCTTGCAAAGATATTTTTTAAGTTTATTCTTAAAGGAGGGGAGTGAGTCCATATTGTGGATATCTGAGGGCAGGGAATTCCAGAGTGTTGGGGGGGGGGGGGGGGGTTAATGGCAAAAGCTCGGTCCCCCACTGTACGTTGTTTAGTCTTGGTGATGGGGGTCAGGAGGTTTGTATCGGATGATCTGAGTTGGTGAGTGGGGGCGTGACGTTGGAGGAGGTCTATTAGGTATGGAGGAGCAAGGTTATTGAGGGCTTTGTAGATGATGAGCAGGATCTTGAAGTGAATGCGTTGTTGTACCAGTAACCAGTGTAGGCTTTTCAAAATGGGTGTAATGTGGTCTCTGGAACAGGAGGGGGTGAGCTGTCAGGCAGCAGAGTTCTGTACATTTTTTTTTTTTTTTTGTTACTTATTTGTACCCGTAGGTAGATTCGGTTTGCAGTCTGGTGACAAGCCACCGGCTGCTGGTCACTGCGTGCGCGAGCGCCCTAAACCTACATGTTTTTGGTATGCGGGAGGAAACCGGAGAAATCCCGGAGTAAACCCGCGCAACACGGGGAGAACATGCAAACTCCACACAGCTCACTGTTGGTCGGGGGCTGGAATCGAACCCACGATCCCCCGGCCGAGGGTAAAACTGTGCTGCCACAGTGCTAAACCACTGCGCCACCATGCAGCCCAACCCTGTACATGCTGCAGTTTTTAGAGGTCAGAGGAGGGAAGGCCATAGAGTATTCAGTTGCAGTAGTCCAGTCTGGAGGTTATGAATGTGTGGATAAGGATTTCAGCAGCAGAAGGGGAAAGGGTGGACAGGAGATGTGCAATGTTGTGAATGGACATATTTTTCAGTTGACTAACAATTCTATGAATACTCCACTTTTTTAAATTGATCTTATATAATATTCAAATTTTTTTGAGAAACTTAATTCTGGGTTTTCATTAGCTGCAAGCCCTAATTATCAAAATTAAAAGAAATAAAGACTTCAAATATATCCCTCTGTGTGTAATGAATCTACACAATATATGAGTTTCCCTTTTTGAATTGAATTACTGAAATAAATCACCTTTTCAATGATAATCTAATTTATTGCAATGCACCTGTAAGTCATTGACCAAGCTATACATGATGGACAATGAGAGGTCCTACAGACTATGTAATATGAGCACATAACATCATCATATCCTTGAGAGGTGTGGGTGAAAAATGAGTAACAGGCTAATCATGATACTCAGCTGGCTACCAGACTCTTTTAGGCCACTAGCTGTCCATGTAACACAAAATGAAGATGGTGTTACATTCATAGAATTTAAGAGAAGGCTGTGAATTTATGAAGAAACCGAAAAATAAAGATAACAGAATGTACTGACAATGTGATGAAAACTCATGAGACAAAGCTGAGGCCCTGCTGAGATGCATGCTGGCAGCAGAAAAGAGAGATGCCAATGTGACATGCTATAGATGTGGAATAAAAGAACACTGACATAACGCACGGCTCAGGAGACGCACACACACAGGCTCAGAGTAGTTCAAATAGTTTATTAACAACAGGAGTGGATGAATGTGTGTCTGCGGGATGTAAATGTATTGGTGGCGGCGTCTGCTTCGGGCACAGAGGCAGGAGACCGTACAGCCAGACAACCCTATGGAAAAAGCACAAGGAGAAGGGTGACGGGCACACACCAACATGGGAGATATATGAGCGAGAGAGGAGCTTACTTGGATAGGACAGATGACTGGCACAGCAAGGGACGAGGTCCGGTAGACAGCCACCTGGAGAGCCCGGTGCAGCAGCGAGGAACAGGCGATGGAGAGGCGTTGTCCGCCGCCGGGAAATCCACCTGTGCACAGGGGAGCAGATTTGGAAGGAAAGGAGGTAAGGTCTTCTTACCAGAGTGATCCGCTGAGGGTGAAGGAACTCACAGCGATGCATGGGGAAGTCTAACGGCTTCAGGCCGAAGCTCAGGGCGAGGCGGCTTAAATCCCTCGCCGCTGATGACGAGCAGGTGTGCGAGCAGATGGCGCCGCTGATGAGCGGTGCGGCGTGACAGTACTCCCCCCTCTAGCAGCACCTCCTGGCGATGGCTTCTCTGGGTGCGCTCGGTGGAAATCAGCGATGAGCGATGGGTCCAACACAAACGACGAGGGTACCCACTGCCGATGTTCAGGCCCATAGCCCTCCCAGTCCACCAAGTACTGCAACCCACGACCCCGGCGCCGGGAGTCCAGGATGGAGGAGACGGGCCAGGCCGGATGGCCATCAATCATCCGGGGCGCGGGTTGCGCAGCAGGAGGAGGGCAAAGGGGGTCGGAGACTGCCAGCTTCACCTTGGACACGTGGAAGGTGGGATGGATGCGGAGGGAGGGGGGAATAGCTACACGCACAGCCACTGGGTTGACGATCCTGGTGATGGGGTATGGACCCATGAAGCGCTGTGCCAGCTTCCTCCTCTCGCCCTTTAAAATCACGTCCTGGGTCGACACGTAGACTTGCTGACCAACTCTGTACACCGGGGCAGGTCTTCTGTGCCGGTCCGCCACGGCTCTGTTGCGCTCCGCCGTGCGTAAAAGCGCATTGCGCGCAGACGCCCAGATGGAGCGGAACTGCCTGAGATGCGCCCGTACTGAGGGGACAGTTACCTCACTCTCCTGCGCCGGGAACAGCGGGGGGTCATAACCCAGGGATGCCTTAAAGGGAGACATCCCTGTAGCACAAGAGCGAGCGGTGTTATGGGCGTATTCAACCCAGGCAAGGTGGTTACTCCAGGACGTGGGTTTGGACGCCGTTACACAGTGGAGCGCAGCCTCCAGCTCCTGGTTGGTCCGCTCACACTGCCCGTTGGATTGGGGGTGATGGCCGGAGGAGAGGCTCACCTTGGCTCCTAAGGCGTTGCAGAACGACCTCCAAACCTCTGAAGAAAATTGGGGCCCTCGGTCCGAGACCACGTCCACCGGAATCCCATGCAGCCTGACCACGTGTTGGATGAGTAGGTCCGCCGTCTCCAGGGCAGTTGGGAGACCTCGAAGGGGAACGAAGTGCACCGCCTTGGAGAAGCGGTCCACGATGGTCAGGATGGTGTCGTAGGTGTTCGAGACTGGGAGTCCGGTGATGAAATCCAGGGCGATATGCGACCAGGGCCTGCCAGGGACGGGCAGAGGAGCAAACCTGCTGGAGGGGCATTTCCCGATTTGTTGGTGGCACAAACTGGACAGGCCCGGGCGTAGCGGGCAGCGTCCCTCCCCAGGCCCAGCCACCAAAAGGACCGCTGGAGGAGGTCAATCATCCGGGAGGAGCCAGGGTGACAGGTGAGCTTGGATGTGTGCAACCAGTGGATGACCTCCCACCGAACCGTGGATGGCACGAACAGCCTCCCCTCCGGTCCACCGCCAGGGTCAGGTTCCACTTCCTGCGCCTTCCGGATCTTGCTCTCGATGTCCCAGGTGACGGCTCCCACGACGCACGACCTGGGTAGGATGGTGTGAACCATGTCCTCCGACTCCTCAGGGGCGAATTGCCTAGAGAGGGCGTCGGGCAGGCCGTTCTTGGAGCCAGGCCTGAAGGTGATGGTAAATTGGAACCTGGCGAAGAACAAGGACCAGCGCGCCTGGCGGGCGTTCAGGCACTTGGCAGATCTCAGATATTCCAAGTTCTTGTGGTCCATCAGGACCACGAACGGCAGGTCCGCCCCCTCTAGCCAGTGACGCCACTCTTGTAGCGAGAGCTTGATGGCGAGGAGCTCTCTGTCACCCACGTCGTAATTCCTCTCCGCCGGGGACAGGCGCCGGGAGAAGAAGGCGCAGGGCCGTTTGATACCGTCATCCGGCGACCGCTGGGATAGCACCGCTCCCACTCCTGTGTCCGAAGCGTCCACTTCCACGATGCACTGCAGCACAGGGTTGACTTGGCTAAGGACCCGGGAGGAGGAGAACTCCGCCTTCAGCGCCTGGAAAGCAGCCGCGGCCTCTTCGGTCCACCGGAACGGGACCTTAGGGGACGTGAGGCGGGTCAGCGGGCCGACGATGGTGCCGAAATTGGGGACGAAGCGGCGGTAGAAGTTCGCAAATCCAACGAACTGTTGCACCTGCTTCCTTGATGCAGGTGTAGGCCATTCCACCACCGCCTTCACCTTCTCTGGGTCCGGAAGCACCTGGTCGTGTGAGATGATGAACCCAAGGAAGGATGTTGTCTTAGCGTAAAATTCACACTTCTCGGCCTTCATGTATAACCGGTTCTCCAGCAGTCTTTGGAGGACCCGCCTCACGTGGACCTGGTGCTCGTCCCTGGACTTGGAGAAGATGAGTATGTCATCCAGGTAGACAAACACAAACAGGCCGATGAAATCCCGGAGGACGTCGTTGATGAGGCGCTGAAAGACGGCTGGAGCGTTGGTCAACCCGAACGGCATCACCAGGTATTCAAAGTGGCCGTTCGGGGTATGGAAGGCTGTTTTCCACTCATCTCCCTCCCGGATCCAGACGAGGTGGTATGCGCTGCGGAGATCCAGCTTGGTGAACCAAGTCGCCCCCTGGAGGGAGTGGAAAGCGGTGTCCATGAGGGGCAGGGTGTAACGATCCTTCTCCGTTATGTCATTAAGGGCACGATAGTCAATGCAAGGATGGAGAGATCCGTCCTTCTTACCAACGAAGAAGAATCCTGCACCCACAGGTGATGACGATGGGCAGATTATCCCAGCACTCAGCGACTCCTTAAGGTATGAGTTCATTGTCTCCTTCTCCGGCGCCGATAGACTGTAGAGCCGTCCAGAAGGTAAAGGTGCCCCCTGGCGGAGATTGATTGCGCAGTCATAGGGCCGATGAGGAGGGAGAGACATCGCCTTAGATTTGCTGAATACCATACCCAGGTCGTGAAATTCCAGTGGCACCAGGGACAGGTCCGGGGGCGCTGCGTCCGTAGGAGGGGGAGAAGCGGACGGAGAGCAGGCAGCGGACTGTAAACAGGTGCCCATGCAGAACGTACTCCATGCCAACACCCCGGCGGACTTCCAATCCAGAACAGGGTTGTGGAGGCGCAGCCAGGGATACCCCAGGATGACGGGCGACACAGAGTTGGGCAGGACGTAAAAGGTTATCTCCTCCCGGTGGTTTCCAGAGACAATAACTGGGACGGGGATGGTCTGGTGCGTTACTCTCCCAAGGGAAGCACGAGAGAGGTTGACCAGGGAGATAGGATTCCTGAGTGCCTGACAGCGGATGCCCAATCGGGTTGCCAGGCTTTGTGAAATAAAGCTGCCTTCCGCACCCGAATCCACCAGTGCGTGGGTGAGATACCCAGTGGGGTTGTGGCAGAAACGGATGGGCAGCTTCAATTGAGTGAGAGAACTTAACCGGTTGACGTCCGCGAGGCTCCCTACAGTGACTCGCGGACCCCGCCGACTGGCTTTCCATGGACAAAGCTTCACCGTGTGTTGGTCATCTCCGCAATACATGCAGAGATCCAACTCACGGCGGCATTGTCTCTCCGCAGGGGAAAGCTTTGTCCAGCCTGTCACCATCGGCTCCGACTCCTCGGGGCACGATGGTGGCAGCGCCGCCAGGGGGCGAGCTTGGAACAGGCGCGGCAAGACTCCACGAGGGCGAGAAGAAGACGACTTCTGTCCCGAGGAGCGCTCGAGCAGCCTGTTGTCCAAACTGATCGCTAGGGATGTTAGCTCCGCTAGCGTCTCAGGGATATCCCGCCCAGCCAGTTCATCCCTCAGATCATCATTGAGACTGCGGAGGAAAAGGCCACAGAGGGAGCGTTCCTCCCAGCCTAATTCCTCCGCCGCTACCCGGAAGTCGACCGCGTAGTCCGCTGCCAACCGGCTTCCCTGCTGGAGGGCGAGAAGCCGATCGACCTGGACCGTCTCGGTAAGAGAATGGTCAAAGACCTCCAGGAAGCGTCTCACGAACTGGTCATATGTGAGGGTGGCATAACTGGGCCTCGCCATTACGGCGTAGGTCCATGTTAATGCTCGCCCCTCCAGGAGATTCCCGATATAACCAATTCGGCTATGATCTGAGGGAAAGTCCCCGGGCACACGGTGGAAAATGGACTCACACTGCATAATAAACCCCCGCGCTCCGCCGAGCTTACCGCTAAAGCGGGCGGGGGTTGGAATGGGCGTGAGCCGAACCGGTGCACCTGGAGCCTGCTGGACGGCCACTGGAGCAGCAGGAGCCGCGCCACCCTGACGAGCCGGGGGGAACGGCTGTTGGGGGTCCAAGCGGCCCAACCGGTTAGTTATATTTATCAACTGATTAAAAATCACCTGTTACTGATAGGCTATCTGATCCACTCAAGCCTCGAGAGTGGAAAACCGGTGTGCGAGCCCGCCGTCTGCCGAGCCGCTCTGCTGAAGCCGTACTGACATAACGCACGGCTCAGGAGACGCACACACACAGGCTCAGAGTAGTTCAAATAGTTTATTAACAACAGGAGTGGATGAATGTGTGTCTGTGGGATGTAAATGTATTGGTGGCGGCGTCTGCTTCGGGCACAGAGGCAGGAGACCGTACAGCCAGACAACCCTATGGAAAAAGCACAAGGAGAAGGGTGACGGGCACACACCAACACGGGAGATATATGACCGAGAGAGGAGCTTACTTGGATAGGACAGATGACTGGCACAGCAAGGGACGAGGTCCGGTAGACAGCCACCTGGAGAGCCCGGTGCAGCAGCGAGGAACAGGCGATGGAGAGGCGTTGTCCGCCGCCGGGAAATCCACCTGTGCACAGGGGAGCAGATTTGGAAGGAAAGGAGGTAAGGTCTTCTTACCAGAGTGATCCGCTGAGGGTGAAGGAACTCACAGCGATGCATGGGGAAGTCTAACGGCTTCAGGCCGAAGCTCAGGGCGAGGCGGCTTAAATCCCTCGCCGCTGATGACGAGCAGGTGTGTGAGCAGGTGGCGCCGCTGATGAGCGGCGCGGCGTGACAAACACAAGGCAAGAACATGTTCCAGAAAAGTGTGGTGCAGTTATTGCCGAAGCAATACGCATCAAGGATCCCTATGCAAGAAAAAGTGGAGAAAAGGTAATGTCAAAAAGGTTAAAGAGGAAGAATATGGTGACCAGGACTGCATCTTTGGGCAAAACATGAGGAAAAAGAGGCTACCCAGTAATGTGAAGAAAACCATTATGGTGGATGCAGGAGAAACACCCAACATCATAAATAACATTGGGAAGTTTTAAAGCTTCGACAAGTCATTCCTGCCTGAGAAACATTCAGCAGAGTAAATGATGATGAAAATATTGACGTAATGTAGAAAATGCACCAGATGAAAGTGATGTTTCTGAGACTTTGCCTGAACAGAATGAATGCACACAGCCAACTATAGAAACTGAACAGAAGGAACCCACCAAGAATCAAGAGGAAACTGGGTCCTCTGCGTCAAGACTGATGATACAAAAGATAAGCTGGAAATGTGTGCAAATTTTTGTTATAGAGCTGTGTGCTACGGATGCCATGATATGAGTGAATTCAGGGCAGTGGAAAGAAGCCATGAATGAGAAGATGAGTTCATGGAAAATGAGGCCTACAGTCTCACCAAATTTCAACCAGGCAAAAAGACAGTGTGTGTGGGGGGGGTGATATGTCCTCAAGAATAACATTGAAAGGTCAGAGAAATATAGAGCAAGATTTTTAGCAAAAGCTTACAGTCAGAAACAAGGCATAGACAAATATCAATATGTACAAACAAAAGTGTATGAAGGCAACCAAGGTAAAATACCACTAGCCACAAACTCAGTGAGGAAATAGAGGTGGAATCACACTGACATTAAGCACCAGTTCATAAGAGAAACTGTAAACTGTGGAAAAGAGACAATGAAATGTTGTACTACTGAGAAAATGGTACCAAGCAGAAAATGAAAAGATTCACACAGGATTTGTTTGGTACTTAGATGTGTAGAAGGATTTGTTTATGCTGATAAAGGTAGAAGGAGAAATCTAATATTATTGTGTTTTCCATGTAGCCATGGAAAAGTACGTCAGAATATGATGTCATCACGTACTCACATTCCCACATTTTCTGCCCTTACTGAGTGCGCAAAGCTTTGAACACCATTAGAGTCGAGCAGCAGAGAGGAGCTGCAACTGCTGTCTGTACTTTACTCCACATTATGTTAATGGTTCAATAAATGTTCCTGAGGAGTAGAAAAGAGTCCAGCTTTGCTTATTCCTCTACATGCCAGAAGACACTAAAACTCAGCCGTTTAACACACTCAGTCTTGGACTTGGTCTAGAAGCTATTTGGGCGGGGACTTATCTCGGTCTCAGAGAAAAAGGACCTGGGATCGGAAATCAAGACCCTTAAAGACAGGGCTGGTTTATTTGTCCACAATTATTATGATTCCAGAGAAATATCCCCCAGTTTTGATGCTTCTTCTACCTAAATTGTTCTGTTTCTCCAATAAAGGGGCAGTAAAAGAGTGGCTACAGAAAACTTCTGTTGTAAAAATATCTACAGCATAGCTTTCTTCACATTGTGTTTCAGTGTGGTATCATTACAGACTCTCAGCTGATAATAGTTCATACCAGCCAATATTTAATACTGGTCTAGCCTTGATTCAAAATTTAAAATCTTAAGAGTCCTTTATCTTACTCCATGTAACTGCAAGACCTTACAGTTCTGTGTAGCCAGTGCCCACCATATTTCCTTTGAGGGGGCCGAAAATTGCTCTGTAGCCCAGGGTCCCCCACCCTCCCACATTCAGCTCTAGATCTGAGTTACAGAAACCCACTGACCCTATTCATTGTATACAATGAAAGTCTCATAATTCCATGATTTGGTGTTGTCATGTAGACTGGACAAGCAACCTGAGTGCAAAGTGTAATCACCAAAAGAAAACACACAGAAAATGTTTGACCCTTTATTGAATTTTCAAAACCACACACTTGAGGAAAATGTCAGTCACTCGCCAGAGGAGCGGCAAACCTGCAGAGGATGAGACAAGGCTGATTAGAGAGGAATGGAGGGGAAACAGGGAAATCTAATTTATACCACTTACGTGGGAGGAGAATAATGACCGGCACAGAACCCACCGAAGGAGAGGAACTAGCAGATCAGAACTGCTGGTGGGGGAATGAGTCGTGGAGTCTGACCGGGTGGAGTTGGAGGAGCAACAGGCTGGCAAGCACACCAAATCCCTGAAGACACACCGCTACGTTGGCAGCAACCCAAATGAGCCAGCGTTGAATCACTGAAGAGCGCTTCCTTATAAACGCTGGCCCAGCAGGAAACAGCAGGTGCATCTGATGAGGAGACAGGTGAACGGGATTCAGGGGACAAGCGCTCCAGCACATGACAGTGCCCCCCCCCCCGAAGGAATGCCTCCTGGTGGTCCCCCAGGCTTCTCCGGGTGGGCTCGATGGTAAGCCCGGACCATACCTTTGTCATGGAATCCAGACCAAAGGACCCATGACCGATGCTCCAGGCCGTAGCCCTCCCAGTCGACCAGATACTGGAACCCCCGGCCCTAATGGCGAACATCCAGGATCTCTTTGACAGTGAGGGTGACATGCCTGTCGAAGACCCGATTAGGAGGAGGTGGCTTCGGGGGCAGACAGAGAGGGCTGGAGGAGAGAGGCTTGACTTTGGAGATATGGAAGGTAGGATGCGCGCGGAGCACTCGTGGGAGCTGGAGCCGAACAGCAGAGTTGCCTACATTGTTGGTGACAGGGAAGGGGCCCATGAACCAAGGACCGAGCTTCCGAGACAGCTTTGAGCAGAACCTGATCCGTGGCCACCCAGACTTGCTGTCCAATCCCGTATTCCGGCACCAGAACCCTCTTGCGAGACGTCCGGTGTGCCCCCACTGGATAACTTCACTGCGGAGGGCGGCAGGGACATAAAGGCAATTAGGAGGACAACCCGCTGGTTTGGGCTCTGAGGACTGGGCCTGGCGGACTCTCCTCTCGATCTCCCAGGTAAGGGTTCCCAGGACGCACGAAGGCGGAAGAATGGGCTGGGAGCAGGAGGGGGGGTCAACTAAGTCCTGACTGAACTGCCTGGACAGAGCATCAGGCTTCCCATTACGGAAGCCGGGCCTATAGGTGACAGTGAAATTAAATCACTGAAAAAATAGGGCCCAGCGAGCCTGCCTAGAATTCAGCTGGCGGGCCGACCGCAAAAACTCAAGGTTCTTGTGGTCGGTCCACATGACTACAGGGTTAACGGCTCCCTCCAGCCAATGTCTCCATTCCTCAAAAGCCAATTTAATGGCCAACAGCTCACGATCCCCGACGTCGTAATTCCTCTTGGCTGGGGTGAGCCGCCGAGAGAAATACGCACACCGGCGGAGCTTCAAGTCCGGCGGGGGGGGGGGGGGGGGCGCTGGGACAAAATAGCACCCACCCCCGTTTCTGAAGCATCCACCTCCAGGGTAAATTGGAGCTGAGGGTCGACCTGAGTCAAGATGGATTTATCTGCGAACAGGCCCTTTAATTTGACAAAGGCCTGTTCAGCTGCCTTGGTCCATAAAAATGGTACCTTAACAGAGGTCAGCTGTGGTAAAGGCTGTGCTACCCACTATAGTTACAGATAAACTTGCGATAAAAAATTTGCAAACCCCAAGAAGTGTTGCAGCTCCTTGCGGGAGTGGGGTGTTGGCCAATCCAGCACAGCCTTCACCTTGCCCGGGTCAGCCCTCAGCTCTCCCTCCGCTACAATAAAGCCAAGGAAAGAAGTGGAATTGGTGGAAAACTCACACTTCTCAGCCTTGACATAAAGTTGGTTTTCTAAGAGCCGCTGTAACACGGCTCTAACATGGGCTTCGTGCTCCTCAGGCATGTGAGAAAAACTCAGGATGTCATCCAAATAGACGAAAACAAACCGATTTAACATGTCGCGGAGGACGTTGTTGATTAAATGCTGGAAAACAGTGGGGGCATTAGTTAACCCAAAAGGCATAACTAAGTACTCAAATTGCCTCAAGTGTGTTTTGAACGCTGTTTTCTACTCGTCCCCTCGCGTATTCTGACTAAGGATAAGGATAAGGACCTGTACTTATATAGCGCTTTTCTAGTCTCAAAGACCACTCAAAGCGCTTCACTAGCACTAACCCTCTACTCTAAGGGCCTATAGGAGATAGATATCTAGGGACAATTTTAGAACAACCAATTAACCTAACATGCATGTCTTTGGATTGTGGGAGGAAACCGGAGCCCCCGGAGTAAACCCACGCAGCACAGGGAGAACATGCAAACTCCACACAGAAAGGCTCCTACCCCTGCCAGCCTGGGGATTCAAACCTGGAACCTTCTAGCTGTAAGACAACAGTGCTAATCACTGCGCCACCGTGCTGCCCAGTGGTAAGTATTATGTAAGTTGAGTTTGGTGAATACGCGCGAGTACTGCAGGAGCTCGAATGCAGAGTTCATCGGGGCAGAGGGTATTTATCTTTGACTGTTATAGCGTTAAGCTCATGGTAGTCAATGCACAGACGCAGAGACCCGTCCTTCTTGCCAACAAAGAAAAACCCCGCTCTGAGAGGAGCCAAGGATGGCCGAATGAGGCCGGTGTTCAAAGAATCTTTAATGTACCTCTCCATCGCCTCCCTCTCAGGACCAGAAATATTATAGAGCTTGCTGGACAGTAGCCTCATGCCCGGAAGGAGGTTGATGGCACAGTCATACAAGCGATGTGGAGGAAGCACTAACACTCGAGACTTGCTAAAGACTTCCCCGAGGTTGTGGTAAACCTCGGGCATGAGGCTAATGTCCGTCTCCTCAACCTGAGGAGAGGAGACGGGGAGGGATGGTGAACACTGGGCTGAATTTAGGACATGTAGCCAAACAGCTTGGACTCCAAGAGGTGGTGGAATTTTGTGCTCAATGAAGAATTGGATTATGCCTCTGGAGCCATGGATACTCTAGCACCACCGCATGAGAGGCACGTGGAAACACGTAGAAAGTAAGCCTCTCCTGGTGGTTACCGGACAATAGGACGGATAACTGCGTCATGCAACAAGTTACGGATGCCACCGTCTGGCCAGAAAGGGTATGAACGGGATGGGGAGCTGGCAGTTTAACTGTCAGAATCCCCATCTCATGAACCAGCACAGAGGAGATGAAATTACCCTCTGTCCCGGAGTCAATCAGGGCAGAGAATCTCCTCTCGACCCCTGGCAACTGGACCAGGGCCAAAATAGAAAAATTACCGGGGGGATCAGGTTGAGTCCCACCTGCCAGATCCCCCGCAGCTACTGATGGGCCTAATCTTTTGCCCGTAGGTGGCATGTGTCCCGCTTGTGCTTCAGCAAACCACAATAGGCACACGCCCCGATCCACCACCGTCCGATAAACCTCTGCCCACGGAAGGCAAGCAGAGCTGAGCTCCATGGGCTGGAGGGCGGAATCGGATTCACCCAGGTCAGTAGGCGCTGGGAGTGCACTTGTGGCAAATCGGCGAGAGGAGGTGCCGCGCTCCTGGGCAAGTTCGCGGTACCAGTTTTCCAACCCGATCACCTGATCTATAAGGCCGTCCAAGGTGGCAGGAACGGCATGAACCGCCAGGTCGTCGCAAAGCCGAGGATTCAATCAGTGGAGGAACGCGCTACGCAGTGCAACTTTGTTCCACCCCGAATGAGCTGCCTCGACCCGGAACTCCACCAAGAAGTCGGCCACAGACCGATTGCCCTGGCGGAGCGACAACAGGTGACTCATGATATTCCCTTCAATCTTGGTACAGTCAAAAGTGCGGGAAAACTCAGACACAAATTGGTCAAACATTAATGGTGAATCTCTCTGGCTATCAATAACAGACTGCGCCCAACTAAGAGCGTGGCCCCGAAGCAGAACAGTGAACTGGTGGATTTTGGAGATGTCATCCGGGAACTCCCCCTTCACCTGCTCAAAGTAGAGCCGAATGTGACATAATAAAATCCTTGCATCTCCCCACCTCCCCCGCGTACGGGGCAGGAGTGGAAATGGAAAGAGTTCGGCGAATGATAGTAAAAGGCGGAAGAGCAGGTGGAAGTGGAGTAGCCGGAGCAGCCACATGGCCCAGTTGATCAGAAATGACACTCAGCTGTTGTGTAATTGCCTGCAAGAAGCTGAGCGTGTTCAGCCACTTGCCTCTCTGTAACGTTGAGGCAGTGGAACGCGGAGTGCTCTGTTGATGACGCACTTGCCAGGTTGTGACTCTGGCTGGCTCGTTCTGTCATATCGACTGAACAAGCAACCTGAGTGCAAAGTGCAACCACCAAAAGAACACACACAGAAAACGTTTGACCCTTTATTGAATTTTCAAAACCGCACACTTGAGGAAAACGTCAGTCACTTGCCAGAGGAGCAGCAAACCTGCAGAAGATGAGACGAGGCTGATTAGAGAGGAATGGAGGGGAAACAGGGAAATCACTTATGTGGGAGGAGAGGAATGACCGGCACAGAACCCAGCAAAGGAGAGGAACTAGCAGGTCAGAACTGCTGGTGGGGGGATGAGTCGTGAAGTCTGACTTGGTGGAGTTGATGAGCTGCGTGGTGGCGGAGCAACAGGCTGGCGAGAGCACCAAATCCCTGAAGACACACCGCTACGTTGGCAGCAACCCAAACGAGCCAGCGTTGAATCACTAAATACTTCCGGCACCACACGAGTCAGCTGCCTTTTTGCAGCAGCGGCTCAATTCTGAGTTTCTTTCTTGTTTTTTATTTACTATATTTTTTTTTTCTTGTCAAAACTTTCTGATCCTGTTACCCCATATCCATCACGGACGCCAAGGACACATATATTGCTGCACTAGTGTGGATATTAGCCAGTCTTCTGCTCTTTTTGCCAATGACTACTGACCCAGTGAGTGAAGGAGCTATTGTTTACAGTAGGAGCCAGCTGTTAGCATTGGGCTTCTCCGCGATGCTAATGCAAAGACACGAGATCCTTTGAGAAATCAGGTGAAAATGACGGGGATGTCAAGCTGGAGTGAAGCGATGCACGAGGAAAACTAGGTACATACCCATCCTTCCGTCCGTTATTATGGAAAATGTGAGATCACTACTTAACAAGACGGATGAACTGGCGGCTGTGTCCCAGTATGAGAGCATCTTCAGAGAGATTAGCATTATGTTGTTTACTGAAACATGGCTAACAGAACTAGCAACATATGCTAACATCGGTCTGGAGGGCTTCCATGTAATACAGGCAGATCGGACATCAGATAGCGGGAAGAACAGAGGCGGGGGACTGTTAATGTATGTGAACAACAGATGATGTAATCCTGGGCACATCACGATTAAAGAACAACTCTGCAGCAAGGACAATGAGTTGCTAGCTGTTAGCATGCAACTGGCATACGTCCCCAGAGAATTCACACATGTCGTCGGCATTGTTATTTATGTACCCCCTTCTGGTAGTGCTGAAGCATTGTGTGATGTCATCCACTCAGTTACTAGTAGGCTGCAGACCTAGCACCCAAATGCTCTCCTCCTCATCTCTGGTGATTTTAACCAGTTGGAGGATGCTGGAGAGGACGCTGGTGTCAACTGTTCACCGCTTCTCCACCTAAAAACTGCCTAATTCAGCCTGATTATTGATAAAAATCTACCGGAATGGACTGCTATTGAACTGTTATTAAACTGTCTTCTTGCTTTGGGAAATAATTATTGCCTGACCTGTTGCCACTGTGGATGAACAGAGGTGACCCACTATTCTCCATCTCGCAGCTAGTTTGCCTATATTGTGATCGTCTGTTTGGATCGCTTGTTTGGAATACCTGCATCAACTCTAGTGGGTGCTGTCTTCTGGTCTATTTTCCTGAGTTCTGCTGTGGATCATTTGGCATCGGTGACAGTTGCCTGTCCTGTCCTACATTGAGTGACTGGTCCACTGTGGGCTGCTAGCTGCTAGACAGTAGCCACGAGGGAACGGCCTTGATTCTCGGAATTATGCTCCGCTACTCAGCTGTGCAGCTTCTGAAGCTAAACAACAACTATGGCTCTACTATGGACATCTCTGCTATTTAACAGCTGGGACTCATTTGGAGAACCTGCTCCATCCATAAAGGGTCCGGACGGGGATTTGTCTACTCCAAAACCGGCTTCATACCATCCCTATAGTGGACATCAAGACTCGGTGCACACTGGTTACATCACCAGAGCACTGCTATAAACCTGTATACCACTACCGGAGTGGTGGCTCAGTTGGTAGAGCATCCGCCCCACAGCCAGGAGGCAGGGGTTCAAATCCCGGCCGGGTCATGCCGAAGACCATATAAAAGCGGAACTTCCTGCCGTCCAGCTTGGTCCTCAGCAATAATGGAATGGAGGAGGGAAATCTGTGGGGGCGCCTTGCATGGCAGCGGCCCTCTGATTCTACATATGGGGTATGTGTGATTAACACTGTTGATAGGAAAAACACAATTTTGTTCTACTGTACATGATTGGTTGTATGGTGGAATGACAATAAAGGGTGATTTAATTTAATTTTTAGTATGAAAACACTGCCCTGCGACAACTGCGGACTGGGAAAGTAAAAAGACCTGGAGTGGACTACAGTTTACTGCGTCCACTTCCTAAGCATAATACTCACTCTGAAGTTAAATTTGAACTATTCAATATCCAGTCACTGTCTAATACAGGGGTGTCCAACCATGTGCCATGGAGAGCCAAGACCCTGCAGGTTTTCTCTTCTACCCAGTCTCTTCAGCAGGTGTTCTCACTTATCAGCAATCAGTGGGAAGAAGTTCACAGAAATCTGCTGTTGAAGACACTGGTTGGAGGTAAAACCTGCAGGGTCTTGGCTCTCCATGGCACATGGTTGGACACCCCTGGTCTAATAAATCCTGCTTAATTCAAGACCACATTCTGGACAAAAAATTGACTTGGTGTTGTAACCTCGTATTTGGTAATAACTCCTGTAGCATATATTAACAACCACGGGTATGTAACTTGTGTGTGTAATTTGTGTCACTCAATATAAATAAGTGATTGGCCAATACAAGTTACTCAGTTGGGCCAGTAGGTTCGGCTACTGGAATAAAGTGGAGCATTCAAATCATCATGCCACCATCAGTGTGTGTGAATGGGTGGATAGCAGAATCTGTAAAGCGCTTTGGTCATCTAGAGATAAGAATAAAAGCGCTATATAAGTGAATGCCATTTACCATTTACCATTTTCAAATGAGACTCAGAGGCAGCAATATAAAGTTAAATAAGTGCCAACTTTAGTGAAGAAATGAAAAAAATGGAAAAGAATGGAAAAAATAAAAATAAAAAGACAAAAAGACATTTAACGGCACAGCAATTGAAAATGGATATAGCATCCACCAAATGAATGGTCAAAACCAAACCAAAATTTGTTTCACTTCTAATCTCAATCTCAGCTGAGTTTGATCTCGGGTGCACCCTTGTTACCTCAGTTTGGAGTGTAACTTAAATCCAAGTTATCTCATTCGTGTCTAGGTTCACAGTTCACTGTACAAATCAGTAACAAACACCTTGCAGACAGGGAGGATACCCTGCACTTCAGCACCAGTATACAATTTTAGCCATTAGTCATCAGTAGTTGACATAAGTCCAAAATATTAGAAACACTCAAAAACACAAAAAATAAGTCAACAGTTCCCAGGAAAAGAAAAAAGGAAAATAATATCATCAGCATCCATAGTCCAAGGGAAAAAGGGGAAATGTACAGTATGTGTGATGTTGGGGGAAAGGGGAAATTGTATAATGGGCTGAGTGTGAAGGTGTCTGCAGAATCTGGCCCTACCACACCGAGGAGTGCAGCAGAACTGGTCCAGCATCCAGTGATATCTTGAGGATTCTTTCTAGATCCTATTGGGATGGCTCACTATCAAAGTCAAAGTGTGGATCCTCACAGGACAGAGTCACGCAGGACAATCATCGTAGATTCAAGGCACATTAAAAAAAAAAAAAACCTGGCCGATCTCTCTTGGGGTTTGCACACGGTGCAAAATGGAGGCACTGGTGTGAAATGGAGGCGCCCAGCTAAACCACAAGCCTCTTTTGGCTTCAGGCAGTAAAGAACAAGTTGTAGAAAACCACTGGGAAACTTCACTTTTTCAGCTTTATTATATTGTAGGTTTATTTTGTTTCACTCTCACTCTGCTTCTTATCGTGTACTCCCGCTCACGTACACTATGATCATGTACTCTCCTGCTGAAATCCAAATGCCTCTCTGCCCCAACAACAGTGATACCCACTCTCCTAGCAGATGGGCGGGACTAACTGCCTCCCAACATCTCGGATTGGCTGAGCCAATCTTGCAACTATATTCTGAACTGTTCATTGGGTGAAAATGTGCCACGTCACATTTGACAAATAACGGCAACAAAAATGATATAAAAATTATTCTTTCCCTCAGCGTAATAATTGATATCTTTCACTTAGCAAAAATTAAAGGAGTAACTCATTTTAATTAACTATTTTACTGTATCTTTGATGTTCTGCATGTTTAGTGTCTTATATGTAGCCCATTTTATCATGTGGGATACACTGTGCCTTACAGAGACATGGCATAAATTGGAGGAGTACTCTGTTCTGAATGAGACTTGTCCACCTGGTTACATATACTTGGCAAGGGCCCGAAACTCAGGTCATGGAGGGGGTCTAGTGGTTATCTGTGGCACTACCTTGAAATGATCAATTATTTCTCTGCCTAAATTCACTTCATTTGAATGCTTAGTGTTAAGATGTAAGCATCCACTCCCAATGACAATTGTTCTTATTTACCGGCCACCAAAACTAAATCCAGCATTCATTACAGAAATAAATGAGTTTCTCATGTCGTTATGTACCGCATCAACAAATGTTATAATACTTGGAGACTTCAACATTCATGTTGACTCCCCCTCCTGTCGCTCTGCTACAGAATTCTTACAGCTCCTTGATCTTCTCAGTCTCAAGCAGCACACCAATGTTCCTACACACAACAGAGGACATGTCCTTGATCTGGTCATCACGGATTGCATTCCCATTATCAATCTCCAGGTGTATGACATTGGTGTGTCTGATCATAGCACTGTTTCATTTGAAGTGTCATCACAAGGACTATGCATCAAGCCAAAGCGACAGATACAGTTCAGAAGTTTAAAGAATATCAACCATGACAGCCTGACTAGCGACATGAAAAATCTCTGCGCCATCTCCCAGTTTTCCTCACCATCTGAATCTTTTGACTACTATAATAAAAATCTTCAACAGATCCTTGAGAGACATGCCCCACTTAAAATAAGAACTGTTTCATTCACATCCTCTGCTCCATGGTTCACAGATGAATTGTGGAAAATGAAGACGGCCGGTCATGCCCTGGAGCAGAGGTTCCTGGCCTCAGGCCTGACAGTGCATAAACTGGCCTATCGTCAACATCAAAAAGCCTATTCCAAATCCCTTACCATTGCAAGATCACAGTACTACTCCAGCACCATCCAAAACAGCTCTGGTAACTCCAAAAGACTGTTCTTAGCTATAAGTCACCTCCTTAAACCTCAGTCTTCTTCTCACTTGAGCAATACAGACAAAATCAACACTATCCGTTCCTCTTTTACCCAGTCTTACTCAGCACCAGAAAATACATCTGAAAATTTTACAGTCAAACCAGAGATTAAACTTTCTGATTTTTTCCAGTGTCACCCAAGGAGAGGTGGGGAATTTTATCCGACAGATGAGCTCTTCTACAAGCGCATTGGCTCCCATGCATAGAGTTATCATCAAATCTAATTTAACCATCATAACTTATCTCATTACTACTATTATTAACAGCTCTTTACAAACTGGCCAAGTTCCATCAGCACTTAAGACTGCATTTATCAGGTCCAAACTCAAAAAACCCTCATTAGACCCAGGAATTCTATTTAACTACCATCCTATCTCAAACCTTCCATTCCTTGCCAAGGTCCTGGAGAAAGTTGCGGCTGCACAGCTACAGGAACATCTTCAATCAAACTCCTCTATTGAAAAATTTCAATCTGGTTTTCACCGGGGCCACAGCACAGAAACAGCCCTGGTTAGAGTCACCAGTGATTTACTGGTGGCTGCTGACCAGGGTTCTCCCTCATTGCTCATCCTCCTGGACCTTTCAGCTGCTTTTGATACAACCGGCCATACAATTCTATTAAACCGGCTACAGCTATACACTGGACTTTCTGAAACTGCCCTTCAATGGTTCCACTCTTATATCTTGGGTAGGGTTGAGTATGCGATCTTGGGGGAGGTTAAATCAAGGCCCTACTATGTCACCTGTGGGGTCCGTCAGGGATCTGTCCTTGGGCTAACCCTGTTCAACATCTACATGCTCCCCCTGGGCCATAACATCAGCAAGTATGGAATTTCTTTCCATTGCTACGCTAATGATACCCAACTCTACCTTAGGACAGATCCTACCTCCTCTGCAGCCACACCACCTACTCTCACAATTTGTCTGGAGGAGATGAGGGTGTGGATGAGTGAGAATTTTCTTCAGCTAAACAACAACAAAACTGAGGCCATACTCATTGGCACTCCACACCAGCTCCAATCCTCCCTTGTCACCAGCATCTCACTTGCTGGTCAGAACATTTCACTTTCTTCAGCTGTTACTAAATTCGGAGTCCAATTTGACCCCCACTTAACATTTGAACATCACATTCAACAACTTTGTAAAACTGCCTTCTTTCATTTGAAAAACATAGCCAAACTTCGGCCCTTCCTCTCTCTGCTAGATGCTGACAAGCTGGTCCATGCCTTCATCTCCTCCAGGTTGGACTATTGTAATGCGGTCCTCATTGGGGTTCCTGGCAGGAACCTTCAGAGACTCCAGTACATCCAGAACAGTGCTGCCAGGATCCTGAAGAGGAAGCAAAAATATGATCACAACACCCCGGTTCTTCACTCTTTACACTGGCTCCTGGTAAATGTGAGGATTGAATATAAAATTTGTCTCCTCACATATCAGTGCATAGATGGCAATGCACCTGATTATTTAAAAGAACTCCTTCAACATCAGAAACACACCAAAAGCCTCTATTCCACAAATACCTATTGACTACATACCCCCAGGTTTAAGCTACGGACAATGGGAGACAGAGCTTTCCAGGCAGCAGCTCCATGGCTGTGGAATGCTCTGCCTGATTACGTGAGAGCACCACAGACAGTGGTGTCCTTCAAGAAATCTTTAAAAACTCTTCTCTTTTACAAAGTATATCAATAGCAGCAGATGCTAACATTGAACTGGAGGGTTTCCACGCGATACGGGCAGACCGAACACCAGACAGTGGCAAAGCAAGGGGCGGTGGAGTGATAATGTATGTTAACAACAACTGGTGCAGACCGGGACATATCACTGTTAAACAACAACACTGCAGCAAAGACATCGAGTTGCTAGCTGTTAGCATGCGGCCTACATATCTCCCGAGGGAATACTCACACGTGATCTGCATTGTTATTTATGCAAATCCGACGGCGAACACTGGGACAGCGCGTGACGTCATCCACTCAGTAACTGGCAGGCTGCAGACAGAATACCCAGATGCTCTTCTCCTCATCTCAGGCGATTTCAACCATGTTTCACTATCTCCCATTCTATCCACGTTTACCCAGTATGTCACATGCCACACTAGAGACAATAAAACACTGGACTTATTCTACGCAAACACGAAGGAGGTGTACACCTCATCACCACTCCCCCCACTCAGGAGATCGGATCACAACTTGGTTAATCTCCGGCCGGTGTACAAACCCCTAGTGCACAGACAACCTCCGGTCATGCGCACAGTGAAGTTATGGTCTGAGGAGGCAATGGACGCTCTAAAGGGCTGTTTTGAAACCACCGCCTGGGAGCAGCTCTGTGATCCACATGGTGAGGACATCGATGGCCTCACTCACACCATCACGGACTACATCAGCTTCTGTGTGGACAGAAGCTGATGGTGGGAACACCGTTCCCACCAAGACCATACGGTGTTGCTCAAACAACAAACCCTGGATCAACCCTGAGATAAAAACACTTCTGAGAGAGAAGAAGAGGATCTTCAGGTCGGGGGACAGGGAGATGCTGAAGTCCGTACAGAGGGAGCTGAGGAGAAAGATCAGAGAAGGCAAGGACAGCTTCAGGAAGAAGATGGAGGACAAGCTGCAACAGAGTGACATCAGCGGGGTCTGGAGAAACCTTAAAACCATCTCTGGGCTCCAGAATACCTCCCCCCCCAGGCCACGGGAGGCAGGGAGTGGGCAAACAATCTGAATCTGTTTTTCAATAGGTTTGACCAACCGCCCTCCCCCCCGACTGCACAACAACCACTGCTGCCTCTGAAGAGATCAAGTCCTGCTGCCCACTCCCCACTCCACCAACACCCCCCCACTCCCAACACACAGCCCCCCAACCTGACCCTCACTAAGACCCAGGTGAGGATGGAGCTGAGGAAGATCAAGGCGAGGTAGGCGTCGGGACTGGACGGCATCAGCGCAAAGCTCCTCAAGTCCTGTGCAGACCAGCTGTGTGGGATTGTGGAGTACATCTTCAACCTGAGCCTGAAGCTGGGGAGGGTACCACAGCTGTGGAAAACATCTTGTGTGGTACCTGTACCAAAGACTTCCCACCCCAAAGATCTGAACAGCTACAGACCAGTGGCCCTGACGTCCCACATGATGAAGACCCTGGAGAGACTGCTCTTTGCTCACCTCCGCCTCCTGGTGGAACCAGTGATGGATCCACTCCAGTTCGCCTACCAGCATGGCATTGGGGTGGAAGATGCGGTGATCTTCCTCCTTCACCGTTCTCTGTCCCACCTGGAGAAGCCCGGGAATGCGGTGAGGATCATGTTCTTTGACTTCTCCAGTGCTTTCAGCACCATCCAACCGATGATCCTGAAGGACAAGCTGCTGTGCGCAGGGGTGGACCAACACCTGTCATCATGGATCCTGGACTACCTCACAAACCGGCCACAGTTTGTGAGAACCCGGGACTGTGTGTCCGACACGATCATCAGTAGCACGGGGGCCCCCCAGGGAACGGTTTTGGCTCCCTTCCTGTTCACCCTTTATACTGCGGACTTCTCACACAACACAACACACTGCCATCTACAGAAGTTCTCTGACGACTCTGCGATCGTCGGCCTCATCTCCAATGGAGATGAAGTTGAGTACAGAGGGCTTATCCAGGACTTTGTGGACTGGTGCCATCGGAACTGCCTCCAGATCAAAGCGAGGAAAACTAAGGAGCTGGTGGTGGACTGCCGCAAGCAAGGACAACCCCTCACAGCACCAGTAAATATACAGGGAACAGACATCGAGATGGTGTCATCCTACAAGTACCTGGGTGTTCATCTGAACAATAAACTAGACTGGTCACACAATACCGACGCACTCTACAAGAAGGGATAGCGCAGGCTGTTCCTACTGAGGAGATCTGAGTCTGCTGAAGACATTCTACGACACGGTGGTGGCATCACCCATCACTTTTGGAGTGGTCTGCTGGGGCAGTGGCATTACAGCAGCCAATAGGAAGAGACTGAACAAACTGATCAAGAAAGCTAGCTCTGTCCTGGGGCAGCGCCTTGACCCAGTGGAGGAGATGGGAGAGAGAAGGATGGTGGCTAAACTGTCATCTGCTTAAAGGAGCCACGCATGATCTGGATGAGTACACGGACACTGTGAACTCATATATCCACTTTTGTGAAGAGAACATTCTTCCATCACGCACCAGGGTGAGTTACTCTAATGACAAACCCTGGTTCACAGCTAAGCTCAGACAGATCAGGAAGGAGAAGGAAGCAGCGCTGAAAAGTGGAGACAGGAACTGCTACAGGGAGGTTAAATACCGGTTTAACAGAGAGCTGAAGAGGGCTAAATCTGTGTACTCAGAGAGACTCCAGCAGCAGTTCACTGCTAATGATTCGGCTTCCGTGTGGAGAGGACTGAGGCAGATCACCAACTATCGGCCTCAGGCTCCTAAAGGTCAGGATGACAAAGCCCTTTGTCAGAGACTGTCCCAACATTATGCCCGTTTTGACACCTCGTCATCTGTGTCCAACTCCCCCCCTCCCTCCAGCTCCACAGCCTCCACATTCCCTACTTCATTTAAGGCACCCCCCCCACCTCCCCCCCTCCCCTTATCATCAGTGAGCAGGATGTGCTCAAACAGTTCTCCAGACTGAACCCGCGCAAGGCCCCCGGCCCAGACGGCGTGTCTCCCTCCACCCTGAGACTCTGTGTGAAACAGCTGGCTCCTGTATTCACAGACATTTTTAACACCTCCCTTAAGTTATGCCACGTGCCATCCTGCCTCAAATCCTCCACCATCATCCCTGTCCCCAAGAAGCCACGGATCACTGGACTTAATGACTACAGACCTGTAGCGCTCACCTCTGTAGTCATGAAGTCCTTTGAGCGCCTGGTCCTGTCCCACCTCAAGTCCATCACCACCCCTCTCCTGGACCCGCTGCAGTTTGCCTACCGAGCCAACAGGTCTGTAGACGATGCAGTCAACCTGGCCCTCCACTCCATCCTGCAGCACCTGGACTCCCCGGGAACCTACGCCAGGATCCTGTTTGTGGACTTCAGCTCCGCATTCAACACCATCCGCCCCGCTCTGCTCCGGGACAAGCTGTCCCTGCTCAACGTGCCTGACTCCCTCTGCAGGTGGATCATCGACTTCCTGACGGACCGGAGGCAGCATGTTCGGCTGGGAAAGACTGTCTCAGACTATACTAGCATCAGCACCGGATCACCCCAGGGCTGTGTACTTTCCCCCCTACTCTTCTCCCTTTACACCAACTCCTGCACCTCCAGCCACCAGTCTGTCAAGTTGATCAAGTTTGCGGATGACACCACCCTCATCGGGCTCATCTCCAACGGCGACGAGTCCGCCTACAGGAGAGAGGTGGCCCAGCTGGCGTCCTGGTGCAGCAATAACAACCTGCAGCTGAACGCTCTGAAGACAGTGGAGATGATTGTAGACTTCAGGAAAGTCACTACTCCTCTGCCCCCCCTCACCCTCTCAGGCTCTCCCATCACCACTGCTGATTCCTTCCGCTTCCTAGGCACTACCATCACCAGGGACCTCAAATGGGAGCTGACCATCAGCTCACTCATCAAAAAAGCCCAGCAGAGGATGTTCTTCCTGCGGCAGCTGAGGAAGCTCAAGCTACCCACCAAGATGTTAGTGCAGTTCTACACAGCCATCATCGAGTCCATCCTCACCACCTCCATAACCGTGTGGTACGCAGGAGCCACTGCCAGGGACAGACTAAGGCTGCAGCGCGTCGTGCGCACTGCTGAGAAGGTGATCGGCTGCAAGCTCCCTTCTCTCCAGGATCTGTACATCTCCAGGACCCGGAGGCGTGCTGGCTGGATCATAGCCGATCCCTCACACCCTGGTCACGTACTGTTTGCCCCCCTCCCCTCTGGTAGAAGACTTCGGTCCATCCAGACTAAAACCTCCCGTCACATGAACAGCTTCTTCCCCTCTGCCATTAGACTGCTGAACACTAAGTGACTCTCGTGCACCATGTACAGCAGCTCAACCAGACTCATGTCAATCATCACTGTTTTCTTCCTGCATTACCGACTGCACTATATAGTTCTCCACAGTATCTGCTGCTGGCTAATATATATTTTAACTGTTGACCAGTATCACTTAATCTTATCCTACACTTTATTACATGTATAGTTTATTTCTCTTATCTTATCATGTTTAATGTTGCAGCATTGTACCGAGACAAATTCCTAGTTTGTGTACTACATGAACAATGGCAATAAACCTGATTCTGATTCTGATTCTGATTCTGATCTCTGCTGGAGTCCGAGTTCCACCCTATGCAGGACATACTGAATGCACTGAGGAGCTCATTTAGCAGCAGACTACATCATCCTAGGTGCACAACCGAGAGGTTTCGCAGGTCCTTCCTACCTACGGCTGTCAGACTGTACAACCTAAGCAGGGCTGCTCGCAGAGATAGCAAAAAGACATGACAACCTAATAGTATTGAATGCAAAAGATGCAATAGACTTACACAATGGTCCCCTCCGGTATACAACTAGGAAAATACCAGTCGCTATGGAGGGTGAGAATATGTGTGGGTCCATAATCATACCATGTAGGATAACTAAGTAGACGGTTATGCTGTTTCATTCCATCTAGCTACAATGCTCCGCACTGTGTGTGTTTATATATTTATATATTTATTCCATCTAGCAACAATGCTCCACGCTGTGTGTGTTTATATATTTACATATTTATTCCATCTAGCTACAATGCTCCGCGCTGTGTGTGTTTATATATTTACATATTTATTCCATCTAGCTACAATGCTCCGCACTGTGTGTGTTTATATATTTATATATTTATTCCATCTAGCAACAATGCTCCACACTGTGTGTGTTTATATATTTGTCACCATGGGTTGAGATGCCGTCTCGGCACTGAGCCCATGTTTTCCCTCATCCCTGCCTCCCATTGAGCAGCGTCTCAGCTGGCCCCCAGCTGGCAGCATTATGGACGGCTGGGGCCAATTAGTCTTCATCAGCTGGGGCGCTGCCAATGAGGATAAATAGGAGCAGCCTCGATGACTCGGGGCTGCGACATAAACACATTGCTAAGCTGAAGCCCCTTCGTCTGGTGTCAGCTTATACTCCTCTTGCAGCATTCCTGTGTTTGTATCCCGCTGTGAGGATGTACGTCTTGTTACCCCCACGTCCGGTACGAGCTGCTTACCTCTGCGCTGTGCAACCTGTGAGTGTACCTCTGCATGAGTATCTGTGCTCTCCTCATCCCTTCCCCTTTACCCTGAATAAAATATCACGACTCACTGGCTTGCCCCTGGCTCTGATTGCCCGGCTCCCTAGAGCCGGATATGACAGTATGTCGCAGCCAGAAGAGTTGCCGGCGGCCGTGAGTCGCTGTGGAAATGTACCTTTCTGTCCGGGTGTCAGCGCTGCTAGCATGCCGTTTCCCAGGAGTCACTTCCGGCGCCAGGGCGACGAGCTGAGGTCCGTCTCGGAGGCTGTCGACGGGACGTTCTTCACCCTGCACGACGCCTCCAACGCGAGACGCTGGCATCCGGGCCGTGCTGAGGAACTCCTGGACTGTCACCCTCACTCTCTGTACCATCTGGAGGACAGTGCCAGGATAGACGCTGCAGGTACACAGCAAGAGAAGCTCCACGGGGTGGATGGAAATCCCGGCAGGGAGTCGAAGTGGGCGACGTCTTTCCCCGCTTCGGAGTCCCGTTCCTGCCGCTATTCCAGTCCGGGAGTTCGCGCCAACCAGAGGACTTCCCCCGACCTGCGTCACGTCACTCGGGATTCCCTTCAAGGAGCCGCAGCTGACAGCAGTTATGTCCGGGGTCGAGTGGCTGTCGCGAGCTCTACTGCGTTTCCTGTCACCACCTTCAGGCATGTGGCGGCGGCAGTGAGATTGATGGTGAGGACTTCAGGGCTACGAAGCTTTCCCGTGCTCGACGCCTCCCTCGTCTCGATCTCCGATCTGGAGCGGCGAATCCTGGGTCTCCCCCTCGCTTCGTTCCCTGGGAGTAGTCGTCATCACATCGCCGAGTCACCTCTGCACGAACCTCGTCCGGATCCAGTTCTGGGTCATCGTCAGGACCGTTCCTCCCACGCAGCTGTCATCCCTTCGCCTCATCAGTGTGGAGATTCTACAGCCTCGTCCCCTGAGCCTCGTTCCCCCGCTGTCATTCCTGGACATTCGGGCTGGCTCACCCCGGCTGTTTCCCCCTCCTCCTCGACGCGCTTCCTGACCGCTGTGTGTGCCTGGAATCCCGGCCTGGTGAGCTCTCTGCTGGAGACAACGCGAGCGATCCTCAGACGAATTCCCGGGGGGTCCTCCGTTATCGCCGGGCGGGGAGAGGAAGAAGCAGATTCCACTACAGCAGGCGATACTCAACCTCCAGGGGGCAGGCAAGTCATTGTTTTTTCACACCTGCTTAATGATTTGCTCTGTCACATCCCTGGAGGAGAAGTTCAGGGTTCGCAGCTCCCTGAACTCTCCCCACCTGCTGTAACCTGTATTCCTAATCCCGCATCCTCTGTGTCTCTCTCCGCCGAGCGGTCCCCGGCTCCGGGTCAACGTGGTGGGATATGGAGAGGGCCTGTGGTTCCGCAGCTACATTGCGGACGGAGGAGGGGGACTGACTGCTGCGTGGAGTCTACGCTGACGACTGAGCGTCCCTGGGTCTCCACGGAGGAGCGGTTCGGTCCAGCGGGACGAGATTCTTCTGGCTTCACGCCGAGTGGGTCGTCGGCGGGGTTACCTGAGCTGGAGGGATCTCAAGCTGCGCTGACCATCGTGCTGGCTGCGGGGCCCGACGCGGCTAGATGGGAGCCTGACAACGACTTCCTGACGACGGATCCTGGATCTTCGCAGTCCTGGACGGCGTCAGAACCCGAGATCAGGCGAGTGCTCTCCTTTCTTTTCTCTCTTTTTATCTTTGAGCACTTCAGCCTATCTCCAGGGGAGACGAGCAGGGTGCAGCCGCCCGCTGCGTCTGAGCTCGTCTCGCCGGGTTCTGGCGCTGCCGGTGATCCTGATCCCGGTTCTGTTTTCTCTTCTGAGCCTTCTTCCAGGGTCACCGGCGAGGAGTTGCTGTTCCTCGTGGTGCTGGAGGGTCCGGGTTCAACGTTGGAGGTCGGTTCTGGTGCAGTGTCCAACGTGGGTTCGCCCGAGACCCAATCGGGGTCCAACGTGGGTTCGCCTGAGGCCCGATCGGGGTCCGACGTGGGTGCTGCCCCAGTGTTGTCCAGGTCCGGTGAGGAGGTGGCCGTTTCCCTGAGGCCCGCCGCCCTCGTCATCGGCTCTCCCCTGAGCCTCTTCCACCGGGATCCGCTCTGACCCTTCGTCCGTCTCAACGGTCCTGGTGGTTGAGTGATGCGGGTCGACGACCCGACCCGCAAAACTTTCGGTTCGGCGATCTGGTTTCCCCCCACTGGTCTGTGTTTGCCTTTGGGCGGCCTGGTTCGGCAGCCGTTGGACTGGATTCCTGGGATCTGGGTCCAGAGTTCGCCGTCCGAACATTTCTCTTCCCCTGATTCGCCAGCTGGACAATGGGCGGGGAGATCTCCGGAGCCATCTCGGCTATTTTTGGACTCTGCCTGCCATACACCTCGGGTGTCACTTTTTCTTTTATCGTTATTAAGGTCACTTGGGGGGGTGATGTCTGTCCTGTTGGTGGATGTGTATTTATAGTGCTGTGCGTTTTCCTTCCCTCGTACCCAGCATTTTATTTTTTGTACCATGTTTTTAGTCTCGTTTTTGCATTGTAGAGTTATGTTTTGTTCCCTTTCAGACCATACTCTGCAGTTGCCCATTCATTCCAGTCACTTTCATTTCTTTAGGTGACTGTGGGTATTTATATATTCATGTGTGTGGGTTTTTCTTTGCCTGCACTCAGTATTTCTTTTTTATGCCCTGTTGGTTCATTATAGAGTCATGTGCCTTGTTTTCCGTAACACAATGCTCTGTAATTGTCCATTTGTTCCAGTCACTTTTCTTGGTGACTGTGTGTATGTACTTATATTGGTGCTGTGTATTGTGTTTTCCCTTTATTTGACCATACTCAGCATTTTTTGCCCTGTACCTTTTTGGTGGTTCTTTTTTTTTTTTTCTTGCTCTGGGTCACGCATGGTTGGTACTCTCTGGGTAGTATGTAACCGGCGTGCTGACCCAGTTCTTCTCCCCATCTGTACCTGGGTTAATTATTCTGTTGTCAGTATTGTGTTTGGGTTTTTCTTTCCCGCTACCCTACATTGCCCCATTGGTGTTGTCCTTCCCTTGGCTTCTTCCCCTCCGGTCCGCCTCCCTTCCTCCCACCCTAGGTGGGGGGGGGGGGGGCTGGGATGTTCCTGGTCGTTCAGGAGCCCGACCTTGAGGGAGGGGCTCTGTCACCATGGGTTGAGATGCCGTCTCGGCACTGAGCCCATGTTTTCCCTCATCCCTGCCTCCCATTGAGCAGCGTCTCAGCTGGCCCCCAGCTGGCAGCATTATGGACGGCTGGGGCCAATTAGTCTTCATCAGCTGGGGCGCTGCCAATGAGGATAAATAGGAGCAGCCTCGATGACTCGGGGCTGCGACATAAACACATTGCTAAGCTGAAGCCCCTTCGTCTGGTGTCAGCTTATACTCCTCTTGCAGCATTCCTGTGTTTGTATCCCGCTGTGAGGATGTACGTCTTGTTACCCCCACGTCCGGTACGAGCTGCTTACCTCTGCGCTGTGCAACCTGTGAGTGTACCTCTGCATGAGTATCTGTGCTCTCCTCATCCCTTCCCCTTTACCCTGAATAAAATATCACGACTCACTGGCTTGCCCCTGGCTCTGATTGCCCGGCTCCCTAGAGCCGGATATGACAATATTTACATATTTATTCCATCTACGTAGCTACAATGCTCCGCACTGTGTGTGTTTATATATCTACATATTTATTCCATCTAGCTACAATGCTCCGCACTGTGTATTTATATATTCATATATTTATTCCATCTAGCTACAATGCTCCGCACTGTGTTTATATATTTACATATTTATTCCATCTAGCTACAATACTCCGCACTGTGTGTTTATATACTCATATATTTATTCCATCTAGCTACAATGCTCCGCACTGTGTGTTTATATATTTATATATTTATTCCATCTAGCTACAATGCTCCACACTGTGTGTCTATATATACAGTGGGGTAAAAAAGTATTTAGTCAGCCACCAATTGTGCAAGTTCTCCCACTTAAAAGATGAGAGAGGTCTCCAATTTTTATCACAGGTATACCTCAACTATGAGAGACAAAATAAGAAAAAAAAAATCCAGAAAATCACATTGAAGGATTTTTAATGAATTAATTGGTAAATTCCTTGGTAAAATAAGTATTTGGTCAATAACAAAAGTTCATCTCAATACTTTGTTATATACCCTTTGTTGGCAATGACAGAGGCCAAACATCTTCTGTAAGTTTTCACGAGGTTTTCACACACTGTTGCTGGTATTTTGGCCCATTCCTCCATGCAGATCTCTTCTAGAGCAGTGATGTTTTGGGGCTGTCGCTGGGCAACACAGACTTTCACCTCCCTCCAAAGATTTTCTATGGGGTTGAGATCTGGAGACTGGCTAGGCCACTCCAGGACCTTGAAATGCTTCTTACCAAGCCACTCCTTCGTTGCCCGGGTGGTATGTTTGGGATCATTGTCATGCTGAAAGACCCAGCCACGTTTCATATTCAATGCCCTTGCTGGTGGAAGGAGGTTTTCACTCAAAATCTCACGATACATGGCCCCATTCATTCTTTCCTTTACACGGATCAGTCGTCCTGGTCCCTTTGCAGAAAAACAGCCCCAAAGTATAATGTTTCCACTCCCATGCTTCACAGTAGGTATGGTGTTCTTTCTCCTCCAAACACGACAAGTTGAGTTTTTACCGAAAAGTTCTATTTTGGTTTCATCTGACCATATGACATTCTCCCAGTCCTCTTCTGGATCATCCAAATGCTCTCTAGCAAACTTCAGACGGGCCTGGACATGTACTGGCTTAAGCAGGGGGACACGTCTGGCACTGCAGGATTTGAGTCCCTCGTGGCGTAGTGTGTTTCTGATGTAGCCTTTGTTACTTTGGTCCCAGCTCTCTGCAGGTCATTCACTAGGTCCCCCCATGTGGTTCTGGGATTTTTGCTCACCGTTCTCGTGATAATTTTGACCCCACGGGGTGAAATCTTGCGTGGAGCCCCAGATGGAGGGAGATTATCAGTGGTCTTGTATGTCTTCCATTTTCTAATAATTGCTCCCACAGTTGATTTCTTCACACCAAGCTGCTTACCTATTGCAGATTCAGTCTTCCCAGCCTGGTGCAGGTCTACAATTTTGTTTCTGGTGTCCTTTGACAGCTCTTTGGTCTTGGCCATAGTGGAGTTTGGAGTCTGACTGTTTGAGGTTGTGGACAGGTGTCTTTTATACTGATAACGAGTTCAAACAGGTGCCATTAATACAGGTAACGAGTGGAGGACAGAGGAGCCTCTTAAAGAAGAAGTTACAGGTCTGTGAGAGCCAGAAATCTTGCTTGTTTGTAGGTGACCAAATACTTATTTTACTGAGGAATTTACCAATTAATTCATTAAAAATCCGTCAATGTGATTTTCTGGATTTTTTTTTCTCATTTTGTCTCTCATAGTTGAGGTATACCTATGATGAAAATTGGAGACCTCTCTCATCTGAAACTGAAACAGAGGAAATCCTTGGATCAGGTAGTTAGATGGTCCAGTCGTTTGCTTGGTGAGTCACAGCTGAGCCTGACATCCCTGTACACCAGACAAGTACAGAGGATGGCCGACTCGATTTTAAATGATGACTCCCACCCTTTGCACTGCAACTTTCAGCTTCTTCCCTCCAGACGGAGGTTTGCTGTCCCAAAAAGCAAAACCCAGCGCTAAAAACAGCTTTGTCCTGTTTTCAACTCTTTGCTGTCAAAGAGTTGAACAAGCTATAAAAATTATATTGTACATATTTTATATTTACCTATTTTGTAAGATGTGTGCATGTGTTTGTGTCTATGTTGAATGTAATTAGTGGCTTGTAAATATGGATGTCACCAGACTGCAAAACAAATCTACCTACGGGTACAAATAAAGTAACCTGAACCTGAACCTGAACCTGAACCATCTTTTAAGTGGGAGAACTTGCACCATTGGTGGCTGACTAAATACTTTTTGCCCCACTGTATATATTTATATTTATATGTACATATGTATACTCGCTGCTCTTGTTTTTCTCTTGCCTTCTGATTGTTGCTCTGAGTGTTGCTATCCCTGTGCTGTTGCAATCCTGGAATTTCCCCATTGTGGGACTAATAAAGGCTTATCTTATCTTATCTTATCTTATCTTATCTTATCTTAATAGTCACGTATGTGATTTTAGCACTGTTTTTACTGTTCTTACTTTATTTTAATTATTTTAATTATCTTTTTTAACAGCTTTTACTGTGTGACACTTTGAGATTTACTTCCTTTTAAATGTAAAGTGCAATATACAGACGTGGACAAAATTGTTGGTACCCCTCTGTTAATGAAAGAAAAACCCACAATAGTCACAGAAATAACTTGAATCTGACAAAAGTGGTAATCAATAAAAATTCTATGAAAATTAATCATTGAAAATCAGACAGTGCTTTTGAATTGTGGTTCAACAGAATTATTTTAAAAAACAAACTCGTGAAACAGGCCTGGGCAAAAATGATGGTACCCTTAACTTAATATTTTGTTGCACAACCTTTTGAGGCAATCACTGCAACCAAACGATTTCTGTAACTGTCAATGAGACTTCTACACCTCTCGGCAGGTATTTTGGTCCACTCCTCATGAACAAACTGCTCCAGTTTTCTCAGGTTTGAAGGGTGCCTTCTCCAGATGGCATGTTTCAGCTCCTTCCACAGATGTTCAACAGGATTTAGATCAGGGCTCATAGAAGGCCACTTTAGAATAGTCCAATCTTTCGCTCTTAGCCATTCTTGGGTGTTTTTAGCTGTCTGTTTTGGGTCATTATCCTGTTGCAAGACCCATGACCTGCGACTGAGACCAGGCTGTCTGACACTGGGCAGCACATTTCTCTCGAGAATATCTTGATAGTCTTGAGATTTCATTGTACCCTGCACAGATTCAAGACACCCTGTGCCAGATGCAGCAAATTAGCCCCAGAACATAACAGAACCTCCTCCATGTTTCACAGTAGGGACAGTGTTCTTTTCTTGGTATGCTTCATTTTTGCATCTGTGAACATAGAGCTGATGTGCCTTACCAAAAAGTTCCAGTTTTGTCTCGTCTGTCCATAGGACATTCTCCCAGAAGCTTTGTGGCTTGTCAACATGCAGTTTGGCAAATTCGGAAGAGCCTCAAAACCATCTCTGGGCACCAAAATACCTCCTCCCAGGTCACAAGGGGTAGGGAGTGGGTGAACAACCTGAACCTACTTTTTAAAAGGTTTCACCAACCACCCTCTTCTCCGCCTGCCCACCAACCACTGCTCCCCCCTCCTTCATCTAGTCCTGCTGTCCACGGCCACCCCCCACCCCCCTGTACAGCCCCCGCTGTTTTTCCCCACACAGACCCAACACCCCCACCCCCCAGCACACAGCCCCCCTGCCCCAACCTGACCATCACTAAGACCCAGGTGAGAGCTGAGCTGAGGAAGATCAAGGCAAGGAAGGCTGCAGGTCTGGACAGCATCAGCTCGAGGCTCCACAAGTCCTGCGCAGACCAGCTGTGCGGGATCGTGGAGCACATCTTCAGCCTGAGCCTGAAGCTAGGAAGCTGGGGAGGGGACCAAAGCTGAGGAAAACATCCTGTGTGGTACCCGTACCGAAGACCCCCACCCCAAGGACCTGAACAGCTACATACCAGTGGCCCTCACATCACACCTAATGAAGACCCTGGAGAGGCTGCTCCTCGCCCACCTCTGCCCCCTGGTGGGACCAGTGATGGATCCACTTCAATTTGCCTACCAGCATGGCATCAGGGTGGAGGATGCAGTGATCTTCCTTCTACATCGTTCCCTGTCCCACCTAGAGAAGCCTGGAAGCACAGTGAGGATCATGTTCTTTGATTTCTCCAGTGCTTTCAACACCATCCAACCAGTGATCCTGAGGGACAAGCTGCTGAGCACAGGGGTGGACCAGCACCTGTCATCATGGATCCTGGACTACCTCACAAGCCGACCACATTTTGTGAGAACCCAAGATTGTGTGTCTGACACCATCATCTGCAGTATGGGGGCCCCCCAGGGAACAGTTCTGGCTCCCTTCCTGTTCACCCTCTACACAGCTGACTTTTCACACAACACACCACACTGCCATCTACAGAAGTTATCTGACAACTCTGTGATCGTCGGCCTCATCTCTGATGAGGATGTACAGAGGACTTATCCAGGACTTTGTGGACTGGTGCCTACAGAACTGCCTCCAGATCAATGCGAGGAAAACCAAGGAACTGGTGGTGGACTACTGAAGGTGAGGACAACCCCCCACAGCACAAGCAAACATCCAGGGAACAGAAATTAAGATGGTGACATCTTACAAGTACCTGGGTGTTCACCTGAGCAATTAATTGGATTGGTCATACACAATCAACATGGTCTACAAGAAGGGGCAGTGCAGGCTGTACCTCCTGAGGCAGCTCAAGTCTTTTGTAGTGCAAGGGGCACTCCTGAAGACCTTCTACGATTCGGTGGTGGCATCAGCCATCACATTTGGAGTGGTCTGTTGGGGCAATGGCATCACGGCAGCCGACAGGAAGAGACTGAACAGGCTGATCAAAAAAGCTAGCTCTGTTCTGGGGCGACGCCTCGACCCAATGGAGGAGTTAGGTGAGAGGAGGATGGTGGCTAAGCTGTCATCTCTGGTGGAGTCGGAGTCCCACCCCATGCAGGGCACGCTGAACACACTAAGGAGCTCATTTAGTCAGACTTTGTAACCTAACCAGGGCTGCTCATAGAGGTCATATTAAATGTAATAAATGTAACAACTTTGCACAATAGAAATTGTTCCCTCCAATACACAACTAGGGCAATAACAATCATTACTGAGGGTGGCAACAACAGTGTTGATTCAAATGCGAAATATACTGTTGGGGTACATATTCATGTTCTGCAGGGTAATTTAGCAAACCGTAATGCTGTTTATTCCATCTAGCTGCAATGCTCTTGCACTGTGTATACTATATATATATATATATATACGTATATTGTGGTGTATGTGAGAATGACGAGACAGAGTTCTCTCTCAAGTCAGCTTTATTCACATCACCATCATCTCAAAGAAGAAAGAGAGACATTACAGGGAACTCTCGTCCTTAAATACCAGGACTCTCACAGTTCACAAGTCATTGCATCACACATTCACATTGTATTAAAATTGTCAGGAACAATGCATCTCCTCTCTCTGATATCAACCCCCACAGTCTACAATGCATCTACTCCTTAATCCTTTAATAACCCCCACAGTCTCAAGCCTTGCATACCAAAGCTAACATCCTTGCAGCTTCCTGTAATCTCTCAGGAAGCTCTGCCTTTGTTCTGGTCTAAAATGTGAGTCACAAAGCAGGTCACACCTGTGTGTCCACCACACAAGCCCCCCCCCCAACATTTTAGAACAAACAAGAGACAAACAAGAGAATAACAACATGCATGCCGTGATAGTATCAATACACATCAGTCCACATGCTGTCTAGGCTTCAGTCTCCTGCCGTATCTGCTGTAGCTGGGATTCCACGTCCCTGCGGCGTCGTCACGCTGGGGGTTTGCCGTCTGGGGGTGGAAACCTTTTGTCAGTCCCTGCGGGTGTTCTGGGGAAACATTACTCTGTGAAGCCCCCCGCGGGGGTCTACCTCGCCGCGGTGCCCTTGCCAACAGCACTTGCTCGTCTGCCACCACAAAAGCGGGTTTGAGTCTGTCTATGCCAACTTTCTCTTTCCTACCCCCCAAATCTAGCAAAAACTGCTTGTCCCCTGTTTCTAGCACTCTGAACGGTCCGTCATAAGGTGGTTGCAGCGGGGTTCAATGCGCATCGTGTCTGACAAAAACAAACTGCATTCTTCAAAGTTTTAGGCACAAAAATGAGCGGAAAACTGTGGTGCGCGGGGCCGGGCAGCGTGCTTGATTCTATGTTACTCCGCCACAGCTGAGACAGGGAGGCGTCTGGCGCAGGGTTATCTGGGAGAAACTCCCCAGGCAGCCGGAGTGGCTGCGCAAACACGAGCTCCGCTGGGGAGGCTTCTAAGTCCTCTTTAGGCGCAGAACGCAATCCCAATAACACCCACGGTAACTTGTCTACCCAATTTGCATCCATCAGTGATGCTCTAAGAGCTGCTTTCAATGATGTATGAAAACGTTCGCATAACCCGTTAGCCTGCAGATTGTATGCGGTTGTGCGGTGAATTGTGACACCCAGGCTGCGAGCCATTGTTGACCGAAGCTCGGACACAAATTGAGGGCCTCTGTCGGACGTAATGTCTGACGGAGTGCCGAAGCGCGCCACCCAAGCTGTTATAAACGCGCGCCACCTCCTCGGCCGTGGTTGATGCCAGCGGGACAACTTCAGGCCAGCGCGTGTTGCGGTCCACCATTGTGAGAAGGTGTGTGCACCCTTGTGACGGCGGGAGGGGACCAACGAGGTCCACATGAACGTGATCGAACCTCTTGGCCGGAATGTGAAACGGCTCCAAGGGAGCCCTCGTGTGCCTGTGTACTTTGGCTCGTTGACACGCCGTGCAGGCTGCTGCCCACTCTTTAAGCTGTTTGCGAAGGCTCGGCCACACAAATTTCTCTCCTACCATTTTGACCGACGCGCGCACTCCCGGGTGCGCCAAAGAATGAATCGAGTCAAAAACGCGGCGGCGCCACGCGGCCGGTACTACTGGACGCGGCCGTCCGGTGGCGACATCGCAGATTGGGGGGGGGGGGGCATACCGTCTTGCAGCACCCTGCTCTCCAGCCTTAACCCTGGTGGTCCAGACTGAAGCGCGCGCACATCCGCATCACTAACCTGCTCCGCGGCCATGGCTGCGTAATCTACTCCTACGCTGACTGGGGCCGCCACAGCGCGCGAGAGGCAATCTGCCACTACATTCAGTTTGCCCGCCACATGCTGAATATCAGTGGTAAACTCTGATATCGCGGCCAGCTGTCTCTGTTGCCGGCCTGACCACGGTTCGGAAACCTTGGCCATCGCGAATGTTAGCGGCTTGTGGTCAACGAACGCGGTGAAAGAGCGTCCTTCTAGCCAGAACTGAAAGTGGCAGATGGCCAAATGGAGAGCCAGCAGCTCCCTGTCGAATGCGCTGTATTTACGTTCACTATCGCACAAGGTCCTGCTGAAAAATGCGAGGGGCTGCCAAACCCCGGCTACATGTTGCTCCATGACCGCCCCTATAGCCACATCTGACGCGTCAGTGGTGAGCGCTATGTGGGCCGTTGGGTCTGGGTGTGCCAACAACGCAGCCTTTGCCAAGGCTGCTTTCACCTCCGAGAACGCTTGGTCCCGCTCCGGGGACCACTCGACCTTATCCGTGGGTTTCTTTCTTTTGAGCACGGCATACAGCGGCTGCATGAGTTGTGCCACGCGGGGGAGAAAATGGTTATAAAAATTCACTATTCCCAAAAACTCCTGCAACACCCTGACCGTCTGCGGCCGGGGAAAATCTGCCACCGCGCGCACTTTGTCAGGAAGCGGAACTGCTCCTTCAGGGGAGACGCAGTGTCTTAAAAAATCGATCTGCGCCACCCCGAACTGACACGTCGCTGGGTTGATTATTAACCCATGATCTCCCAACCTTCGGAAAACTGTGGCCAGGTGTTTTTCGTGTTCGTCTTCGGACGCGCTGGCTACCAAAATATCGTCCAAGTAGACGAACACGAAAGGGAGATCGCGAAGCACCGCGTCCATCATGCGTTGGAACGTCTGAGCAGCCCTTTTAAGTCCGAATGGCATGCGTAAAAACTCGAATAGGCCAAACGGAGTTATTACCGCTGTTTTGGGTATGTCCTCAGCGCGCACTGGGACTTGGTGGTAACCGCGGACCAAGTCTATTTTAGAAAAAACGCGCGCCCCTGCCAAATGAACGGAAAAATCTTGGATATGCGGAATTGGGTAGCGGTCGTGCGCTGTAGCGTTGTTTAACCTGCGGAAATCCCCGCAAGGTCGCCACAATCCGTCAGCTTTTGGGACCATGTGTAGCGGGGAAGTCCAAGGACTGTTTGAACGCCTGATAATGCCCAACCTCTCCAGGTTGGCAAACTCCTCGCGCACTATGGCCAGCTTAACTGCGTCCAAGCGCCGAGCTTTTGCAAAAACGGGCGGTCCGGTAGTGGTAATAAAATGTTCCACCCAGTGTTTAGCGTCTGTCGCCGAAAATGTGGGGACCGTGAGTGCTGGGAACTGAGTGAACAGTGTGTGGAACTTACCGCTTGCAGCTGTGACGTTGGCTTGTGCTGTTGGCGGGGCCACTCGCGCTGTACAGGGGATAAAATCAAAAGAAAGTGAATTAACCAGGCGCCCGTTAGTGAGATCAACCAACAAACTATGTGAACACAAAAAATCAGCCCCCAACATATTGAAATTCACTGCTGCTACAATAAAAGTCCACTCAAATGTACGGCCGTGTAGAGACAGAAGCAGAGTCTTCTCACCAAAGGTCTTAATCTCCGAGCCGTTCGCTGCTGTCACCCGGGGACCTCCGGAACCTGCTAGTCTGTCCGCGTTGGAAGGCGTGATGAAACTCAACTGGGAGCCTGTGTCCACGAGGAACTGTCTCCCCGAGCGTGCATCCAACAAGTAGAGCAGCTTGTTCTCCTCCCCGAGGGCCGCGGCTGCTACCGACCCCCGGTCTTGGCGTTTCCCGAACGCCTGAACTGGCACGGTGGTACACATTTGCGTGCCCTCTCTGCGAAGCGGCGATGGTAGAAACAAAGGACATCTGATCCGCGTTCCCTGGCCCCTGCCGCCGCCGTCGTCGGTGAGTCTGGTACCGCTGCCTCTGGCCCCCTGTCATCTCCGGTCGTCGCACCGAGTTCCACTGCAGCGGCCGTGGCCGCGCGCCGCTTGGTGGCGTTGACAATTCGCTGCGCCTCTCGGCCCAGCGCGCGGTAGTCCCGTTGGGCCAACAGTGGCGAACTGGCCAGGGTCGCTCTCGCTGCTGACAGTAGCGTCCTGAGGAAAAGGTGGGTGAAAATGAAGTGATCGTCGTCAGAGTCTTTCAACCTCAGTAACTTCTCCATCAGGTTTGCGGGCATGTCGTTTTCCAACTCCGTCAGCGCCAGGAGCCTCTCTGCTCGCTCCTCCACCGAGGGGGTGAATTGCTGGATGAGTGCAGCCTTCAGCGTGCCGTATTTGTCGCTGTCCGGCGGCTGGTCGATCAGGCTCTCCACATGCTGGGCCGTGTTGTTGTCCAGTTTTGTGACTACGTGGTAGAATTTTGTGGCGTCTACCGATATCCCCCGGAGGTTGAACTGTGCCTCAACCGCATTGAACCAGGAGCGCGGATTGTTCTGCCGGAAGTCCGGTAGCTGGACTGTAGCGGCATTCGCTTGGCTGGGGGCTCCTGACGAGGCTGGCCCGGGGGAATTCTCCTCTTGCATGATACGTCTTGGGTCACCAGTGTGGTGTATGTGAGAATGACGAGACAGAGTTCTCTCTCAAGTCAGCTTTATTCACATCACCATCATCTCAAAGAAGAAAGAGAGACATTACAGGGAACTCTCGTCCTTAAATACCAGGACTCTCACAGTTCACAAGTCATTGCATCACACATTCACATTGTATTAAAATTGTCAGGAACAATGCATCTCCTCTCTCTGATATCAACCCCCACAGTCTACAATGCATCTACTCCTTAATCCTTTAATAACCCCCACAGTCTCAAGCCTTGCATACCAAAGCTAACATTCTTGCAGCTTCCTGTAATTTCTCAGGAAGCTCTGCCTTTGTTCTGGTCTAAAATGTGAGTCACAAAGCAGGTCACACCTGTGTGTCCACCACTATATATATATATATATATATATATATATATATACACTACCGTTCAAAAGTTTGGGGTCACTTACAAATTTCCTTATTTTTGAAAGAAAAGCACTGTTTTTTTCAATGAAGATAACTTTAAACTAATCAGAAATACACTCTAATATCTAATATACATTGCTAATGTGGTAAATGACTATTCTAGCTGCAAATGTCTGGTTTTTGGTGCAATATCTACATAGGTGTATAGAGACCCATTTCCAGCAACTATCACTCCAGTGTTCTAATGGTACAATGTGTTTGCTCATTGCGTCAGAAGGCTAATGGATGATTAGAAAACCCTTGTGCAATCATGTTAGCACAGCTGAAAACCATTTAGCTGGTTAGAGAAGCTATAAAGCTGACCTTCCTTTGAGCAGGTTGAGTATCTGGAAAAAAATATTTTTCAAATAGAAATCATTATTTGTAACTTTGTCAATGTCTTGACTATATTTTCTATTCATTTTACAACTCATGGTGGTAAATAAGTGTGACTTTTCATGTAAAACACAAAATAATTGTCTGGGTGACCCCAAACTTTTGAACGGTAGTGTGTATATATATATATATATATATATATATATATATATATACAATATACATATACATATACTGTATATATACATATACATATACATTGTCTAGTATTTAAATTTGTTTGATGACCTGAAACATTTGAATGTGACAAACCTACAAAAAAAGAGAAATCAGGAAGGGGGCAAACACTTTTTCACACCACTGTACATATACACATATACATATATATATATATGTGTGTGTGTGTGTATATATATATATATATATACAGTATATATATATATATATATATATATATATATATATATATATATATATATATATATATATATATATATATATATATATATATATATATATATATGGGCTGCACGGTGGCGCAGTGGTTTAGCACTGTGGCAGCACAGTTTTACCCTCGGCCGGGGGACCGCGGGGATCATGAGATCGTGGGTTCGATCCCAGCCCCCGACCAACAGTGAGCTGTGTGGAGTTTGCATGTTCTCCCCGTGTTGTGCGGGTTTACTCCGGGATTTCTCCGGTTTCCTCCCGCACACCAAAAACATGTAGGTTTAGGGCGCTCGCGCACGCAGCGACCAGCAGCCAGTGGCTTGTCACCAGACTGCAAACCAAGTCTACCTACGGGTACAAATAAGTAACAAAAAAAAAAAAAAAAAAAATATATATATATATATATATACTGTATATACTGTATATATATATATATATATATATATATAGTGTATATATACAGTATATGTGTGTGTGTGTGTGTGTGTGTGTGTGTGTGTGTGTGTGTGTGTGTACATATGTACATATATACATATATGTACATGTGTGTGTGTGTGTGTGTGTGTGTGTGTGTGTACATATGTACAGTGGTGTGAAAAAGTGTTTTTGACCCCTTCCTGATTTCTCTTTTTTTGTAGGTTTGTCACATTCAAATGTTTCAGGTCATCAAACAAATTTAAATACTAGACAGTGATAACACATGTAAACACAAAATGCAGTTTTTAAATGAAGGTGTTCATTATTAAAGGAAATGTGCAGGATGGGGTAACAGTCATGTTCAGTGATGTTGTTCAAGCAATGGAAATCACCTCACGGCCACCACGGACCATCAGACTTGAGCACCATGCGCAGCGGGAATGCCCAAGGGCTGTTGGAGTGCTTAACAATCCCTAGGCGTTCTAAGTTAGCAAACTCCTTGTGCGCAATGGCTAGCTTAGCCACATTCAGGCAGCACGGACACATAAAAACCAGCGGGCCTTTCTTGGTGATAAAGTGCTCGACCCCATGCATGTGTAGCATCACCTTGCTTTGGCTCATCATTAAATTATTCTTCATCTTAAAGACATTGTTTCACACAGGAAAAGGCCAGTCAAGAACTGCTTTTTCATCTCAGGACCACAGCTGAACCAGCATTCCTTTGTTGAGCAAAGCTAAGGAATGCTCTCAATCTATTAACTCACATCATAAATAACTTGGGGACTTCCTCAACTAAAACAGGTTTATATTCAACAGGCGTACCATAAAACCTTAAAGACATTCACTAACGCCTTGGACTGGCCACAGCTCGACATTACCCCTGGTGGACGTCTATGGAGTAGATGCTCACTTTGACTGTACAAGTTTTGAATTGAAATTAACTCTTCAAGTTTCATTTCTCAGGACAATTCTAAGGACACCATTTGTTAAAGATCACTGCCTCGGTGGGACTTTGATATTCTGTGGACAATCAATGGGTTTGAAATATATATTAATCCTTGATTTTATATATGTGCATGTTAAAATGTTTCAATGAATGTTTATTCTTGTGTGTTAATTTAAAAGCACTAGTTATAAAGTTGCATGAATCACTAAAGCTAGCTTAGACTTTATACATAAGTAGGTTAAGGAATCCCCAGTGTATTAAAATTGTGTGTGATTCTGTGAGGACCGGTATCAGCCAATCATCACCCAGCATATGCTGGGCTCCAGCTCTTTCATTCCATTGGCTCCTTACAGACAAAAGCCTGTTCATTGGACTAAAGTTCATAAAACCCGCCCACGAAGGAAGACTATTGGCTGGGGCTCCTGCCAATCCCCGGAAGCCCGCGAAAGTTGTCCGCAGACAAAGAGGAGAGACACCCTCTTTTCAGCTCTCTTTTCTCTTTTCCTCTTCTCTTTCTCTTCACCTCAAGGCAGAGCACCACAGGAGAACAAAGCGATCACTTCACTGCCACAGAACAAAGGAGACTTCTCGCACATGCTTTTTCTACGATCACCTCAGAGCAGAGAACAAGAAATATTGCATTTGTGTAAACTTCTGTGTATTTTAATGTTTTTCTTTAAACGTCTAGGAATTAATTCTTTTCTTTCCTGAGCTCAAATCCTTATTCGGAGTCAAACTCCCGCTGTTAGACGTCTATTTTTATAACTTCCTCCTGTTAAACTTTCTTTAAACTCACCATTTTTAGTTTTCAATTTAATTTTAATTATATATATTTTCTTTAAAATGACTGAGTGACCATCTCCATAACAGAAGCTAATTTCAACTCCACGAAATCAGAAAAATCTTTTAATTTTGCTATTGGATCAGATTTTGCAATTATTCTCAAATTTCCTTGGGAAGCAGCTGACTCATGAAAGCTTCAACATCGCCATGGAGAAGAGTGATACACCGCCGCCATCTTGGTTGGACCTCAGCCCAACTGATCGATACAATCGGCGGTCGGTGACGGGGCCTAGAGGGGGCCTAGAGGAGAAGCCACCCAGCCGGATGACAGCGAGCGACGGTGATCGGCCACCGATCGGCGGAGGTGATCGGTGGATTAGAGCTGCGCCGGCGGAGTGCGACATAACTGACGGGGACGGGGCCCAGCGGATGAGCCGCCTAGCCAGACGGCGACGAGTGGCTGTGATCGGTGGATTCCGGCTGCGCCGGCGGTGCACGACATAACTGGCCAGGTAGACGGAGGCAGGCGCCGGCGATAGACGGCGGTGATCTGCGGAGCTGAGCAGCGTCACTCGGCGGAGAAGCTGCGCAGGAGCGGCGGGTCCAGTAGCGACCGAGCTAGTTGAGGCCTAGCCGGATTCTCTGCTTATTTCTATCCACAGGTCAGTAAAATGCCACCCAAAAAAGAGGAAATGGAAGAAATTAAAAAAACTCTGAACTTTGTGTTAGAAGAACTGGCCAAAGTGACTAGCCAGCAGGACAAAATATTAGACCTAATACAGGAGGTACAAGCCCTACATTCAATAATAAAAGAAAAAGACAAAAAAATTATGGACCTGGAGCAACACGGGCGTCTTTTGGAGCAACACGTCGAGGATCTTGAACAAGGTTCTCGCATTGATGACATAGTTATAAGTGGACTAGACATCAGATATCAGTCGTACGCCCATGCCACTACAGGACTGAGTGGTGAACATGCTTCCATAAGTGAATCAATGTCCTTAGAAAACCAAGTGCTTCAGTTCCTTAATGATAAAGACATTAAGGTAGAAGCCAATGCGATCTCAGCCTGTTATGCTTTACCGAAGAAAGATAACAAAACAAAGAAATCAATTGTGATGCGCTTTGTGAACAGGAGGGTGAAAAATGACATACTGAGGCAGGCCAAAAAACTAAAGGAAACTCAAGTTTACCTAAATGAACACCTGACAAAAAAAAAACGCTGAATTAGCACGGCAGGCACGGATGCTAAAGAAACATAATAAGATACAGACAACCTGGACAAGAAATTGTAGAATTTGGATTAAACTAAATGGAACACCTGAGCAAGCAAAAAGTATAATGATCAGAGATGCTACTGACTTAGATAAATACAGATGAACACTGACTATGAAACACAGAGTGAGGAAACTCAAACTCTAAAAATATGCCACTATGCTGAACATAAACCACAAGAGATGGAGAATGATATTGATCCTGATAACCACTTTTTCAATAATATTCATAACCACTGTGAATATTACACTGAAAAGCAATTCAAAAGTCAAGTGCAATTAGATGGTAAACTGTCAATAATACACTTCAATAGCAGAAGTCTTAACAAAAACTTCTCACAGATTCAGGACTATTTAAAACAGCTAAACAGAAAATTCACAGCTATAGCAGTCTCTGAAACCTGGCTTAATGCAGACCAGGCTCCCCTGATGGCAATAGAGGGATATCAGATGTTTAACATTAACAGATCTCAAAAAAAGGGTGGTGGTGTTGCACTGTATATTGATGACCTATATAATGTTTAGCTGTTAATGTATGTCTCTCTCCGGTAATGAATTTCAACATTGCAGTATTGTACAACCCACCGTCACACAACTCTTCCTTTTATAATGAATTAAGTGATCTGGTTAAACAACTTGAGAAGAACAGAGAAACAATAATTCATGGTGACTTTAATATCAACTGGTCTGATAAAAAAGACAAACAAAAACTGAAAAGCCTCATGACTAAATTTAATTACCAGCAAATCATCAAAGGACCCACCAGGATAACCAAACAATCCAGAACACTTATTGACATGGTATTTACTAATAAACCAGAACGAATAACCAGAACCTATAATCTTGTAACTGGTCTCTCAGATCATAACATGGTTCTTGCTGTCAGGAAACTTACTAAAAAGCGACTACAGTATTTGGGGGGAGTCGATATTGACAAATCAAATTTTATTATCCCCAAATCAAAAAATGAGGAGTTTGAACATTACTTAGAGAATCAAAATTGGGAGCAGCTCATGTCAACATGTGAAGTAGATGATTGTTGTAATTTTATAACTGCAACAATCACAAAGTCTATAGAAAAATTTTCAAAGCAAATTAAAAGTAGACAACAGAAGATTAGCCTACCATGGTTAAATAATGAAATAAGAAAACTTATGAAGAGGCGAGACTATGCACTGAAAACATCACTAACCTCCAAACTACAAAATGATCACCTTGTGTACAAAAGTTTAAGAAATAAAGTGGTACATGAGCTGCGAAAATCAAAAATATCTTATTACAATAAACTGATAGATCATGCAAAGGGTAACAACAGTTCCCTATGGAGGCATTTAAATAACTTAACTAATAAAAAAAACGATCAGAAGGGGGTAAAGGAACTTAGAATCAATGGCAAGACCGTCAGTGACAAGGCTACTTTGGCAAATGAATTTAATTCACACTTTGTGGGCTCTGTGGAAGACTTAACAAAAATTTTTGTGCTGCCAAATGTGCTCAACAACACAAATTCCATACTTCCAACAGATACTTTTCACATCGATGAGGTAAATGAGAAGTTAATTGCTGGTATTGTTAAAACACTGTCAAACTCAAAAACTAATGATATCTACAATATGAGCACCTCCTTTCTCAAAATGCACAGCAAAATATTAATCAAACCACTGACTCATCTCATTAATCTCTCCATTAGGTCTAGTACATTTCCATCTGGCTGGAAAAAAGCTGTCGTCATACCAGTTCATAAATCAGGCAGTAAAGACGATATATGCAATTACCGCCCAATCTCTATCTTACCAGTCCTATCTAAGGTTCTTGAAAAAGTTGTAGCTACACAGCTGATAGACTACTTACAAGACAGTCAACTTCTTCATCCACATCAATTTGGTTTTAGACCAGGATACTCAACAGAAACAGCAAATTGTTGCCTTATTGAAAACGTCAAACAGTCCTTGGACAGGGGTAATGTGGTAGGAGCTGTTTTTCTAGATCTCAAAAAGGCTTTCGATACTGTAAACCACAGTTTGCTTTTATCCAAAATGGTATCTTTTAACTTCTCCCCAAATACATTAGAATGGTTTGCATCTTATCTCCAGAATAGAGAACAGTGTGTAAAAGTTCACCAGGATAAATCCTCATTTTTAAACAACCGCATGGGTATCCCACAAGGGTCCATTCTTGGTCCTTTACTTTTCAGCATTTTTATTAATGACCTGCCGTTACACTGCTCAGCTGCAACATGCCAACTTTATGCAGATGATGCAGTTATTTACACAGCTGCCAAGACTCCAGCACAGGCTGCAGATGTACTGTCTACAAGTATGGTTGATGTCCAAGAGTGGCTCCTCAAGAACCATCTATTGCTGAACCTTCAGAAAACAGTCTCAATGTGCTTTTCAATCAAAAAATGTAACCTGCAACATTTTAAAGTTAATATACATGATCATGACATCAGTTTAGCTACAGAATTCAAATACCTTGGCATTGTACTAGATCCTCAACTCAAATTTAATCTTCATATAAAGAAAATTTCAAAAACAGTAAAAAAAAATCTGAACTGCTTTAAATTAATTAGATATTACATACCTTACGAAGCAGCTGCACTGTATATGCATTCTATGGTTTTTTCTCATATATCATACTGTTTGACAGTCTGGGCTCAAGCAGCCCCTTCCACAATAAGACATATAGGTTCATTATATAATCAAACCCTAAAAATCTTGGACAAAAAGCCCATTAGGTGGCATCACTGTAATGTTTTAAAAAAATACAACCTATTGAGTTTTGAGAGCTTCATTGACCTCTGTCTTCTGAAATTAACGTTCAAATGTTTCCATAAATCAGCACCCGAGCCACTTGCTTGTTTCGTCCAAAGACAGGACAGCAGCAGAGCCACCAGGAGTTCTGTTAACAATAACTGTAAAATATTCCACCGCAGAACCACATTTGGACAAACAGCTTTCTCTATAAAGGGCAGTCACATCTGGAACACAATGCCAAATGAAATTAAAATAATAACGGACTTTAAAACATTCACTAAAAATGTTAAAAACTGGCTGAAAAATAAACAAGCGCTTTGCAGACAATGAATTAATTGTCTGCAAAGTGAGAGTGAATGAAGGGAAGGAATAAATGTGTTTGTTTATAGTGAGTGACGGAGGGAGGAAGGCCTGAAATAGGCAAATGTGAGTTATGTTATATGTGTTAAATGTGAGTCAGGCTGTTATATTTGTGTATTTATAATATTTATAATATTTATGTTAAATGTGAGTCAGGCTGTTATATTTGTGTATTTATAATATTTATAATATTTATAATTGTGTATTTATAATTTTTCTGCATTGATGTATGTGGTTATTGTGTATATTTTTTATCTTGATTCTTTTTTCTAAAGCCCATCCAGGGACAAGAGTTGCAAATTAGCTAATAGCTATACACTCTACGTGCAACACATCAGATTGATTGTCTTTGATTAATTGTCTATGTTTATTGCACTGTCCCTGTCAAATAAACTAATCTACTACTACTACTACTACTACTACTACTACTACTACTACTAATAGATGTAAGCTTGTAAATGAAATGTCCTCAGCACTACCAGGGATTCTGGAATGTGTTACTGTTGAGATTGACCTAGACAAAACAAAAAATCTAATCATAAGCTGCATATACAGAACGCCGGGAACTTGCATTGAGACATTCAGAGATAAATTAGTCGAGCTGTACAATAATATTACTAGTAAGAAAATGGTAGCAATTTGTGGAGATTTCAATATTGATCTACTTAATCCGCATCAACAAAATGTAGTTACAGAGTTCATGAACTCTATGTACAGCATGAGTCTATATCCCACAATAACACATCCCAGTAGAATCACAGCTCACTCTGCTACACTTATTGACAACCTGTTTGTCAATGTTCTCGACAAGAAAATAGAAAGTGGATTATTGATAAATGATATAAGCGACCACTTGCCAATCTTTGCACTTATCCATGGCCACACGGGGCCCAACCCAGAAAAAATCTCAAAATCGTTCAGACACAAATCACCAAACGCAATCAGTTCTTTTAAAGAGGACTTGCTGAAGCAAGACTGGACAGAAGTCTATGTATCAGATGTAAATGAAGCCTATGACACATTTATAAACATTGTAACCACTCTTTATGAAAAAAACTGCCCATTAGTTAAAAAAAAGCTTAAACACAAATTTACTGACAAACCATGGCTAACCAAAGGACTACAAAAGGCGTGTAAAAAGAAAAATTTATTATATAAAGCTTTCATAAAGAAAAGGACAAAAGAAGCAGAGCAGCGGTATAAAACATACAAAAATAAGTTAACATATATAATAAGATGTAGTAAAAGAGACTATTACAGTAAAGAACTGGAAAAAAACAAAGACAATATTAAAAATACATGGACAATAATCAACAGTATTGTCACGCCGCGCCGTTCATCAGCGGCGCCACCTGCTCACACACCTGATCCTCATCAGCGGCGAGGGATAAAAGCCGCCTCGCCCGGAGGCTCGGCCTGAAGCCGTCAGACTTCATTTCCTCACCGCTGTGAGCATACCTTTCTTCAGCATCGCTATTTTGGGTAAGAACCCTTACCTCCTTCTCCAGTCTGCTCCCCTGTGCACAGGTGGATTCCCCGGCAGCGGACATCTCCGTTCCATCGCCCATCCTTCGCCGCTGCACGGAGCTCTCCAGGTGGCTGTCTCCCGGGCTACGTTCCCCTTGCTGTGCCAGCTATCCTGACAACTCAAGTAAGATCTTCTCTTGCCATAATTCATCCTGTGTTGGTGTATGCCCGTCACCCTCTCCCTGTGCTCTCTCCATAGGGTTGCTCGGCCGAACGGTCATCTGCCTCTGTGCCTGAAGCAGACGCCACCACCAACACATCTGCATCCCGCAGACACACACTCATTCACTCCTGCTGTTAATAAACTCTTTGAACTACTCTAAGCCTGGGCTGCACGGTGGCGCAGTGGTTTAGCACTGTGGCAGCACAGTTTTACCCTCGGCCGGGGGATCGCGGGGATCATGAGGTCGTGGGTTCGATCCCAGCCCCCGACCAACAGTGAGCTGTGTGGAGTTTGCATGTTCTCCCCGTGTTGCGCGGGTTTACTCCGGGATTTCTCCGGTTTCCTCCCGCACACCAAAAACATGTAGGTTTAGGGCGCTCGCGCACGCAGCGACCAGCAGCCGGTGGCTTGTCACCAGACTGCAAACCAAGTCTACCTACGGGTACAAATAAGTAACAAAAAAAAAAAAAAAAAAAAAAAAAAAAAAAAAAAAATAAGCCTGTGTGTGTGCGTCTCCTGAGCCGTGCGTTATGTCAGTACGGCTTCAGCAGAGCGGCTCGGCGGACGGCGGGCTCGCACACCGGTTTACCACTCTCGAGGCTAGAGTGGATCAGATTGCTTATCAACAGCAGGTTATCCTGAATCAATTATTAAACTTAACTAACCGGTTGGGCCGCTTAGATCCTCAACAGCCGTTCCCCCCGGCTCGTCAGGGTGGCGCGGCTCCTGCTGTTCCAGCGGCCGTCCAGCCGGCTCCAGTGGCACCGGTTCGGCTCACACCGATTCCGACCCCCGCCCGCTTTAGCGGTAAGCTCGGCGGAGCGCGGGGGTTCATTATGCAGTGTGAGTCCGTGTTCCACCGTGTGCCCGGAGATTTTCCCTCGGATCACAGTCGGATTGGTTACATAGGGAATCTTCTGGAGGGGCGTGCGTTAACTTGGACCTACGCCGTAATGGCGAGGCCCAGTTATGCCACCCTCACCTATGACCAGTTCGTGAGGCGCTTTCTGGAGGTCTTTGACCATTCTCAAACCGAGACGGTCCAGGTCGATCGGCTTCTCGCTCTCCAGCAGGGAGGCCGGTCGGCAGCGGACTACTCGGTCGACTTCCGGGTAGCGGCGGAGGAATTGGGCTGGGAGGAACGCTCCCTCTGTGGCCTGTTCCTCCGCAGCCTCAATAGTGATCTGAGGGATGAACTGGCTGGACGGGATATCCCTGGGACGCTAGCGGAGCTGACATCCTTAGCGATAAGTTTGGATAACAGGTTGCGCGAGCGCTCCTCGGGGCGGAAGTCTTCTTCTTCTCGCCCTTGTGGAGTCTCGTCGCACCTGTTCCAAGCTCGCCCCCTGGCGGCGCCGCCAGCATTGTGCCCCGAGGAGTCGGAGCCGATGGTGACGGGCTGGACCAAGCTTTCCCCTGCGGAGAAACAACGCCGCCGTGAGTTGGGCCTCTGCATGTATTGCGGAGGTGACCAACACACTGTGGAGCGTTGCCCGCGGAAAGCCAGTCGGCGGGGTCCGCGAATCGCTGTAGGGAGCCTCGCGGATCCCAACCGGTTAGACTCTCTCACTCAATTAAAGCTGCCCATCCGTTTTTGCCACAATCCCACTGGGCACCTCACCCACGCACTGGTGGATTCGGGCGCAGAGGGCAGCTTCATTTCACAAGGCCTGGCAACCCGATTGGGCATCCGCTGTCAGGCATTAAAACACCCCATCTCCCTGGTCCATCTCTCCCGTGCCTCCCTTGGGAGAGTTTCTCACCAAACCATGCCTGTCCCAGTCATCATCTCAGGGAACCACCGGGAGGAGATGGTATTTTACGTCCTGCCCAACTCTGTGTCGCCCGTCATCCTGGGGTATCCCTGGCTACGCCTCCACAACCCTGTCCTGGACTGGAGGTCCGCTGGGGTATCGGCATGGAGTACCTTCTGTATGGGCACCTGCCTTCAGTCCGCTGCCTGCTCCCCATCCGCGGCTCCCCCTGTGGTGGATACAGCACCTCCGGACCTGTCACTGGTGCCTCCAGAATTTCACGACCTGGGTATGGTATTTAGCAAATCGAAAGCTATGTCTCTTCCCCCGCATCGACCATATGACTGTGCCATCAACCTCCGCCAGGGGGCTCCCCTGCCATCTGGTCGGCTCTACAGCCTGTCGGCGCCGGAGAAGGAGACCATGAATACGTACCTGAAGGAATCACTGAGCGCTGGGATTATCCGCCCATCGTCATCACCCGTGGGGGCGGGGTTTTTCTTTGTAGGGAAGAAGGACGGTTCCCTCCGTCCCTGTATTGACTACCGAGCTCTTAATGACATCACTGAGAGGGACCGTTACACCCTGCCCCTCATGGACACTGCCTTCCACTCCCTCCAGGGGGCGACCTGGTTTACCAAGCTGGATCTCCGCAGCGCTTACCACCTCGTCCGGATCCGGGAGGGAGATGAATGGAAAACAGCCTTCCGTACCCCGAACGGCCACTTTGAGTATCTCGTCATGCCGTTCGGGCTGACCAACGCTCCTGCCGTCTTTCAGCGCCTCATCAATGACGTCCTCCGGGATTTCATCGGCCTCTTCGTGTTCGTCTACCTGGACGACATTCTGATCTTCTCTCAGTCCAGAGGCGAGCACCGGGTCCATGTGAGGCGGGTCCTTCAAAGACTGCTGGAGAATCGTTTGTACGTGAAGGCTGAGAAGTGCGAGTTTTACGCTAGGACCACATCCTTCCTGGGATTCATCATCGCCCAAGACCAGGTGCTCCCGGACCCAGAGAAGGTGAAGGCGGTGGTGGAGTGGCCTACTCCCGCATCTCGGAAGCAGGTGCAACAGTTTGTTGGCTTCGCCAATTTTTTACCGCCGTTTTGTCCCGAATTTCAGCTGGATCGTCGGACCACTGACCCGCCTCACGTCCCCGAAGGTCCCGTTCCGGTGGACCGAAGAGGTCGATACTGCCTTTAAGGCGCTGAAGGCGGAGTTCTCCTCCCCCCGGGTCCTTCGCCAGGTCGACCCCGCGCTGCAGTGCATTGTGGAGGTGGACGCATCGGACACGGGAGTGGGAGCAGTGTTATCCCAGCAATCACCGGACGATGGCGCCAAGCGACCGTGCGCCTTCTTCTCCCGGCGCCTGTCCCCGGCGGAGAGGAACTATGATGTGGGGGACAGAGAGCTCCTGGCCATTAAACTTGCCCTACAGGAGTGGCGCCACTGGCTAGAGGGGGCGGACCTGCCGTTTGTGGTCTTGACGGACCATAAGAATTTAGAGTACCTACGATCTGCCAAGCGCCTGAATGCCCGCCAGGCGCGCTGGTCTCTGTTCTTCGCCAGGTTCCGGTTCTCTATCACCTTCAGGCCAGGCTCCAAGAACGGCCTGCCTGACGCCCTCTCTAGACAGTTCACCCCCGTGGGGGCTGAGGAGACGCCCCACACTATCCTGCCCAGGTCGTGCGTCGTGGGAGCTATCTCTTGGGACATTGTGGACAAGATCCGGAAGGCACAGGAGGTGGAACCTGATCCTGGCGGCGGACCGGAGGGAAGACTGTTCGTTCCGTCTACGGTCCGAGGAGAGGTCATCCACTGGCTCCACACCTCCCGGCTCACCTGTCATCCCGGCACCTCTCGGATGATCAGCCTCCTCCAACGGTCCTTTTGGTGGCCGGGCCTGCGGAGGGATGCAGCCCGCTACGCCCGGGCTTGTCCAATTTGTGCCACCAGCAAGTCGGGAAACGCCCCTCCAGCGGGTCTGCTCCAGCCTCTGCCCGTCCCTGGCAGGCCATGGTCGCACATCGCACTGGATTTCGTCACCGGGCTCCCAGCTTCCAACTCATTCGACACCATCCTGACCGTCGTGGACCGTTTCTCCAAGGCGGCACACTTCATCCCCCTGCGAGGTCTCCCTACCGCCCTGGAGACGGCGGGCTTCCTCGTCCAACACGTGGTCAGGCTGCATGGGATCCCGGTGGACGTGGTCTCGGACCGGGGCCCCCAATTTTCATCCGAGGTTTGGAAATCCTTTTGTAACGCCATCGGAGCCAAGGTGAGCCTCTCCTCCGGCCATCACCCCCAGTCTAACGGGCAGTGTGAGAGGACCAATCAGGAGCTGGAGGCTGCGCTCCGCTGTGTTGCAAGATCCAAGCCCACATCATGGAGCAACCATCTCGCCTGGGTGGAGTACGCCCACAACACCGCCCGCTCTTCTGCAACGGGGATGTCCCCCTTCAAGGCGTCCCTGGGTTACGACCCCCCGCTGCTTCCAGCGCAGGAGAGCGAGGTAACTGTTCCGTCAGTTAGGGCGCACGTGAGGCAGTTCCGCTCCACCTGGGCCGCCGCGCGTCATGCGCTTTTACGCACAGCGGAGCGCAACAAGACCGTGGCGGACCGGCGTAGAAGACCTGCCCCGGCGTACAGAGTTGGGCAACTTGTCTACGTTTCCACCCAGGACGTCACCCTAAAAGGCGAGAGGAGGAAGCTGGCACAGCGCTTCATGGGTCCCTTCCCCATCACCCGGATCATCAACCCGGTGGCTGTGCGCGTGGCTATTCCCCCCTCCCTCCGCATCCATTCCACCTTCCACGTATCAAAGGTGAAGCTGGCAGTCACCGACCCCCTTTGCCCTCCTCCTGCAGCGCAACCCGCGCCCCGGATGATTGGTGGCCACCCGGCCTGGTCCGTCTCCTCCATCCTGGACTCCCGGCGCCGGGGTCGTGGGTTGCAATACTTGGTGGACTGGGAGGGCTATGGGCCCGAGCATCGACAATGGGTGCCCCCGTCGTTTGTGTTGGACCCATCGCTCATCGCGGACTTCCACCGAGCGCACCCGGATAAGCCATCGCCAGGAGGCGCTGCTAGAGGGGGGAGTACTGTCACGCCGCGCCGTTCATCAGCGGCGCCACCTGCTCACACACCTGATCCTCATCAGCGGCGAGGGATAAAAGCCGCCTCGCCCGGAGGCTCGGCCTGAAGCCGTCAGACTTCGTTTCCTCACCGCTGTGAGCATACCTTTCTTCAGCATCGCTATTTTGGGTAAGAACCCTTACCTCCTTCTCCAGTCTGCTCCCCTGTGCACAGGTGGATTCCCCGGCGGCGGACATCTCCGTTCCATCGCCCATCCTTCGCCGCTGCACGGAGCTCTCCAGGTGGCTGTCTCCCGGGCTACGTTCCCCTTGCTGTGCCAGCTATCCTGACAACTCAAGTAAGATCTTCTCTTGCCATAATTCATCCTGTGTTGGTGTATGCCCGTCACCCTCTCCCTGTGCTCTCTCCATAGGGTTGCTCGGCCGAACGGTCATCTGCCTCTGTGCCTGAAGCAGACGCCACCACCAACACATCTGCATCCCGCAGACACACACTCATTCACTCCTGCTGTTAATAAACTCTTTGAACTACTCTAAGCCTGTGTGTGTGCGTCTCCTGAGCCGTGCGTTATGTCAAGTATCCTTGGAAATAAAAGCAGAAATACCAGCTACCCAACTAACATTCCAAAAAATAATAAATCGACTCCGAATGTGAAAATAGCTTCACCTGCAGATGAATTTAATAATTTTTTTGTTAACATTGGACCTAAACTGGCCCGAGAAATACCCACTACGGTGCCAACAGGTGATTCAATATGCAATAACACTGCTGTAAAAGACACCATCTTCATAAAGAACACAGACGAAAGAGAGGTCATTGAAATTGTTAAATCGTTCAAAAGTAAAACATCTACTGACTGCGATGGTATTGATATGCTACTAGTCAAAACTGTTATCGAATGCATAGTGAAACCACTGACGTAGTATATCTGTAACCTGTCTCTCCAATCAGGTATATTTCCCAATGCAATGAAAATAGCTAAAGTAATTCCGATTTACAAGACAGGCGACAGAGGGGAACTCTCCAACTACAGACCAATTTCACTATTACCGCAGTTTTCCAAGATACTTGAAAAAATATTCTATGAGAGAATTGACAACTTCATACTGAAGAATGATTTATTGTGTGAGCAGCAATATGGGTTCAGACACAAAAGGACAACAGCATATGCCTTAATGGAATTTACAGAAAAAATATCAACAGCCATTGAAAATAAAGAGTATTCAGTTGGAGTATTCCTGGATCTTAAAAAAGCATTTGATACAGTAGATCACAATCTATTATTAAAGAAACTACAAAATTGTGGTATCAGAGGGGTAGCACTGTCCTGGTTAAGAAGTTACTTAAAGAATAGATATCAGTTTGTATGTGTTAACAACAAAAACTCAGAGCTACTGAAGGTCACCTGTGGAGTCCCACAGGGTTCAGTTTTGGGACCATTATTATTCAATATGTATATAAATGATATATGTAAAGTTTCAGAAAAAATGGACTTAATATTGTTTGCTGATGACACTAACCTGCTATGCAGTGGAAACAACTTGGAACAACTTCTGGATACACTCGGAAAGGAATTAGGAAAGCTGAAACTGTGGTTTGATTCAAACAAATTAACGCTCAATTTAAGCAAGACAAAATTTATAGTCTTTAACAACCATCACAACTACCCAGTACCCAAACTCAGTGTAAATGGTGTAGAGATTGAAAGGGTATCCGAAACTAAATTCCTTGGAGTAATAATTGATAACAAACTGTGTTGGAAGCCACATATTAATTATATAAAAGGTAAAGTATCCAAATCAATTGCAATATTACACAGAGTGAAAAATTTGCTGAATCAACCCACACTATACACCTTGTATCATTCATTAATACTCCCATACATGACATATTGTAATGAAGTATGGGGAAATACATATAAAACAAACATATATCCACTCTTTATGCTTCAAAAGAGAGCTATTAGAATAATCAACAAAGCAGCTTACAGGGAACCAACAAACCCACTTTTTCTTAAACAAAAAACTCTCAAGTTGAAAGATCTGATCGACTTTAAAACCGCAATAATAATGTTCAAAGTGAAGAATCTATCACTGCCCACAAATATCCAAAAGTTGTTCCAAACAAGGGAGAAACGATATCACTTCAGAGGAACATGTATATTTCAAAAGCCTACAGTGAGAACAACTACCAAGCAACACTGTATTTCAGTGCAAGGTGTCAGATTATGGAACGATTTTGGACCTGAATTAAAATCATGTACAAAGCTTGGACAATTTAAACAAAAACTAAAGGAAGAAATACTCCAAACATATTTACAAGACGACATGTAAACTCACATAAGGATTGACATTTCCAGCCTGTGTTGTGTTATAGCTTAGTTTTTCTTTTTTCTCTGTGACACTATGTCTTAGATTTGTTTTTGAATAGTAACCGCTTAACTTAAACTAGCTCAGTTTTCTTTTTCTCTCAGTCATATTTTGTCTTAGCCTTGTTTTAAATTGTAATCGCTCTTGTCTTGTTTTCTCTTTTTTCTCCTTTGAATTCTTGGATGGAATATGGGTGGGCAATATAAGCTGCGGCTTCAGCCGTCACCCATTTCGGATAACTCACGTGGAATTGTATAGTAGAAGGAGTCTTTGTCTAATTTGACCTTGTTGTTATATTATACAGTTTCTTTTAACCTGTAATGTACTATCCGAAATAAATAAATTCATTCATTCATTCAAATCAAAATCTCATCTTGTGACAATAGACTGGAAAGCTGCCATACCTTGTCCAAATATCTGCAGGCAAGATATTCTGGTTTTGGTGCCGTCTACAAACTAAAGCCTCAAGAAAAAGGATCTCCACCAAGCCATGAGTCACGTGAGCTGCATTCTTTATTCATCTGCTAAATAAAACATCAGAGATTTGAGAATAATTCAGCATCTGATCAGATACAAAATTAAAGAGCAATTAATATAACTCCTCTTTTCATTAAAATTCCGTTTTCATTTTCTTAAGAGTAATCCAGAATTTTACATATAATTAGCTTAATTTTCCCCATAAATTTGTGTTCAGTTTTCCATAATCCATTAGCTTCAAACTGATCTAAATTCAGCTTACATTTTCACCCTGGTTCTGCAAATGTTGACATTGTTACTCTCTCATTTACAAGTTTAATTTAATGGTTAATGCAAATCATTTCAATGTCCTTTAATCATCATTTCATTTAATAAAGATGTGAAATTGAGAGAAGTTGTTGGGAAGTTATTTCATTCTGAGTCTGGTTTCAAAGCCCCAGTATCGGATTCACTAAAATTTTGAGACTGATTATTAATTAATTTATTGAGTGATTAAACTGGTATAAAGTGAAATTAATAACTAAAAGTGCTCACTAAAGAGGTGAGCTGGTGCCCCGACGAGTGTTTACTATAAACTTTTCCTGCGTGTGGACCCGGACTAAATCTCAGGTCCCGATACTTTAATACAAATTAAATAATCTTTATACCTGATCATAATTATAAATCACTTATCGCTACACTTGGTTACGATAGCAGAAAAGGTGGGCACCGTGAGGGTGGGAGACTCGGAAAGCAAACGCTGGTACTTATCTCCCGAAGCTAAAACATTTGCATTTGTTAGTGGCTCAACTCCCCGAGCTATGCAGGGCAATGATGAAAAAGAAACAGTATCCACTAAATGTATGTTAGTAATATCAACAAGGAGACCATAAACACACAGAAAATCAGCACCTAAAATAGGAACAGAGCATGCAGCTAAAACAAAGTCCCACTCGTAATTGTGTCCATGCAAACATACAGTACCGACCTTTCTCCAAACGTCTTGATGGGAGATCTGTTGGCAGGCCGATGATGACGGACCGTGGCCTTCTGCCAACCTATCCACACTGACTGGCAAAAAGAGGCTCTTCTGGGAGCCAGAGTCCACCAAGAACCATCTCCCAGAATGTGTGTCCTTGATGAAAAGCAGCTTTTCCCTGTTGCCAGCAGCCACAGCTGCTACTGACAGCTGGCTGGTCTGTTTCTGCGTCCTCTGGAAATGACATGGTGGCAGACAATGTTGTGCGTCAGTGCCAAAATGCTGATGATGAAAACACACTGTATCGTTTTTGCATTTCTGAGTGGCCGTCTCGGCTACCACCTGTGGCTCTTCAACTTCGTTGGACTCCACCGACAATACAGGTCCGACAGCCTAGACACCAAAACTCTTGTTCGCCAGGATAATGCAATCTGCTTCCTCTGCCAGTGAGCGGTAGTCCCCAGCTGCCAGCAGTGGTGAGTTGGCCAGGATTGCCCTTGCCAAAGGTGGTAGCTTCTTCAGGAAGAGATGGGTGAAGAGGAAAGATCTGTCATCAAGACAAACATACAAAAAAATTAGAAATCAGGAAGGGGCAAACATTTTTCACACTACTGTATATTCATTTACTGCTTTGACTAACCAGTTTTTATTATCTTGATGACTATTGCTCTGAGTGCTACTATCCCTTTGCTACTGTAATCCTGGAATTTCCCCATTGTTGGACTAATAAAGGCTTATTTTATCTTATCTTATCTAATCTTATCTTAACCTCTCAAGGATGGGCTGCACAGTGGCGCAGTGGTTTAGCACTGTGGCAGCACAGATTACCCTCGGCCGGGGGATCGCGGGGATCACGGGGATCATGAGATCGTGGGTTCGATCCCAGCCCCCGACCAACAGTGAGCTGTGTGGAGTTTGCATGTTCTCCCCGTGTTGCGTGGGTTTACTCTGGGATTTCTCCAGTTTCCTCCCGCATACCAAAAACATGTAGGTTTAGGGCGCTCGCGCACGCAGTGACCGGCAGCCAGTGGCTTGTCACCAGACTGCAAACCAAATCTACCTACGGGTACAAATAAGTAACAAAAAAAAAAAAAAGGATCATCACCTTATCGTGGTGGGGGGTTTGCGTGCCCTAGTGATCGCAGGAGCTATGTTGTCCGGGGCAATTTTCCTCTGGTAGGGTCACCCAAGATAAACTGGTCCTGGGTGAAGGGGCAGACTAAGAATGATCCAACAGACTCTCATGATGAATGTTAGAACAAGGATTCAGTGTACCCCGCCCAGTATGGGGTTACCAGGGCCCCAACCTGGAGCCAGGCCTTGGGGAGGGGCTCAATGGCTAGCACCTGGTGGCTGGGTTTCTGCCCATGGGACACAGCCGGGCTCAGCCTGAAGGAGTAACATGAGTCCCCCCTCCAGTGGGCTCACCACCTGTAGGAGGGATCATGGGGGTCTGGTGCTATGTGGATCAGGTGGCGGTCAAAGGCGGAGACCTTGGCGGACTGATCCCAAGCTTTCTAAACTGGCTTTTGGTACGTGGAATGTCACCTCTCTGGTGGGGAAGGAGCCTGAGCTGGTGCATGAGGTTGAGAGATACCGGCTAGATATAGTAGGCCTCACCTCAACACACAGCTCTGGTTCTGGAACCAGTCTCCTGGAGAGGGGCTGGAGCTTAGCCTTCTCTGGAGTTGCCCCGGGCGAGAGGCAATGAGCAGGGGTGGGTATTCTTGTATCCCCCCACCTTGCTACCTCTATATTGGAGTTTTCCCCGGTGGACGAAAGGGTTGCTTCCCTGCACCTTCGGGTTGGGAAACGGGCCCTGACCATTATTTGTGCCTATGCACCAAATGATGTTTCAGAGTACCCACCCTTTTTGGAGTCTGTGACTGGGGTGCTGGAGGGTGCTCCTCTTGGAGACTCCATTGTCCTACTGGGGGACTTCAATGCGCACGTGGGCAAAGACAGTGAAACCTGGAAGGGGGTGATTGGGAGGAACGGCCTGCCCGATCTGAACCCGAGTGGTGTTCAGTTATTGGACTTCTATGCTAACCACAGTTTGTCCATAACGAATACCATGTTCAAGCATAAAGGTGTCAATATGTGCACCTAGCACCAGGACACCCTAGGTCACAGGTCAATGATTGATTTTGTTATCATGTCATCAGGCCTGCAACCATATGTCTTGGAAACTCGGGTAAAGAGAGGTGCAGAGAGCTATCAACAGATCACTACCTTGTGGTGAGTTGGATCCAATTGCAGGGGAGGATGCCATTCAGACCTGGTAGACCCAAACGTATAGTGAGGGTGTGCTGGGAACATCTGGCTGAGGCCTCTGTCAGGGAGGTCTTCAACTCCCACCTTCGGAAGAACTTTGACCACATTCCAAGGGAATGGGCCATTTTCTCCACCTCCATTGTTGAAGCAGCTGCCCAGAGCAGTGGCTGCAAGGTCGTTGGTGCATCTCATGGTGGCAACCCACGAACCAAGTGGCAGATACCAGTGGTGAGGGGAGCCATCAAGCTGAAGAAGGAGTCCTATTGAGCTTGGTTGGCTTGTGGGACTCCCAAAGCAGCTGAGGTGTACCGGCAGGCCAAGTGGAGTGCAGCTCAAGTGGTTGTTGAAGCAAAAACTTGGGTGTGGGAGAAGTTTGGTGAGGCCATGGGACAAGACTTTTGGTCGGCCTCGAAGAGATTCTGGTAAGCTGTCCGGCGGCTCAGGAGAGGGAAGCAGCTCCCTGTCCACACTGTGTGTGGTGCGGATGGGGCGCTGCTGACTTAAACTGGGGATATCGTCGGGTGGTGGAAAGAATACTTCCAGGATCTCCTCAATCGCACTGACACGCCTTCCACAGAGGAAGCAGGGCTTGTGGACGAGGGGGATGACTCTCCTATCACAGGGGCTGAGGTCGCCAAGGTGGTTGCAAAGCTCCTTGGTGGCCGGGCCCCAGGGGTAGACGAGATTCACCCTGAGTACCTCAAGGCCCTGGATGTTGTAAGGCTGTCATGGTTGACACGCCTCTGCAACATTGCATGAAGGGCGGGGACAGTGCCTTTGCAATGGCAAACCAGGGTGGTGGTTCCTCTCTTCAAGAAAGGGGACCGGAGGGTGTGCTCCAACTTTAGAGGGATCACACTCCTCATCCTCCCTGGGAAGGTCTATGCCAAGGTACTGGAGAGGAGATCCGTTGGTCAAACTTTGGATTCAGGAGGAGCAATGTGGTTTTCATCCTGGCTGTGGCACATCGGACCAACTTTTTACCCTCTTGAGAATCCTCGATGGTTCGTGGGAGTTTGCCCAAACAGTTTACATGTGTTTTGTGGACTTGGAGAAGGCGTTCAACCGCGTCCCTCGTGATTTTTTGTGAGGGGTGCTTCAGGAGTATGGGGTATCGGGCTTGCTGTTATGAGCTATCCGGTCTCTATTCGACCATTGTGAGAGTTTGGTTCATACTGCTAACACTCGGTTGGACTCATTCCCAGTGAGAGTTGAACTCCGCCACGGCTGCCCTTTGTCACCAATCCTTTTCATAATTTTGATAGACAGGATTTCTAGGCGCAGCCAGGGAATGGAGGGTGTCATGCTTGGTGACCACAGGATCTCTTCTCTGTTGTTTGCAGATGATGTTGTCCTGTTGGCTTCATCCAGCAATGACCTACAGGTCTTACAGGGATGGTTTGCTGCTAAGTGTGAAGTGGCTGGGATGAGAATCAGCACCTCCAAGTCCGAGTCCATGGTCCTCAGGTGGAAAAAGGTGGACTGCCCTCTTCGGGTTGGGGACAAGCTCCTGCCCCAAGTGGAGGAGTTTAAGTATCTCAGGGTCTTTTTCACGAGTGAGGGGAGAATGGAGCGAGAGATTGACAGGCGGATCGGAGCAGCCTCTGCAGTGATGAGGACGTTACACTAGTCCGTTGTGGTGAAGAGGGAGCTAAGCTGTCAATTCAACAGTCAATCTACGTTCCTACCCTCATCTATGGTCACAAGCTTTGGGTAATGACAGAAAGAATGAGATCATGGATACAATTAGCTGAAATGAACTTTCTTCGTAGGATTGCGGGACTCAAACTTCAAGACAGAGTGAGGAGCTCAGTCATCCGGGAGTGGCTCAGAGTAGAACCGCTGCTCCGTCACATTGAAAGGAGCCAGTTGAGGTGGTTTGAGCATCTGATCGGGGATGCCTCCTGGATATCTCCCACTTGAGGTATTTTGGGCACGTCCCTCTGGGAGGAGACCCTGGGGCAGATCTAGGACTCGCTGGAGAGACTACGTCTCCCAGTTGATCTGGGACCGCCTTGGTATCCTCTCTGAAGAGCTGGAGCAGGTGGCTGGGGAGAGGGAAGTCTGGGTGTCTCTGCTTGAACTGTTGCCTCTGCGACCCGGACCTCCAGAACAGATGGATGGACGGATGGATGGACGGATGGATGGATGGATGGATGGATGTTATCTTAAATGCAACCAAAAAATCCCCTTAAGGGGGCTGGATAGGTGAGCTATTTTTCACTAGGTTTACTTGGTTAGGCTATGCTTTGTAGTTTGGGTTATGTAATAAAACTTACTGGTTGCGGTTAGAAAACATTGTGACTTCACACAAAACACACTGCTTTAAAACAATAGCACTGTTTGTTGATATGCAATTCCCTTGGATTACACCACTTATGCCATAGCCCAGTGAGTCAGACCAAACAGGAAAAGTTGGCCCACCAGAGGCTTTGATGGCACCAACTGACATTCCTGGAATGAGAACTGGGTTGCACCTCAGAATAAGACCAAGGGATAATTTGGTTGATGTCAATACAGAAAACTATTTTAGGGTTTCTGCACATTACAGCAAATCTAACCTTATTTACACTGACACAATACTCTTTTCAGGAATTTAAAGAGCCAACATGCTGATGATTAAAAACACTTTATACTGTATCTATATGCAAAACTGACAGCAGTCAACACCAACAATTTTAATTTGCATTTTTTGATGTGAGGCCTGCAAAAATAATTTAAGTTGAAAAAATAAAGAGGAGCCACCTCAAAATTAAATTTTGCTTTTATTAATAAAGAAAATCACTGCAAGACTAAAACTTTACACTGGCCACAATTTATTTCTGCTAATAGTTATTGATTTTCTTGGCTTGTTACAGAGATTAACTTCAAAGCATTTGAGCAAGAACAGAAGGCTGAGATAATGACAGCAAGTTTGAGAATCCTGATGTAGCATTCTGTTAAAAAGAAGAAAACATGAACTAATAATTTTACTAATTATTGCACAACAAATAAAAGGATGTGTTAGAATGAGTGAGGAAAGGAGAGAAATGGCACAGGATAAAGGAAGGGGAATATGAGTGCAAAGCATTCTAATTGAAGTGGGCCAGCTGTGGTGGGGTGAAACCCTTTAAGACACATGCATTATTTACATAGTATGTGTAGCTGTGTAGGACTGTGTCTCTGTGTGTATGTGAGACACCCTGTCTGTATTGCACCTCCTTTGAAGAAGGAATATATTCTATCACAGGGCACTCAAGTGGAAACCATTCTCCATATAGACTGGTCAAAATGGAAATGGTGTCATTGAAACTGTACAGGGTAAATAACAATAAAGGAACACAAGTACTGTGACATGAATCAGAAAAGAGATAAAATGTAAACTAAGTTTGATATTTACTGAAATGTAATATTGCATAAATATTGAGTTAATCTGATCAGTTTAAGCAGATTAAAGTTAACACAGGCTGAACATGTTTTGAGATAGTTCACAACCCTCTTTAAAATAATCATATTTGAATAAAGATGGATAGAAAAAATACTGTACAGTGGATATAAAAAGTCTACACACCCCTGTTCAAATGCCAAGTTTTTGTGATGTAAAAAATGAGACCAAGATAAATCATTTCAAAACTTTTTCCATCATTAATGTGACCTATATACTGTACAACTCAATTGAAAAACAAACTGAAATCTTTTAACGGGAAAAATAAAAATAAAAAACTTGCAATAACCTGGATGCATAAATATGCACACACTGTTATAACTGGGGATGTGGCTGTGTTCAGAATTAGCCAATAACATTCAAACTCCTGTTAAATGGGAGTCAGCACACACCTGCCACCATTTACAGTGCCTCTGATTAACCCTAAATAAAGTTCAGCTGTTCTAATAGGCTTTTCCTGACATTTTTGTAGTCACAATGTACAGCACAAGCCATGGTCCACAGAGGGCTTCCAAAGCATCAGAGGGATCTCATTGTTCAAAGGCATCAGTCAGGAGAAGGGTACAAAAGAATTTCCAAGGCAATAAATCTACCATGGAACACAATGAAGACAGTCATCATCAAGTGGAGAAAATATGGAACAACAGTGACATTACCAAGAACTGCATGTCCCTCCAAAATTGATGAAAAGATGAGAAGAAAACTTGTCAAGGGGGCTGCCAAGAGGCCGACAGCAACATTGAAGGAGCTGCAGGAATTTCTGGCAAGTACTGGCTCTTTACTACATGTAACAACAATCTCCCATCTAGGGTGGCAAGACGGAAGCCTTACCTTACAAAGAAAAGCATTTAAGCCTGGCTACACTTTGCAAAAACACATTTGAAATCTCCCAAACGCAAGTGGGAAAATGTGTTTGATCCAGTGAAGCCAAGGTTGAACTTTTTGGCCATAATTTCAAAAGGTATACTTGCCGCAAACACAACACTGCCCATCAGCAAAAGAACACCCGACCTACAGTGAAACATGGTGGTGGCAGCATCATGCTTTGGGGCTGTTTTTCTTCAGCTGGAACTGGGGCCTTAGTCAAGGTGGAGGGAATTATGAACAGTTCCAAATACCCATCAGTGTTGGCACAAAACCTTCAAGCTTCTGCTAGAAAGTTGAAGATGAAGAGGAACTTTGTCTTTCAGCATGACAATGACCCAAAGCACACATCCAAATCAACAAAAGAATGGCTTCACCAGAAGAAGATTAAGGTTTTGGAATGGCCCAGCCAGAGTGCAGACCTGAATTTGATCGAACATCTGTGGGGTGATCTGAAAAGGGCTGTGCACAGGAGGTGCCCTTGCAATCCGACAGATTTGGAGTGTTTTTGCAAAGAAGAGTGGGCAAATATTGCCACATCAAGATGTGTCATGCTGATAGACTCCTACCCACAAAGACTGAGCGCTGTAAGAAAAGCCAAAAGTGCTGCAACAAAGTATTAGTTTAAGGGTATGCATATTTATGCAAACAGATTATTGTAAGTTTTTTTATTTTTTATTTTTCCCCTTAAAAGATTTCAGTTTGTTTTTCAATTGGGTTGTTCAGGTTATAGGTCACCTTAATGGTGGAAGAAGTTTTGAAATGATTTATCTTGGTCTCATTTTTTTTACATCACAAAAACCTGGCATTTGAACAGGGGTGTGTAGACTTTTTATATCCACTGTATGTCTATCATTTTCTGGATACATAGAACAGATCAGCAGCTTTATAAGATGACACTTTTGTGTTTCTTTAGATTAAAACACAGAGCCTGTAGTTACAAATATTATCAGCTGTATTCATTAAACAGGTAATGCAAATTTACCATTTTGGGAACATGAAGTGAGGTTTAAGGTTAGAAAATGCCAAAGCTGCTTTCTTTGCTCAGGCCCAACAGGAAAAAATATACTTCTAACAATTTATGCCTTTATGGTTTTCCTATACTTATTAGATTTGATGTACTGTTGGGAGGGAGTGTTGCAGCATTATGTTACAGTAAATGTTCAGCGTTTGCAATACAAGATTGCCATATTGTGGCTCAGCAGATATAGATGGCATCCTAAACACCTTGGAAATCTGTTCCCCTAACACTAAAATGTTTGTTCTCTTACAATTTTAGTTGCACTGTATCTGTATATGTCATAAAAAGACATCACAGGGCTAATAAAGAAAACGAGAAGACACAATTAAAATCGTACTCTCTTATTCTTCCTCTCCTCTCAGCTGGCTATGGCTGCCATGTGCAAATAAGATTAGCAGGTTGTATTTTCTCAGGTCTCTGCATTGAAACAGTAAGCTTGGCTGTGTATATAATTAGAGAGAGATTACGGCAACGCCACTGCCAACAAGCATGGCCGGCTGACATTTCTGTGTGTGCATGTGTTCATGTGTCAGTATGAACTGGCTTTGGTCGTTTCGCAGTGGCCTCGCCATAATCTCTGTGTGTATCCGTATGTGTGTACAGGTCCACAGGTGATGTTTGAAGTGTAACAGAGCCAGAACACCAACCCGTGATAGTACATTTTGTCTGAAAATATATAAAGAATATTCCGTATGCAGACTACAGCTGTGATGAGCAGTATAACATTGGATATTTGATGGAAAGTGACTGAAATGAAGTCACTATGGCACGAGGGAAACTGGGAAAAGGGAGCCATTACTCATGTTAAAAATGTGTTAATTTGATTGTGAGCAGTTGCCCTTTGTTATCCCAGCCTACAAAACACAATCAGGGGGTAAACATGCTGCCCTGTGAACTTGGCAGGAGTCTGTAGTTAGTATCTATCTTCCTGATGGTCCGAGTGTTTGAATGTGACTCCATCAATATCCTGTTTATTCAGTCTGCATAGGAGTAATCACTTGAGTAAATGTCTGATATTTTTGCAGGATTTATAGGTTTGTAGGTCAGAATATGCACACTCACTTGTGTGGAATTATGATTTTGAAAAAAAAATGCAATATTCTAAAACACAGAAAAACTAGAAAAGCACTCAGAGAGCACATACCTCCGCCAAGGCTCCTTCTGTCCCTCATGGATCACCTCCAAAATGCAATGGGCTTGTGTGTATAGGCCTAGAGCCACTTCTGGGAAAAATTGCATCAAAGTCTGTCCAGTAGTTTTGGAGTATTGTTGCTAACATACTGTGAGAAGATAAGAGCCTTGGTGGAGGTATGCATTCTCAGATCATCACCAAAATGTAATGAGTTCATCTGTAGCCCAAAAACTACCTCTGGTGAAACTTTTATCCAAATCCATAAAGTAGTTTTTGTGTAATACTGCTGCACAAATACAAGCAATGCCCTTGGTGGAGGTATGCAATCTCAGATCACCAAAATCTAATCATCTGTTCCCCATGCCATTACACACCTTTCCTGAAAATTGCATCCAAATCCATTCATAACATTTTTAGTTATTTTGTTAACAGACAGACAGACTAACAAATAAACTAATGCAGATAAATACAAAACCTCCTTGGCGGAGGTAAAAATGGTATGCCTGTTAAATAAAAATATACAACATGCAAACAACAGATTTGTATGACAGTATATATTTTTAAACTGTGCACATATTAAATGGCTGGCTTTAGTATTACACTGGTCAACACCAAATTTATTGTCTAAGTTTTTTTAGCTGATTTAGGACAATTTTGATGTGCTGAATCCAAAAATCACATTGGTTTTGCTCAATCAGGTCAACTTTTTGAACTATGGCAACATGTTTTTTTATGTTTTTGTTTACATGTACGGGTATTTTCGATTTATATGATGCAAAATTCTTTTTTATTTCTTGAAATTCTCTGAATTTTGAACAATGACGTAACATTCAATTTACATGTACTTACCTTTATCAGTGTCTACGATTCAATTTACAGTACACCTGTACAACTGCTGTACAACTGCTTACAACTTAGCATAAAAACCTGACCTGATCAAAAGAAACGGATGTCATTTTCGGATTCAGTGGTGCAAAATTGTCTTAAATCAGTTGAAAAAGCACATACAACTTACAAAAAAATCATTTTTGTCATGTTGTGTTATTTGTTCTTGTCATTCTATTTGTTTTTTTAACATGTCATGTATATTTGACTTCATTATTATTATTATTATTATTATGGCAGAAAATTTGAAAGTACTTGGATTAAATTTCTTCTTCTACAGCATAACAGTGAACAAATTTCAGACACAATCCCCCCCCCCTTCCATCTGCTTCCCACCACTCCCCGTTGCCTGAAAGTTACTAAATAATAGAAGAATTATGGGTATTTTATTCAGACATTTTTCACGCACAGTTTCACCCAAATTTGCGCTCAGAGCACTTTTCTACAAGGCCGAGGCACCACAGCAGTTCACTGCTGGCTGTTCTAATAGTCGCCTCACAGCTCACCACTTTCTCTACTCGCAATTAGTTTTCATTGAATATTATTGATTTTTACCCCCTTTCAATTACATACACAAAAGTCAACCACCCAGATGTTTGTAGTCATTAGGAGCTAGTCTTTGTGCCTTCTCCAATACTAATTATGTCTGGCCACCAGTGGCTGTTATCTTTCCAGCTTGAAAGAGAGAGGGATAGAGAGAAAAAAAGAAAAACTCCAAGAGGGAAAAAAAAAAATAGAATCACTACATGCACCAGTGGAGATCTGGGGTCCTGTCGTGTGTGTGTGTGAATGAGTGTCTGAGCGCATGGCTATCCTTCCACCATGAAGCCTATGGAGAATACGCCTAATAAAATAAATATGACTTGGATAAAGAAAAAAGTAGTAAGTGTTTGTCCCCTGGCACATCTCTCTCAGAGTGCGTAATGTATTGTATTTTCTATGTGGCCTGGCATTCCTCCTGCATTGTTAACGGGATGTTCCCAGAAATGTCTTTGTTGCATTTAATTCTAAATAAATCCTGACAATGAATGGCTATTTCCTTTGAGCAGAGTTTGAGGATTTACAATGGAATGTTTTAGATGACGCAAACAGAGAGGGCAAATAAATAATTTTATCCCAGCATAATATTGTATAGTAAGGATTTATGTTGTTCAAGGGTGGTGAATACTGTTGAATTTCCAACATCAGTATCTTAGAACATTTAACACAGCAAGATCAAGATCTCAGCAATATCACAGAAAGATTCTGGCAGAATAATTTTGAGCTTAAATTATTCAAAGTCAAAAATCAGACGGAAAGTTGGATTTATGTACATTTATTACAAAAATATAAGGAGTCACCCCAATGGCCAACTTGGGGGAGAGATTACAAAGCATGACATTCAGACACACCTAGAATCTCTAAAGGATCCATTCTTCTAAGTCTGATATATATAGGTAGGGGAGGATGGGATGAGCGGAGGAAAGGAGAGGGGCAGACAGAAAGTCCTGATAACTGAGCTTATCCAGGCAGACGTCACAGACACTCTGGAGACATGGGGTCATGGAGACATGAGATCCATAAAACTAACAGAATGTTCATAAAACACTAATCTATGTAAGCTGAGGAGTACCTGTGCATTCCTCTGACCCGAAACAGAACATGTCAGAGAGATTATAAAAGTGGCTTAGATCATTCCTGACGCATGTAATGACCCTGTACTGATCTCCAGTCTAAACTCTCTGAAATTGCTCACAAAAACATGCCAAGAATATACGAACTTATCCTATATGGAATGCACATATAAACATTAAACATGGCATATGAACAGTATGATACTTCTCAAATATAATAATACATTATTAATATCAATAATAATGCAGATAATATGGACTTTTTCTGTCAAATTCCCATTTATTTCCTCATAGCATGCTCTAGAAAAATCTGGTGTCAGTATTTGAAATGTGTCAGTGAGTTGTAGATGGTTGACAATTTTGCAGTAAATAATTATATGATATAATTGAGCAAGGAGCAATTTGTTTTCATTTTTCTTTCCCCCTTGCTAAATGACAGTGTTGGAGAGTAAACCATTGCACCGATCTGTGTTTGCACTGACCTCTGTTCCATGTTTACTCATCCTCTAAACAGCAATGACATTCGTATGTACAGAACAGATTTGGCTGGCACCTCTGAGTTGAATCATTATGCCCTTTCCTCTCTATGGCAGTAGTTCAATGATAGCTGTGACCATGAGAGAAAATGGGCTTAAAAATACAGAAATGGAGAAACTGACTGAATTAAATGATTTTGGTGTGAAGTTATAATTATTAACATGTTCTATATTGATTTTCTATTGAAAAATAATATAAAGGGATTTGAAGTTTTTGCTTAGATTTTATATAGCAAAAAGGAAATATTCTCATAGGAAATGCCTGTGGAAAGACATGTTCTTAATATTTGTAATATACACTACCGTTCAAAATTTTGGGGTCACCCAGACAATTATTTTGTGTTTTCCATGAAAAGTCACACTTATTTACCACCATGAGTTGTAAAATGAATAGAAAATATAGTCAAGACATTGACAAGGTTAGAAATAATGATTTGTATTTGAAGTAATATTTTTTTCCAGATACTCAACCTGCTCAAAGGAAGGTCAGTTTTATAGCTTCTCTAACCAGCTAAACTGTTTTCAGCTGTGCTAACATGATTGCACAAGGGTTTTCTAATCATCCATTAGCCTTCTGATGCAATGAGCAAACACATTGTACCATTAGAACACTGGAGTGATAGTTGCTGGAAATGGGCCTCTATACACCTATGTAGATATTGCACCAAAAACCAGACATTTGCAGCTAGAATAGTCATTTACCACATTAGCAATGTATATTAGATATTAGAGTGTATTTCTGATTAGTTTAAAGTTATCTTCATTGAAAAAAACAGCGTTTTTCTTTCAAAAATAAGGAAATTTCTAAGTGACCCCAAACTTTTGAACAGTAGTGTATTTGTATAATGTTCTTAATATTCTTTTAAACCTTGGTGTATGTACATGCAAATCAGATCCCTATTACATTTTTACCATTAACCTTTCCTCCACTGGGCTAAATAGCACAAACATGGAAACATATAATGTTTATTTTTGCATATTATTTTGTTTTATTTTATCTCACTGGACAATCCCATTGCACTGCATTTGTCTCTTCAAATTATTTTTCAGCATTTGTACATTTCTTTACAATCATTACTTGGTTAAGTGTGCAGGTAGCTTATGTAACATGTTGAGCTTCTGTCAAACAACTATTAAAGGTGATAAAGGACCATATTATGATGATCTAGTCAACAGTCCCTTGTCTCAGGCACAAAGCTCATTTATGGGCATGTCCAAGTCCACGTCGCTATTACAGCAACACAAAAACAAAATTTTGTGCCTGACAAAATGCGCAAAGAGGCTGTCCTAATGCTCTTAATTATTCAGAGGTGTGTTCTGGGCACAATGTGAAATAAATAAATCACTGCCTTTGCTCTCATTCCCTTTAATAAACAGGAGCACAAGATCAAACACGTAATACTGATATGACAGCATTTAAATGGGAGGACAAATCCATTTTGTATTGAAAAAAATGCAGACTTGTTCATAAACTGAAAATTTGTTTAACAGCAAGGAGGTTAAAAAGAGATGTTTAACAACCTTCTCCACAGCCCTGCTTTCACTGCAGATATGTAATCATAATTATGGATGGATGAAAGCTGTACATTTCAGAGGTTATGCCAGTTTTTGTCTTTGTTTATGATTTTTCACAGACAGAAATCCCTTCAGTTATACTATCATGGGACACGGAGGCATGACATACCCATGGTACTGTCATCTGAATGCCTCCATGAAACTACAGAAAAGAGACATTCCTCCAGTGGATCTCGGCCTGAAGTCTGTTAATGTTCCCTCTGCTGAATGCAAAATTGTTCTATTTTATCTATTAAAAAAAAAATCATAAATTAGTTAATGATGGATGTCGGCATTGCATGTTTTGATGTTCCAGTGGACAGAATCCACTGGAATGGATCTCCTCTGGCTGGGGGTGGCAGCTGTTTTCCTGAGGCACACCGGTCCCACTGCATGACAGAACAGTAAAGTCTAGTGGCTAAAAAAAGAGTGATCCACATTTTGTTCACTTAAGGAGAGGATAAATAAATAAATGAATGTTTAATGTGTGTACTTGTCTAAAAGATTACGTGTCATTCATTCATTCATTCATTCATTCATTCATTTATTCTCTTAATGCAATGTGGATGGAACCTATCCCACTGTCTTTGAGAGATAGGTGAGGAACACCATGGACAGAAAATTAGCAATGAATGAATGATTATCTGCTGAAATAGAAGTTTGTAATGTACCACTGACTATAGACCTGCTTTTTGCAGGTCAAAAGTGCATTGTCATAAAATGCACCAAAAATATCAATGTGTTGAGACTGCGTTAATGCCACACTTGTCTTCAATGAGTCATCACCTTGCAGGGGGTGCACAGGTAATTAGATAGCATGACTCAAAGCGTGAAAAACAATCTATGTACTGAGATAAACTGATAAATCTACCACTGCAAAATGGGAAGCATGGCCCAAAGAGTGCAGAACTAAAAACTACTTTGAAGCAGAAGAAAATAGTTTTGACTGCAGTCAAGATTTTAATACAGTATCAATGATTCCATAAATTATCATACTAAATGTTTACCCTTCTAATTAATGTAGTTTTTGTTTTATTTTTTCTTGGTATTATTTTATGTATGACCTTTCTGATGCATGTTCTCCCATACAGCTGACCCCCCCAAAAAAACTCATACAGTTGATCCATCTGTTTCCCTCCTGTCATATTTAATTGACCCAGCAATGGCTTGGGCCATAAGACACATTTTGGATTAGACCTTGGGTCAGAGCCAATATGCATCGTGTCAGATCAACATGAAGGAATCTTTATTTGTTCTGGAACCTGGTTCAATGCTGGGTCAAGCTGATAGAGCTGCATGATAGACCTTTATCCAGCATTTGTGGAGGGCACAATGAACTGAGTTCACAGACACTGACTTGTGGAAGTGCTCCTGAGCACCTGGAGCAATTTCCATGTCAGAATCATGCATGTTTTTAATGTGGTGCCCCCTGACGCCCCAAAGATCCAAGGTATCCAATGTTAATTTTTGGCTCTATCCACTGTGGACAGAGATGTCTCCAGATTTTCAGAGTCTTTTGACAATATCACAGGCAGTAGATGATAAAATATTCTATACTATTTCATACTGACAAACATTATTCTAAAATTGTTTAACAAATGAATGAATGAATGAATAAATGAATGAATGAATCTTTATTTCGGATAGATTAAAACTAAAGATTAAAAGAAAGGAACAGAATAATATAACAAGGGGAAAGAAAAAAAAATCTTACAAGGTCAAATTAAACAATAACTCCTCTGATTATACAGTTCAACATAAGTTATCCGAAATTGGTGATGGCTGAAGCCGCAGCTTATATTGCCCACCCATATTCCATCCAAGAATTCAAAAGAAAAACAAGAGCGATTACAATTCAGAACAAAGCTAAGACAAAACGTGACAAAAATCTAAGCAGCAACACAACACTGACTGAATATGATAATCCTTATTTTTACATGTCATCTTGTATATATGTTTGGAGTATTTCTTCCTTTAGTTTTTGTTTAAATTTTCCAAGCGTTGTACATGATTTTAATTCAGGTCCAAAAGCATTCCACAATCTAACTCCTTGCACTGACACACAGTGTTGCTTGGTGGTAGTTCTCACTGAAGGTTTTTGAAATATACATGTTCCTCTGAATCCTCTGAACAATTTGTGCACAGTTTTTTGCAGATTGCCAAGTCTCTGCCCATCCTTAATTCTAATAGACTCTGCCTCTCCAAAGTGCTCCTTTTGTACCCAATCATGTTACTGGCCTGTTGCCCATTAACTGAAATAGTTGCAACAGGTTCCTCCCACAGTTACTTACTTTTCTAGCCTTGAGTAAACTCTTCTGCAAAAAGAAAAAAAAAACAAAAAACTGCTGATGTTTCTTGTTTTATTGTGAATAAAATTGTAGTTTTTAAGATTTCAAATCATGCCATTATGCTTTAACCTTCCTCTTGTGTTAGCTTACTATTACTATCTCTTATATCAACAGGTCAGTATTGACCCACGTCTTAAATCAGCGAAAACAATACCCTCCATGCAAAGATTTATCATCCAATTTGTTTTGCACTTCTTGGTTACTAGGGGTGGGAAATAAAATTGATTCAGTAATGGATTGTGACTTGGCACTGGTGACAATGCATCAATCCATAAACACACAGATCGATCTTTTATTTTTAAAAAAATGCACACACATACTGTATACTTTTGGGTTATCCATTAATCAATGGCATTTTCAATCCACCAGATGGCGCAAAGCAAGCACCCAGTCAAGTGAAGTCATATCTTGCCTCAGTGATTTGCAGCCAGCTTTGAAAGTTAGGAAGCAGTTAGCTCAAATGTCAGGCCTTTTTGGATTTTATAACAAACATGAAAGGAAAGACCTTGACATGACACACAACCCGCAAGAAGCGCTGCATGAAAAAAAAAAAAAAACACTCAAAACACGGTGGGCCACACATGTCTCGGAGCAGCATTAGCAATGGCTAAGCTAAAGAGACACCGGCATGGAGTTTTTTCTCCAATCGCCAAGTAAGTAAAGTTTATTTATGAAGCGCTTTTCAGAGACATATAGTCACAGAGCACTGTACACTAAAATGGAATAAAAGGAAGTTGATAGATAAAAATAATTTTAAAAATACAAAAAGTTAAAATACAAGATTAAAAGGGTTTAAAAATATCACACTTACCATTAAAAAGCAGTTGAAACTCCCTGGAAATCCTCATTAAACAAAAAAGTTTTCAGCTGCCTTCTAAGAGTCCACAGAGTCAGCTAAACATATCTGGAGTGGGAGTCTATTCCAAACAGCACCATCCACCATCCTCCCTGTGTGCAGAGATGTGTATCCATGGAAAATGAAGCCCCGAGAATGCTTTATTATATGAAAGAGATGTGAACAGTTTTACTTTGGGATATGATTTGAGGTTGAATAAGGTGAAAAAATTTGAGATATATGGGCTTGCGATACTCAATCATCACAATATCGTGATTATCATTAAATCATGATAGGATCGAATCATGACCCAAATATCGCGATCCAAACTGAATTGCGAGTTCCCTCATAATTCCTACCCCTATTGGTTACCTTGTTAGGCTTTCTTATCCATGAAAAGATTGGTTTTAATATTTTTAGTGTGGCCCCCCTGCGCCTTTCTTTTAACAACATACCTCTCATTTTCAATCTAAAGAAATGGTAAAATGAACCTCAAGAGAATTATATAAATAAATAAAAGGTTGTTTCGTTACCCAACAAAATAACCTGAAAAATATTAGAGAACATGTGTAAAATAAATTTGCTTTATCTTTTTTTATTTTAATATTAACCTCTTACGCTCCATTGTACCGCGGACGGGCAAGTCTCTGCGTCCTAGAGCACACGAGGGCGCTCTCGTGCGCTCTAGGACGCATGATGGAGATTGTGATGTAGGTGGTGTATGGCGTCCAAGCGCACACTGAAAATAAAAGCTGCAGACACAGCCGCGAACAGATTAGCTCATCTGATTGACCTCTCATTCGACTAATAAGAGCCTTGAATTGGGTTTCTGAAACCTTGAAGAACCAATGACTGAAAACCTAGCCAGAAGGACCCGCCTCCCAACGCTGTGAATGCAGAGAGCCAATTGAAGCAGAGAAGTTCGCGAGCTGTTTTTTTTAAGGCTGGGTGAAGACTGGCTGCTGCAGCGGGTCAAAAAAGGACCCGCAGGAAGAACCCCACAGACCCAGCAGCATGGAGACCATCCACAAATGCAACCTGTGTGACAGGGAGTGCCATTCGCGGATCGGCATGTTCGGCCACAGGCGGTGCTTATTTTGTTTTGGTTCCAGCAGAGTAGTATGATTTCTTCCATGGTCATAGACCGACGGAGGCTGACAACGAAGGCTGAGTGACAAACACGCCTTCGCCAGTCTTTTTTTAATTACTACTGTTATTTGTTTTGAAAAATCATTTGCCAAAAACCGCAATCATGGAAGCACAAAACCGCAATAATGGAATTATGTTTTGATCGGGTCGCGAGACCACAACCACGAGCGGACCAGCGTCGCGTTCGTCTGACAGTGAGGAAGAGAAGTTTGCCAGGACTCTGCTGCTGTGAAGAGGTAAGGTGTTATAAGCTAAATTATTATTTATCCCTGAAAATTGTAATCCAAAATGACTTTTGACCGATTGGTAAATTACAACTGCGCGGCGCGGCGCACAAACTGCGCCGCGGTACAAGGGGTTGTTCGCCGCGTACAGACCGTGAACGCCCCACCCCACCCCCGCTATTCTTCTGTAGCGAGGGGGGGGGGGCCGCGGTGACTGCGCTGCTGTCCCACATCGCCACATGAGGCTAATCCTTTGTGTAGCGATGGCCGATGTCCATCCTCTCTAGCGAGGGGGGGGGGCAAATCCCCCCCCACACACACACACACAGCCCTGAGTGTGACCTTTCATTAGAGCCCAAAATGAAGCTTCTACATTGAATCATTCAAAAGTTACAGACATTTTTCCAAACTGTGCCATTTGGCACAATTTGGCACAGTTCCAAAACGCCTGGGAACTACCTGAGTATAAAGCTGTGTAATATATTCATTTTTTGTGGTATTGTTACAAAATTTGGACCTCAGCTGGATAACACTTGGTTCTACATTTCTGTTGCATTTTCCAGCCCGGATCTGAAGCTGTGTGTTAATTGCAAGCATTTGTATCCAAAAAAACACCCAGGCCAAATTTATTTTCTTCAAGTTCACTATGTTTAGATGACTGTAACTCAGTGGCCGGAGCACTTAGAGAGATTATGACTGTTTTGCCAAAAAATTCAAAGTGTTTTCTTTTAAATGAGACCAACCTCATGAAGATGCTGCAAAGGGTTGAAGAACAGCTTTTGATTTAATTTGGGCACGTTAATTTTTGGCGTTTTTAGGGAAATTGACCGGACTGCAAGGGGTTAACTACAGTAACATCTGTGGTGTTAGGGTCAGTTTTGACCCATATATATTTACTTAAAGAAAAAAGGCAAAAAAGTTGTTGGGTTTTTTTTTTAAATGTACCCTGCCTCTCGCCCAAAGATGCTGGGATAGGCTCCAGCCCCCCACGACCCGAAAAGGATTAAGTGGAAGAAGATGGATGAATGAATGAATGAATGAATGAATGAATGAAGAACTTTTATATAATTGTCATCAGAAAGAGACAAAAATTATCTTGGAATTCTGGACTATAATAAAAAAGCAGAAGTGGATAACCTAGACAAGCTGACTGCCACCTATGCTTGCCAACGGATGACCAGGAGACCAGCAGCGAAGCCGAAAAGCAGCTCATGCAATGTTGTGGTGTCTGTTCGTCCGTCTGTTCATCAACATTTCACAGGAATCGCTACTCCTCCTAGGCATGTGCCCTAGTGCTCACCAAACTCACTTATAATGATCCTCAGGTGGGTCTGCATCCAGGTTGAGGTCAAGGTCAAAGGTCCGGAGATATGGGCACTTGTGTGATTTTAGAAAAATCATTACTCCTTCTAGGCAACTACTTCACTTCTCATGAAACTCACAATGATTCTCAGGTAGGTCTGCATTCTAGGTGTGCTCAAGGTCAAAGTCAAGCTCACTGTCAAAGATCAGGAGATCTGGGCATTCATGATTTCACAAAAAAAAAACTTCACTCCTCCTAGGCCAGTGGACCCACAAGCAGAGAATGTTTCTTGAAGCACTAGGAAGTTCCCTTGTCAAGCTGCTTATTGAGCAAAAGGAACGGGTGCCTGGAGAGCCCGCCACTGCCCAGCCTTTGTCAGACAGCCACAGAGCTCACCTAACACTCCTTCCATGCCATCAGCAAGACAAAGAGCATCAGAGGCAGCATCACCATCAGCCCACCCTGCCTCAACATCAGCCAGCACAGCCTCAGCCACAACCCCACTGAGGCCACTGGATTCTAAAAGAAAGAGGCTTGTCTATCTGGATGACCTTTTCTGTCTTTGGAGGCAGAACATGAGTGGCTATCACAAGAATAAACTTCTCTCTGACATTGCTGGGGAGCTTAAAGTGTGTTTATGATTTCAGTTTTGGCACTAATCATTGTTTTATACTCTTATAACTGGGTCAAAACCGACCCTAGCAACACAAAGGTCATAACTTTCACCAGAGCATTTGATAATTTAGTCAAAGTGATTTTTTTTATTTTGTTTAAATAGAGGTTTGTAACAAAGTCAAAAAGCCTTGATGCAATAAACAAATTTAAATGATACTTTTATGCATTTAAAACCTAAAAATGGGTCAGTGGTGACCCTAACACAAGAGGAAGGCTTTAATTCAGATTTTGCATAGTGTCAACCTTTTTGAAATTGCAATTATAGAACTCTAAATAGTGCCACAGATGTCTCACAGAGGATGAAAAAAGTGATGGTAGGACACCCTGTGTGATACTACACACTGCAGGAAGAGACTGTGACAGTGGCATGGTGTCCTGCAGTGGACCAACATGCTAAACATGCATGGCCATGATAGCAGGCTGAACAGGCATTCCTATTTAAGAGGTGATTTTAACTTCCCTTAAGGTCTGAGGTTGAATGATTGTTCTGTCTGTGTTAGTGTCATGATGGACTAGTGATCACTCCAAGACCACTTAGCAACTTTTCTAGGTCTTTCACCCTGTATCAGCTGTGATAAGCTCCACCCCCTTATGGCATCCTAAGCTGGGTAAACAGATGAATGAATGAATGAATGAATGAATGAATGAATGAATGAATGAATTTGAATGAATGAATGAATTTATTTCGGATAGTACATTACAGGTTAAAAGAAACTGTATAATATAACAACAAGGTCAAATTAGACAAAGACTCCTTCTACTATACAATTCCACGTGAGTTATCCGAAATGGGTGATGGCTGAAGCCGCAGCTTATATTGCCCACCCATATTCCATCCAAGAATTCAAAGGAGAAAAAAGAGAAAACAAGACAAGAAAAAAGAGAAAACAAGACAAAGAAAAAAGAGAAAACAAGACAAGTTCAAGATGAAGAAGTAGATGAAGAAATAGGATGATGAAGTACTTAATTTCCTCTCTTCAACGCTAAATTGTCCCACAAATGAAGAATGGTTTGCTGGCACACAGGAGCTAAAGGTAAAGGTTGACCTTTTCATTTGCTAGCCCAAATAATGTATTTTTATGAGAGAAATTAGCAGGGCAGTCCCTCATCAACTTTCCATAAACAGACATTTCCCAGTTCTTCTGCTGTGACCTGACTGGATGCATCCACGCTTTTAAGCGCCCTTACAATGTTTAGGGTGCTGTCTGTATGTAGGTTATTATTTAAAGATAAATGACTCTCTTCTTGCTGGACCTGTGTGGGTATGAAACATGGGGAGAAGCCTAAAGTGCCTTAAAGAACTACCACTTTTCAAGGGCTTGTTTGGGCCTTTTCACACATATTTTGACATCAGCATTCTGTCATTTGTTATCACTAAAGGTTAGCATTCAGTTTCTCCATTGACAGATAATTAGAACTGTTTGACAGGTGCACAGATGTGTCTCGGGTCTAATATAGATCAGCTCAGAATTTATGGGAGAAATCTTTTCAGGTGCATCAAAGTCAGAGAAATTCTCTAATTATGGGGAGCTTCAAAACTTGGCATCCTGCTTTCTCTTCTCCTCCTGCTCCCTTGATCTCTCAGTCACCGACTTCGCCATCTATCACAAAGTGTTCCTTTGATAATTACATGCCAAAATGACTTAAAACTCTCACACCAGGTGTAAGGCATTACAGCCTGAGTGACATGCCAGCCAACCCAGAGGACTTTTTAACAAGGTAAGTCGGGACTGTGCCATGTAGTCACTCACCTTTTTGCACAATTGTTCAGCAACACCTAATTACAGCCTTTCATAATCCTCCGACTCGCTAGTTTGACTAAACAAGTTGATAATGAAAGAAAAAGTGGCAGTTTGCCATATTCCTCTCATTCCCCTCCCTCTCTATTTCCGTGTTTCTGTGTGTGTGTGTGTGTGTGTCTGTCTGTCTGTCTGTCTGTGTGTGTGAGTGAGAGAGAGAGAGAGAGCGAGAGAGAGGAAAAGAGCGGGGGAGCGAGGAAGCACACAGACGAATGTAAGGTAGAGACAGTCTGCCACTCAGTGAAACAGATAATTAACTGATGTACAGTGCAGTGCAGATTTATTTATTTAACAGACTCGGTGGGCAGGGAAGGATCCTGCCTTTTGTGTGTGTCAGGAGATGGAAATGAGACTTGGGGAGAGAGGGGCAGAAAAGAAATAGAATGTTAATAGGCCAGATGCCAAGCCACAGAGTCTCCTGTGAGTTCTTCCATGAGACGCCGTGCATGTGCGTGTGTGTGTGTGTGCAAGGCCCCAGAACAAGCCAGCAGAGCCTGAACATTTGGCACTTGCAGTTCATGTGTTAAATGCGGGCATGGTTGTCAGCGTGTACAGAAGTCTGTTGGACTTGCTTAGCATGTCCCACGGACACTTGCACGCTTTGTATACTTTTACACAGCATGTCTGAGTTATGGAGGGCCTCTGCCCACAGACGTGTGTGTCTGGTTGCACCGACAGGACCATAGCAGAGTCCCGGTGTTGCGAGTGGGTTATGAGTGGCTTCTTTTATATTTATAACCATGTTCCAGCAAAATGACAGCAAAGAATGCAGTTTGTTGCTAGTTTAAATAATTAGATAGTATAAAGGGAGTAAATAAAACAAGTCAGAGCTTATTTCAGGTATACCACCTTTTTGAAACGGCTAACAATTTCATGCCACAACTTTTTGCAAAGTGCAATATTTAATCACATTTTCATGTACTTCATATGATTTCTGGCATCAAAGACCCCTTTCTTTCTCCTGTGACATGTTACAGTGAAAATGTCCATGTGTAGTAAACACATTTTGTCCCTGTTTCAAATAATTACTCAAAGTTTCACAAATGCCGATTACAAGCTTGAGGTAAAGTTCCGGTGGCCAAGAGTCACCACCCAAAGGCAGTAATAAGTGCGGTTTAGTTTGAGGTTATGCTTTAAGTACTTACTGTGCCTCACAATGAATCCACTCTCTTTTATGTGCAGCAGCCATAATGCGAAACCCAAAACGCTTGTAACAGGATGAAAAGAGGTTTACATTGAGCCAATCAGTTTCGGGCATTATATAAAGCAACAGTGACCTCTGTGGTTTGAAAAAAGAACTGCAGTTTTGAAAGTAACCATGAAGTTGAATAAACTGTAGGTAAACCCCCAGATTACAGCTTGAGGGCTAACGAAACCGTCACACTAAAACCTCCATCTTCTTCAACTGCTTTATTGAAATAAGGCGACAAGTTTACATATTGTGCATGTCGAGGTGTAAATATGTAGTCTTAATGGTAAAGTAAGTCAGAGTTTAAAGTACCAGGAGACATTGTGGAATGTCTCTCACTGGGTCTCTTTTTCTGTCAGTCATTGTCTATGTGTGTGTGTGTGTGTGTAAGTGTGTGTGAGAGAGAGAGAGAGAGAGAGAGAGAGAGAGAGAGAGAGAGAGAGAGAGAGACTGTCAGACTGTCTGTCTGTCACCATTGATACTAGCAGTTTGCTGGAGGGGAAACATCTCGATATTTCTGCTTGACCGTACAGCTGCCCAGTCAGAGATGACCTCTTTTCTGGCTCGGGCCCTCTGCGGACAGCTGTGTGCACTTGTGTGGTTTCATAGTGTGTGTGTGTGTGTGTGTGTGTGTGTGTGTGTGTGTGTGTGTGTGTGTGTGTGTGTGTGTGTGTGTGTGTTTCTGCGTGTGTGAGCCAGACAAAGAAGGAGAATGTGTGTTGGTGTGTTGGGTTGGACAGTGATTTCGGGAATCTGTTTCACCCTCAGGTGACTGTCAAGCTGTCAGAAAAGCAGGTTTGTTCCAGCTCAAGATGTACCTCAGCATGTTTATATTTGCAGTTATTTTCCCCTTTGAGTGCTAACATCTTGTTGACAACGCTGTACACAGAGAGGCTGGACAGGTAAATAAGTCACACACAGCTCCTGTGATGTGTAGAGGTCTTTCCAGAAGCAGGATCAAAAAGGTAAGCACATAAAGCCAAATGTATTTTATTCTTGAGGAATATCAGCTGAAAGAAGCATGCACTCCAAATCTGAGGCTATATTTTTTGCAGTATAAAACTATTTCACTCTTAAAAAGTGATGGTTTTGATCATTCAGTAAAAGAATCCTTCATCAGAAATAGAAATACATAGTCCTCTCGGTATTTCTTGCTATAGCACACTAATTGGAGATAGTTCATAAAAAGTTAAAGCTCTAATCCAGCTTGATAAATTTAGACTGAAGGATGAGACCAAAGCACACAGCAGATGTGTAAGCATTATATCTGAACTATCCATGTGGTTTTATCATGCTGCAGATAATAATGAGCATCTTACTTTGTCATACACAAGACAACCTACGACATTCACTGTCTCCTGTCCCCCGACTGAGTGTGCCCTGCTAATCATTCCTCTGATCCCACCAAGGACAAAGTGGAAAAAGTGGAAAAAAGTCCCTTTATCACAACACCTACTACCTACTGTACCCATACAAAGCATCAGCACACAATAAATGAACAGTAATATCTGGCATGAACATAGACAACAGTTTAGATCAGTCCCAAAATGTCAATTTTTGAACATAATGGATTATAATGAATGAAAGCATGTGATGTTAGTATGAGGCTTTGTTCAAGCATTATCAAAGAGGAACCAAAATGGTGATGAGAGATAGGCGCCTATGAAACAGAAAGTTTTGGGTTTTTTTTTTATCATTTTCAAAGCCTTCCCCAAGAGTCACTGGGGGAAACAATTGCCGTGACACAGGTCCATTGTTTCTGGGCGGGTATGAATTCAAGTGCCCTAATGTGTCTGTTGTTGAGATTTCTGGCTCGCGGCACTCATCACTTCCCAGAAGACGGGTGATCAAAGATAGAGACAACAGGATGCCAATGACATAGAGAGAATGAGAGGATTTACATCTGCACTCCTCATAAAAACAGAAGCTTGAACAATGGATCTCCGATGGGCCCCCAAGGACTCAGGACAACCGTGTGTGTATGCGTGTGTGTGAGTGAAATGGATTTGCAGCTCTAAAACAGCCTCCTGTTATTATCTGCTATGTGAAAAGAACCTATGGGAACCTCAACAGAAAAGCCAATATCAACAATTTTACACAAAGGACCAAATAACATAATTATGCTCTGAGAAAGCTCTGTGTCAGATGGAAACAAATGTGTGCGCACAACCCTGCATGCCCAAACTTGCACAAAGGCAGCTGCACAAAGGCAATCACAGAGCACGGAAGGGATTACAATATTTCCCCCCTCAACCAGATTAGACAAGATCAAATTATTTCCCTTCTGTGATGCCAGTTTTCTGCTGTCTAATGCCGGCTTTTCAAACAACACAAGGTTTATTGTGGGCAGCACATAATGCTGCAGATTTCAAATTCCTGTCAAATGCGGTATGACAGAGTACAGTAGCTCTTCAGCAGGAGGAGGCCCACGCCGACCACTTACACTGGCTGCAGCTAAGCTGTTTATGTCCCCCATTCAGCAGTTACACAGGGCGGCGAGTGTAAACACAACAGTATCTTTTTAATTGTGCTGTTTCAAGCCTCGCTTCTCTGTCGAATTAGAGAGCAGACCACTCTCTGTCTCTCCCCTAGTCTAGCAGATTAGGGGCCTCGCAGTAAGGAAATGCCGGGGTGGCTCAGTTTGGGTTGTCACCGAATCAGCTTAAACTTCCCTCAGCGAGCGTGGCGAAGAGCGATAACAACCTTGCGCTTGTTTGTGGTGCAGATGCTGCTGCGAGGGTGACTGGGTGAAGGCGCGTGTGTGCATGTGTTTGGATGTCCAGCAGACTTTTCTGCTTGTTGTCCCTTTATTTGTTAGAAAGCTGGAGATAAGAAGAGAGAGAGGGAGAGAGCAAAACAGGCTGAGATATGTATGTACAAACTAGTGTGTGTGCCTGTGGATGCAGGTGTGATAAACAGAGCATGAAAGGCATTAAGTGTTTGAAGCAACATGAAGAGATGACAGTTGTGTGATGTGACGAAACCCTTTCTAAATATGGTGATTTTAACGAACTCTACCTTTATCAAATAGTTAAAAACTCTTGGATGTCAGTTTTGTGGCATTGTGGTACATCGTAATCCTGGGTTAATGCAACGGTGCATAAAACAGGAACCTATGAAAATTACTGTACATCTGTTTAAATTTTAAAGAATTTTTTTAAAATAATTGGATTTTCAACTCTTAATATAGCTGCTACTTTACTTTTTTTGTGGCTTCTGAGCTGGTTCAAGCTCATTTTCTCTTTCATCGGTTTCTTTCTAATCTTGAATCTTGTGATTTTTGAAACTGTCCTTCAACAGAAAATGACAATAGTAGTTATACCATCAAGTATTACGACATATAGGGATGTTGTGAAAACAGATTTGTAGTGATTGTGAAATTCACTATATGAAGTGACATGGGTTAGGGCTCCAAAAAGTAGGCCCTCACCCTACCTTAACCTTCACCTCAACCATAACAGCCCCAAAATTTAAAACTTGATCAGAATTTTGGGAACATGGCCATGCCCCAAACACATCTGTTCCCATCACATCTATGAATTGATCTTGTTTCCATGCTCCAACTTACAACCCCGTTTCTCTAAATGTTGTCTTTCTCCAAAGTATAGTTTTTCCTAATCCAGTCTATCAACTTTACATATTCCATGTGCATTTTTCATGGATTAAGTTTTTCGCGACAAGTACGCAGCTATGCAACAATTTTAACTTGGAATCTCACTAAATTGGCACTTACAACACAACTGTGGCTGTACAACACTTGCACGACAGTTATTCACAAGCAGTGGCCCGTATAAATACAGGGCCATTTTTATATTCCCAATTCCCCCCCCAAAAATGATCATTTTATTGTCAGATCAACAGCCCCAATTCCAGCGAAGTTGGGGTGTTGTCTAAAACATAAATAAAAACAAAATACAATAATTTAAAAGTTCTTTTCAACCTATATTCAATTGAATACAAAGACAAGATATTTAATGTTCAAACTGATAAACTTTGTTTTCTTACAAATATTCACTCATTTTGAATTTGATGCCTGCAACACGTTCCAAAAAAAAGCTGGGACAGGGGTAAGAAAAGACTGGGAAAGGTGAGGAATCCTCAAAAACTACCTTTTTTTTGGAACATCCCATATTTGAGCATATTTGATGAGAAAAAGTGCTATACAAGTCAATGCCATTGACCATCCAAATCAACAAAAGAATGGCTTCACCAGAAGAAGATTAAGGTTTTGGAATGGCCCAGCCAGAGTGCAGACCTGAATCTGATCAGACAGCTGTGGGGTGATCTGAAGAGGCCTGTACACAGGAGATGCCCTTGCAATCTGACAGATCTGGAGCGTTTTTGCAAAGAGGAGTGGACAAATATTGCCACATCAAGATGTGCCACACTGATAGACTCCTACCAAAAAGACTGAGTGCTGTAAAAACAAAGCCAAAGGTGCTGCAACAAAGTATTAGTTTAAGGGTGTGAATATTTATGCAACCAGGTTATTGGAAGCTTTTTATTTTCCCCTTAAAAGAGTTCAGTTTGTTTTTCAATTGGGTTGTTCAAGTTATAGGTCATGTTAATGGTGGAAAAAGGTTTGAAATGATTTATCTTGGTCTAATTTTTTTACATCACAAAAACCTGGCATTTGGTGTGTAGACATTTTATATCTACTGTGTTTTGTTTTATTTATGTTTTACACAACATCCCAACTTCACTGGAAGTGGGGTTGTAGAAGCTATAGAAAAACCATGATTATAAGTGTTTGCCCACTCCACCTCCTCTACAGCAGTGAGATGAAGAGAACATAAATTAGCCTGATCCCCAAAACTTTTATGGCTAACACAGAAATTCATATGAGTAAACACTCTATAAACATTGATATTCTAAAATTTCCAGACTGTCAGTAAATGACAATAATATACAAAATGAAATGGACAAAAAAATAAAAACAATATAAACAAAACATGAAAATGGATTAAGATTGAAAACAACACACATCTCTGACAGTGGCACTGTACAATATGGAAGTGGAATGGGGAGAGGCCCATGTTTATATGGTCCAGATTGCACAGTTTATAATGGAGTGTACCAGTGAAGAAGACATGAAGGAGAAGCTCCCAGCAATGATTTTCTTAAATAATAAAAATACAGAGAAAATTGTTGCCAGCTGTTCTGCCTGTCACTCGAGTGGAACGTCTTGTCGTTTTTGTCTCCAGTCACAGTTAAGTTTCATAGCTCCTCAACCCATTGCAAAGTTGTCTAATTTTTCTCTCACTTTCTGATTCATGGAAACTACATTGAGAAGGGTTCAAGATGGGCTCAAGACACCCGTAACAACTCACTGACTATTTGACAAAAGAATTTGTTGCACAATTTTTTTGAACAGGTTGAAAATTCCTGCGACATGAGAGTGAGGTCCTGCGACTCACGAGAGGAAATTGCAAACCCTTGCAACTGTTGGGAGATATTTTGGAAACTCCCTTGCAAATGCTATTCTCCAGCTAGTAGCTGTCACAACCCAGTGACATACAGTACTGTACAGTGTTTCCCTAGGTTTACAGTCTTGAAGGGGGGTGGGAGGGAGGGGGAGTGGTGGTCAACAATAACAAACTCTTAAAGGAATCATGGTGTTCTGGCGCTATATAGAAAAATAAATATAGAAAAATTACAAAATACCTAATTATTGAAAACAAATGGGACGTCCAATGTTAGTGACCGTTTTGGACCCCTTGTTTATTTGCTTGTCAGAGCCCTTATTTTTTTAAAATTTTGTATAATTTATTAATCTCAGAGGGAAATTCAGGGCATCCATGTGGATGGATGAGACAGCCATGGTGTGGCGCCAATCCCGTCACCATTCACATACACATTCACACCTAGAGACACTTTAGAGACTCCAATTAACCTAACTTGCCTGTTTTTGGCCTGTGGGGGAAAATCAGAGAACCCGGGGTAAACCCACACAGACATGGGGAGAATATGCAAACTCCACCCAGAAGGGATCGAACCCACGACCTTCTTACTGTGCTGCCACAGTGCAAACCACTGTCCACCGAGCTGCCCAGTTATGTGTGTGATCTTTTATGACACACATCTTGGACTTCAGGGAATGGATCCTAGCATTTTTAGCACTTTTCCATATGAGGACAAGCCAAATGTCCTCACAAGGAAAAATGTCCTCAAAAAAGGTGGTTTATCAAAGGGTGGTCATCACAAGAATAGAAAGACATGAGTACACACATATACTGGTTTTCATGTTTGATGGGGACCAATTTTCTGATCATCACTTGTGGGCACTACCCTTTCTACACAGAGATTCTTTGCATTTAGAAGATTAACTTGATACTCTGGGGGGTGGAGGGTCCATGGGGGGTGCCCTGCCCCCCTAATGTAATGGTAGGGGAAACACTGCTGTATGTAGCACCTTTTAAATGGTAAATGGCGTTCACTTACATAGCGCTTTTTCCTCATCTCTGAATGACCAAAGCGCTTTACAGATCCTGCTATCCACCCATTCATACACACATTCACACAATGATGGCGACAGAGCTGCCATACACACACAGGCGCTAGCTTGGCCACCAGGAGCAAATGGGGGTTCTTCTTCTTCTTCTTCTTCTTCTTGGTTGTTCATCGAACCGATGATGACCGTCCTGCATTTGTTAAGTCCTCTTCTTGCGTGGGCACGGAGATGGCTGTTTAGGCCGATCCTCGATTGGCAGACACAGCTGCAGTAGGGGCAAGGAAACTGCCCAGGTAATAATGCCTTTCTTCGTGCCCGTGCTTCAGCTACATCAGCTCGCCTCTTCTCTTCAAAGTAGTCTCGTGCCTGGGTAGTGAGGGCGCACCAGCCTGACCTGTCCATAGCCCACAGCTCTAATTGTTTGGGAAGGATGCCAGTGTGTCTGATGTTGAGCTTCACACAGTCTTTGAATCTTTTGCGTGGTCTGCCTTGGTTCCGCTTCCCAGAGCAGAGTTTGCCATACATGAGCTGCTTGGGCAGCCTGTGGCCATCCATCCGGATCACATGACCAACCCATCGGAGCTGGGCTTTCAGAATCATGGCCTCGATGCTGGTCATCTCAGCTCTGTCCAGGACCTCAAGGTTTGTGACCCGGTCTTGCCAGTGAATGTTCATGATCATCCGTAGACTTCTCATGTGGAACTTCTCCATCTGCTCCAGGTGTTTTTTGTACACGGTCCATGTCTCACATCCATAGAGAAGGCTGGTGAGGACAACGGCCCTGTAAACTTTGAGCTTCGTGGACAGCTGGATGTTGTGCTGGTTCAGGACGCGAGCTTGGAGACGACCGAGAGCTTGACAGGCCTTGCAGATTCTAGCGTTGATCTCCTTATCCAGGCTGCCATCATTGTTGATGGTGCTGCTGAGGTATTTAAAGTCGTCTACCGTCTTCAGTTGGGTACCCTCGATGGAGATAGAGGGGGGTAGGACGGTGGTGGCGGGTGCTGGTTGGAACAGTAGCTCTGTCTTGCCGAGGCTGATGGTAAGACCAAAAAGGCGGGAGGCTTCTGCAAACTTGTTCACGATGATCTGGAGATCAAACTCCATGTGGGCCATGAGGGCACAGTCGTCAGCGAAAAGTGCTTCCAGGACAATCTTTTCTGTGACCTTGGTCTTAGCCTTCAGTCGGCAGAGGTCGAACAGTGATCCATCAAGTCTGTATCGCAGGTATACCCCAAGGTCCAAGTCCCTGAAGGCATGGTTGAGGACGCAAGAGAAAAAGAGGTTGAAGAGGACTTATTGTAGCTCCACAGCCTTTTTCATACATCCCCATCTTCTATTCAGTAATAATGTGCTGATCTTTTCATGTCTTTAATCTCTGGAAAAGAGAACAAACAACGTTTCAAAAATTTAAAGAAATATAATATTTACTACCCTCATCCCTCCATTAACTCTGTTCATCTGAACTAGATTTGCTAGGTTATACAGTGGTGTGAAAAAGTGTTTGCCCCTTCCTGATTTCTCTTTTTTTTTTTTTGTATGTTTGTCACACTTAAATGTTTCAGATTTCAAACAAATTTAAATATTAGACAAAGATAACACAAGTAAACACAAAATGCAGTTTTTAAATGAAGGTGTTTATTGTTAAGGGGAAAAAATCCAAACCTACATGGCCCTGTGTGAAAAAGTGATTACCCCCAAAACCTAATAACTGGTTGGGCCACCCTTAGCAACAACAACTGCAATCAAGCATTTGTGATAGCTGGCAATGAGTCTTTTACAGTGCTGTGGAGGAATTTTGGCCCACTCATCTTTGCAGAATTGTTGTAATTCAGCCACATTGGAGGGTTTTCGAGCATGAACCACCTTTTTAAGGTCATGCCACAGCACCTCAATTGGATTCAGGTCAGGACTTTGACTAGGCCACTCCAAAGTCTTCATTTTTCTTTTTCAAAAGCCATTCAGAGGTAGACTTGCTGGTGTGTTTTGGATCATTGTCCTGCTGCAGAACCCAAGTGCGCTTCAGCTTGAGGTCATGAACAGATGGCCGGACATTCTCCTTCAGGATTTTTTTGGTAGACAGCTGAATTCATGGTTCCATTTACCACAGTAAGTCTTCCAGGTCCTGAAGCAGCAAAACAGCCCCAGACCATCACACTACCACCACTATATTTTACTGCTGGTATGATGCTCCTTTTCTGAAAGCTGTGTTACTTTTACACCAGATGTAATTGAACACACACCTTCCAAAAAGTTCACCTTTTGTCTCGTCAGTCCACAGAATATTTTCCCAAAAGTCTTGGAAATCATCAAGATGTTTTCTGGCAAAACTGAGATGAGCCTTTATGTTCTTTTTGCTCAGCAGTGGCTTTTGTCTTGGAACTCTGCCATGCAGGCCATTTTTGCCCAGTCTCTTTCTTATGGTGGAGTCATGAACACTGACCTTAACTTAGGCAAGTGAGGCCTGCAGTTCTCTGGATGTTGTTGTGGGGTTGTTTGTGACTTCTTGGATGAGTTGTCGCTGCACTCTTGGGGTAATTTTGGTAGGCCGGCCACTCCTGGGAAGGTTCACCACTGTTCCATGTTTTTGCCATTTGTGGATAATGGCTCTCACTGTGGTTCACTGGAGTCCCAAAGCTTTTATAACCTTTTCCAGACTGATAGATCTCAGTTACTTTGTTTCTCATTTATTCCTGAATTTCTTTAGATTGCAGCATGATGTCTATCCTTTGAGGATCTTTTGGTCTACTTCACTTTGTCAGGCAGGTCCTATTTAAATGATTTCTTGATTGGGAACAGGTGTGGCAGTAATCAGGCTTCGGTCTGGCTAGAGAAATTGAACTCAGCTTTCCAAAGATGTGATAAACCACAGTTAATTTATGTTTTAATGGGGGGGGTCACTTTTTCACACAGGGCCATGTAGGTTTGGATTTTTTTTTTACCCTTAATAATAAACACCTTAATTTAAAAACTGCATTTTGTGTTTACTTGTGTTATCTTTGTCTAATATTTAAATTTGTTTGATGATCTGAAACATTTAAGTGTGACAAACATACAAAAAAAGAGAAATCAGGAAGGGGGCAAACACTTTTTCACACCACTGTATCATATAGGGTGGTAATATAGCCTAAATGGATAGTCGACTGAAAAAAGTTACATTCAAAATCCTTTCCATAAAGTGCTACAGGTGCTGCTTTGTATTATGTTGTAGTCACTGTTTAATTGATTATTTAACAATTTGTAAATACAGTATAAAGCATTTAAAGACCAAATATTCCCCAGGAAGGGAAAATTATACTTTTAAGCTATGATAAAATAATTACTTAGCCTGACTTTCTCTCATCACAATGTCAAAATAGAGATTTTTTTGAATAAGAATGAATGGCCAAGAAAACACTGAGTGAGAAATAAGATGACACTTTTTCTCATCTCCAGATGACCAAAGCGCTTTACAGATCCTGCTATCCACCCATTCACACACTGATGGCGGCAGAGCTGCCATGCACCGGTGCTGGCCTGACCCACCAGGAGCAACTGGGGGTTCAGTGTCTTGCTCAAGGACACTTCGACATGCAGACTGTGGGAATCGAAGCCCTGACCTTCTGATCAATAGCTGGCCACACTACACCTGTGCCACAGCCGTAAGAGATTACTAACTATACCCAGACTTTAAACAGAGTGAAAGTGTCTGATTTTATAAGTTGGGGTTGATAATAGAGAGGTGCTACTTAGCCTCTATTTATTCTTGAAAAGGAAGGAGGAGAAAAAAAAGGTTTTGTTTACCTCAAAATTGTAAATTCTTCTTACTACACATTAAAAACAGATACATTTTCTTTCCCATCCCAACCATTAAAAACTTCATATTGATACATTTTTCATTTCACCATGTGCTTTTGTAGAATGATCAGCTGGAGTTAAATTGGTTGAGACATGTAGTTGTTAAAAATTAAAATGGTGTCTTTACGAGATGGGGGCAGAAATATAACTGTGGCAGTTGAAATGAGGTCTGTACACAAATTATTTTTTTTTCCCTTTCTCTCTATGTAAGAGCCATAGAAACACAAAAGAAGTCATTTCAGTCCATTCAGAGAAAAAGAGACTGAAGAGAAATTATAAGAAATGAAGAAAGTGTCTTTTTCTTCTTCTATTTTCAGGTGTTCCATTTAGGGGTCTCCACAGCGGATCATCTGCCTCCATCTCACCCTATCCCTTCATCTTCCTCTGTAACACCAACCCTCTCTATGTCCTCCTTCACTACATCCATGAATCTTCTCTGTGGTCTTCCTCTTTTTCTTCTGCCTGGCAGCTCCATGTTCAACATCCTTTGTCCAATATGTCCACTATCCTTCCTCTGCACATTTCCAAACCATTTCAGCCTTGCCCCTCTTACTTTGTCTCTAAACCGCTCAACCTGAGCTGGCCTTATAGAGATGTATTCATTTCTAATCCTGCCCCTCCTAGTCATACCCAATGGAAGTCTTAGCATCTTCAACTCTGCCACCTCCAGCTCCACTTTCTGTCTTTTTGTCAGTGCCACTGTCTCCATACCATACATCATAGCAGGTCTTTGCACCATTTTGCAAATCTTCCCTTTCACTCTAAGTGCTATCCTTCCGTCACACATTACCCTGGACACTAGTCTCCACTCACTCCACTCAGCCCAGAATGTACTTGTTCACCTCTCTTGTGTACTGTTCATTATGTTTAAAAGTTGACCTAAATTCAAAGTAGGAAAACCAAACTATAGAAAAACACAAACATGCAATATTAAGACAGGAATTTCATCTTATCTTTACCTATATTTATACACTTTTGTCAGAAAATCTACAGTAGGCCTGGACAAAATGAGTAGAAAGTTTAACCTAATTGTTCAATTGTTAAAGGAGAACTTGGGATTTTTATCCACAACTGGATGTCACTCTAGAACTCTGCTCAAAACCAAAATCAATCTAACCCTACTGTAATCTCACCTAGGGCATCAAAATGGCTTGGGCCGGCCCTGGTGCTGACAGCAACCTTAACAGCAATAACCACTGATTGCACACACAAAGTAATAATAAAAAAAAGCCACATAACCCTATTAATTAACCATAGAATCACTAATAACATCTATACAGTGCACTCAGAAAAATGACAAAATCCATCTTGACAAGCAATGACCAACTGATCATCACTAGATTATCAATTTAGCAATCCCATCATCTTATTCCATACGCAGCTAATGAGTAGTGTCCAAAAGCAATTTTTCAGTGTTCCTTTGTTCTTTTTGTTCAGTACATATTCTCCCAATTTTCCCTTCACTGTGTTAGTTAATTCCCCTTCCATAGTGTGCAGGACACCATGTGGTGTATGGGGGATGGCACCTATCTCAACTTTCTATGACCCGGGTCCAAAATATTCACTGTACTGTATAGTACGGAGGGAATTGGTGGATGATTTCAGACACAGCCCATCTCTTACCTTTCTTCATTTAAACTCCATACCAGAGTGACTGGAGTCACAGTGAAATATGGTTGATTAGACTAAAGTCTAAGCTGCTGGACAAGACAACAACTGGAAATACTCTAAGGATAGTTTGGAAAATTAATTGTCAGAATGCAGGGCTTTTCAGAAAATTACTTATAGTTGCTACACATGAAAAAAAAAAAAACATTGTTCTGAATCTCTCCTGTGATGATCCATATAAACATCTTCCATTGTCTTGATTGTTAAATGTCATAAATGCAGAAGAAGGATTTTTTTTTTCTTAGAATGCATATATTCAAGCGCAGATTTTCAAAGGTGAGGGGGGGAAAATGTGGTGTGAAGAGCACTGAGGTGATGCCTATTAATCCTCGTCTTTCCGACAGCAACGTTGGGAAAGGTAGAATGGTGAAATGACAAGCCCCTAAAAAAGCGAATGAGCACACTTGAACGATTTCAACTACAGCTCCCCTCAACCATGCCTGTGGTTTTGAAAAGGAGAGGAATATGGTGAATTCTGTCTGAAGACTGATGCAAAGCCAAACGGACAGGCAGGTAATAGGAGGGTGAGGCAGGGAGAGAGAGACAGGCATGGGGCAATCATGAAAATAAATGCAAATGGAGGCAAGGGCAGCCATGGGAGGTCCAGGAGCATGAAGAAGGATGTACTTTAAAAAGATGTGTTCAAAGAGCCCACAAGGCAGAACCTTTACCAGATTCAAATAACTTGATTTAAACAAAAACTAAAACACTCTCAAATTTGTCATCAGAAAGAGGTAAGCATCTGAGAAACATACTCTTTAAAAAGAGTATGATTCTCAGATTCATTCTCTTTGTATGATTCATACAAAGAGATTTCTAGTGTTATGTTGACAAGACTTTCAAAAAAAGGTTTTGATTTGTGGAGCTGGCAAAGAGAAACCCAGAGATGCAGACAATGTCCAGTTCACAGTGCTTTATTTGCAGTATATTGAAAATACGGTGAAGGCCAGGGGCTGAAGACCAACTAGACCAGGTATGGGTGACAGACAGTCGGCAGGCCGTATGCAGCCCCCAACGTCATCCACTGTGGCCCACCAGTCTATTTCCAAAAATCAATTATTTATTTATATCCCGTTTGAACGTATTTGGAACAGCATTCTTAAATGCAATTATATAGTCCGCCAGCGGAGGGAGCGCTAATCAAAACCTAGGTGCAAATTATCTTCTTATTTATCAGTGACCATTTTTTTTAAATCACCCTGTCCAAGCTCTGGTGTTTCTTCATGGGGAGCCCTCCCACGGGGAATTGTGCCTGTTTTCTGGCTGTGGGGCGCTGGCCTCTGATTGCTCTGGTCTACCGGGCTGAGGGGATCGTGCACTGCGGTGCCACACCTGCAAGTGTCGATCCCTCGGGTTGGACTTGGCAGTCTCAGAGGTGGTGTTCCTGTAACCGTAGACTTGGCACTTTCCCTACTGGTGATGGCTCCCTAGTGACAGTGCTTCCACACTTGGATCCTCAGTAGCCAGCCATAAGTTTTACACTGACAAAAGTTTCTTTATGTGTGAGTGTGTGTGTGTGTGGGGGGGGGGGGAGGTCAATTGTGTTTTATTTCAATGTGTGAAGCACTTTGTGTTGCATCTTTTTGTATGAAAAGTGCTATATAAATAAAGCTTTGATTTGGTCCTAATATTTTAAAAATATTTTTATTCATCATCATATTTCCTTTTCTTCTTGGCTTTTTTGTTAATTGCTGTCTGGAATTTGTCTTTGCTCATCATTTTGATGGAGAGAGTTTTAAAAATTAGGTCATGATATAATTTTATCAATAATTTTAATTCTAATATGATAAAACACCGAGTAGCTTTTATTTTCATTTACATTTTCAGTTTTAATTGTGAAACTTTTGACGAAGAAAATACTCCCCTCCCCAAGGTTTCCATGTAAATCTGGCCCTCGAGAAGTGAGGAAAAAAATTTGTGGCCCTCACAACCGCCAAAGTTGCACATCCCTGAACAAGACTAAACTTAAAGAGAACTCCAATTATATTGGCATGTTAGCTGTATATGCTTTATTTTGATGTTAGTAACATAACTATAATATAATTTTTTTGAAAATAATTCCCAGTTTTATATTTTTAAAAAAAAAAAACTTTATTACGATGTAAATCGCCATTTTTGTTTACGTCGCAATGCATTCTGGGTAGTGACGTAGATTGGGGGTGCCCGGTAGCAGCAGCGGTCTGTAAACAGCAATGAGCTCTTCTGTTCAGCCTTTTCAGTTCGAACCAGTGCGAAGCCAAAGCAATAAAGACAATGACGAAGACACACAAAGTGAAAATGGATTTGAGAATGAAGACAGCAGCCGCGAGGAAGCTAGACCTGGTCATGTTGGATGGTGTTTTTGTGGCAAATGTTCGCCAATGCCGACGGAGAAGGAGAGCATCTGTTGCAAAGAGTTCCACTTCATTTCTGCCGCTGTCCATGGTACCTGATGATATAAATTTATCAGGTACCATGGACAGTTTTCTTTTTCTTCTTTTTTCTGATGAGAACAAGGGGCCCTTGATCTTGCTGTGTGTGCAAGATGATTTAAGTATGCATTTAAAAGTAACATGAAAGTTACGTTTCCAAGTAACTAGTTACTTTAATCATGCAGTAACTCAAAAGTAGCTGTTACTTTTGAAAAGAAGTAACTAGTAACTGTAACTAGTTACTATTTTTAGTAACTTGTCAAGCACTGCATAAGACTAAAAAACCACCACTGAGGGGCAGCTCAGTGGAACAGTGGTTAGCACTGTGGCAGCACAGTAAGAAGGTCCTGGGTTCAACCCCCCCGGCCAGCAGTGACCCCTCTGTGAACATGTTTACATGGACATAAGTAACCTGATTAAAAGCCTGATCAGAATAAAAATGCTTCATGTAAACATGCCAGTCTGAATATTCTGACCTGATCACACTCATTCAGATCAAAATTTAATTCCGATTGAGAAGGGTGGGTTATACCAATTGTTAATCCGAATGGTGCGCATATAAACACTTATTCCGAAGGTTGGGCAGAAAATATGTTTACTGCACAAGTCTGTACATCAGCCACACGTTGACATGATGTATTTCCGCCTTTATAGCAGGTAGCAGAAAACATAGTGGGAGTAAAACAAAACTGGTCTGTATCGTCCTGCTGTCTCCCTCTGTTCATCATATGCAGAAGTATGTACTTGTAGCTTCATTACAGAGACCAGCAGAAGCAAAAGTACAGTCTGAATAATACAAAACAGGTCCATTTCATAAAGAGAAAGACACGAAGCAGGGCTTGTTTACACTTACACAAGTTGCTTCTTCTACTATTTTCGGAATGTCGAAATGTCGACGTGTGCATGTCAAAATGATTTAGTCCATTCAAACGTGTGACACATGGAAACGCATGTCCTAATCAGATCAGCTTTTTCAGGATCCAGGTAAACAGCAAAGTTCTGATCTGAATTGTAATCAGATTGAAGAAATTTTGCCCATGTAACCATGGTTTGTGTGGAGTTTCCATGTTCTCCCAGTGTCTATGTGGGCTTTCCCAGGGTACTCAGGTTTCCTCCAACAGGCCAAAGACATGCACATTAGGTCAACTGACATTAACTGGGAATAAACTGTCCTTAGGTGTGAATGTGAGAGTGAGTCTCTGTGTTGGCCCTGCAAAGGACTGGTGATGTGATCTACCCTGCCTCTTGGCCAAAGATCCTGGGATTGGCTCCAGCCCCCCCCCCCCCCCCCCCCCCGGTGACATGAAAAAGATTAAGTGGTTGAAGATGAATGAATGAATGAATGAATGACAACTAACCAAAACAGAGTGATTTCAAAATAAACCTAAGACCCAGGAAACTAGACGAGCCAAGAATGACATGAGGAATAACTAAGAACTGTAGAACCTAAACTAAAACAAGGATAAAACAGGAAATACTATCAGAATACACAAAGAACTGGGGATACTAAAGGAAAAGAATCAGAAATATTCTCACACATAAACCTTAGACAAAATTAAATCATAATAATAATAAATCCAACATAATCAAAGCCCATGACATAAAATCCATCTTATATCATACAGTATAAACTGTGTTGTTTCATCTTAACATTGTCACTGTGTTTAGTATGTAATTACAACAGCTTAATATTTCTTAACATTTCATGTAAAATCATGTTTTTATTACATTTCCCCTTTACATTTAGGGTTGTTTTTTGAATTGATTCCATTTATCTGTCTTTGCTTTCTTTATCTTGATGTTGTCCAAAAGCTTGTCCCGTGCTGCCTTTAAGTCATCAAATCTCCATCTGTTGGCTCCTTATTTTTCACTTTTCTTTGCTTCTCTGTTTACCTATAAATGCAATGAACATCTGTTTATGTGTGTCTGTCTGTCTGTATATTGTCTCTTTTTGGTTGTCTGCTTTTTGTTGGCCCAATAATAGTAATCTGTCTGGCGAGTACCTCACCAAATGTCTGACGATAGCTGGAATATACACGGGACCTTAAATTGATTTTTAAAAAGACAAGAGAATAGGTAGTGATTGATGGATTTTCTGTTAGTTTTCCAACCCACCCTTGTAAATAAGAAAATCCTGAAAGGCAATTTTATAGGTGGCTGATTACAGTTCTTTGGAGTTTGGTGACTTCCCTAACTTTGAGGACTGAGATAGTAGGGGCCCCTGATGATTAGCTGGCAAACTTGCATACATAATTCCTCTGTCTCCCCTTCTCACTTATTTGCCCTCTTTCCCTGCACCACAGGTCTGGGCCTTCCTGCAGCTTTGAACATTTCAGCTTGTGGTTCCAGATTAATAAAACAGTGAACTAATGAATTTTGGATGCAATCTTCACAGTTGGGGACAGGTTGTGCCTCATTAAGACCTGTATTATTGATCACATTGAAAACCTCCAGTTCCTCTGGAACCAGACTGTTAGGGCCAGGCACCCACTTCCCTTCTTTCATAAGGAGTGATAATTGTACTGTGGTAAAGGACTGATTGCTAATTGGGCATATTTTCAGACAAATCATCATCATGACTTGTCACTAAAACAGATGTCTTTAATAAGCATGTTGTCTGTCATGTGTCACTAGCCTGGTTATATTGGAGATAAGATTAAGGGTCTAATTAAATCAAAAATCCTCTTGATACTACTGACTAAAAGAGAAAGAAAGAAACTTTAAAGGGGTCAGTGATTGCACTTTTTTCACATTTTAACAGCTCACACATCTTAATTGAATTTTGGTCACACATTTAGTTTGAATTTTCTTTAATTATTAATTAATACTGCAGCAAAATTGTTTTTTTCTTTGTTTTGTTTCCAATTTCTGAGAAAGCCTGGATTCAGTGCATGTCTCTCTAAATCTTTCAGACCACATTCAACTTCACCCTCACTTTCACATCACTATTATTAATGTAGCACCTTAGTTAAGAAGAAGAAACTTTATTGTCATTACACATCAAGATACAACAAAATTCTGTTTAACAGTAATGACTTTGCAGCAGCTACAGTATAAATATGTATTAAAATAAATATTATGTAAATGAATATGTAATATGTTAAAATTAAATGGCTATATACAGTATATATATATATATATATATATATATATATATATATATATATATATATATATATACAGTATATATATATATATATATATATATATATATATATATACTGTATATATATATATATATATATATATATATATATATATATATATATATATATATATATATATATATATTAAAACCAACTAACAGTGTAATATCAAGGAACTAAAAAAGCTGTGCATTTTATAAGAGTGGAAAAGAAACAGTTATTACTGTAGTCCTAATTATTTCACAGGGTGGATTGGGAGTACTGAGATAGTCAGCAGAGGGGGGTATTCGTGGTTCTTACAGCAGTCTCTTCACAGTCATAGGAAAAAAAGCTGTATTTGAGTCTGATGATTAGAGCTTGCATGATTTTGAGTCTGCCAGAGGGGAGGCTGGTGAAGAAAGAATCTCCTGGGGGGGTAGGGTCATTCTGGATCTTTGTGGTCCATCGAAGGAGACAACTTGAGTAGATTTCATACAGGAGCAGGAGTGGGGAGCCAGTGATCCACTGAACATTTTGAGGACCCGCTGCAGCCATTTCCTCTCTGCCCTGGTGCAGCTGGCATACCACACCACACATTCACAAGTAAAGACACTCTCTACTGTACAGCGATAAAAGTTTCTCAGCAGAGGTGGAGGGAGTTTGTTCCTCTTCAGTGTTCTCAGAAAGAAGAGACGCTGCTGGGTTTTTTGATGATGTGACTGGTGTTCACAGTCAAACCCAGGTCCTCTGAGATGCACAGTCCGAGGAACTTGAAGTCTGTGACACGTTCCACCTCCTCCCCATTGGTGCTCAGTCCTGAATATGGTGTGGTCCTTGATTTCCAAAAATCAAAAATGATTTCTTTGGTCTTCCTTGTGTCAAGGTAAAGATGGTTATCACTGCACCAGGACACCAGCGGCAGGACCTCCTCTCTGTAAGGTACCTCATCATTATTGTGGATCAGTCCCATGATGGTTGTGTCATCTGCAAATGTGATGAGGGTGCTGGAGCCGTGAATGGCACGCAGTCATGGGTGTACAGCGTAAACAGGACTGGACTCAAGACACAGCCCTGAGGAACACCCGTGTTGAGGATGATAGTGGAGGATGTGGAAGTGCCCATCCTGTCGTGCTGGGGTCTATTTGTCAGAAAGTAATTGATCCACAGACAAAGGGGGGTTCCAAGCAGCAATGTCTGTAGTTTATTGATCAGCCAGCTGGGGCTGATGGAGTTAAATGCTGAGCTGAAGTCAACAAACAGCATCCTAATGTATGTGTTGGGGCTTTCCAGGTGCCTGAGGGCAATGTTGAGGGCGATGGAAGTAGCATGATCTCTGGATCTGTTGGACCTATAGGCAAAATGATGTTAGTCAAGGCTGGGTGAGATATGGGCCTTGATATGCTGCAACACCAGTCTCTCCATGCATTTCATGATCACCAGTGTCAAGGCCACAGGCCGATAGTCATGCAATCCTGTGATAGCAGAAGTTTTGGGCACAGGGATTATGGTGGTATTTTTCAGGCAGGTGGGGACAATAGCTTGCTGCAGCGAGCGGTTGAAGATGTTGGTGAATACTGCAGCAAGCTAGTAAGCGTATGATTTCAGCACCCTCCCTGGTACTCCATCCAGTCCTGGTGCTTTACTGGCAATGATGCTCCGCAGGACCCTCAGTACCCTCATGCTGTTGGAGGGTGAGGGGCTTGTCATGCTCTGATGGTGTCAGCACTTTGCCCTCTCTGTCTGCTGCATTCTTCCAAGTGGGAGAAAACGGTATTAACTCTCTGAGTGTGTCTGTTGTCGAATTGCGGCATAACCCCAGTAGTCAAGAGTGGTAAATATTTTTTGTCAATAAAATAGTTCAGATTTCCAAGGCTATAACTTGAAAGTGGTAAGATAATGGCTTACTGTCAATTAGAAAAATGTAAAATATGATCCAAAGTTTCAGATAGGAATAAATTTACGCATCTAATTTGCATAATGTCACAGCACCTCTTTAAATTCCATAACTCAGTCAAAACTGGACTTTGGACGTATTTACACAAAGAATGGTTCAGTCTTTTGACACAATTTTTTGTTCAGAGGTGCCTCATCATCTTATCTTCAAAGTATATGAACAAGAAATCAGTACAATATTTTAAAAAAAACACAGAAATTCCTCACTTACTGGCAGCCAAGAGGACTCGCTCACTGCCGTGGTCGCTGCGTTTTCACCCATCATGGTTGTTATTTTGCATTCTGTCGGTCATTTACGCTCTCTACCATATCTACAAGATAAGATAAGATAAGATAAGCCTTTATTAGTCCCACAATGGGGAAATTTCAGGATTGCAACAGCACAGGGATAGCAACACTCAGAGCAATAATTTAGAAGATAAGAAAATAAGAGCAGTGAATATACATATGTACACATAAATATATATGACTGGCGCCTAGTGGCTGCCCCGGCCTTGGATGCGCTCTGCAGAGCGTGCCCAAATGCCAAGTCACGTTTCGTTACCTTGTATTCATACATGTGTAATGACAATAAAGTTGAATCTCATCTCATCTCATCTCATATATAAATATAAATACACAGTGCGGAGCATTGTAGCTAGATGGACTAAACTATTTAGTTACCCTACATGGTATGAATATGTACCCATACATATTGTCACCCTCCATAGCGACTGATATTGTCCTAGTTGTATACTGGAGGGGACCATTTGTGTAAGTCTCTTGCGTCTTTTGCATTCAATACTATTAGGTCGTCATGTTTTTTTGCTATCTCTGAGAGCAGCCCTGCTTAGGTTATACAGTCTGGCAGCCGTAGGTAGGAAGGACCTGCGAAACCTCTCGGTCGCGCACCTAGGATAATGTAGTCTACTGCTAAATGAGCTCCTCAGTGCGTTCAGTATGTCCTGCATAGGGTGGGACTCGGACTCCAGCAGAGATAACAGTTTAGCCACCATCCTTCTCTCTCCTATCTCCTCCACTGGGTCAAGGCGTTGCCCCAGGACAGAGCTAGCTTTCTTGATTAGTTTGTTCAGTCTCTTCCTATCAGCTGCTGTAATGCCATTGCCCCAGCAGACCACTCCAAAAGTGATGGCTGATGCCACCACCGTGTCATAGAATGTCTTCAAGAGCACCCCTTGTACACCAAAAGACCTGAGCCTCCTCAGTAGGAACAGCCTGTGCTGTCCCTTCTTGTAGAATGCGTCGGTATTGTGTGACCAGTCTAGTTTATTGTTCAGATGAACACCCAGGTACTTGTAGGATGTCACCATTTCAATGTCTGTTCCCTGGATGTTTACTGGTGCTGTGAGGGGTTGTCCTTGCCTGCGGTAGTCCACCACCAGCTCCTTAGTTTTCCTCGCGTTGATCTGGAGGCAGTTCCGATGGCACCAGTCCACAAAGTCCTGGATAAGTCCTCTGTACTCAGCTTAATCTCCGTTGGAGATGAGGCCGACGATTGCAGAGTCATCAGAGAACTTCTGTAGATGGCAATGTGTTGTGTTGTGTGAGAAGTCCGCAGTGTAAAGGGTGAACAGGAAGGGAGCCAAAACCGTTCCCTGGGGGGCCCCCCGTGCTGCCGATGATCGTGTCAGACACACAATTCCGGGTTCTCACAAACTGTGGCCGATTAGTGAGGTAGTCCAGGATCCATGAAGACAGGTCCACCCCTGTGCACAGCAGCTTGTCCTTCAGGATCATCGGTTGGATGGTGTTGAAAGCACTGGAGAAGTCAAAGAACATGATCCTCACCGCATTCCCGGGCTTCTCCAGGTGGGGCAGAGAACGGTGAAGGAGGAAGATCACTGCATCCTCCACCTCAATGCCATGCTGGTAGGCGAACTGGAGTGGATCCATTGCTGGTCCCACCAGGGGGCGGAGGTGAGCAAGGAGCAGTCTCTCCAGGCTCTTCATCATGTGAGACATCATGGCCACTGGTCTTTAGCTGTTCAGGTCTTTGGGGTGGGAAGTCTTTGGTACAGGTACCACACAAGATGTTTTCCACAACTGTGGTACCCTCCCCAGCTTCAGGCTCAGGTTGAAGATGTGCTCCGCAATCCCACACAGCTGGTCTGCGCAGGACTTGAGGAGCTTTGTGATGCTGATGCTGATGCTGATGCTGATGCTTTGTGCAGATCCAGTCCCGAGGCCTTCCTCGCCTTGATCTTCCTCAGCTCCGTCCTCACCTGCGTCTTAGTGAGAGTCAGGTTGGGGGGCTCTGTGCTGGAAGTGGGGGGGTGTTGGTGGAGTGGGGTGTGGACAGCAGGTCTCGATGACTTTAGAGGCAGCAGTGGTTGGTGTGCAGTCGGGGGGGGGGGGGGGGGCGGCGGTTCGTCAAACCTATTAAAAAACAGGTTCAGATTGTGCGCCCACTCCCTGCCCCCCGTGGCCTGGGAGGAGGTATGCTGGAGCCCAGAGATGGTTTTGAGGTTTCTCCAGACCCCACCAATGTCGCTCTGTTGCAGCTTGTCCTCCATCTTCTTCCTGAAGCTGTCCTTGCCTTCTCTGATCTTCCTCCTCAGCTCCCTCTGTACGGACTTCAGCATCTCCCTGTTCCCTGACCTGAAGATCCTCTTCTTCTCTCTCAGAAGTGTTTCAGTGCTACAAAGTCTTATGATTATCCCTCATAAATTTCACTTGTATCCCGCGGCTATTTTCCACGTACAAAGCTGACTAAGTGACGGTGCAGGATGATGGACGGCAGTCATATTAGCTTTCTGGGCTAAAATGCTAAAAACAGGAAATGGAAATGAGGAGTTCTTCTTCTTTGGTGTATTACATGTCATCCATTGAGTCCTCCAACGGATGTCTGCCACCTTCTGAAACTGGCAGATCAGTACAAATCAGTACAAATCCTCAATGAAGACGATCATGTCAGAGTGAGATGACAGGCGCAGCGCCACGCTCTGCCACTAGGGGCACACAAAATCTCACACTCAAAAGGTTAAGCTGGCCCATTAGAGAGCTGTCGGCATGGGAGGGGGTATTGTGGCACTGTTTGTAATCCGTGATGTTCTGGGTGCCTCACCACAGAGAGCGGGGATTGTTTTCCCTGAAGCTGGCCTTTATCTACTCTTTATACTTTGTTTTGGCAGCCTTGATGCCTTTATTAAGGTCTGCTCTAGCCTTCCTGTAAGCCTCTCTGTCTCCTGACCTCAGGGCTGAATTCCTGGCCTGCAGCAGCGCTCTGACAGTGAAACCAGGGTTTTTGATTGGGGAATGTTTTGACCAGTCCTTCTCACTTCCGCCTCCAAAGAGAGCAGACGCCTTTTCTCTTCTCTCTTGCTCCCGACTCATTTCCTCCTCCCTAAACTAACTGGATCCCAGCTTGCTGTCATCTGTCTGCGTCTTACTGCTGATTATCGAAAGAAAGAAATTATGGAATTAATAAGCTGGGCTTTGAACGCAATTGACACTATCTTTTCAACGAGGAAAAGTGCCCCAGGGGAGGTTGTTTGCCCAGCAGGAACGGCTCCAGCGGGCTATTTACGGGAGACAAGTAATTGGAAGCTCTTGTGCCTGACTAATCTTTTTATCAAAGATGTAGAAGATTTGTACGTCTTCGTAGTAATGGTGATTGGGATCATTCTGATTGGATCTGGGATTGTCCTGGTGTACCGCAAATTGTTGAAGATGGATACAACCTATCAAAATGCTGGCCAGGCGAGGTTCATCCATCAAATTGAAAAAATGGAGAAGACCCTGATAGCGACAAATGGAGAACTGTCTCGGAAGGTGGATTACATCATGATTACGCTTAGGTCTATCCACGATGGACTCAACTCCCAGCAATGAAGGATTAAGTACTGAATCTGTAAGAGAATATAAAGTTTTTCTCTGTGTTCAGTACCATTCGGCTTTAATCCGGCTCCCTCACAAAAATCCTCCTGATCATCTGCAGTCTGTGTTTTTCAAAACATTGAGCTCATGGCCTTTGGACAGGCAGCTGCATGGCCAAGGACAAAAAACTGCCAGCAGTTAGACACAACATCTCCTGCCAAAGAGTCCTTGTTGTTCTTAACTGATACAACACTCACACTTCAACATTACACTCATACTGATCCACACAGCTGACGATAAAGATGACTCACACACTGCTCTCTCTGTATCTTGTGAACTTTTGGTCTGCTGATTGTGCATTGAGGGCTTTTTTTTTCTTTGTAATCATAATATTGATCATATGTGACCACTATTCTGAAATCAATGATTTTTTTGCTCCTTCCTATTGTATTATTCTTATGCCACCTGTACCCTTCTGTTGGCAGGCGTGTTTCAGATGCCGCCGCGTCACCGGAAATGCAGGTTCATTTTCTGTGTCAAGTCAAATCCCTCGTATGTTATCAGAATCTGTTAATGTACTTGGCAATAAATTCTTTCTGAGTTCTGAGTTCTGAGTTTCCTTGTGTTACTGTGTCCATGCAGAAGTTGATGTATGACAGCACAGAGGAGGTGTGGAGTTCAATGTCTGGGTGTTCAAAGAGCTCCCACATGGTGTCCTCAAAACAGTCTTGAAGAATTAATGTGGCCTCCTTAGTCCACATCGCCACCTGAGCAAACCTCAGGTGGTGAGCATGAGCCAACTCATGTAAATTTGTCTCCAAGAATAAATGAAATAATGCATCACTGGTGGGTAGGGTTTGTGGTTTCAGTGGTCCACAGATATGACCAGTCCCTGGAGTACAATAAGTACAGAAACGTTTGTGAATGAGCAAAGACTAGTGGCTAAACTGTTAGCTTCAGCTAGCTGACTTGGTGATGCTAAAGGTACAAAGTATGTAGCATCACAATGAAAATACAGCAAAACAAGCCAAAATGATGTGTGAGATATCACTGACTGTTAGTTAGTGAACCAGGTGGAAACAGTGATGTCACTTACGGTGACTGGAATCTAAAGAAAATAACAATATAAACGGTAGCTTCCTAGTACCACTGTTAGCTCTTAAGCTAATGCATGTGGCTCCCCTCTCATACATCTCCCATCTACATGACCAGTGTTGCCAACTCCTCAGTAAGCAAAGTAGCTATTGGCTGTCCTAAAAGTCACTAGAAGTCAATGATGCCGCAACCTAATTTGCATAATTTTCATGTGCATGTAACTGTAATGGACACTGTAGGAGAGAAGAACAACATAGACAAAAAGTGAGTAAAAAAAAACACCCTAAATAAGTTTGGAACTACAAATTAACTGACAGAGTTTAAAGTTATTATTATTATTATTATTATTATTATTATTATTAGATAAGATAAGATAAGATAAGATAAGCCTTTATTAGTCCCACAACGGGGAAATTCCAGGATTGCAACAGCACAGGGATAGCAACACTCAGAGCAACAATCAGAAGGCAAGAAAAAAAAAAAAAAAAAAAAAAAACAAGCAAGCAAGAGCAGCTAATAAACATATGTACGTATTACTATAAAATATATATATATACACACACACACAGACACACAGTGCAGAGCATTGTAGCTGGATGGAATAAATATATGAATATATGAACACACAGTGCAGAGCATTGTAGCTAGATGGAATAAATATGTAAATATATAAACACCCACAGTACGGAGCATTGCAGCTAGGTGGAATAAATATGCAAGTATATAAACACACACAGTGCGGAGCAATGTAGCTAGATGGAATAATATGTAGATATATAAATATATAAACACCCACAGTACGGAGCATTGTAGCTAGATGGAATAAATATGCAAATATATAAACACACACAGTGCAGAGCATTGTTGCTAGATGGAATGAAACAGCATAACCGTCTACTTAGTTATCCTACATGGTATGATTATGTGCCCATACATATTCTCACCCTCCATAGCGACCGGTATGTTCCTAGTTGTATGCCGGAGAGGACCATTGTGTAAGTCTATTGCATCTTTTGCATTCAAAAAACTATTAGTTTGTTACGTCTTTTTGCTATCTCTGCGAGCAGCCCTGCTTAGGTTGTACAGTCTGACAGCCGTTGGTAGGAAGGACCTACGAAACCTCTCGGTTGTGCACCTGGGATGATGTAGTCTGCTGCTAAATGAGCTCCTCAGTGCATTCAGTATGTCCTGCATAGGGTGGAACTCGGACTCCAGCAGAGATGACAGTTTAGCCACCGTCCTTCTCTCTCCTATCTCCTCCATCGGATCAAGGCGCTGCCCCAGGACAGAGCTAGCTTTCTTAATCAGTTTGTTCAGTCTCTTCCTATCGGCTGCAGTAATGCCACTGCCCCAGCAGACCACTCCAAAAGTGATGGCTGATGCCACCACCGTGTCATAGAATGACTTCAGCAGCGCCCCTTGTACACCAAAAGACCTGAGTCTCCTCAGCAGGAACAGCCTGCGCTGTCCCTTCTTGTAGAGTGCATCAGTATTGTGTGACCAGTCTAGTTTATTGTTCAGATGAATACCCAGGTACTTATAGGATGTCACCATCTCGATGTCTGTTCCCTGTATATTTACTGGTACTGTGAGGGGCTGCCCATGCCTGCGGCAGTCCACCACCAGCTCCTTAGTTTTCCTCGCGTTGATCTGGAGGCAGTTCCGATGGCACCAGTCCACGAAGTCCTGGATAAGCCCTCTGTACTCAGCTTCATCTCCATTGGAGATGAGGCCAACGATCGCAGAGTCATCAGAGAACTTCTGTAGATGGCAGTGTGTTGTGTTGTGTGAGAAGTCCGCAGTATAAAGAGTGAACAGGAAGGGAGCCAGCACCGTTCCCTGGGGGGCCCCCGTGCTACTGATGATCGTGTCGGACACACAGTCCCGGGTTCTCACAAACTGAGGCCGGTTCGTGAGGTAGTCCAGGATCCATGATGACAGGTGCTGGTCCACCCCTGCGCGCAGCAGCTTGTCCTTCAGGATCATCGGTTGGATGGTGTTGAAAGCACTGGAGAAGTCAAAGAACATGATCCTCACCATATTCCCGGGCTTCTCCAGGTGGGACAGAGAACGGTGAAGGAGGAAGATCACCGCATCCTCCACCCCAATGCCATGCTGGTAGGCGAACTGGAGTGGATCCATCGCTGGTTCCACCAGGGGGCGGAGGTGAGCAAGGAGCAGTCTCTCCAGGGTCTTCATCAAGTGGGACGTCAAGGCCACCGGTCTGTAGCTGTTCAGGTCTTTGGGGTATTATTATTATTATTTAGTATACAATGTTCATAAACAGTCTAAATGGACCAAAAAGAGAAAATAAAATTAAAAAAAACTGAGAAAATGATGGTAACTAGTCTGACTCTAATTCAGGTTACTCGGATTATTCACTTTATTCAGCTAATTGTAAGCCACGGCAGAATCAGCCAGCAGCGGCTTCGTGCATGTGTGATTCATTTGCAGTCTGGATGAGGAGGGGTCAACATCTCCTGCTCTGACTGCAGCTCAGAGGGATTGCTGTGTGAGGACTGGGCCACCTGTGAGTGCTTTGAGAACGGGAAGGAGCCCACGGCAGCACCCACTACTTGTTGAGAAGACTACGATATGTGCTTTCACCTAACAGTCTCCAAAAGTCTCCAGTAACATCAGAAGAAGTCACTAGATTTGTCGCTAGTCACTTTTTTGCAAAAGAATACTCACTAAATATATCAACAAAGTTACTAAGTTAATGACAACACTTTACATGACACAGCTGGGTGGCCAATAATGCAGCAGTGGGCAGGTATGAAGACTTGTGACATTTATGTCATGACGCGCCTCTAATGAGGCGCAGAGAGGTACAGATTCATGCACAGGATTTCACCACAGACAAATTTATTAAAGTCCCAAAAACGGTGTAGACATACAAAAAATGCAAAGAGAATAACTTACAATGATCCACGGCGTAAAGTGGCAAAGCTCAGCAAAGCAGGAACCATGGTGTGACATGGTAATGACAAATAAAAATTCAGCAATGAGTAGCAGAGAAAGAGCTGGCTAAATACATGGATTAATGGTGGGTAACTGGGTGCACCTGAGCGAGGAAGCAGGGGGAGAAATCACAGAACAGAGAACAGCTGGGTGTCAAGAGAGAAGGGGCGTGGCCAGACCAGCAGGCTGACAGGCAGTGCCCATGCAAGTGCAGACCAACAAAGCTGCCTCACAGCTGCCGGCCAGAAAGCAGAGAAACAAATGCCGAACTAAACTAGAAATGAAGTGCAAATAAACAAGACATGGTAAAGCAATACACAAATAAATATAAACACAGAAAAACCATTGGGACTGAGCCTAGGAGAATCCTGGCTCAGAACCAAATACATCAAAATACACATATGATGATGACGCACAGAGGAAGGTCACAGAACCGAGCCTGAAGGACAAACTGGCTCGGTTCATGACAGAGCCCCCCTCCCAAGGGGTGGAACCAGACACCCAACGTACCATCAAAAGAGAGGAAAAAAACAAAACCTGCCCCCCTCCCCCCAGCAGGAACAGCAAACATCAAACCAGGGCAAGAGGTAGGGGGAAACAGGTCAGGAGGGAACAAAAAAACAACCCCGCTCAGGGCCCACAACAGAAAAACACCACAATAGCCCCCCCCCCCCCCCCAGTCCAAAGGCATGGAGGCTTGGGAGGCCTCCCCGTATCCCAGTCCCAGAAGATGGCCCGGCAGACAGAGTCCAGTGGCCTGCCAGAGGACATGGGCACCTGACCCAGAGACTCAGTCCCTCAGGCAGCTGGCCAGTGCTGTTGAGCCACCAGGACCGGAGCGGGGAAGCAGGAGGTGGTTCTCCCACCGAAAAGCTCAAAGGCAGGAAGCCGGACCGGAGGAGGGGAACCCTCACGGCGACTGGTGGTGGAGGAAGGGAGGCCACAATGGCATCTAGCAGAGGGGTGAAGGCCCCGGCGTCCTCAGGCAGACTGGCAGCACCCTCGGTGGCCCCAGCTTGGGACACAGCTGCACCCTCAGTGGATCCAGCTTGGGACACAGCTGCACCCTTGGTGGACCCTGACTGGGCCAGTGTTGCACCCTCGGTGGACCCCGGATGGGCCGATGTTGCACCCTTGGTGGGACCCGGGCTGGAGCGTAGCGCCCATGACGGGTCCATGCTGGAGCACAGCACCCACATCTGGCTAACACTGGGGCACAGCCCCTACGAGGGTCCTAGGCCTGGATGCCGCACCCACGAAGACTCAGCCTGCGGCAGGACCCACACGACAGCCTCAGGCAGAAGGGGAGCTAGACCCACGACATCATCTGGCGGTGAGACCAGACCCACGGACACCCCTGGCAATGGTGGAACTTCTCCGGTGATCCTAGGTGAAGGCTCAGAAAGGACAGGAGAAGAGAAGTGGTTAGGGTCACCGGCAGCAGTGGAGCCCAGCGAAGTGAGTTCAGATGAAGCTGAGGGCTGCACCTGACTCTCTTCACCAAGAGCCAGACAAGATCTCTCCAAAACTGACATAAGAAACACAAGAGAGATCACCTGCCTGAGCTCAAGCAACACCTCCATCCAGGACTCCGTCAAACTTGGCGATGACATCTTGGGCCCGGCCTCTAGGAGGTCTAGCTCTGGCTCCCACTCGGCTGCGATTGCCTCCACAGCTGGCAAGATGGTGGTGGCAGTCCTGGTGCCCCCAGGTGAAATGACTCATGCTGGTGACTCCTCTGGCGTGGTGGCTGAGGGTCCACTCCATGCTGGCTCTGGTCTGAGCTCCTCCAGGGCCACGGGCTCCTCCATCATCCGGCTGCTAGGTTCCGGGGCCGGCGGACACTCAGGAAAAAATGGAGGGGACACCGAGAGGATAGGGAGAGAGTTAATAACTGCAGCTGGAGGAGAGAGCCCAGCGGACTGCTTAAACTGGGTCTCTCTCCCGGGGGACAGACAAAGTTTATTATGATTAAATTGAGCAGAATGAAAAAACTTGCCTGTCATCCTGGTCTTTGATGTTTACAGCTGCATAAGGCAGGCAGTCATCCTTCTCCATGCCAATGTTGAATCCGGGCCCCCCAGAGGAGTGCGGAGGAGCCATCTGCATGGCGACGGAGGTGGGCGTAGCCGGGGAAGACCTGGAGAGCCTCTCGACAGCTGGAGGAATCGTCGACGTGACTGTAGGTGCAGCAGCGGTGGACAGAGAGCACGAGGGCGGCCCTGCTGCGGGAGAAGTCAGGCTAGACGATGTCGACGAGGAGAAGGGCCTTCTCTGATGGAACGCTGCAGGATGACGTGGTTTCCTTGGTGCTGGAACTAGCGACGAGCGTGCTGGGATCAACGCAGGTGTAGGAGCCACCTTCTCCAGCCCCTCACCCGGGATTGGCAGGGAATAAATGGAGGAGAGGATATCTTTTGCCCTCGAATTGCTCCACAGGCTGGGAAAAGCCTGCATAACTTGGCCTGCGCTGTTGCGGCTCTCATGGACCTTCTTAGAGGGACGGGAGGCTCGTGTCTGCGACCATATGTCATCCAGGAGGCGCACTGCCCACCACTCCACTTCGTCCATGGTGAGAGAGACTCCAGACCAGGTAAGGGAAAAACAATTCAAAAAGGGAAAAATAATGTCTGCGTGTAATCCGCTGAATCTTTTTTGGGCTGGATTATTCTGTCATGACACGCCTTTAACGAGGCACAGAGAGGGACAGATTCACATGCAGGATTTCACCACAGACAAATTGATTAAAGTAAAGTCCCAAAATGGTGTAGACATACAAAAAATGTAAAGAGAATAACTTACAATGATCCACATAGTGATGGGAAGGCAGGCACCGGTGCGCCGAATGGTGCTCCGATCTTATCCAGGAAATATTTGGCGAGGAGTGTTTCGAGGCATGCATCATGACGTATGTGTTGACGTCGTACCACGTGACTGGGTCAGGAAGCCGTTCATGATTTTCCACGCAACATGAAATAAAGTGAGCAGCAGTACCCAATGGAAATCCCAGTCCCTCACGTTTTGTTTTGTCATGCCAATTGTCAGATGGAGCCAGCACCAAAAACACGGACTTTTCCCGTTTGGGAACAGTTTGAGCGCATTTCTCCCATTGATGTATTTTTGACAAATAGTGGCTATTTATTGTAACTGAGGTGATGGTTTAGTGGTAATACATCTGTTTTGCAAGTGGGAAACCTGGGTTCGAATCCCAGCTGTGTTATTCTTTTAATTTCATTTTTATTTGCAAGGTGAAGTGTCTCTTGTGTTTCAAAGAGCTTGGATCATTATTACGCATCATTATGCTGAGGCACTATTGCCATCGTGCCCTGCATGAGAATAAGGCCAGAGTTGAATACAGTATACTGGGACAGTATAAGACTGTTGAAAATGTATTATTTCTTAATAAAAATGGATAAGTAGTACAAGCACACAAAGTAACAGAGACACATTCACTGGAGTCACCCCAGTTTTATTATTTCTTTTTTCCCTTATGATCATTGATGTTTCTTAAAAGACAGTGCATTTATTGAAATTGAAAAATACACATTGTAAAAATCTGCATGCTGTATACTTTGTCGACTACATGGCCTAGTAGAGCAAATGAAGTTCCACATAAGGCCTATGTGAACCATTTTGATGAAAGGCCTCAAGTCCTCCAGAAAGCCTCATTTGGCCATCACTAGATCCACGGCGTAACATGGCAAAGCTCAGCAAAGCAGGAACCATGGCGTGACATGGCAGTGACAAATAAAAATCCAGCCATGAGTAGCAGAGAAAGAGCTGGCTAAATACATGGACTAATGGTGGGTGACTGGGTGCACCTGAGCAAGGAAGCAGGGAGAGAAATCACAGAACAGAGAACAGCTGGGTGTCAAGAGAGAAGGGGCGTGGTCGGACCAGCAGGCTAGTGCAAATAAACAAGACATGGTAAAGCAATACACAAATAAATATATACACAGAAAAACCCCTAGGACTGAGCCTGGGAGAATCCCGGTTCAGAACCAAATACACCAAAATTCACATATGATGATGAAACACAGAAGAAGGTCATGGAACCGAGCCTGAAGGATAAACCGGCTTGGTTCATGACTATTTACCTTTTAGTGACATTTCCCATTTCTTGGCATACAGGAAAATACAAGAAAGAGTCAAAATGGCTTCTTAGAAAGAAAATCGAGATAAAGGCTGCGTTCTTGTTAAAGAGAAATGAGTATTTTGATATTTTTCTGATAACCATGTGACCAATAGATGCATTTCAGGAGGTTTAAACCTAAACAATTTTTCAGTCAGTGACTCCTTTAAACTTGGATCGGGGGGGGGGGGGGGTTTCTTTTTTTTTTTTTGCCACAGTTCAAATTTCTATTATTTCATTGAAAAATATATGAAATGTGACTTTGAATATATTATTGGTATTGGTTATATAAAGATTTAACTCAATGATTTGCATTGATCATTAAAAAAATACCACAGAAAAACACTAAACTGGAGTAAAAGGGGAACAGGAATTGTTTTCCTGAGAATGACCCTCTTTAGAGGAAAAAAAAGAGAAATTTACTTGTCCTTAATTCTTTGTGTGAAATTGGTGTGAGGATGAGGTTTATTTTGTTGTTTTCTCTTTGATGACTATATTTTGTTCTCACAAGCAGCTGGCCATAAAAAATTAAATGGATGCTAAGTGACTAATGCACTTTCTCAGTCTCATGTTGAGGCAATAAAAAATTAACACTAGAAATAATTAATTTTGATTGGTGCCAACAGTGCTAAAAAAAAAAAAACTTCTGTTGTGGACCCATGAGTAATTCATATCTCCTACAAATATGGCTCTTCGCGTACATGCAGAATAATGTCACTTCCATGTTATATAAATTCTGAAAGACTTTTTACTTATGTTCCAACTTGTTGTGATCACAGTATGCCCCTGTGTACCTCAGCCTGGATTTGAAAATTTATTTGCTTTTATTTTGAAGTTCTACACCATCATCTAATATGCATTTGACCAGAGGTAAACATGCTTCCTAAGCAGGATTTCATTTTGTAGCTATTAATTCTTACCTTTCTCCCTGGCATGGCTCATTGTCACACTACTGAAAACATTGCTCCTTTTGTTTTGCTGTCAACTACATGCAATATCGCTACTAGCACTGCATGCCTTAAATTTAACTGTCATTTAGCCTAATGCGGCGCCCAGTTCTTCTTGTTTACATAATGTTTGCCTACAACTACCACTGTGGCTGTTAGTCTGTTGTCTGAAAGTGATTCAACAAATAGATCTGATGTTAACAGCAAGTGTATGTGTGAGTCACCATCTTTAGGAGATTACTTTTTTTTTAAAGTAATTTCTATACAAATAAAGTATACATGAGGAAGCTATACGGTCATTGTTTGATCTTGAGATGGCATTTTGTATTCAGTTAGTGTTGGAAGAAATCAAGCTTGAAACTATTTTGGTCACTTACTGTTACTGTACTGGCACTGGAGTTACAGAAAATGTAGCTAATAATGCCAGTATACATTTCTAAGTACATGATAGTCTTCTGTGCTATAAAGTAATATTCATTTTTTTCCACTTGCTGTTTTTGTACAGAGGCAGTCTACAGTACATCAGTCATACAAAGCACAAGCATTACTCTATGCACATGTAAATTAGACTTATTTCTTACTTTACAATTTCATAAAAAGACAAAAATACAGTGAAACATTTGATTAAAAGCTGTTTACAACACAGTAATCTGCTATGACCAAGCTAAGATTTATACATTCACTTACTGAAGTTCCCTAATCCCGACAGACACTCACACACACCACAGATTTCTCTCTCTCTCTCTCTGCCCCTCATGCTATCCCCATATGGCATCCTGCTGAATGAATGAATCCATCCTGACAACAAATGGGATATGAGACAAAGAATATGTTTCCCTTCACTCCTCTGTATTACTAATACATAGACTGTTGGGTAGCATAGCATAAATACTTTAACCACGTCACCTCCATTTGTAACTGTGTGGACCAAACAGATTCAAGCAGGAACATATGAAATATGAATTGTCGTCTTATAATGGCCTTTTGTGCGTATGTGCTTTTGTGGGTGGGTGTGGGTGTGTTGTTTTTGCACTGTAGTCACATTCTGCCGCCGAGACTTTCTGGCATTGTAGTCAAAGTAAATTTTTGAAGGAGAGGGTCATGCCCTTTTCTTGACTAAAGGGAATCATAGCAGGGCAATATAAGGGAATATTTATTTGTTTCCATACACTAATCCAAAATTACATGTATAATTGTACCTACTATATCTTTCAACCTTATAGAAAGAAGAGTCATGGCATTATATTATTAGTGTTACTGTAAAATCAAATGTTAAGATTACAACCTTAACAAATTTATATGAATGTAAAAACATAGAATAGATTAAAAAAAGCTACATAATGTAACTGATTATGTAACAATGTAATGGAAATATGGTATAAGTCAGTTTCTGTCATGATTGCATCACAGAATTTTGATAGATAAAAAAAAGCTGAAACAAAATCAAGCAAGAATACCTTACAAAAAAGATACTGCTTGTGCGTTTAAAAAAAAAAAAAGTTGTTCACTACAAAATCCTAGTTAGCTGTGCAAATGCACAGAGCATGTAGACCAGAGGCAACGTGGTTTCTTGGAGCTTGTACTACACTTCTGTTGGACATCATGTCAACCAAGGGCTGATCCATCACACTCACGAACGAGCACACACACTGGCTGTGAATCTCCGACCACAGATCTGTCATTGTAAAGGCTGTAGAACAACTTGTCTGTTTCACACACAGACACACACACTGCAACTAAACTGCTGTACTACATCTTAAATCACGGGTCCATCATTGTACTGGCTGGAGAACATCTAGTTTGCCTTGTTACAAACCTAAGACTGCAAATTGAGGCAATTACAGCTTCATAGATTTTATGCTTAGCAAACACACAAAGGAAATTTCACTTTGGCTTGATAATATTGACGGAATTTATTTCACACACTGTTGCACAATGTCTTAATTACACAAGCATAAAAGGCAAAATAGAGTGTAAATGTGAATTTGTAGCATTTGATCTGAAACACCTCACCAGCTGTTTTCTGACAACCATTGTGAAAAAGATATCCAACTTAACTTCGGGGAGACTGAAAACTCTCAATGAACCTACGTGTGTTTTGGTTTAAACCTACAAATGCAGGGATGAAGGTTCACCAATTGTTCATTGGTGCAGTGCATTATCAATAAACATTTAAGTACCTCTATTTGTAAATTACAACCACCTTGAAGCCATGTGATATGATATTTTTCACTTAGTTTTGAGTCAAATAAAGGTTTTGTCATAATTGGCCCTTTCAGGGCAGAAATGAGGCACCAGTCACCAGCACTGAGTTTGCACATTTAATAAAGAATAAACACAAAATAACAGCCACAAAGGCAACTTCCAAAAAGGCAACAACAAAGGACCAGGTGATTTACAAAAGGCTATTTACAAGGACCACGAAGAGTGTCTACAGAAAAATACAAATAATGAAAAAAACCACAAAAGGTAACTTACATATAACAGGTGAGGTAAAGACCTAAGCAGAAGAAAGACTGAAATTGGACGTGGGGATTCCAATTCGCTCAAGACGAGGTCGCTGCGAGGAATAATCCCCGCAAGCGAGCTTAAATAGTAATACAGGAACTCAAACATGAATCAGGTGTGGAGTGAAAGTGATTAACTAAACACAAACAGCTGTGACAACCACTAAAAGACTTGACAGCTGGAAGTCACAAACTGCACTGTCAAAATAAAAGCACGAAACATAATGGACGAAAAATCAAGACTAAATACAAATACAGAAAAAGAGAAAAACCACAAAGACCTGAGTGCAGCACAGACCCGCGCTTGGCATCATTACAGTGCCCCTCCCTTAAGCGGTGGGTCCTAGACACCCCACTCTAACAACAAGGGGAAGAAATTACACCCACACCCCAAAAGGAATGACTACCAAAAACAGACCCCGGGAGGGTGGTGGGGGGATCCAGGCCTGGAGGGAGAGACACAAACCCAACAAAACAAACAAACAAACATGATCACAAATCTAACCAAAACAAAGCCAAAAAATCAAACGAAACAAGTTAAACAATGGATCAGTTCAGGTGGCCTCTCAGAGTCCCGATTCCACCCGACCATCAGGTAGAAAAGGTCGGTCAGTTTACCAGGTCTCCAAAGCCACCCAAGCAACCGAGAAAGCTCGGGCGGTCTCCCTGCGTCTCTGGGCAAGCGGGTCGTGAAGCACCACACACCCCCTCCTGGAGGCGGCAGCTGGAACCAGTACTCACCGCAGACCCCCAGACCCAGACGATGGGTACCCGATGAGGAAGATGGTGGGAGGAGAACCAGACAAGTCCTGGTGGCAGGACAGAAAGTCTTACTGCTGGAATGTTTAAAAAGACCAAATCTTTTTACAGTGCAGATAATCAGGCCAAAGAATCCATAAAAGTGCAGCTATTCTTCTGGGTCTGAATGAGTTTTTAACTAAGGCCCAGCAAAGCCAATCTCTTTCCCATGTCCTCTTGCTGCTGACTTAATTTGAGAAAGTTGCTTTTGTATGTGACCAAGGAGATGGTTTCCAAAAAGGGTTTCAAACTCACAGCTTCCCACACCAGAGTCAAACACCCTACTTGTGTCACCAAACATGTTACCCCACTTAGCAAGCCTAGCAGGAATTCTTTTATTGACTCCATTACATATTTCCTCCTTGATTTTGACATTGTCTTGATGTCAAAGGAGCATTTAAGCTTCAAGGATTTTTACCATCTGACTATGTCATCGCTAGTGAGACCTGCTATCAACACCACTTGTGGGAACGGGGGAATCAAACTCACAACCTTCCATGCTAGTGACACTAGACAGTGGAGTTCATACTGTATTTAACACTTGTTCACAATCACCATCATGCAATGTAGACGTGTGCAAGACACGCCCACTGACCAACACATGGTCATTAAAACAAATACTGGACAATCAGTTTGTGCGCACTGCAAGTGTTAGTACATTTCTACACATTACATTTTGACAAGCATCAACTGCTGTTGTTGTCGTTGCTGCAGGTTATGGATGTTACCAGTTGAACATCATTTGTAGCATACTTTTTATGGTGTCTGGTGAGTGAGCCCTCTGGTGGTTCCCAGGTGAGTATGTTTGTTAACATCATCGGGATGATCCTAATTACTGGCAGCTGGCTAATTGTCCCCACCTTCTCCCGGTTGCTGAAAGAGTATAAGTAGGAGTGGTGGAGAGCTGACCATTGCGGACTGATGGGTAAAACTGCTAGCAAAACTGTGATCTGTAAGTCTTATCTGAACAATACTTCCCTTGTCTTGAAACTAACTCTTGTTTTCTGTCAGGTGAAACTGCCTGTAACCAGTCTGCCAGTGGGTTGCCCCACTCACCTGTTTCTGCCTGGGCTCCTCACATCTACACATTTCTCCCCCTCACCAACCAAGGATATCCTGTAAGTCTTTGGAAAATATCTTCGTTATTAAATCTTGTCTGTCACAGACTCACCCCTCTGGCCTGAACCTCATCTGCATCTGGAACCCTGTCAAAGAGCCTATATGTATGTACACATGTGGACAAAATTGTTGGTACCCCTCTGTTAATGAAAGAAAAACCCACAATGGTCACAGAAATAACTTGAATTTGACAAAAGTGGTAATAAATAAAAATTCTATGAAAATCAGACAATGAAAATCAGACAATGCTTTTGAATTGTTTCAACAGAATTATTTTAAAAAACAAACTCATGAAACAGACCTGGACAAAAATGATGGTACCCTTAACTTAATATTTTGTTGCACAACCTTTTGAGGCAATCACTGCAATCAAATGATTTCTGTAACTGTCAATGAGACTTCTACACCTCTCAGCAGGTATTTTGGCCCACTCCTCATGAGCAAACTGCTCCATTTGTCTCAGGTTTTAAGGGTGCCTTCTCCAGATGGCATGTTTCAGCTCCTTCCACAGATGTTCAATAGGGTTTAGATCAGGGCTCATAGAAGGCCACTTTAGAATAGTCCAATGTTTGGCTCTTAGCCATTCTTGGATGTTTTTAGCTGTGTGTTTTGGGTCATTATCCTGTTGCAAGACCCATGACCTGCGACCGAGATCAAGCTGTCTGACACTGGGCAGCACATCTCTCTCTAGAATACCTTGATAGTCTTGAGATTTCATTGTACCCTGCAAAAATTCAAGACACCCTGTACCAGATGCAGCAAAGCAGCCCCAGAACATAACAGAACCTCCTCCATGTTTCACAGTAGGGACAGTGTTCTTTTCTTGGTATGCTTCATTTTTGTGTCTGTGAACATAGAGCTGATGTGCCTTGCCAAAAAGTTCCAGTTTTGTCTCATCTGTCCATAGGACATTCTCCCAGAAGCTTTTTTTTTTTTTTTTTTGTTACTTATTTGTACCCATAGGTAGATTTGGTTTGCAGTCTGGTGACAAGCCACCGGCTGCCGGTCGCTGCTTGCGCGAGCGCCCTAAACCTACATGTTTTTGGTATGCGGGAGGAAACCGGAGAAATCCCGGAGTAAACCCACGCAACACGGGGAGAACATGCAAACTCCACACAGCTCACTGTTGGTCGGGGGCTGGGATCGAACCCACGATCTCATGATCCCCGCGATCCCCCGGCCGAGGGTAAAACTGTACTGCCACAGTGCTAAACCACTGCGCCACCGTGCAGCTTTGTGGCTTGTCAACATGCAGTTTGGCAAATTCCAGTCTGGTTTTTATGATTTGTTTTAAACAGTGGTGTCCTCCTTGGTCGTCTCCCATGAAGTCCACTTTGGCTCAAACGACGGATGGTGCGATCTGACACTGATGTACCTTGACCTTGGAGTTCACCAGGAATGTGTTCAGAGGTTGTTCTGGGCTCTTTTGTTACCATTCGTATTATCCATCTCCTCCTGCGGCCACGTCCAGGGAGGTTGGCTACAGTCCTGTGGATCCTAAATTTCTGAATATGTGCAACTGTAGTCACAGGAACATTAAGCTGCTTGGAGATGGTTTTATAGCCTTTACCTTTAACATGCTTGTCTTTAATTTTCTTTCTAATCTCCTGAGACAACTCTCTCCTTTGCTTCCTCTGGTCCATGTTTAGTGTGGTACACACCATGTCACCAAACAGCACAGTGACTACTTGTCACCCTTTAAATAGGCCGACTGACTGATTACAAGTTTGTAGACACCTGTGATGTTAGAGGACACATCTTGGTTGAACATGTCCCTATGGTCACATTATTTTCAATCTTTTCTGGAGGTACCATCATTTTTGTCCAGCCCCCCCCCCCCATCCAACAGACCCCAATGTCAGGTTAATCTTCTATCTAAATGCAAGGAATTTGTGTAGAAAGGGTAGTCCCCACAAGTGATGATCAGAAAATTGGTCCCCATGAAACATGAAAACGCGTGTGTGTGTGAGCGCGCACATGCATCTTCCTGTATTTCTATTCTTGTGTGGACCACCCTTTGACAAACCACCTTTTGTGTGAAGACAATTTTCCTTGTGAGGACATTTGGCCTGGTCATGATCAGGAAAATGTTAAAAATGCTAGGATCCATTCCCCAAAGTGCAAGATACACTATTATGAATATAATCCAATCCAACTTTATTTATAAAGCACTTTAAAAACAATGGCAGCTGACACAAAGTGCTGTACATCAATGATAAAATATAAAAACATAAAACATAAGAACAATAAAATGCAAAAAAAAATACAAAACAACACAGACAATAGTAGTCATAAAATAGAGGCAATAAGATCAAATAAAATGGTAAATGGTGTTCACTTATACAGCACTTTTTCTCATCTCTGGATGACCAAAGCGCTTTACAGATCCTGCTATCCACCCATTCACGCACACATTCACACAGATAGCAGCAGAGCTGCCATACACACAGGTGCTAGCCTGGCCACCAGGAGCAACTGGGGTTCAGTGTCTTGCTCAAGGACACTTCGACGTGCAGACAGAGCGGGAATTGAACCCATGACCCTCCGATCAGTAGTCAGTCACGCTACACCTGCGCCACAGCCACCCCAAATAAAATCAATGTCTCAAACTGGGTCAAAAGCCAGAGAATAAAAATGGGTTTTAAGATGAGTTTTAAAACTGGATAGTGAAGAGGCCTGTATAATTGACAAAGGCAGAGTATTCCACAATTTAGGAGCAGCAACAGAAAATGCTCTGTCCCCTCTGAGCTTCCTCTTTGACTTTGGTATCTCCAGGAGCAGTTGATCAGCTGACCTGAGAGACTGAGCAGGAGTGTAAGGATGGGGCAGCTCAGGCAGGTAAGGAGGGGCAAGGCCATTTAATGATTTAAAAACAAATAAAAGAATTTTAAAATGAACCCTAAAATGCACAGGCAGCCAGTGAAGGGAAGCTAAAATGGGTGTAATGTTGTCCCTCTTACATGTTCCAGTTAAAAGACCAAAGTTGAACCAACTGGAGACATGAGAGGGAAGACTGGCTGACTCCAAAATAAAGTGCATTACAGTAATCCAGCCGAGATGTGATGAAGGCATGGATTACTGTTTCAAAGTGCTGCTTTGAAAGGATTAGTTTAACCTTTGCCAGCTGCCTTAGATGAAAAAAGCTAAACTTCACTTCTACACTGATTTGAGGATCTAATTTAAAATCACTGTCCAACTTAAAACCCAAATTGGTAATGGTTGGCTTAACAAACCATGCCAAGGGGCCCAAGTCAACAGGTGGGGACTCACTAGAGCCACTAGGACCAAACACCATCACTTCAGTCTTATTTTCATTAAAACTTAAGAAATTTAAAGCCATCACAATCTTTAATGTCATCAAGACATGCAACGAGTTATTTTAATGAAAAGGCCTCCTTCTGCTTTAATGGTACATATTTCTGAGTGTCATCAGCGTAACAGTGAAAGGAGATACCATGCTTTCTAAGAATGGAAGCAGATAAAGGGAGAATAGCAGGGGCCTTAAGACTGAGCCCTGTGGGACCCCACATGAGAGAACCAGAGGAAGATTCAAAACCAGTAAGGCTTGCACACATGGTTCTGTCAAGTAGTACCTGAACCACTCCAGAGTAGTACCACAAATACCCACAAGATGCTGTAGACGATATATCAAAATGTCATGGTCCACTGTATCAAAGGCAGCGGTTAGGTCAAGCAGGATTTGAATCTCAAAATCACCAGAATCAGATGCCAGGAAGATGTCATAAAAGACCCTTATCAAAGCCAACTCTGTGCTATGTAGGGTTTTAAATCCAGACTGAAACACCTCCAGGACACCATTCTCATCCAGAAAGGCCTTTAACTGAGAGTAAACCATTTTCTCCAATATTTTTGAAAGAAAAGGCAGTTTTGAAATAGGCCTAAAATTACCCAACAGTCTGATCAAGACCAGGTTTCTTTAGCAAAGGTTTCACTACTGCATGTTAAAAATGTGCAGGAACCACACCAGAAGACAAACTGTTGTTTAAAATTGTTAAAACCGACTGACCTATACTAGATAAAACCTCTTTTTAAAAAAAACTGAGGAGGGAGAGCATCACAAGGGGAACCTGAGGGCTTAATATGACCAACCACATCCTCTAATTGCAACAGGGTCATAGGCTCAAAGTGAATAAAGACAGCAGAGCAAGGGACAGAAATAAAGGGATCAGAGGCAGGAGCTGGAATGAGAGCCCTAGTGGTGGTGACTTCATCAAAAAAGAAGTGTAAAGTCATAGCACATTTCAGATGTTGGTTCCATAATGACAGTCAGTGAGGCAGTAAAAACAGTTAATGGTCTTAAACAACAAACATGGATTATGACGGTTAGATGTAATAATATTAGACAGATATTCCCTTTTAGCCTCTTTAACAGCACTCTGATAATGATGCCAACAGTCCTTTAAAATTTGACGAGATACCTGCAGCTTATCCTTCTTCCACCTGCACTCAGCTTTGCAGCACTCCCTTCTGACTGCCCGATTTCTGTCACTGAACCATGGCTTGAGTTTGGCTCTGGACTGCTTAATTTTTAATGGAGCCACAGAGTCCAGAATTGCTTGGCAGGAGGAATAAAACCAGGAATTTAGCTCCTCCGTATCAGAAAGAATGTCAGGAAGAGCATAGAGCTAGGTAAAAGCAGACGAAAACTGACGAGCAGTGGAGGGGTTAAAAATACTACAGCGCCATGTAGGAGCGCAGGTTTCAGCTTTGGTACAGGAGAAGGCGGCGTCAAATAAAATCAGCATATGATAAGAGAACACATTGTCGCAGATAAACCATACGAGAGGACAAGGTCTAATGTGTGTCCGTGTTCATGTGTAGGACCACCAGATAAAAACTGTTCCAGGTTAAAAGAATAAATAAGGTTAAAGACATTCACCAGTGGCTTATTTGGACAGCACACATGGATATTAAAATCTCCACCAATAAGGACTCGGTCATACTTAGGCATAATTTCAACCAGAAAATCAGCAAAGTTATTCATAAAAGAAGTCATAAAAGAGCACACAAATAAGTGATATGACAAACAAATAAACACTGTTTCTGAAACAGTCGCTCATATTGGATGTCCCATTCCTTTTCAATAATTAGGTATTCTGTCCTTTTTCTATAAAGCAGCAGAACACTGTGATTCCTTTAAGAGTTTGTCATTGTCAACCGTCATGCTGCCCCCCCCCCCAAAAAAAAGCTGTAAACCTAGGGGAACACTGTTATTACCAGTAAGTCAGTACAACTCGCCACATTATTGTCCTCTGCACCTACCGTGCTCATACCTGCTGTCTCTTTCTTCTCAAGGCTGTCTCCCTGCGGTGAGGTTGTACATATTTGCACAGCATTCTGGTCAGCGTAATCTTGTTAAACACTCATTTGTCTCTCTGTCTCCCTCTTGTTGTGGTACTTGCACCTGGGTCCAACTATTACGAAACATGACATTTTTTGGCCAGTCACTCCACAGTGAGAAGAATGTCCTTGCTCTTGAAGCTAAAAGGCTAAAAAACATTAGTTAAAACTTAATCAAAAATTTGGAAATGCCACTGATGGTAGGGGTGGGAATCTTTAGGCACCCAATGATTTGAGCCGATTACCATTCAGGGGGCTGCGATTCAAGCAGATAACGATTCTCTGTGCATCTTTTTTTCTATTCAGGATTTTTTTCCTCCCACTGTGTGACAAATTCTTACTTTTAAAACATTTGCAATGGCCCATGAATTTACTTCCACTATCTTTTGTTTCAAAAAACCAACATGAAAAGTGCAACTGTAGCAGCACATTTGCTGCTATAACACAGACTTCAGAGTATCTTGAATTTTAACAAAAGCCTTATAACCAGTGTTGGGCAAGTTACTAAAAATAGTAACTAGTTAGTTACTAATTACTTCTTTTCAAAAGCAACTGAGTTACTTTTGAGTTACTGCATAATTAAAGTAACTAGTTACTTGGAAAAGTAACTTTCATGTTACTTTTAAATGCATACGTTGTGGTGGACACACATACGTGACCTGTTTTTGGACTCACATTTTAGACCAGAACAATGGCAGAGCTCTCTTGGTGATTACAGGAAGCTGCAAGAGTGTTAGCTTTGGTATGCAAAGCTTGAGACTGTGGGGTATAATTAAAGGATTAAAGAGGGGATGCATTGTAGACAGTGGGGGTGATATCATGGTGAGAAGATGCATTGTTACTGTCATTATAATGCAATGTGGTTGGTGAGACATGTGACTTGTTAACTGTAAGAGTCCTGTTATTTAAGGACAAGAGTTCCCTGCGTGGCTCTTTTTTTTTCTGCTTCGTGATGTTGGAGATGTGAATAAAGCTGACTCGAGAGAGAACTGTCTCGTCATTCTCACATTTCCACACTGGTGACCCTAAGACGTATCATGCAAGAGGAGAATTCCCCCAGGCCAGCCTCGTCAGGAGCCCCCAGCCAAGCGAATGCCGCTACAGTCCAGCTACCGGACTTCTGGCAGAACAATCCACGCTCCTGGTTCAACGCGGTTGAGGCACAGTTCAACCTCCGGGGGATATCGGTAGACGCCACAAAATTCTACCACGTAGTCGCAAAGCTGGACAACAACACGGCCCAGCATGTGGAGAGCCTGATCGACCAGCCACCGGACAGCGACAAATACGGCACGCTGAAGGCTGCACTCATCCAGCAATTCACCCCCTTGGCGGAGGAGCGAGCAGAGAGGCTCCTGGCGCTGACGGAGTCAGAAAATGACATGCCCGCGAACCTGATGGAGAAGTTGTTGAGGTTGAAAGACTCTGACGACGATCACTTCATTTTCACCCACCTCTTCCTCAGGACTATACCGTCGGCAGCGAGAGCGACCCTGGCCAGTTCGCCACTGTTGGCCCAACGGAACTACCGCATGCTGGGCCAAGAAGCGCAGCGGATTGTCAACGCCACCAAGCGGCGCGTAGCCGCGGCCGCTGCAGCAGAACTCAGCGCGGCAACCGGAGACAACAGGAGGCCAGAGGCAGCAGTACCAGACTCACCGACGACGGCAGCGGCAGGGGCCAGGAAACGCGGATCGGACGTCCTTTGTTTCTACCATCGCCACTTCGCAGAGAAGGCACGCAAATGTGTACCACCGTGCCAGTTCGGGCGTTCGGGAAACGCCAAGAGCGGGGGTCGGTAGCAGCCGCGGCCCTCGGGGAGGAGAACAAGCTGCTCTACTTGTCGGACGCACGCTTGGGGAGGCAGTTCCTCGTCGACACAGGCTCCCAGTTGAGTTTCATCACACCTTCCTACGCGGACAGACTAGCTGGCTCCGGAGGTCCCCGGGTGACAGCAGTGAACGGCTCGGAGATTAAGACCTTTGGTGAGAAGACTCTGCTCCTGTCTCTACATGGCCGTACATTTGAGTGGACTTTTGTTGTAGCAGCAGTAAATTTCAATATGTTGGGGGCTGATTTTCTGTGCTCACATGGTTTGTTGGTTGATCTCGCTAACAGGCGCCTGGTTAATGCACTTTTGATTCTATCCCCTGCACAGCGCGAGTGGCCCCGCCAACAGCACAAGCCAACGTCACAGCTGCAAGCGGTAAGTTCCACACACTGCTCACTCAGTTCCCAGCACTCACGGTCCCCACATTTTCGGCAACAGTCGCTAAGCACGGGGTGGAGCATTTTATTACCACTACCGGACCCCCCGTTTTTGCAAAAGCTCGGCGCTTGGAAGCAGTTAAGCTGGCCATAGCGCGCGAGGAGTTTGCCAACCTGGAGAGGTTGGGCATTATCAGACGTTCAAACAGTCCGTGGGCTTCCCCGCTGCATATGGTCCCGAAAGCCGACGGATCATGGCGACCTTGCGGGGATTTCCGCAGGTTAAACAACGCTACAACGTACGACCGCTACCCAATCCCGCATATCCAAGATTTTTCCGTTCCTTTGGCAGGGGCGCGCGTTTTTTCTAAAATAGACTTAGTCCGCGGTTACCACCAAGTCCCAGTGCACACTGAGGACATACCCAAAACAGCGGTAATAACTCAGTTTGGCCTATTCAAGTTTTTACGCATGCCATTCGGACTTAAAGGGGC